>OY292348.1:1980000-3180000 GCA_958496145.1 Heliothis peltigera | reverse complement strand
GCCAACTTGTACACATAACGCCGGTCTCTATGAAGGCGCTCGATCGTTGATCTAGTTCATTCAACTTTTTTATGGTAAACATGATCCTTAGCATGTACTAGATGACCTGTAAAAATATGGTGCACTAGTTTTGTTACACCTTATGTTCCTTACTACAAAAAAGTTAGACAGACGTTTGACACGTGTTTCAAATAATTTTGCATACAAATTCTTTAAACATGTGTCAAACGTCTAACTTTTTTTAGTAAGGCCCTATATATTTATCAAAGTTATCGATAACACAACCTCAAACACAACATTTTTAACCGATTAAAGAAAGTTGTGTACCTACATGTAATATTCTTTAAACGCATACAACGTGTAGGTAATATATTCACATGCATACTGATTGATTCATTAACAATTATACATAAGCACACATAATTGCATTACGATATTTCCTAGAATTTTAATTGTGTATAGCGTCTATAGACATGTTAAGTAGCCGTGAAATAACAATTTTTTTTTCGCGTTTTTCTTTCATTTTCGCGTGGGAAATTATCCAATGTCTCCTGCAGCTCCCGCTGTGGGTGTAGCTGGAGGGAGTGTCAAACTCTTACTGACTAAAACCCACTATGTTCCTTCTGGAGGTCTTTGTGTGCCAGGGCCACGGTAACACGCGCGAACAACCTCACAGCCCTAAGAGTTGGGACTGCATGTACGGGAATAAAAGTGGGTTTAAGTCAGTAAGAGCCTGACACTCCCTCCAGCTGCACTCTCAGTGGGAAGGGTCATTTGATGATTTTCCACGAGAAAAGGTTATAGCCTATTTTTTATTTGAGTAACTGGAGCAGTTTCTGCGAGACACCTAACCGGTGAAATCCTCGCCGTTGTTTATAAGGTAGCCAGCACTTCAAGCTACTACAATCAGTCAAATTTCCTTAATAAACTTATCTTTATCTTTTGCTGTCATTGAACATCCTTGGCAGTCGTTACGGGTAGTCAGAAGCCAGTAAATCTGACGCCAGTCTAACCAAGGGGTTTTGGGTTGTCTCGGTAACTGGGTTGAGGAGGTCAGATAGGCAGTCGCTCCTTATAAAACACTGGTACTCAGCTGAATCCGGTTAGACTGGAAGCCGACCCTAACATAGTTGGGAAAAGGCTCGGGAGATGATGGTAATGAAACTTATCTTTATCCCTGAAGCATATGGTTCAATGTTGATTGGTAAAATTCGACAGTTTCGGTTAACTTGATGTGCTGGCGTCTCAACATAATACTAAGCCGTTCATAATAATGTTATTAAGTAAATGTGGTGATTTTGAAGATAATAATATGCAGTTTCCGACAGCGAAGTGGAAAATCGTGACCAGTTGAAAGACTGTTAGAGAAACCTCCAGCCTCATTTGACATTCACGTTTTAATTGCAGAGAAATGACGCTTTTATGACCCCTAACTTTGTTGTTCACGACTGTTTTAATATTACTGTCGTTTCTACTTCCTATTTTTAAACGCCGGCGCTAAAAGATGTGTGCTTGTTTGTGGCAATGTAGCTCTTAAATGAGTGTAATGATTATTGATTTGGATGCAGTTTTTTTTTTATTGAAAGCTGGATTCTCAGTGGTGGTTCCTAGATATATTTCATAAAAATCGGCTTAGCCGTTTCAAAGTTATAAGCGGTTTTGTTAACATCAGCAGGGATTTTGGACATAAAATAGAAGATCATATGACGGGGGAGAGAATCAATGGTGTATCAATCACCAAATAACAGACTCTGTGCTGTTTTTTTTAAAGTGTCTAAATTTCGGTCTGACCCGGGAATAGAACCCGAGAACTTGTGAGAACAGAGAGAAGAAAGAAGATTTAAAACGCATGCTCGCGTGTGTTAACTATGAATGTGGATGGATGGAGAAGTAGAGGTAGACCAAGGAAGAGATGGATTGATTGCCTGAAAGACTATATGATTAAGAAGGGAGTGGATAGTAGTATGATGGCTAACAGAGACGAATGGAAGCGGAAAACATATTGCGCCGAACAGGGCAGGAAGAAGAAGAACTTATGCTTAGCTTTCGCACCATGCAACTGTTAGAACGAGGCAGATGTAATGAAATGTGATGCCAATAACAAAAAAAAAAAATAATAAAAATTAATTAATTCAACGTAGCCTGAAAATCGAGGTCAATTTGAAGTTAAATTTTATCAAAGACAGCCTCCAAAAACGTCCGCTCTTCACCACTTCCTATGTGTTATCGCTGGGAAGAAGAAATATTGGAACAAACTCTCCATCATCATCATTGCTGCCATCCACTACAGAATACAGGCCCTAAATGACAGCGTAGTATAAAATTATAAAAAAACTATTTCCTCACAATGCAATAAGAAATAAATTCCATAAAAACCATAAACACATTTCACAATTTAAAATCCAGCAATTAACAACGATAAAACGTTTAGTTTCTTTCCGTAATGTTGCCAGCCATAATATACCTCAGTGTTACCAATAAGAAAAATGTGATTCAGGAAATATTTGCTTTTAAAAAGCCGTTGCGATTTTTGCGTATCATAATGATCTAAATTGTGTTTTTGTGGTGTTTTAAATGTAGTTCTATTTGTTAGACGTTAAGGTTTATATTTCTTTGCGTGTTTCGTACACTCTCGGTTTTCGTTGCGTGTAAGTATGTCGCGTGTGGTATTAAAATGAAGGGAGGAATTAAAAAAATGGTGTCGGATTTTAAAATCACACTTTTACTTGTTTATAGTGTTTGTGGTTTTTTTTCTGTTTGAATTTAGAACAAGTTATTTGTTATCTGTATTTATTTAACTTTGACTTCGAGACTTCTTAACTATTGATAAAAATGTTGTCATCTTCATCAGCATTTCTACTGTCCTACTGCTGGCCACAGGCCTCTTCTTATACAGAGAAGGATTAGAGAGCAAGCACTCAAGCCTGAGACGATTACTGACTTTTAAGATTATTAGACTATATTATATTCGATGTTAATTCTTTTGCATTCCCTAATAAAGTTTTTACTGCTCTACAGAGCGTTTTCTTACTATTATACAGAAAATTGTCAAATAAATTAGAAAATGTTAATATTTGACAGCTATTTGCAACTACACTACACACTACTAGTTATGATGAAAGATTATTGTCTATGGTATAATATTTGTTCCTTTTTTAAATGTATGTCAAACAGTATTCAAT
This sequence comes from Heliothis peltigera, assembly GCA_958496145.1. NCBI lineage: Eukaryota > Metazoa > Arthropoda > Insecta > Lepidoptera > Noctuidae > Heliothis > Heliothis peltigera. The sequence continues at coordinate 3,176,818 of OY292348.1, read as the reverse complement.
TTGAGACTTTTTGTCTGACGATCAAAAATCATGCGATAGTTATATTTTACTGATTAGACATAGCCTAGAATTCTACATAAAATATATATTAAGTCTTACTTATGTTTTAGTGCTGTGCATGGGGTCTCGGGTTCGACAACCAGGTTGGTTGCTTTGTGGGTTTTAAGAAGCTTTCGCAAAGCAGCCCAGAGTCTGTAAGTTGGTGATTGATACATCGGAGAGCACGTAAATGTCGGGCCTGCGTCTGATCTCTCTCGGGTAGTGTCGGATTGCCGTCCCATCAGGCTAGGAGAGTGAGGGAATAGAGAGTGCACCTGTGTCTGCGCGAATGGACGTGCACTATAATATGTCCTGCGCAGCTGGCTGTTCTCCTTACAGAGAACAGCTGAGGCCAACAATCGGTCTGGATGCCATTAATAACTCTGTCTATCCAATTTTAGTTTCTATTCTTCAGTTGTTGTCTTGGCCGATGTAGTTTTGTATCAGGAGTTTTGAGTTTTGTATAATGTGTTTAAATGGCATAAATAATTGACCTACATAGAATAGTCAGATATTTCTATATAAACAATAAGAATATCAGTTGGACAGATATTCTTAAGAAAATGTGTCAAAACATTCAATTATTCCTTAGAAAAAAAATATCTGATTTTTTAAGAAAAAAATAGATTTAATAACGTAATAAGGAATGTTAATTCTCAAACAATATTCCTAATTCAAATTAAAAAAAAAATACCATCCAATTTAACACAATAAAAAAATAAACTTCGAAATTCAAATTCAAATGTCAAACAATCAAAATGAGAACGACCTCAAACGTCAAGCATAGTGATGTGACCCAACGCATCTAAAGATCGAATCGATGTCGATTACGTCACCGGTTACATGAGCGTCAAGGAAGCCTGGGTTGCGCAACCTCGAAAGCGGTAGAAAGTATTCAGCGACCGTTTGAGAGACCAAACCGAGGCTTTGGTACGGATAAATGTTAATTAGTTGTGTTTTTACTAGAGGGCAACTAGGCTGGATGTTGTTGTATAGTTTTTTAGACCATAAAAGAAAATAACTTGATGAATTGAATTAATATCCCACGAATATTGCAAAGGCGAAATTTTGTGTGTGTTGTAAACTTGGCATTTAAATAGATTATCTATATCGGAGGTTGCTTTTTATAGAGACGCTTTTCTTGACCAAAATGGCTTATATCGAAATAATCGAATCGAAAGAATCGAATATAATAACTGTTATATACAAAATATGAACAAAACACTACTGCGCATGCGTGAGGTGTCACGTGGCTAACTTCAGAATACCAAAGTTGTATTGCATGAACTGTTGATATAAAGTAGGTAAAACTTATTATAATATGTTTAAATATAACAATAATAAATCAATTTATATATATTTAATTTATAATTTGTTACATTTTTTGACAAAGAAAATGTATCAATAAAAGTAACCGTATAACCCAAGTTATACGGTTACTTTTGGTAAGTTCATATTTAGTCAGAAATCTGACAAACGCACTTATTTTTTAGGGGCACATAATTTAAGTTCTTCATCTCCGGAGCCTTTCCCCAACTATGTTGGGGTCGGCTTCCAGTCTAACCGGATTCAGCTGAGTACCAATGTTCTACAAGAAGCGACTGCCTATCTGACCTCAACCCAGTTACCCTAGGGCAAACCAATGCCCCTTGGTTAGACTGGCGTCAGACTTACTGGCTTCTGACAATCCGTAACGACTGCCAAGGATGTTCAATGACAGATTATATATTAAAGAAATTTAACACTTTGCCGGTGATTGATTATGATGATGATGATGATGATGAAATCCTGTTATCCCTCATCAGGGACATAGGGCTCGCAAAAGATGTTTCCACTCTTTTCGATCTTGAGAAGCAAATTCGATGTCTTTCCAGCCTAGACCAGCAGGCTTAGTATGGCGATTCTATATCTATTCTGTCAAGAAAAGGCAAATGTCTTTCTGTCAATGTCAACAATGTCTTCAGCCCGAGCATGGCGCGACCTGTCAACTCGCATATAATCACTTGTAAACTTATGTCGATCGAACAAAAGAAAAAAAAAATAAAAAAAAAATGACAAACGAAATCTTACGTCAATCTGTCATTTTTCTGTCATTTTTTTTTTTATTTAACCTTTATTATCAGGCATCAATGGCCCATAGATAAATACTTTATGTCCCAGTTGAGTTAGCCGCTTTGTCAACTGAACGCCTCCAAGTGGTACGGGGGCGCTGTCTCTTCCCTTACGCTTACCACGTCAGACCTAGTTAATTTCAATACATGCTCAATCCAGCGCCACTTCCTCAGTCGGATCTTCTTGTCTATAGGCTTTTGGCTAGTCATTCTTGGTCTTTACTGTTAAGCAATTTAAACCAGCTAGAGATGGCGGAGGTAATTTTGTGCACGCATAATATGACTTAACAGATCTTACACCATATAGCACCTTTTTCTTTTCACATGCGATACAAAATACTTCATCATTATCGGCCTATTGATAGTCCTAATACAACCTTCTTTCTTAAAAATGAGATATTATAGTCATGCGTGGTCATGTTATGTAGGCAATTTTTATATTTGGGCGGATTAAGCGAATCAATTTTTAGAAAGTGGTTTCACCCTAGTTTTGTGGGAACTACTCTGCACAACCGGATAAAAGCCCTCCTTGATAAATAGGCTATCTAAGACTGAAACAATTTTTCGAATCGGTCCAGTAGTTATTGAGATTAGCGAGTTTAAGGGCCAGTTTCACAGGTTGCTGATAAGTTCCAGATAGTTTATCTGGCAGATAATTTCATACAAATTCTGTTCCATTTTTTAATTTATCTGCTAGATAGGTGCTATCCATAACTTTTGAAACTGGCCCTAAGTAAACAAACTTTTCAGATGATTTTTTTCAAGCTACTACAATCAAATTTCCTTAATAGATTTTCAACTTATAACTCACAATTAGCTGCCATATGCTTCAGCGATAAAGATGAAATAAGGAAATTTGACAGTTTGTGGTAGCTTTATGTGCTGGCGTCTGTACACTACATCTTGATGTAGCCGAAATAACAATCTGAACTTAGGCCTTATTTTTTCCTTCTAATAAACAAAAATTCTTGCACAATCAACTAAAATTGTAATAAATATAACGTCTAGCTAACACTTTCTTATGCACAATACATTATTCCCAGGCTTTATCTGTGTTTTTTGTTGTACATCAGTGAAACGAGAATTTTCACCCGACCCAGTTAGTTCCCACGATCCAAAGATGTAGAAATTACATATTGTTTACCAACGTTTTTTTGTGTAAGACTTGCTTTTTTTTTCTAAATTTTCCTTTGAATTTCTGTGGCAGGAGGTACTACAGCACATCAAGCTACAAGCTACTACAATCTGTCTTTCCTTAATATAATAAAACTAGCGACCCGCCCCGGCTTCGCACGGGTGCAATGCTGATACTAAAATTATACATATAAACCTTCCTCTTGAATCACTCTATCTATTAAGAAAAACCGCATCAAAATCCGTTGCGTAGTTTCAAAGATCTAAGCATACAAAGTGACATAGGGACAGAGAAAGCGACTTTGTTTTATACTATGTAGTGATATTGGGAAACGGTTTTCATACACAGTCGGTTAGTCCCATGGTAAGCTATTGATTAGCTTTAGTTTTTGGTACCAAAACAACATGGTAAACTACATATGCCTTACACACATATGTATATATTTATGAATACATATTTTAACACCCAGACCACAGCCAACAAGCATGCTTATCACACAAATGTCGAATGTACCAGAAATCGAACCCGGGCGCTATAGGGGTCCTCAATTTCAACTTTATCGCTGAAGCAAATATGGTTCAAAGTTCATTGGGAAGTTTTGACAGTTTTTGGTAGCTTGATGTGCAGACGTCTGTACATATAACGTTAGAAAAGTTACATTGGTTGTCTGGAATCAAACCCACACACTTGTATTTGAGAGGCGGGTGCTTTAACCACTAGGCCACGGCGACTTGATAAACTATACAGATTTATTAATAACACAATTAATATCATCGAAACAGTACTTCCAATCAATTCATCACCCCTTGTTCATCATCACCCGAGCCTTTTCCCAACTATGTTGGGGTCGGCTTCCAGTCTAACCGGATTCAGCTGAATACCAGTGTTTTACAAGGAGCGACTGCCTATCTGACCTCCTCAACCCAATTACCCGGGCCACCCAATACCCCTTGTTAAACATACGAAATTTTACTCTATTTGTTTGATATAAAGTTGAACTACAATTTAACAGACTGTAGTACCTTGATGTGCTGGCGTCTGTACATCAGCTGGACCCTAGTGAAACGTATGTAGTTTAGCTTGTCTTTAGATAAGTTATGAGGCTTGTTTGTGCAGTTTGTATTAATGAGAATTTAATCTCGTTGCTTTGTCTTCCATTCTGATTGTCACAGCTTTGTTTGATGATGACACTGGGATTGTAATACATTAATATTTGTATCTAAAGACCAGTTTTTGAAGAAAAATATGTTGTTACTAATTAGAGGGAAAATGTCAAGTGATCTTATTTAAGATCAATTAAACAAAGGCGTACAAATATTGCAATACACTGCAATACAATACAGCGTAGACTATAGTAGTTTTTTTTGTTTTTGCTAGCCAACATGTGATCATTTAGATTTTTAATTTATAGTTTATCATGTGATAATTACATATGTTTATTTCTCTCAAATGTTATGATTGAACTTGTTTTATATAAATCTGGTTCTTCAGCCTTTTATTGCTGGGGAGTTTGTTGCGCCACTTCTTCCCAGCGAGAACGCATAGGAAGTGGTGAAGGGTGGGCGTTTTAGTGACAGTCATTTGTTTTAACGTTTGAAAAGTGCTGATTTATCAGCCTAATTTGTAATTAAGCCTTACACTTCTATCACATGAAGTTGTGCCTTCAGCGCCAAGCTAAGAACTCATCCATAAATACCTACAATACAGTAGTTAGTTCAGAATTTTATCAATTGAAACTAACCATACATTTTAAACTTTAATAGTCTGTCATATATTCGTGACAGTGGCGTGCTGGACACTTTAGCTTGTCATCAATACGTGACGGTGGCGATCAAAAGTTCTTAGTATCTTCGACGCGCCTCCTCGAGTTTGCGTTGCGCCTAAAGGTTACGTTACTATCACAGATGGCGCCAGATAACCAGTTTAACCTTACGTAAGAGTTGCGCAAGATACCGCCGTTATCATATGTTTGGTAGAAATGTCAATGATTTTAACTCGGTGTTGTGTAACGGTTTAAATGTTTGTTGTTCGAAGGAAAAAAACCTTCCGGCTGTTCGGATTGCGGATGACTGGTTTTTGGTGTTGTTTTTCGGATATTGGATCGAAGGACCAAATTTTTGTATGGGATGTTACGCGAATCCATGATATTGGATCGAAGGACCAAAGTTTTTCATTGGCTGTGTATGGTCTTTTAGAAGTTTTGTTGATTTTTTTTTAAAGTTCACCTGTCTATTATTGTCACTGTTGAATATAAAATATTGAAGTTTTTACTATCTACAATTATTTAGATTAGGAGGTGTTGCTAATTAAAAATGTTATGAAGCTTAATAAGTGTAAAGTAATAAAGATTGCTATTAAAAAGAATACAAAATATTGATTTAAAAAAACAGAGTCAACAAATGATATACAGAAGTTTACATTAACTAAGATTATTTTGCATGAAGGAGGTTCTTGAAAAGTGATATCTAGGTCACAAATATTTTGCTATTCGGCATGCAAATATCAACATGTTGTTCAATAAATATCATCTGTTCTCGCCGAGGGTACTCTTTCCCGCAACCGTTCAGTAGTTTTAGCGTGAAACTCCGACAAACAGATTTTCTTTCGCCTTTGCCTATAATATTATAGTAAGGATATAGGTTTCAGTCAGTAATAATCTGACACCCTGCAGCTGCAAGCTGAGCGATTTCTCACGCAAAAACGGACTTTTAAAGGCCGAGTCACAGACGCGGCAACGAGACGCTGCACGCGCCTCAACTCCGCGATACCAGGCACGCGGGGTCTGGATTTCGCGCGAGCTGCTGCTCCAATGTGACTCGGCCTTTAGCCTTGATTTATTTATTATTTTTTAAATAGAACGGCCAAAGCCAATTACACTATTTAATATATTTAAAATGTAAACTACTAACTTTATACAGTTATGTAATCTTCTCACAAAAAAATCAAACATTCTGACATCCATAATCCTACATTGTCATCGTAAGCGCACGCCTCACCACTGCTCTTAAAACCCTTCGTCCCTTTCCAAAACACTGATCTCAATCAAATTATCCGCCCGTTCTGTTAAAGACGAGCTTGGACTTGGGTTCCCAAGCATCGATTACAAAGTTGTGTACTTCCTACCAAAGATCTTAGGTCACATCAGACCATATAAGATCGATTTGAGATTATCGATGTCATAACTCAAGCTGCGGATACTATCACTTCCCCGTTATTTTATAAGCGAAGGCTTTAATGGGTGAAATGTGCTAGTTAGAGATGATGGCGTTGTGAATGTACAGCCGCCAGCACATCAAGCTACTATAATCCGTCTTTCTTTAATGAATTTTCATTTTTTTTGCTGAAGTATTGGGTTCTATTTTCGGTTTAAATAAATTTTTATTTCCAAAAAAAAGAACATTACACAGTTCACTTAATATGATAGGAAAGTTGATAGGGAAAATTTGACAGTTCAGGGTAGCTTGATGTGCTGGCGTCAGGTTACTATACCTAGAAAAATCTTTATTCATCTGTACCGAACAATGTCTCTATATCTAACTAAAAATGAAACTATATTTTTTTAAGAACTCAAGTTTTGACATTGACAGTTTTGACATTTATATTTTAGGCGCGAAATAAGTTACCTTAAAGAAGGAAGCTGTTATCGTCATTGGCTAACACAAGCTGTGAAGTGCGAAAATAAAAAAAAGTAAGCTGTTTCTATTTAGATGATATTTAGCAGAAATATAGATAATACCATTACAGAAGGTTATTTATAAGTATCAGTAGCCAGAGTAGCTCTTTCAGGGTACAAGAAAAACAGTATTAAACATCATCATCTCCCGAGCCTTTTCCCAACTATGTTGGGGTCGGCTTCCAGTCTAACCGGATTCAGCTGAGTACCGGTGTTTTACAAGGAGCGACTGCCTATCTGACCTCCTCAACCCTGTTACCCGGGCAACCCAATACCCCTTGGTTAAACTCGCGTCAGACTTACTGGCTTCTGACTACCCGTAACGACTGTCAAGGATGTTCAATGACAGCCGGGACCTACAGTTTAACGTGCCATCCGAAACACAGTCATTGGTGTCCAAGATATACTTAGAAAGTACATACAAACTAAGAAAAGTTGCATTGGTACTTGCCTGACCTGCAATCGAACCCACACCCTCACACTTGAGAGGTTGGCTCTTTAACCACTAGGCCACCACGACTTTAAATTAATAAACAGTATTAAACAACTAATTAATATTAAATTTCATCAAAAAATAATTACGCATCGCCTCGCAACATTAAATGGCGCGCCGTAATCAATGCTTATACAAATATAATTTGTTTCCTACTTCCATAATATTGCATAATGCGTTTCGGTAATATATTTATTTGTTGTATGTGTGTGCGTGTATTGTAACGGTTTTTATTGGAGAACGCGTGCTCGCTGCAACGCTAAGGAGAAGACGTTGCGTGGATAAGCTTAATGACAAAAAAAAAATACCGGCCGAATAGGGTATTTGACTCTTTTTTTTTAATTATTCATATCAAAAGTAACATTTTACGAAACCAAAACCAGAAATCATTTTTGGAATCCGTTGAAAAATAAGTAACTTATAAACCTTTCAAAGGCAAACAGTTAAATAAAAGAAAAAGGATGCAAATACACGCTTGTGACGTCAACGCTATTTGATTACGGATGTGCAAAAGAGATAGCAAGATGTCCCCACTATGATCCCACTCTTCATCATACGAATATAAAAAATGTTGATTGCTGCTCCATTTATCAACCAATTTTGACTCTGTTTTTAGAAAAAAAAAGTTTCCTTTGTTTTTTTTTTAATTTTAGACAAAATCAAACACAGGCTAATACCCTATTGAGAACATCCTCCTTTTTTTGAAGTCGGTTAAAAAGTAATTTAATATAGAGTTAGGATAGGACAGACTGGATGTGTTTGCGTAAACGCACCAAAAATTAGGAGATATTATTCTGTGTGTTTATGTGAATGTTTAAAATCATCATCTGCCTAGCCATTTCCCAAGTTATGTTGGGGTCAGCTTCCAGTCCTAATCGTATGCAGCTGAGTACTAGTGTTTTACAGTTACCTGGGCAACCCGATACACCTTGGTTAGACTGGTTATCAGACTTTCTAGCTTCTGACTACCCGTAACGACTTCACGTTTATCGTGCCTTCCGAAACACGAAGGGACTCGTCATGAAGATGGTCACCCATCCACGGACTTGAGTAAATGTGAAGGGAAACATCTCGAGGAAATCTGGACTCAGATCCTCAATCATTCCTTTCCTTGTCTGTATGAAAGGAGACCTGTCTGCATGCTTATATACCTACTTTTAATAAATGGTTGGAATAATTAACTCATTCTAATGATCTGATTAGTTTTAATTTTCAATTGGTATGTCTCATAGCAATTAAGGTTTTTTTCCTCCATAATTATCAATGTATTCCTAAGAGCATAAAGTAGTAGTTGTTTTAAACACCCTTAATTTACTTTTTAATTAAAAAATCAAAGTTAAAAAGTTCTCGCCTTAATAAAGAGATTTCACTGGCACGCTCGCTAACACACGACGGCACTAACAGAAACATACCCGTCTCTTTTACACGTATGCATTAGGCTAGTGTGGTCCCTTTCCCTCCTTCATATGTCAATGACTTGGTGCATGTTTGTTGCATAGGGTTTTCCTAACATTTGACTTCAAGAAATGTTGGCATTTTTACGTTTCCTGGAGTAGCCAGAATATAGTACTTGTGCCTTAGAGTGAAAATTCCGTGAGTGTAAAAGAAAATATATTTTTCATGAAGATAATATTATATAAGGTGTAACAAAACTAGTGCACACAATTTTTACAGGTCATTTAGTACATGCTAAGGATCATGTTTGTCACAAAAAAAGTTATGAAAATAATAACATTTTTTACTAAATTTATCATCTCAGTCGCCAAGTTGTACGTATAACGCCGGTCTCTATGAAGGCGCTCGGTCGTTAACCCTTTGGCCATTCAACTTTTTTTGTGGTAATCATGATCCTTAGCATGTACTAAATGACCTGTAAAAATAGTGTGCACTAGTATGATAACACCTTATATTTTGTGTTGCAAATAAAATGATCAAAGATGCATTTCCGAGGAGGTGGATGGAGGAGCTTGTAGCTTAGTAACAGCAGCACGGACCGATTTATCATAAGGTTAAGCAGCGCTTGGCGCGGTCAGTAGTTGGATGCGTGATCATCTTGTCATGACGAGTTCTTCCGTGCTTCGGAAAGCTAAATTGTTGAGTCCCGGCTATCATTAGTTGTATGATCGATCGTTCATAAGGTTAAGCTACGCTTGGAGCGGGCAGTCCGTGGATGGGTGACCATTTTGTCATGACAAGTTCCTCCGTGTTTTAGAAGACACGTTAAATTGGTGGGCCCCGGCTGTCATTTGTACATATTTGGCAGTCTTTACTGGTAGTCAGAAGCTAGAAAGTCTGACAACCAGTCTTACCATGGGGTATTGCCTTGTTTAAGTAACTGGGTTGTGAAGGTCAGATAGGCAATCGCTCCACGTAAAACACTGGTATTCAGTTGCATCGGGCTAAGACTGGAAGCCGACCCCAACATAGTTGGGAAAAGACTAGGCAGATGATGTTTGAGTAATCCGATTAAATGTACATAAAATAACGGTAATCCTAATATATATAAAGCCATCCACCCACTAGACCGTTATAGTACAGGTAAACAAATAACAGTGGTTGAATAACATTATGTGTCGCGTAACGTACACGGATTTGTGAAAGCGATACTGTAGCGTCAGCAGAGTCAGTCGAAGATTATTTTGTTTTATTTTTAACTAGCTGTTGCCCGCGACTTCGTCCGCGTGGGCATTAGGATTAAACATTCACCCCCCTCCCCCCGTAGCGATAGAGTGATAATATATGTTGACCCGACCTCTTAGGTATATTTAAGCCCAATTTGAAGCAAATCCATGCAGTACTTTTTGAGATTATCCCGGACATACATGCAGACAAACAGACAAAAATTCTAAAAACTATATTTTTGGCTTCGATATCGATTTTAGATCACGCCTTAATTATTCTTTTTAAAAAACATTCAATGTACAGTTTTGACTTTTATACGATTTTATAATATGTATAGACTAGCTGACCCAAGAGATTTTGTCTTGATTTTTTTTGCTTTCATAAGTACCTTCATCTGCCTAGCCTTTTCCCAAGCTATGTCGGGGTCAGCTTCCAGTTTTTAGCGGATGCAGCTGAGTACCAGTGTTTTACATGGAGCAACTGCCTGTCTGCAAATTGGTCAAGTAGTTTTGGAGCCTATTTATACGTATAATAAAGTAGATGCAGCTAGAGGGAGTGTCAGACTCTTACTGACTAAAACCCACTATGTTCCTTCTGGATGTCTTTGTGTGCCAGGGCCGCGGTTCACACTTTTTTCCCATAAATCCACAGAAACAAAACAATTATAAAATTGTTCAAAATTTAAAAATAATATGTATTTTATTTTTTCTGCTAACCGTACGCTCTACTTACTGTCAGACTAAGGCGGGTCTTACGCAACCACTTAACGATAAAGATGTCTTTACCGATCGATATCGATATTTATGGCAGGGTTTTATCGATACGGGTAGCAACACTAGCTAGTAGTCGTTTGTTAAGACTTCTGTTTTGGAATAGAAAGAGGGATAGGCCAATTTTTTTAGCATTTTTTGTATCTCTATTATATCTTATATCTCTCAACTCATCTTATATCAGGGGAAACTCTTTTAAGCACCAAGGATTTATTTTTTATCGTAGCACATTATCAAATTTAACTCTCCCACTGTGGGTCCAGCTGGAGGGAGTCTACTGGATACTCTTACTGAGGAAAACCCTACTTTTGTTCTTTCTGAAGATCTTTCTATGCATACTGACAGACGACATACAAAAGCGGAAGCTGGCTTTTCTGTTTAAAATATATTGACGCTCATGCCTTCTCTGTTTGAGAAGAGGACCGTGATCTTTTTACCGACGGTAAAAAGGCTGACGATGTTGTTGATAAAGTTAAAATTAATGGAATAAGGCATCCAGACCGATTGCTGGCTACGGCGGCCGTTCTCTCTAAGAAGATCAGCCAGTTACGTAGGACATATTTTTATGCACAAACATTTGCGCAGATACAGGTGCACTCTCTATCCCCTCACTGTCATAGTCCGATGGACGACCCTTAGGAATCTAAAAAAAATAAATGTAATGTTTACGTTTTCTAACAAAACAGTTCAAGGGTACACTTACATAGCCTAGTAATGAGGCTGACAAACAAACATACACACAGTCACATTCGCATCCTTTATACGGAAGTATTATACCATAGGTGTGCGCGTGCTCAGGGTACGAATATCAAAGCGACCTACTTCCTTGACATAATCGTTGGGTAACAATTTATAAGTGCATCAAGCGTAATACCACTATTAGCCACAGTCACGTATAGATGACAAGCCAAAAAGTGTCCAATATCCACGGTCACGAATTAATAGTCAGTTTTAATCGATATAATTCCAAATTCACTACTATATAGTAGGTATTTATAGATGAATTCTCAGCTTCGCGCTGAGGACGCATGTCTTTCTTTTTTAACCCACCTTTTTTTGACACAAAAAGTTTAAAGTAGGCATTCAATACCCATTGCTGCATATTCCATTCACGCCACGCCTGCCTTGTTGGTATAGTAGTCGCATAACGCGACTGCTGCGCACGGGGTCGCAGGTTTGATTGCCGGGACGGGGCGAAAGCGCTTTGTGGGTTTTAAGAAAATCATAAAGCAGCCCGGAGTCCGGAAGTTGGCGATTGATACACGCGTGAAACGGAGAGCACGTAAATGTCAGTCCTGCGCCTGATCTCTCTCCGGTCGTGTCGGATTGCCGTCCCATCCGACTATGAGAGTGAGGGAGATAGAGAGTGTCTATAATATGTCCTGCGTAGCTGGCTCGTCTCTTTAGAGAGAACGGCTGCCCTAGCCGGCAATCGCTCTGGACGCCATTATTTATATCTACGTATAACTTTCTTTCAAGATCGTTTCTTTTGGAACATGATAAATACATTTTTCTTTTTGTAAAAGAACATCTTCCAAATTCAAATAATGATGGCATCCAGGCCGATTGTCGGCTACGGCGGCCGTTCTCATTTATGGAGATCAGCCAGCTGCGCAGGATATATTATAGTGCACAAGCATTCGCGCAGATACAGGTGCACTCTCTATTCCCTATCAAATAATATAGACCCACTCGAAGAAAAAACACAACTAGGTTACGTCACCACACGATTCCCCCATTACGCCTTACTCGGCGAAACGAAAGCTAAAGTTGAACGCTTTCGTCAACGTTATTGTGTTCATAATTCGAATATTTCGACATCTCCTTGTGTATCGCATTATTTTGAGAATGGCGGAGTGTGTTGTAGGTATGTTTTCCTTTTTTCGATTTTAGAGGTCATAATGTAGAGTACAGTCGTTAGCAATGGTGTTATTTAATTTTTTTTCAAGTTTATTTTTGTTATTCTTTTATCGTATAAATATTATAAACGCGAAAGTATGTAAATGTGGCCAACCCGCATTGAGTAAGCGTGGTGATTAACGCTCAATCCTTCTCAGTGTGAGAGGAGGCCTGTGCCCAGCAGTGGGACGATAAAAAAGGCCGATGATGATGTAAATGTGGGTGGATGTATGTTTGTTACTTTTTAATGTAAAAATTATAGAATGGATTTTAATAAAACTTTGCAGTAATATAGCTTACACAATGGAATAACATATGGATTACTTTTTATCAGGGTGCGATAAGTGTTAAAATTATACGTAAAAACAAACGTTGATTTTGTTTTTCGATATTTTGTAAATTAAATATAAGGGAACAAGTTGTAATCAATGAGAATTTTTTTTTACAACGCGCAAGTGAAAATTTTGAATTTCAATTTTTTTGCGATTGATGTTATTGACCTACTATTTAAAACATCACTAGCTTTTTTTACTATAACATTAAATTAAATTCAATATTTCTGTATCACACTTACTTTCATTTGTAAAGTAAAACATACATATCGCAATTATCTGGTTTTGCCCGCAATGTCCATCGCCTGACCTCCGAGCCTCGTTAGGAAAGCAAATATCCGGTCTAAAAGGAAATTATCAAGCAATAATTATAATAATTAAAATCTGGTAGCTTGGACCCTGTTTCCCATATCGGAATCGATATCGTGTTTTTCTACAAAAATATAGAAATAAATATAAAAAAAAAGAAAAAAATATATGTAATATTTTGTCATTAAATATGAATTTAAAACGCCTAAAAACATATTTTTATTTACTTATTTTTTTTAATAATAAGTTTTGTATATAAATAAAAGTAAATAAATACAATTTTGTAAATAGGTTTAATAACAGTTTTAAACTCTCTGTAAAATGGAAATTTTTGTTTTAAACAGTAGAGTCAACTTTTACTTAATTTTTTATAATGGTTAAGGGTTTTTTAACACTTGAAATTTACATATTCATTAAAATCACATCCCTACATTATCGTTTCCAACATTTCCATTCACTCTCCCAGATCGGAACGCAAAAACTCATACCATTCACTCACTCATTCAATGCAAATATTCCATTCATGTATCCATTCACCGTATCCGAAATGACCTTCTTTTTTTAATTTGAACAGATGCCAACGTACCACAACGAGCTCAATACGACACCACAGACTATAAAATAAAAAGGAAAAAACACAGCTTAGAAAAACCCATGTTTATACAGACGGATGTGCGAACATCTTTGAAAAGGGCCGACCTGTACGAATTCCCAAACGTGACAAACAGACTGGCTGATCTGCCAAAATTCAAGCCGATTTCCGACGAGCAGATGCTCAAAATCAATGAAATACTGGACAGTTTACCTTCAAGACTGCCGAAGAGAAAAGGGAGAGTTTTGAATAACCCTCAGAATTTACTAAAAGCTCCAGTAGTGACCACAGAAAGGATTATAGAATTGAACGACAGGCAAGATGGAAAACGATGTCCACAGGGAGGGACGTGCGAATTTTTTTTCTACTGTTGGATGGTCGGAGGCTTGCTTGAAGGCTCTTGTGGAAGTCTTTTGAAAGGATGTTGTCACAGAGTGGCTAAAGCCGGGATTTTGGGTGTACAGGACTCAAACAGTCTTGATGTGAGCAGTGAAGGGTTGAGTTATGGACCTGTGGTCAATGATGAAAGTAAGTGGACCTGATGGCACGCCAGAGCGTAATTTGGGGGTTAAGAATTGTTTCTAGATAACTTTTGCACGCTTTTTTTGGCACGTCTAATGTTTTTTGTTAGTTAATGGTATTTTTTTAGTTATTTTCGTAGGTATTTTTAATTTTGGAGTAGCATGTTTGTTTTGTAGATGTTTTTTTAGTTTTGTGCATGAAAAAATTAAATAAATAAAAAACACGTAAGTATTTTATACATATTTTTTGTTGGTTTATTAGTTAATTAAAAAGAAGTAATTTGCTATCTAAAAAGTTTTCTAGAAACAGTTTTTGTCAATAGTTTTTTTTTATTACATCCAATATTACGCTTTTGTGTGATAGACATCAGAAGAGCGCCATCTATCGTCAAATAAAAGTACTAACAGAGCTCGGATGTGGTCGTTCGGCAAGACATAGCTAGAATTAGCCTTTAGCCATATGCTCGGATCCGGTGACGTCATCAGGTATAAAAAAAGTTTTTGTACATATTTTCTGACTTAAGTATTTACATAATTATCTTTTTTTTGTATATTCTGTTTTTTTTTCTAAATTCCGCCTCCTATTCTAACTATGTCTTGCTTCCTTACTTTGTTTACTGATTTATTTATTATATTTTTGTTGAAATTATTTATTGACTAACATACTAACGTTCAAGTAATTTATGTATATTTTTTCCTGCTCTAGAATGTAACAGGTAAGTGCTTTTTTATTTAAATTAATTCTAATCTGTTGTATATTTTATTCAACTATTTTTCTTTTATAAAAAATATATTATTCATTAAGTTTTTTCTCGACGAGTGTACCAAACGTTGTTTTTAACAAAATTTTAGCGTATAGTGGAATTTACGTAATTAAAATCAGTCTTATCCTTATAGCGAATTAATTAAAAACAAATTAAGTACCTTGTTTTAATTGAGGGTTTTATATATTGAACAAAATAACGTGTGCTATTGATTAAAAATCATCTGGGGCGATGTATTAAAAAAATATTATCTTTTTGATTTTTAGTGTTTTTAGAACTCGGTATTAATATTTTTTTGAAAAAAGTTTTTATATTATTATGAAACTCGTTTAGTTTGTTGAATTAAAAATATTATCAAGCTTATAGCACTACTATTTTGTTGGGTCCCAGATGTCATTTTTAACACCTTTGGCAGTTGTAATTAGCCAGAAGCCAGAAAGTCAGACAACCAATCTTACCAAGGGGTATCGGGGTGCCCAGGTAGCTGGGTTGAGGAAATCAGATAGGCAGTCGCTCCATGTGGTACATTGCTACTAAGCTGAATCCATAGTTAGACTGGAAGCCGACCTTAACTTAGTTGGGAAAAGGCTAGGCAGATGATATTCTGTAAAAAAACACTAATTTAACACAAAATTATACTACATTACACAAAGAACGCGATAAAAAGTTTTTTTTTTTAATAACAGTACAAAAAAAATCCTTTAAAAACGTAAACGACTCATCACTTGCCATCGCGACTGTACCGCACAGCTGATTCTTACGCAAGCGGACTTTCTCCGCTCACTGGTGCGGACAGTCGCGAACACAAGTGAACATATCGTGTACAATTGTTATTATTGTACTGTTTTAACATGCTACTTAGGACAATGAGGTGATGACGTTTGGCATTGTTTTGTTTTTAGCCGACTGCTTTGAATAGGAGTGTTATGCTTTTACCAAAAAGTAAAAATAACCTCACACATTCACACAACGTCATCTAGACCCAAACTAAGAAGAGCTTGTACTATGTGTACTAGACAACTGATAAACGTACTTATATACTTTTCTTTTGTAAATACATACATAATATTATACATAGAAACACCCAGATAAGTCAAACACACACGTTCATGCACACAAAGGTTTGACTTATGCTGGAATCGAACCCGCGTCTTCCGGCTTAATTAACCACCAGGGATGCGCATCTTTTACGCATTGTACAGACGCCAGCATATCAGGCTAACCGAAACTGTAAAATTTTCCCAATCAACTTTGAACCATATGCTTCAGCGATAAAGTTGAAATTCTATTTGGGAAATTTGACAGATTGTAGTAGCTTGATGTGCTGTCTGTGCGTAAAAGCAGTCGAAGAACCAGCCTCTCAAGTATGAGTGTGCGGGTTCGAATCCAGGTCAGGCTAGTACCTGCGGGTTGTTCGTAAGAGATAACGCGGCCCTGGCACACAGGGACCTCCAGAAGGAACATAGTGGGTTTTAGTCAGTAAGAGTCTGACACTCCCTCCAGCTGCACCCTCAGCGGGAGGGGTCATTTGATGATTTCCCACGAAAAAAAAAGGTCAGGCTAGTACCAAGGATTTTTTTTAAGTTGTATGTATTTTCTAAGTACATACATCTTAGACATCAATGACTAATTAAAGGCGAAGGAAAACATCTAGAGGAATACTTGGGCTATAAATTCTGAAATCACCAACCCGCACTGAGAAGGATTGAGCGAGCGTTAGTCTATCCTTCCCAGTGTGAGAGGAGGCCTGTGCCCAGCAGTGGGACGATACAAAGGCTGATGATGATGATGATACAGAAGAAACTTGGGCAGCAGTAACAGCGTTTTCCACCAAAGTATATTATACAGTTAAGTAATGTCATTTGAGTGTGAAAAATTCTATTTGCGCGCATTTTTCGCAGTTAACGCGTTCTTAACTCTCTATAAAGTAGTTTGAAGTAATTTTAACGATCTTTGAGCACTTTATAATGGTTTAACTTAACTAATTTGCAAGTAGATAAATAGCCGGATTTTAGTATTTAGAAATTGCGGTTTTTTTTTAATTTAATTTGTATATTAGTTTTTTTAATGACTGGAGTTTATATCTAGAAATATTTTACTGGTTCAATAATTTTCTATAAGTCTTTCTTCTAATATATATTTCATACTTTTAAATCTAAATACATACAATTTACATAAATATATTCAAACTTATAAAATACTTAAAGTCTTTCTTGAAGCCATTGAATGAAATATTTCCGTAAAATTTCATGTTAACTTTGTTCAGGTTTCAAAGATTTCAATCAGATGGGATAGGTCAGTTAAAAGTAGCCTATAGCTTTCCTCTGTTAATAGGATATTTAAAACTGAAAAATTGAACTTAATACATATTTTATTTATAATGGACCCAGTTACCCAATCACTCAGAAGATATTTTATTCAGGATATTTTCATTAAAATACATTTTCTAAGCTACTGTACCAATCATTGCATCAAATCTTACACTACTCTTGACCAACGCGCCAACAATAGACGACCAAACAAAAGCGCATCACTTTGTATCACGACACAAAACATTTCGAAATTCTTTTCAAAAGATCGTGAAATTACACGTGTCGAGTGTCGATTATATTCGACGGGACAATCTAGACATTTTTTGTGGCTTCTCTTGCGAAAGAAGTAATATATTTTTGGTTTATTCTTTGGAAATAATGATTTGATTTGGGTCTTTAAATCCGAACATGTTTTATTTCGATTGCCTCGCAAGTGGTTTTGATGAAAACTTTAAAAATATTCCTCTGGAAAAGATAAGATGTACTGGGGTGCAAAATTATTTTTTCCTTTAGAATGGTGTATGGTTTTATGGGATCCAACCCCATTTTTTTCATGGAAAATATCAAATGCTCCTGCTGTGGTTTAGTTTGAGGAAGTGTCAGAATCTTCCTGACTAAAACCCACTATGTTCCTTCTGGAGGTCCCTGTGTGCCAGGGCCTCGATAACTCTTGCACTAACAAGTTTTAATATCTATTCTTAACAGCCAGTATTAAGTTAATAACTCAAGCAAGCGCTTTTTTTTAGTGGGAAATCATCAAATCATCATCCTCCCGCCGGTGCAGTAGGAGGGAGTATCAGACTCTTACTGACTAAAACCCACCTTGTTCCTTCTGGAGGTCTTTATGTGCTAGGGCCGCGGTAACTCTTGCGAACAACCCGCAGGCGCTTAGAACATTATTTTGTAATTAACTGAAACTGTTCTTTCCCAAAAAGATATTTCTTAATACTTAAAAGCTCGAAGTCCGGTTGAGTTTACAAATAAGGTTTTCCCGTTTAGAGAAATTAAGAAATACAGACCATGAGCTCATGACATTAGAAGTTGTGAGATTCACGCTTGTGTAAGGTTGTTAGCGACACGCATACCTACTAATGCCCCGTGCATCGGAGAGCACGTAAATGTCGGTCCTGCGCCTGATCTCTCTCCGGTCGTGTCGGATAGCTGTCCCATCGGATTATGAGAGTGAGGGAATAGAGAGTGCACCTGTGTCTGCGCGAATGCTTGTGCACTATAATATGTCCTGCGCAGCTGGCTGATCTCCATAAATGAGAACGGCCGCCGTAGCCGACAATCGGCCTGGATGCCATCATCATCATCATCATCATCAATATTAAAAATACGAATGTGAGTTTGTTTATTAAAATTCTATACCAGACGGGCTTGTGTCGGCGGCGCGAACTGTTCCAGGCGCCCCTCGAAGCAACAAAGGAGTGGGCCCTTAGGGCCAGGGTCTGCCTGGGCTGCGGGCTGTTCGTAAGAGTTACCGCGGCCCGTGTGTGCTAACACAGGGACCTCCAGAAGGAACATAGTGGGTTTTAGTCAGTAAGAGTCTGACACTCCCTCCAGCTGCGCCCTTAGCGAGAGGGGTTATTTGATCATTTCCCACGAAAAAAAGATGTATTCTAAGTTATGGCTTTTTGGTTCGACTTTTTATATTTTTAATGACAAATCAAAAGTTTTGGTAGCTTCTCAACGAGTGTGTGGGTTCGATATATTAATGCTTTGCCCAAACAAATCGCAAAGTTGGCGTTGTTTTTGTCAATTATTTTGAAATTTATAAACATTTCAGAATTAACTGTTAAAGAATATTTTTCTTTTTGTGTAAAAATTACAACAGCAAATTATTATGCGAATCGATTAAGAAAAGTAACCAAGTCTAATTTTTAGAGATTTAACCAACTTTAGAGTTGTAACTCGAAGTGTTATCTTTGGCAGTCGTTACGAAAAGTCAGAAGCCAGAAAGTCTGACAATCGATCATATCAAGGGGCATCGGGTTGCCCAGGTAACTGGGTTGAGGAGGCAGGCAGTCGCTCCACGTAAAACACTGGTACTCAGCTGCATCCGATTAAGACTGGAAGCCGACCCCACCATAGCTTAGGAAAAGGCTAGGCAGGTGATGGACCCACAAACTAGAACATTGATGATTGAAGTTTTGATTTCTTAAACTCCGAAGATCCGTGATTTTGAAACCCTATATGTACAACAAAACAGGGTACTAGTTCATAACATTTTAAGTAAGAACGTATTTTCCCGTATTAAATAAATCGGAGAATTTGTTCCGTAACCAGTGTATATACTGAAGAACAAAAATTGCAATGACGGATCTTGTGTGAAGAAATTTGAACTTAATGCTGTTTATGCAACGGTCGAAAATGAGTGCCGATTTGATGGTCCATGATTGCAACAGAACAAACTAAATGTAGCTTAGAATTTTGAAGTTATCTATACATCTATATAATAAAATCGTAGAAAAGTGAAAACTGTACAATAAATATTATTTTAAAAGAATTATTTGCTATCGAATCCAAAAATATAGTTTTTAGAATTTTTGTCTGTTTGTCTGTATGTATGTCCGGGATAATCTCAAAAAGTGCTGCATGGGTTTGCTTAAAATGGCATGAATATAACTTAGAGGTCGGGTTAACATATAGGCTACATATTATCACGCTATCACCTACGGGGGGGGATAGATTTTCAACTTAATCGCTGAAGCATATGGTTCAAAGTCCAATGGGCAAATTTGACAGTTCTCAATCAGGATGCCATCTATAAGGATATGTCCACATCATTTGCATTAAATGTATGTCATGCACATATTAGTCATTGATTTCTTAACGTTCATTCAGAGATTGGCCGACTTTCTTTTGTTTCCGATGACATCATGGTATCATTTACAATCTTAGAGCATTTAACCAATCGGATACGCCATCAGCAGAAATCTGTATGCGTTTAAATCAACCAATTTACGCGTAACGTAGTAATATTAATATTATATTGAAGTAATATTGATAGCTTAGTCTTAAATTTTCGATCGCATTTTTACCTGGACATGCGCACGACAAACGCAAGCTTAAACAAACATGTCACACAAATGTACAGACGCCAGCACATCAAGCTACTACAATCTGTCAAGTTTCCTTAATAGATTTTCAACTTTATCGGGGAAACATATACCTGGTTTAAGTTTAAGCTGATTGGGAAAAATTGACAATATTTTTATAGAAGTTTTTCTGCCAAATTAATAGCTTAGAGAATTTAACCAACTGTACACACTAGTCATGCCTCTGCTAATGGTAAGACAGCACTGACACTCGTATGTTCAGACGCCAGCATATCAAGCTACCCGAAACTGTAAAATTATCAACTTTGAACCATAATTTGCTTCAGCGATAAAGTTATACTATAACTTTTTTGCTGAAGAATGGTGATGAAATTTGACAGATTGTAGTAGCTTGATGTGCTGGTGTCTGTACATAGCGTTATGTATAACAAACTGTCATTCACGAATGTAAATTCAGTGAAAGGTGTTGAGCAGTAGAGTACCGCGGAAACTACGCGCCGCCGCGCCTGATTACAAACTAATGTTGTATGGTCTAAGTTACAGGAGATAGCGGGTCCAAAACATAAATAAAGCAATAAATAAAAAACACAAATATTGTTATTGTAAGTCGAACGGGCCTTTCATACTTTTTTAAAGCATTGTTATAGAATACTTCTGTTCTATTCTATTTAAATTTTAAAATAGAACACTTCTATTCTATTCAATTTTTTTTATGGCAAACGACATCAATCGACGAGTCTGCTAATGACGGGTGAAATGAGAAGCTGCAGGCTTAGCATCGCGACTCTATATCTATTCGGTCAAGAAAAGACAGAGCTCTTTCTGTCAATGTCAACATGTCTTCTGCCCAAGCATGGCGCGACCTGTCAACTCACATAATAATCACTTGTAAACTTATGTCGATCGAAGAAAATACAAATTTCTTCAAAAAATTACAAAAGAAATCTTACGCCAATCTGTGACTTTTCTGTCATTATGTCCGTTCTCCGGCAAACAAAACTTGTTTCTACGGTTGCCATGCTAAGCCTGCAGGTAGTGGTTGAGAAAAAAAATAGAATACTTAATTTATTTTAAAATATAAATTTTTAATATAATTTGAGCATAGTATAAAGAAATGATAATAAAAATATTGAAATTACGATTTAAATCGTTAAATGACCACGTGATTTAAACATCATTTACGATTGTATACAGATGTCGTAGCGAAAAGGGCTGACTGAGTCTTTATTTTTTGATCAAATTAGGAAAATATCAAATGTCCATACATACTTCTCTCGTTGTGGGTGCAACTGAAGAGCTTGAGAGAGGTTTTTAGACTTTACTTACTAAAACGCGCGGTAACTTTAGGCAACTCAGGTTAACATGCTCATTTAGAGGTACCGTCGCATTAAGCCGCTGGTTGCCTATAACTTGTACCACACAACAAAGCCGCCGCGTGCAGTGATGCCTGCCGTCTTCCGGTGGCTCCTCGTGGTAATCAAGGGTCCCCTTCCTGACGATAATCTCATGATAATATCATGTTTGCTATGGCGGCGTGTTTGTATTTCATTTTTAATTGATGACTTATGCAAAATTTTGTGTTGAATGTTTACTTTAGGTTTTTTCCGACTGTATATTACAGTTAAAGTTTACTTAAACTAATTTACTAATCGATCTACTACTACTACTAACCTATACATACAAATAAAATCGTAAAAAAGTCAAAACTGTAAATTGAATAATTTTTTAAAAGAATAATTGGGGCGTGATCTTAAATCGATATCGAAGCATGGGATAATCTCAAAAACTACTGCATAGATTTACTTCAAATTTGTCATGAACATAACTAAGACTTGAAGTGAACATAACTAACTACATATTATCATGCTATCACGTACGGGCGGGGGGGGGGGGGGATGTTTAAACACCCACACGTCCACGGGGACGAAGTCGCGGGCAACAGCTAGTTTACAATAAATATTATTCTATTCTATCCAAAATTAAGCGTTGCCATCCAACGTGGCAATGCATTGAGGAGGACAGATAGGCAGTCGCTCCTTGTAAAACACTGGTACTCAGCTGAATCCTGTTAGACTGGAAGCCGACCCCAACATAGTTGGGAAAAGCTTCGGGAGATGATGTATGTTTAATAATAACATCCTTTAACAATATAAAGAAATACAACAAATAATATTCTAATCTAACCGCTACCTCTTATAACTTGTACCACGCGATAAAAGCAGCGCGTGCGCGTCCGAGCGTCACTTCCGGCGCTGTAATCAAGGGCGGTCTACTTCCGGTCGATTATCTGAAGATATTACTAGTAGGCTTATGAATAAACAGGATTCTCATAAGTATTGCCTTAAATAGTCCAATATTTGTGAAAATATCCTTAGTTACATTATAAAGGCCTTTTTTTTTTTTTTTTTTTCGTGGGAAATTATCAAATGACCCCTCCCGCTGAGGGTGCAGCTGGAGGGAGTGTCAGACTCTTACTGACTAAAACCCACTATGTTCCTTCTGGAGGTCCCTGTGTGCCAGGGCCGCGGTATCTCTTACGAACAACCCGCAGCACATTATAAAGGCCTGTGTTTTGAGTCTGTTATAACTATAATTTATGCAGCAATTTCACCTGCATCCCGCGATATCTACTCTGCGCACCAGGATAAAAATAGTATCCTATCGAATCCTCGATAAATGGGCTACCAGACTAGAGAATTGTCTAATTTGAAAAAAATAGCTTGAGTTTGTCTAGTTTACTAATAGCTGAGATTAGCGCATGCTAGCAAAACCAGTAAACTCTTCGGTTTTATTCATTTATAATATTCATAATCATCATCATCTCAGCCATAAGACGTCCACTGCAGAACATAGGCCTCCCCTTTAGATCTCCACATATACCGGTTGGAAGCGACCTGCATCCAGCGTCTTCCGACGGCATTTATAAGGTCGTCTGTCCATCTCGTTGGTGGACGTCCCACGCTGTACTTGCTAGTAGTATAATATTATTATATACATAAATTGCGCGTGGCCAAAATTCGGTCTGGACGCCATTATTATGAAAAACTATTTAAAGTCAAAATATGTATAGCAGTTTTCTCGAGCTGCGGTTGAAGCCGCGGGAAAAAGTCAGTATGTATAATGAACTTACGAAATATACAACAGAAATATAATATGTAACTTTCGCTACAAATATTCAAGATACATCAAGACGTATAAATTAGAGTTCCGTTAGTCTATTGTGTTATAATCTGCACAATGGGACCCGCCGCCATTGTCGACACACAGAGAGTGTCTATGAAATATAGTCTGCGGTTTTTTTTTTATTTAAGGAGCTCGTGGCTAAACAACAGCCACACGGGTCGATCGACCATAAGGTTAAGCAACGCTAAGCGCGGTCGGTCCGTGGATGGGTGACCATCTGAGTATTTCAGTTTTTCGGAAGATTGGTGACGTTAAATCGGTGGGTGTCCTAGCTGTCATTTGTACATCTTTGGCAGTCGTTACGGGTAGTCAGAAGCTAAAAAGTCTGACAACCAGTCTTACCAAGGGTTATCGGTATCGGGTTGTCCAGGTGACTGGGTTGAGGAGGTGAGACAGGTAGTCGCTCCACGTTAACGTGGAGTCTGGTCAGAACACTGGTTCTGGAAGCCAACCCCAACATAGCTTGGGAAAAGGCTAGGCAGATGATGTTTTTTTTATTTATCTGAACTTCTTAAATCTAGATGGGTTGTGAACCGTGTTTGAGGTATAGAATATAAGAAATGCGATAGATTTTTATATGGTAGTTGACAACTAGTCAAATTCATCTACACTAATATTATAAAGCTGAAGATTTTGTTTGTTTGTTTGTTTGAACGCGCTAATCTCCGAAACTACTGGTTCGATTTGAGAAATTCTTTCAGTGTTAGATAGCCCATTTATCGAGGAAGGCTATAGGCTATATACCATCACGCTAAGACACACGGGAGCGGAGCAGTAACCAAAGATGCGGGTGAAACCGCTGGGGACAGCTAGTTACTTATATTGAACTGTCAAAAACAGTTGACATTGTATGCTGTTGGTTCGTATGAAGATACAGTTTTGACGTCACAGATTTTTCAAATGAACATCATTCACACATAAATTCAAATAAAAATCTATTAAAACCCATATTTACTCAAATTTAAACAACCAAAAGAATTTTTGAGTTCGAAGATGTGTGGGTGAAGACGAGATCTTTGATTAAAGAAATTCTATTGACTGTCAAAATCTTCTCCTCTGAGCTTTGGTAAACTCTGGACTTAAGTATGGGAATTTAAAATCATAGTAATGGTAATAAATGTCCCATTTAAATAACAGTAGAAGGGCAATAAAATGTCGATTATTTGATAGTGTAGGAGTAAAGATTTGTATCTTAGGATTCCGGTTCCAAAATACTTGAATGTACGAGAATCTTGAACTTAATTTTTTAATCGAATTATGCGGCCATTTCCGCGTAAACGATATGATAAACATAAAAAATACCACATTCAAATTGAGAACGACCTTTTTGTAAGTCGGTTAACCTAAAATCCTAATAAAAAACCTAAATACTTTTCTTTTGTAAATACATAATATTATACATAGGAATACCTAGACTTAAATCAAACGCCTATGTTCATGCACATAACTGTTTGCCTTATGCGGGAAGCGAACCCGCGATCTCCAACAAGGCAGGTAGATTCACTTACAAATACGCCATCTGATTGTCAGATCTCTGTAAGTCATTATGATATACACAGAAGAACTGTATTTTATTTTAGCATACAAAAAAAGTGATTTAAAATGACTCATTTGGTCATGTCATTATCGATCAAAAAACTATAATCATTTCAAGTAAAGTCAAAATAATGTGTCATGCAACACAGTTTTCTAAAAAGGACGCAATCAAATTCAGTTTAGCAGTTTCCGAGAAAGCAAAACACAAAGCAATCTCATTGTAAATTGCTAAGTAAAAGTGTGTAACCGCGACAGCGAATATTGCGTAACAAACAGACATACAGGCATACATACAAATTGTATGACATTCTAAGCGAAGCAGCGTGACATACTTGTGTAAGTTATGTATGCAACTCACTTATAGTTCATCTGATGGTTTGACGCGACCTTGAATGTTTGTGCATAGTCAATTCATCATCATCATCTCCATCTCCCGAGCCTTTTCCTGACTATGTTGGGGTCGGCTTCCAGTCTAACCGGATTTAGCTGGGCACCAGTGATTTACAAGGAGCGACTGCCTATCTGACCACAGTCTGAAACACAGTCATTGGTGTCCAAGATATACTTAGAAAGTACATACAAACTTAGAAAAGTTGCATTGGTACTTGTCCGACCTGGAATCGAACCCACGCCCTCATACTTAAGAGGTTGGCTCTTTAACCACTAGGCCACCACAACTAGTCAATTCATCATCATCAGCCTTTTTTTATCGTCCCACTGCTGGGCACAGGCCTCCTCTCATGCAGAAAGGGATAGAGCGTTAATCAACACGCTTTCTCTATATGGGTTAGTGATTTCAGATTGTATAGTTCAGGTCCAGGTTTCTAGGTTGAGGAATGGTCAATTATGCAATGATTGTTGAGCTCGTGGCTAAGTAAAAGCCGCCCGGGTCGATCGATCATGAGGTTAAGCAACGCTTGGTGCGGTCGGTCGATCTTGTCATGATGAGTTCCTCCGTGTTTCGGAAGGCACGGTTAATTAGTGGGTCCCGGGTCTTTGTAGATTTTTGGCAGTCGTTACGGGTAGTCGGAAGCCAGAAAGTCTGACAAATAGTCTTATCAAGGGGCTACTCGGCTAATCGGCTTGCCCAGGGAACTTGGTTGACAGGCAGTCGCTCCACGCTAATACTGGAAGCTGATCCCTACATAGCTTAGGAAAAGGCTAGGTAGACTAGGAATATTAAATAACGTTTGACCCCCTTGAGCATCTGTGTACCCCTACTTACATAATTTTATCGGGCCCCAAATATTGCACTTCTTATGTACTCGACATAGTTATAACTTTCTCCTAGTTACATATAATTTACTGTGTTATTACCATGGGTTATTACGCTTACGTATGATAACTAATAATGTAAATGTGTATGTGAGTCTGTTTGTATATGGGCTGCGGGTTGTTTGGCAATTTACCGCGGCCCTGGCACACAGGGACCTCCCGAAGGAACATATTGGGTTTTAGTCAGTAAGAGTCTCACACTCCCTCCAGCTGCACCCTCAGCAGGAGGGGTCATTTAATAATTTCCCACTAGAAAAAGCCTGTTTGTCTATCTGTATTTACGCTTTCACGGACAACGGTAAAATTGGTAAACCTATCGATGGAATATGGTTTCAAGAAGAGGAGATCATAGTGGCTGTTGTATGCTTGTGCATGTTAGTGCATGAAGACCAAATCAGACCAGCACTTCCTTAGACTACCCGTTAAAGCAAACAAAGACACAAAAAAACTTCTTCAATTTCATATTATTAGTAGAGATAACTCTTAATTGATTCAGAAACTCATATATTAGGTCTTGCAAATATAGACACGCGACAGAGAATCAAGCCAAGTTCTAGCAATGGAGCTTAAATTTAACCTAAACTCTTCCTCTTTGGCTTTGGGTTAATCGCAAGAGTTACCGCGATCCTGGCACACGGGGACCTCCATAAGGAACATAGTGGGTTTTAGTCAGTCAGAGTCTGACACTCCCTCCAGCTGCACCCACATCGGGAGGGATCATTTGATGATTTCCCACTTAAAAAAAGAGCTCACTCTCTTCCTTCTTTACCTACTTTCTAAGTGTTTACCAATACCTCAACAAAACACGCCTATTGTATAACATTATAATGTCAAATGTGAGCCATAATTAAATAAATAATACAGAGAAAAGTGTGTTATGTAAACACCAGCGACCCCAAACATGTGATAATCAGAATGATCGACCAAAACACGGAGACGCACAGGAAATACCAGTTAAGTGCGCTTCATGTTATATCACTTGATGTAACTTAGGTTAAGTTGGTCAAGCGGTCAGCTTTCTCCTCGTCATAATATGTTAGCCATGGGTTACTTAACTAAATATAAAAGTCGGCGCACGTTTGTAAACAATTTAAAGTGTTGATGTTGATTTTAAGCATCGCTTTGTTAGTATTGGCGACCTTAAATGGAGGTCGCCAGGTCGCTAGGCCGCTAGGTTATTTTTAAGGGCGCTAGTTTTGAAATATGATGATGATTACGAGTATAATAGGGCCCTAGAAAAAGTTTGCTGTCGGCGTTGTATTATCTTATGCCTCCTTCTTTAAGCTGCCCTGTTCCTAAGTTATTTGGGGTCGGCGCAATATGTTTTCCGATTCCAACCATCTCTGTCAGCCGTCATACTAATATCCACCCTCTTCTCAGACATGTCGTTTTTTTGGCAATCAATCCATCCCTTCCTTTGTCTACCTCTATATTATTATCTTATATATGTATTACATAAAAATCGTTTGTTATGCTAACCAATCTTATGAAAACGAAAGTGTGTTTGTTTGTTTGTTTCTTTGTTAAGCCTTCACGGTGCAGTAGCTGAACCCATGAGCTGAACCGATTGTGACGCAATTAGGTTCAGGGTTAGGTGATATGCTGGAGACGATTATCGCATACAAGCACTTATTAATTTATTATTCTGGCGCGGGATGTGGCCGTTTTCAAGTTTACACGTTTATACATTAGGTATGTCTGTAAAAGTGTAAGAAACATTCATTCATATTATGTATGTCTCTTTCCGACCACGGGACTATAATAATAATAATAATAAGCCCGCAGGGCATCTGAGGCGGATGTCGGGGAGTAGCGACCCCGCGGGTACCGAGTGCTCCAGGGAGAGGATACTGTCCCTCATCTCCGGCTCGCCGGAGTAAACCCTGAGGGGGGACAGGTCTCCCGCCTCTGGCTTGCCTTCATTGGCCGTCCAGAGTGGAGTCGCTAGAGCAATGCTCGGAGGGTGAATGCCTCGGGTAAGTGGCGAGTGGGCACAGAGATGCTGGACCCTGGCTTGATGCCGGTTTTAAGGCGCGTGATCTGGGTAGAAAGCCGGCCGGGGCAACCTCACCCTTCAGCCGCTCACGTCCCCGTTGCCCCCTTGTTGCGACTTAGCGACTAGTTCCCGGGGGCCCGGTAAGTGAGCTGGCGAGTCTCCTCCTGCCATTTTTACATGTATTTATTACATTGTTATCGGCAGGGGTCATAGTCCCCATAGTTTTCCCTTCCCTAGTCCACTAGCATCCCATCACAATAACCCAAGTAGATTTTCTTCCATACTTAGCAATAGTTTAGCACAAACCGGGGGTTGTCCTTGGGTACATTTCCATAGTGTATACAGGGATAATCGTCGGTTTTGTGTCACCATTACATACTATTAAAGTTGTCTTAAAAGGGCTTCAGCGTGTTGGCTTCGGCCCCACGTTCGCCTTCCAAAAATCCGGGACTCTATAGTCCCGTGGTCGGAAAAAGACATACAAAATAATAATAATAATATTTATTATCAGACCAAGGTCCATACAAATAAAAACAATTCATTTTGCTAAATAATAATAAAAATAACTTATCTATTTAAACCTATGGCTGCCCCAACCCAGTGTTTCTGGAAGGGGCAGTCTACTCTGGCAGCGATCATTTTCAGAATGCTGTTGTCACTAGCACGTAGACGCTGTAGCAAGGAGGCAGCTTTTTTACGCATGATTGCGTGAAAACCATCAGTACGATTATCCACAAACATAGAAGATGCGCTACAGCGCCACGGCAGTCCCAACAGCATCCTGAAAGCGTTATTATATTGAACACACTATAGAGTCCCGGACTTTTGGAAGGCGAACGTGGGGCTGAAGCCAACACGCTGAAGCCCTTTTGAGACAACTTTAATATTATGTAATGGTGACACATAACCGACGATTATCCCTGTATACACTATAGAAATGTACCCAAGGACAACCCCCGGTTGGTGCTAAACTATTGCTAAGTATGGAAGAAAAACTTACTTGGGTTATTGTGATGGGATGCTAGTGGACTAGGGAAAACTATGGGGACTCTGGCCTCTGCCGATGACAATGTAATAAATACATGTAAAAATGGTAGCAAGAGACACACTTACCGGGCCCCCGTAACTAGTCGCTAAGTCGCAACAAGGGGGTAACGGGGATGTGAGCGGCTGAAGGATGAGGTTGCCTCGGCCGGCTTTCTACCCAGATCACGCGCTTATAAATCCTAAGGTCCAGTATAACCGGCCTACTCGCCATTTACCACGATACATTCACCCTCCGAGCAGTGCTCTAGCGACTCCACTCTGCATGGCCAGTGAAGGCAAGCCAGAGGCGGGAGATCTGTCCCCCGTCAGGGTTTACTCCGGCCGGCCGGAGGTGAGGGACAGTATGCTCTCCCTGGAGCACTCGGTACCCGTGGGTCGCTACTCCCCGACATCTGCCTGAGATGCTCTGCGGGGGTATTATTATTATTAGTAAGCATTTCTCTCCAATTTGGATGATGTTCAATGCCCAGTAATATAAAGTTCTTTTGTCCAAAAGACAGTTGTTTTTAAACCAATTCGTTCGTACAATGCGGATTTGGTTACGCAAGAATGTTGCGTGAGCGGAGATTCGAAAATATTTTATTTATATATTGTATTAACTGCAATTTGCATCCTTAAGCAT
Organism: Heliothis peltigera; assembly: GCA_958496145.1. Classification (NCBI taxonomy): domain Eukaryota; kingdom Metazoa; phylum Arthropoda; class Insecta; order Lepidoptera; family Noctuidae; genus Heliothis; species Heliothis peltigera. The sequence continues at coordinate 3,146,525 of OY292348.1, read as the reverse complement.
ATTGAAAGTTCGTTTATTGTGGTTTTATGATGCATAATCTGCCTTTATATCATGGTGTTATGTATTTAAGTAGTGGCTATACGGACTTCTAGATCTGCGAAGCTTATTTTCTCGAGATGCAAAATCATGGAATGTTCCCGCTTTGGGTGAAGCTGACTAAACCCCACTTTGAGTCTTTTTGGGGCACTTTTTGTGGCAGGTAACTCTTCCGAACAATTTCGCAGGTCTGGGCCTTACGGGCAATCTGCGAAAATAGTTAATAGGGATGCGGACTAGGTCATAAATAAAATACTTTATCATATTTATGTTGTAAATCATCTTAAAATAATGTCAGTTTTATTCATCGTTTTGAACCGAAACTTGTTTTTGTTTTTTTATTGGTAATATAATCGAAATAAGTAAACGTATTGATGTGAAAAATCTGTGACGTCATATGTGGTTTTTTCATACAAATTTCATAGAGAGTAACCGTTTTTGACAGTTCTATAAAAGTATTGAATTTGACTAGTTGTCCGCATCCCTATTATGCTTTTCTCGTCACCTCGTAATCGGATTAATTGCAATATTTTATCGGTATAACCTTGGTGTAATATGCTATCTATTTTATGCTAGTTTCACTTACGTCCCGTGGTCACTACTCCGCGCACCCGGGTGAAGATGTAGGTTAAAGTGTTCCTTGATAAATGGGCTATCTAAACTTGACATAAATTTTCAAATTACACGTTTCTATTGGATTATTTTTTGAAAAAGTATACTTATTGAGCTAGGAACAATTGGTTTCACATAAAAATATCTGTATTTCATCACAGAGTGTCATATCTGGCGGTCATCAATTTGATGTCTTCATACTTATAACAACAGTCTTATTATTAACTTTTTACAAATCTTAACTTCCTCTATAGTTTATGTCAAAATTGATGATGACAGTTATTACCAAGCAAAGGAAACAACCAATTCAGCCTCATTTTGACATAACTGACGTTATTCATATTTAATTCGAAACTTTTCAAGCAAAGGCAACAAAATACAGCCAAGATTACAACCTTTCATCCAGTACTCGAACCTTCTTTTGCAATATTGGGTAAAATTGAAGGTTTCTTAGGATGTTACGCATGCGATAACGTTTCATTACACGCTAGACAAGCATCGGGCACAATGCTATGATACAGGAACCCTGAATAGTAGGTATTGTATGGTGATCTGTTAGAATGTATAATTGATGTCTGTGACGAGGTTAAGCTGTGTCACCTTGGATGGGTGGCCCCGAGTCCCTTGCATTTCCCTGTATCAAGGGCTCCGATTATTAGTCATCATCATCATCACAGCCTTTTTATCGTTTCACTGCGGGGCACAGGCCTCTTTTCCTACGAAGAAGGCGTTAATCACCACGCTTGCTCAATGCGGGTTGGTGATTTCAGACTTTATAGTCCTGGTTTCCTCGAGATGTTTTCCTTCACCTTTAATCAGTCATTGGTGTCCAAGATAAACTTAAAAAGTACGTATAACTTTAACACGCACTCATTCTTGAGAGGTCGGCTCTTTACCCACTAGGTCATCACGACTGGCGGTCAAAAGTTTAAGCAGTAATTTTCGCAAGTAAACTATGCGATTTTGAAAGATCACTTCGTGCTTATTTCAATTCAAAGTCGAGGTAACAATGTCAGGAAATAAAATCTAAATAACTTGGCAACCGCAGGGAGCCTCGCTTTACCGCAAAACGAAAGTTCAACATGATACCCAGTTAGTATGACGATCGTATTCTAGCATTTCTATCTATACTAATATTATAAAGCTGAAGAGTTTGTTTGTTTGTTTGTTTGAACGCTCTAATCTCAGGAACTACTGGTTCGATTTGAAAAATTATTTCAGTGTTAGATAGCCCATTTATCGAGGAAGGCTATAGGCTATATACCATCACGCTAAGACACACGGGAGCGGAGCAGTAACCAAAGATGCGGGTGAAACCGCTCGGGACAGCAGCTAGTTTAAGAATATAATTTCATACTAGCGAACTACTATGTGTGTTAAGTATGAATGTGAATGGATGGAGAGGTATAGGTAGACCAAGGAAGAGATGGATTGATTGCCTGAAAGACGATATGATTACGAAGGGAGTGGATAGTAGTATGACGGCCAACAGAGACGAATGGAAGCGGAAAACATATTGCGCCGACCCCAAATAGAATTGGGAACAGGGCAGGAAGAAGAGAGATAGCGTACTGCTATCAATTTAATGATTTGTTTAGACCCCTTTGAGGATGCTTGTTGGCTGTGATCTGGATGTTATAATATGTATTTATAAATATATATGTGTAAAGTACATCTTATTTATCAGTTTTGTTGGCACCCATAACACAAGCTAATCATTGGCTTAGCTTGAGGCTAACCGACTGTGTGTGAAAAAAGCGTCATACATACACCTTACACACATATATTTATAAATACATATTATCAAACTCAAACTCAAAATCATTTATTCAAACTTGGCTGCAAAATAGCACTTTCTGAACGTCAAGAATTACAAAAGACAGCCCCCAAAACGCCCACCCTTCACCACTTCCTATGTGTTTTTGTTGGGAAGAAGAAGTGGCGCAACAAACTCCCCAGTAACTATAACACCCAGACCACATCCAACAAGCACGCTAATCACAAAATGTCGATCGAGTCGGGAATCGAAACCGGGACCCTCAGCTCGACAGCCCAGACATATAAAGCAGTAAGATAGTCAAACTGAATTGACATAAACTTGAACTTTCGCGACTGCGGTTCTAAGTTAACTGCGGTTAGGAAGTAGTTAACTTTGTATTTACCGTCTCATTGGTTCAGCGGCTGGTAATAAGTTCCCGAGTACACTTCAAGCAATTTCTGTCTGATATACATAATATCTGCGGGTTGTTCGTAAGAGCTACCGTGGCCCTGGCACACAGGGACCTCCAGAAGGAACATAGTGGGTTTTAGTCAGTAAGAGTCTGACACTCCCTCCAGCTGCACCCTCAGCGGGAGGGGTCATTTGATGATTTCCCACGAAAAAAAAAATATACATAATATACCTAATTATGTACCTTTGACATTCATTAAAAATACTTAGTAACTATATGTCGTAGTGGCCTTCTGGTTAAGGCACCAGCCTCTCAAGTATGAGTGTGCGGGTTCGATTCCAAGTCAGGTAAGTACCAATGTAACTTTTCTAATTTATACTTTCTAAGGATCTTGGGTTCCAATGACTGATTAAAGATGAAAGAAAACATCTCGAGGACTATAAAGTCTGAAATTATTCTCGGAGTGAGAAGAGGCCTGTGCCCAGCAGTGGGACGATAAAAAAGACTGATGATGATATATTCCGCGAAACTTAAATACCTACATTCAAATTCTCCACATACATTAAACTGTATTATTATGTTACATGTCAGTCTGTTTAGACAGACATACAACTTAATATATCTTATTCAATGTTTACAACACAATTAAAATGTAATTGTTTGACACAAATGTCAAAAGTAGTAATGTCAAACGTCATGAATTTGACAGTCATCGTTACGATGTTTATTAGAATTTAAGTATTGTATTGCAAGTCATAGTTTTTCGTAATAAAATGTTATGTATGATCATACACGTTGCATTATTGTATTATCATGTAATTACTTTCACTGATCATTGAGTTGTATTGTTTCATTTTATTGGTATGGCAACATTGTCGATATATTTTTTAGTGTTACCCGATTCTCTGATTATATACTTTTCATCTATATAAAACTAATATGAAGTCGTGCTGGCCTAGTGGTTAAAGCACCAGCCTTCGAGTATGAGGGTGCGTGTTCGATTCCAGGTCAGGCAAGTACCAATGTAACTTTTCTAAGTTATACGTACTTTCTAAGTTTATCTTGGACACCAATGACTGATTAAATGTAAAGGAAAACATCTCGAGGAAACCTGGACTACAAAGTCTGAAATCACCAACCCGCATTGAGCAAGCGTGGTGATAAACGCTCAATCCTTCTCCGTGTGAGAAGTGGCCTGTGCCCAGCAGTGGGACAGTAAAAAGGCTGATAATGATGATGATGGGGAATGTATTATCTCTCTTATGGCTAGATCATCATCATCCTCCTGCCCTTATCCTAAGTTTTATTCGGTGTCGGCGCAGCATGTTTTTGTCTTCCACGCTCTTCTATCTGTCGTCATCTCACAAGTTACATTCTTTCTAGCCACATTACTTTCACACAATCCATCCATAGTTTTTTGTTTGTACCCTTCCTCTATATCCACATTCATGTTCAAGACCTTTCTCACAACATGATCCTCATTCCTCCGCATTACATGCCCATACCATGCTAGCCGGTTCCCACATAGTTTTTCGGTTACCGGTGCCACTTTTAAACTTCCTCTTATATACTCATTCCTTACTCTATCCATACGCGTAACACCACACATTCCTCTTAACATTCTCATCTCTGCTGCATGCAGTTGTCTTTCATTCATCTCTTTTGTGGGCCAGCACCCTGAACCATACAGGACGGCAGGCCTGACCATAGTCTTATAGATCTTCTGGCTAGATAGTACCTACATTATAACATCTAGTGGTAATTCCATCTAATAAATCTACATTGCTACTTAATTATGTAAAACATATTCAAAAACTCATGATTTCCTTCATAAATTCACTGGGTTAGACAAATATCGTTTCCTGGACGGAAAATCCTAGGAAACGGTTATGAACATCGTTACGTAAAGAAGCGATTTCATACTTCATTCAGTTTACAAACACAGTTACGTTCTGTTACACGCAATAAGCGTTAGTTAAAATTGTTCTTGATAATATAAAAACTATTGACGGTCGGGTCAAAAGAGTAATGCAATTTTAAATTCAATTAATTCGTGCGTTTTTGAGAAGTTATTACAGACGCCAGCACATCAAGCCACTATCAATACAATCTGTCAAACATTATTGATAGATTCTCAACTTTATCGCTGAAGTTTACGGTTGAGAGTTGATTGGTGAAATTTGACAGTTTAGGGTAGACTGATGTGTTCGCGTCTATACCTAGTTGTTTTTTTGTAATTTAAAAATATATTTTTTCATGAATTTAAATTATTTAAAAAACAGTGCCGTCTTTTAAAACATTATGTAAAATTATACGTGTGTCGTGAGTTTTTAAATCAAGCTAACAAAGTGGTTTAAGAAAAAAAAATGTGTGTAACATAAAATTTAAAATGAAAATTATTTTCATATTATTTTTAATAATATGTTTATTAGTGTCATTCTCTGAAGAAAGGAAAAAAAGTAAAAATAAAAAATCTAAACAAAAAATCATTTTCAAAGCTGATAATTGGACATATCCAGGTAAGATGTAGCTAGGGTATAGGTATAGGGGTATAGGCACATTTTATCCACTTACATTGTTCTAAGGGTTTCTGGCTTAGTGGTTACAGCGACAGCCTCTCAACTACGAGTGTTGGGTTCAATTCCACGCAATTATCAATGTAACTTTTATAAGTTATATGTACAGACGATCCCGATGGCGCAATGGTAGCCACGACGGACTGCCGAGTTGAGGGTCCCAGGTTCGATTCCCGGCACGGTAGATATTTGGGTGATGAGCATGCTTTTTGGCTTTGTTCTGGGTGTTATAATAGGTATATACATATGTGTAAAGTATTATGTAGTTTATCAGTTGTGTTGCCACCCATAACACAAGCTAATTAATAGCTTACCACGAGGCTAACCGACCGTGTGTGAAAAAAAAAGGTGTACTTATATTACAGACGCCAGCACATCAAGCTACTATTATCTGTCAAATTTCCTTAATAGATTTTCAACTTTATCGCTGAAGTTTAAGGTTCAAAGTTGATTGGGAAAATTTGACAGTTTGTAGTAGCTTGATGTGCTGGCGTCTATAATACACTTTTAATTACCTGAAATCAACATTCGGAACTTTAACAGTTAGCGTAAACGATTATTATCTAATTTACGAGTTTATTGCGAAAATTTCAAGTATAATGAACCTTGGGCGATAATGAACGCTGTTATAGTTAAAACCGTTGTTAAAAAGTGAACGTTAAAAACCAATTAACTGTGGCCTATGAATATTGGCTCGTACAGACGCCAGCACATCAAGCTACTACAATCTGTGAAATTACTCTAATTGATTTTCGACATCATTGCTGAAACATAAGGTTCAAAGTTGATTGGGAAAATTTGACAATTTGTGCCGATTAGTGCACAGAATTTTGCTGGATATTGTTTGGTTAGTCGATGATTCGAACGTCCCCGATTATGTGGGCCTGCCGGGTCCCGGGTTCGATTCCTAATACGGTCTTTCTGTGATATAAGCATGTGATTGTTGCTGTGGTACCTAAGTGTGCTATAATGTGTACTTTTAAATGTTTGTATGTAAATATATGTAGACTAAGATTTGTATTACCACAAAATTATCCAATCCATACCTAAAAAAATCATCAGCAACATAACTATATTTTTATTGATCCACTGCAGGGCACACGCCTCTAATAATAAAAGGCAGAAGCGATGTCTTTTTTAATCCATATAACCTCAAGATGTTTTTTATTTCGCCTTGTGCAATATACACTTTATAACATAGAAAAGTTACATTGGTATTTGCCTAACCTAAAATCGAACCTACTCGTACGTGATTCTACCACTAGGTCAGCGAGACTAGACTTATCAAAAACAAATGGTAAAATTGTTTTCTTTCTTTGCTTCCAGGCTGCGGCATCGCAGTAAGCAAGCAGACAGCACAGCGGCGTATTGTGGGCGGTGATGATGCGGGCTTCGGCACCTTCCCCTGGCAGGCCTACATCAGGATAGGATCCTCAAGGTTATACAGTTCTGTACCCTGTTGCCAGTACTATAAAGTCTAATTTTGCTTGCTTAATACTTTCCACATAAGCCTACTATGTTCCTAAGATCCTAAGGGCCAGTTTCACAATGGCCGAATAGCCACTATCTATTGAATAAATGCAAAAATGGAACGGATTTTTTATGAAATGATCTACCAAATAAACTAACTGGAACTTATTCGTAGGTGGTGAAACAGGCCCTTTATATTATTTTGCTTATACCATGAACTTCACACTTGACACTGTCATACTATATAATATTATAAAGGAGAAAGTTTGTATGTTTGTTACTCCTTCAAGTAAAAACTACGTGCTCTCCGATACACGGGTGTATCAATAACCAACTTCCAAAACTCCGGTCTGCTTTATGAAAGTCTCTTAAAACCCACAAAGCGATTTCAGCCCGACACGGGAATCGTACCCGAGATCTCTTGCACAGCAGTCGCGCTATGCAACTGCTAGACCAACGATTATACCTTATCTCATCATCATCATCCTCCTGCCCTTATCCCAAGTTTTATTTGGGGTCGGCGCAGCATGTTTTTGTCTTCCACGCTCTTCTATCTGCCGTCATCTCACAAGTTACATTCTTTCTAGCCATATCAACTTTTACGCAATCCATCCATCGTTTTTTGGTTGTCCCCTTCCTCTACATCCATCCACATTCATATTCAAGACCTTCCTCACAACATGATCCTCATTCCTTCGCATTACATGCGCATACCATGCTAGCCGGTTCCCCCATAGTTTTCGGATACCGGTGCCACTTTTAAACTCTCCTTATAGTATACCTTAGCTCTTAAACAGAAATTTATCATCCTCTGCACACATTAATCTATGCTACTGCCTCGTTGGTCTAGTGGTCGCAAGGCGCGACTGCTGTTCACGGAGTCTCAGGTTCGAATCCCGGGTCGGGCCGAAATCGCTTTGTGGTTTTGAGAAAGTTTCATAAAGCAGCCCGGAGTCTGGAAGTTGGTGATTGATACCCCCGTGCATCGGAGAGCACGTACATGTCGGTCCTGCGCCTGATCTCTCTCCGGTCGTGTCGGATTGCCGTCCCATCGGACTATGAGAGTGAGGGAATAGAGAATGCACCTGTATCTGCACGAATGCTTGTGCACTATAATATGTCCTGCGTAGCTGGCTGATCTCCATAAAAGAGAACGGCCGCCGTAGCCTACAATCGGCTTGGATGTTATCATCATCAATCTATGCTACTATTTACCCAATATTCCCTCCTTCTTGACCTTTTGTTCGTTACCCCCACAACTCTTGCGCATAATTCCTAGCGCATCTTACAAGGCATTGTATTCTATATTTTATATGTTCTAGCTATTATGTTATGTATTATTTTTGTAAGCAAAGCACAGACACAGCACCGTATTTATTATTAGTATTTATTACAAGATTAATCATTTTGTATATTAACATACTAATAAACTAAAAAAAAGTACTAAATAATTAATCGTTTTGTAATTTAAGTAATTATTTGGTTCACGCAAATATTTTTATGTACAAAAAAGTATGATAAATTATATTTATTTTGCAAATAGGTTGAAATCAACACTTTTGCATGTCAACACATTTTTTATAAAAAAACGAGATGAGGTCGGCATTTAATAACTGACTACCTATTTTACTGTGATAAAATCTTCATACATAAACTAGGACGTATGGAGAGAGTGTCAGACTCTTACTGACAAAAACCCACTATGTTCCTTCTGGAGGTCTCTGTGTGCCAGGGCCTCGGTAACTCTTGCGAACAACCTGCAGTACTGGGAGGTCTCGGCCCTATGGGGCCCTCTAATGGTACAGAGGACAAGGTTACTGGTAAATACTGAAGTTTCCAATGTATCTATACTATACAAATAATATAAAGAGTAGAGTTTTGATTGTTTGTTTGGATTGATTAGGCTCCGAAACTAGTAAACCGATTTGAAAAATTCTTTCACTGTTGGGAAGTTATACTATCCCCGGTGAATATGTATGTAGGTTATATTTTATCAGGGTACGGGAAGATATTACTTGGGGATGCGGGAGTAACTGGTAGATATTGCTAGGGACTGATGTTTTTATATGTTACCTCTACATGTAATTTCAAAAATTGACTGTTCATCATCATCAATCTGCCTTTTTTTATCGTCCCACTACTGGGCACAGGCCTCTTCTCACACGGAGAAGGATTGAGCGTTAATGACCACGCTTGCTCTGTGGGTTGGTCTGTTAAAAGAGGTTTACTGACAAATCTTTATCTAATACCATTCATAATACGACAGAATATTTGCCTGAATCAAAAAATGCTTATTTGTGTAAATAATTATATTTGAGAGTGGAAATAATAATGTCATAATGAAAATCATGAAAAAAGTTGGCTTTTTCTATCAGATTTAAGAAATTCGGAAGATCTGCTATTGCTGTGGAGTTTGTTCCACCATTTCTTCTTCCCACCGATAACACATGGGAAGTGGTGAAGAGCGGGCGTTTTGAGGGCTGTCTTTGATAAAATTGACATTAAAAAATCTTGCTGATTTTCAGCTTACTTTGAATCAATGACTGTTCTTTCATTCAGTGTTTTTTATCATAAATTTAGAATTTTTGAAAAAATTAAAAACAGTTGTCCAACGATATCGGGAACAGGGTCCAAGCTAACGATCCCAGACACAGAAACCTCCTCACAATACGTGCTGTTTCAAGGAGTACTGCCTTCTGAATCTGTCCCTTGGTCCAGGTCAGTCCAGTCAGGTCCAGCCGCCTAACGAGAGCCTCTTCAGATGTTGATATTGGCCATTAGATCATTGGCCGTAACGAAAATCGGCACAAATTTAGAATATTATAATTAGGAAGTAAAAAGTAAAGCCTACATGTCTTCTTATAAATATTAATGTTTTATTTTGTAACCTATTATTATTATATTTGTATGTTTCTACTAGACCACGGGACTACAGAGTCCCGGATTTTTAGAAGGTGAACGTGAGCCTTTTGAGATAACTTTGATATATGTAATGGTGACACAAAACCGACGATTATCCCTCTATACACTACAGAAATGTACCCAAGGGCAACTCCTGGTTTGTGCTAAACTATTGCTAAGTATGGAAGAAAAACTACTTGGACTATTGTGATGGGATGCTAGTGGACTATGGAAGGGAAAACTATGGGGACTATGACCTCTGCCGATGACAATGTAATAAATACATGTAAAAATGGCAGGAGGAGACTCGCCAGCTCACGTCTTACCGGGCCCCCGGGAACTATTCGCTAAGTCGCAACAAGGGGGCAACTGAGCTATTATTATTATTATTTCCACTTAAAATAACTAATTTAACAAATTATTAATAGAATAATAATATTAATGTATTAACCTGAATTAATAATTAATTTTCCAGATGCAACATGTTAATGTCGATTTTCGAGCTTATTGGTTGGAAGCAGTGTTGGATAGAGAGGTAAATGTGCGAAAGAGATAGCATGATGTCCAGCAACTCCTACTTCTAATTCTGTAGTGGGTTTTATGGCATGTTTATGTTACGTGACAAGAAATGACGTCACGGGATTGTGTAGATTGAGCATGGGTTTGCATGTTTTTTGTAGAAATACTTATAAAAATACTAGTGTACCATATTTTTACAGGTCATCTAGTACATGCTAAGGATCATGTTTACCACAAAAAAAGTTGAATGACCTAGGGGTCAACGATCGAGCGCCTTCATAGAGACTGGCGTTATGCGTACAATTTGGCGACTGTCATGTTTTTTTTATTTATTAGCCTGTACTGTCCCACTGCTGGGCAAGGGCCTCCCCCATATCTTTCCACTTATCTCCATGGCTAGCTTTATGTGGCCAGTCCTAGAGGAAACGGTCCAAATCGTCTCTCCAGCGCTTCCTCGGTCTTCATCTTCCTCTCGATCGTCTGCCGTCATCCGGGTTCCAATGGGTGGTAATCCTGGGATGATAAATCTCAAAAAAAATATGTTGGTATTTTCATGACTTCTTTTGTGGTGAACATGATCCTTAGCATGTTCTAGATGACCTGTAAAAATATGGTGCACTAGTATTGTTAGACCATAATATATTATGTTATAATTTTATGCAATTTAAATTGTTTATTCTAAATTGATTTATTGGGAACAAAAGTGTATTTAATTTGTGACGAACGTAACCTAAACATGTCTATTGTTCTTAGGTATATTGAGTTTTTAGTGTAAAATATGTTTCTTAAAATTTTAAATTTCGAATTTTTAAAATATTTTTTTTGCTCATTATTATTTATGACAATTTTAAAATAATTTTAAAAATTCGAATGGAATTTTGTAGCATTATTTAAAACTTCTTTTCTATTCTTTGAAGCTTGGCAGTAGTCTAAATCTTTCGTTGAATATAATTATAATTATATTTTTTTATAATTTCACCGACTTTTTCGCACATTCCTCTTCTTGTTCCATATAAAAAGGTTTTTTTACTATAAATGAAATATACAATAAAATATTTTATTTATTTATTATATTATTTTAATAAAATAGGTGAGGTAAGTTATAATTAAGAATTATTTAAAATATCGAGGCATGCTATTATTTGCATGACTCTTTATAATTATTATAATATTTCATGACTTTACTGCTTTTTGAATGCATTTTATTTTCGGATCTTTAAATTAAACTTCATCTTCATCATGATACATCATATATATACTTATAATTACAAAGCTGTAGAGTCTATTTCTTTGAACGCGTTAATCTCGGAAACTACTGGTCCGATTTGAGAAATTCTTTCAGTGTTAGATAGCCCATTTATCGAGGAAGGCTATAAGATACTTTTAGCCGGGTGCACAAAGTAGTTTCCGCGTAACGCTAGTGAAATCATTAAGAGAAGGTAGTATCGGAAAAATTTCGTGTGACTACTGACATCAAAATGAAAGAAAAACTGTCTGTGAATGGCTAGTTTTAGGTATAATAGTATTTTTTTTTTAAACAAACTCAATAAAAAAAGTATTTTGCTGTCATTTTGACAGTTAACATTTGTCATACAAGATACAAGTTTACAGTATGTAAAAAGTCAACATATATTTTTTGTAAAATTGATTTTGTCTGAAAAATAATCATAACTACAGTTTAAATTTGGTGGCAAATGATTTTCGAAAATAAAAATTTAAAAATAAAATGGGTAAAAAATGTATTTGTCTCGTCATAGTGTTGATAAATATAATTTTGATAAGTTTTTACATCGCTGCCAGTTTGGAGAAGATAAAAGTTAAAAAACGTTATATTTATCACAATGATACTGGTTAGAATCATTCTAGTTTTAAACTGTAGCTGTTTTTGTAGCATTTGTATCATTTTCATAAATGTTTACTGTGTACCTGATCTCCCTCTGGTCGTGTCGGATTGCCGTCCCATCGGACTATGAAAGTGAGGGAATAGAGAGTGCACCTGTGTCTGCGCGAATGTGCGTGCACTATAATGTCATGCGCAGCTGGCTTATCTCCATAAAAGTGAACGGCCGCCGCAGCCGACAATCGGCCCGGATGCCATCATCATCGCTTTGTACCATTATGGATTCATGTTAGAATAAAACGCGCTAAGCACGATCCAAACCTTGGTCGCGTCTCCCGTCGGCCGACAGCGTTCCACACGGTTGGGGCCGACCACAGAAAATGACGCGATAATCGTTTTTGTCATTGCCCAGTACTTTTAGTGCCAAAAAGACTAAGGACCAGTTTCACAGGTTATGGATAGCCAATACCAGATAAATTAAAAAATGGAACAGAATTTGTATGTTGCTGCGGAGTTTGTTGCGCCACTTCTTTCTCTAAGGGTGGGCGTTTTGGGGGCTGTCTTTTGTAATTTTTGACGTTCAAAAAGTGCTGTTTTGCAGCCAAGTTTGAATAAATGATTTTGAGTTTATGAAATTATCTGCCAGATAAACTATCTGGAACTTATACCAGTGATACTGGCCCTCTGAATGCAATTTAATCCATGTTCTATGGTTGTAAAAGGATCCTAACTGGGTTGCATTAGAAACAAGCTTTCTTTACAAAACTGGTTAATCAAGTACATTCAAATAAATGTGGTTCATTTATGATTCATCAGTACAAAACATATTTAAGTATCGTGATCTCAAAAACATAATTCTCTTTTATTTTCGCCCGAAATTTTGCTAACCTAATAATCTAGCATAAATTTTTAATCAAAATTGGTAACTTAACCAAGTTTTCAAATATTCCAGGTGCGGGGGGTCTCTGATATCTCGCCGACATGTTGTGACGGCTGGCCACTGCGTTGCTCGTGCGCAACCCCGTCATGTTCGCGTGACACTTGGAGACTACGTCATCAATTCTGCAGCGGAACCCCTGCCTGCTTACACGTTTGGGGTGCGGACGATCAAAGTGCATCCCCTGTTCAAGTTCACCCCCCAGGCTGATCGGTTTGATGTGGCTGTCTTGACGTTGGATCGAAATGTACACTATATGCCGCATATAGGTGAGTATGGAGGGTAATTCATGTAATGGGCAGAGCATGATAGAGAAGTAAATCATATTTTTTTTTGAGTACGATGCCATGTTATGTTTATTATGTCATTCTTTATTATGGGATTATAATTTTAAATTAATTTATATTTCATGATCAATGTAACGGAGAAGTTTAACGCTCAATCCTTCTCTGTGTGAGAAGAAGCCTGTACCCAGCAGTGGAACGATAAAAAAGGCTGATGATGACGATTAATGTAACTTTTGTTTATTTTTCCACTTTCGATAGAACTTTAGATATAAGATATTTATGTTCATATATATTTTTATATTCATTTTATAATGTTACGTACATAATAGTAGTAGTATTTTTTTCGCCTGGGAGTTTGTCACCTCCCTTTATTTCAACTTCATAATACATCTGTATTTTTGAGTGCCCAAAATACTCAAACCTGCTCATTTCTTTCTTTCTAGCCCCCATCTGCTTACCAGAGCGTGGTTCAGACTTCCTGGGGCAGTACGGATGGGCGGCGGGGTGGGGCGCGCTGAGCCCGGGGTCGAGACTGCGCCCGCGCACGCTGCAAGCGGTGGATGTGCCTGTACTCGATAATAGGGTCTGCGAGAGGTGGCATCGAGCTAATGGTTTGTATACTGTTTATCGTCACAATAATTGTAAATACAGACGACCTTGTAAAGGTCTCCGAAGATTCTGGATGCAGGTCGCTTCCAACAGGTATGTGTGGAGATCTAAAGGGGAGGCCTATGTTCAGCAGTGGACGTCCTATGGCTGAGATGATGATGATGAATAATTGTTGTTGTGTTGTGGTGGTCTAGTGGTAAAGCACCAGCCCCTCAAGTACGAAGGTGCGGGTTCAAATGCAACTTTTCTAAGTTACTTGAACACCAACGACTGATTAAAGGTGAAGGAAAACGTCTTGACGAAAACTGGACTATAAAGTCTGAAATCACCAACCCGCATTGAGCAAGCGTGGTGATTAGCTCTCAATTCTTCTCTATGCGTGATAAAATGATATGGGTCCACTAAATGATATTTTTTTACCTGAGATATTTAAAAAATTATTAAAATCATTGGAGTTTTATTAACATTTCTTAAACCTCTAAATTCCAGGTATTAACGTGGTAATATACCCCGAAATGCTTTGCGCGGGCTACCGGGGTGGCGGCAAGGACTCGTGCCAGGGTGACAGTGGGGGGCCGCTGATGCTGGAGCGAGCGGGCCGCTGGTACCTCATCGGCGTGGTGTCAGCTGGGTACTCCTGCGCCAGCCGGGGCCAGCCTGGGATCTACCACCGAGTGGCACACACGGTAGACTGGATATCCCACGCCACGACGCTGTCATAGCATCGATTGTGAAGTGACCATCGATTTGACTTTGAGTGCCTCCCGGCTATTGTGTGGGTTATCTTTTTGTGTCAAATTTTGTGTAGTTTATTTTCGGAATAACTTTTAGACACAGCAACATCATTTTGAGAGAATTAACTTTTTGACCGTCACGTCAAAAAAAAGACGTGCCCTCAGCGTCACGCTAAGAATTTATCCATAAGTACCTACAATGTAGTAGTTAGTACGGAATCATATCGATTAAAACTAATTAATTTTAAACTTTAAAAGTTTGTCATGTAGTCGTGACTGTGGCGTGCTGGGCACTTTTTGGCTTGTCATCTATACGTGACTGTGGCGGTCAAAAGCTTAAAGGCCTTATACAAGACTAAACCGACCACTGAGAGAGATCACCTTGGTCCAAGGTGGTGTGAAAATCTATCGTGTAGACGTTGGTCGGTCGACTAGATGTGAGCGGAGTCAAACGACTTTGGCCGACCTTGGTCGGGAGCGCATCGCGACAGGCTGCGTCCGTGGTCGGCCCCAACCGTGTGGAACGCTGTCGGCCGACGGAAGACGCGACCTAGGCCACCTCTGTCGGCGGTCGGTTTGGATTGTGTAAAACGCGTTTTGATATGACATTGGTTTAAACTTAAAACAATGATAACTAAATATATTTAAAACTGCCTATTTCTTTAGCCAATCGTTTGAAACTTGAATCTAGGTATTCAAGAATAATTTGATTTAAGAAATTGAGTAATGTTTAAATTATATTTAGTTGCATTGTATTTTAGGTTAGAAATTTGTTCGATTGAACGAGGGTGTCTTATTCAGGAAACCAGATGTAGTATGTCAGTTTCCAAAATTAGTAGTTGGAGGCATATTTATAAAACTATACAATAATCGTAACGTCAAACTAGATTTGAAGAAAGGATAAATAAAATATTAAAATAAAAGAGATTATAATATATTATATTTTGTATAACATTCCATTTCAAAATTCAGTAAAGTTTATAACACAAAATAAATTAATTAATAAATAGTACATAAAATCAGTACACTGTGTGAATAATTAAAAATTAAAAAAAATGTGCGTTGATTTTTGAGAAAACAAAAAAAAAACAACATCCGCGTAAGACAAACGGTCATGAATTCAACTGTCGTATACGACAATACGTTTCTGTCGTATTACCGTATATTACCAACGACTTACGTTTAGATAATAGCCCTATTCCACCAAATAGTCAATAGAATTACCATTTATTTTATATAATAATTTACTTTTTTTGAACAAATAAAAAAAATCTAAAGTCATCCATTTTGAAGGACTCGATTATTTTTTAAGGTTTTTAATTGTGATAAAATAATAAATTCATTGAGAAATATTGTTGCATAAATACTCGCTTTAAATTGCAATATTAACATATTGAATTAGTGCCTTAGTTTGATGTGGGGAGATTGGGGATGGCTGTACTGTGTAACATTTTGGAAAATTCATTGGTTTTTTTTTGGGAAAAATTTCTACCCAAAATTCTGAGCAATTTTTTTATACCTATCGAACTCAGTTTTTCAGGAAAGGTACAGATGCCAGCACATCAAACTACTCGAAACTGCTTCATCGATAAAGTTGAAAATGCATTGAGGAATTTTGACAGTTTGTTGTAACTTGATGTGTTGGCGTCTGTCGATGCTTTTTTTGTTAGTGCGTTAGAAAGCTTGGAAAAAAATATTACTGGAAAATTGTCCCCAATTCTTGTTGCATTAAAAACATCTAACAACTTTTGTAAATATCCTGCTATGTGTAAATAAATACGTAACAAAAAACATATTTTCTACCATTTTTTAATGTAAATAAATTAAGTATTAATTTAAAAGCGCTTGAAGTAAGTTATTCGGCTTTTAATTTATTTTGTACCATTTTTTTTAATATTTTTTGTTAAAAATAATTTTAAGGTTTTTTTTTATTAACGCAGACAAAATCGCTGTTGATAAAAATACATAATTTAATGTTAATTTAATAAATTGTATTTATTGTTAATTTTAAAAAGTCGTTTTATTTTACATCCATTTATATATTGACAATAATTATATTTTTTACAGCTAGTGATATATTTATATGACTAGAAAAAAATATTTCCATTCTTCGATATTTTAACGAAAATATAAAAAAAAGAATATTAACTATACAGTTTATACCTTTAGTTTTGTACCATAGAGTAATAATTAGGAACTTATATAATCACTTTGTAAATAAAAAATCATAAAGCATTTAACAAAATTAAAACAAAAATTTCGTACATAATTTTTTCATATTTTTTTACCAGCCAATAGGAACACGATGCGTGCGCACGAATTTCTCTAACAACTCGTAAAGAGGTCGGTAGTATCGATTCAGAGCTGCGGCCGATATGTCGTCTTCGCCTATAGTTGCTCGTAAAATGTCCCTCCAGTGCTGTGAGTGGCCACGCGACATAATATCCCTGAAAATAATATCCCGGAGAAACACTTAGGTACTAATTTTGAAGAGGCGGAAAGAAAATTGAACTCGTATGACATTTAATAGGTTTTTGTACAGATGCCAGCACATTAAGCTACTACAATCTGTCAAATTTCCTTCATAGATTTTCAATATTATCGCTGTAGCATAACAGTAACGGGTAACTTAATGTGCTGGCGATTACAAAGGCGAAAAAATAGCTTTGTCTTTTAAGCTATCATCCTAAAATAACTGAGCCGATTCAAATCAAATTTGGAATAGATATAGTTCTAGAGCCTGAGAAAGGACACGTTTTTTTTCGTGGGAAATCATCAAATGACCCCTCCCGCTGCGGGTGCAGCTGGAGGGAGTGTCAGAATCTTAATACTGACTTAACTCCACTATGTTCCTTTTGGAGGTCCCTGTGTGCCAGGGCCATAGTAAATCTTGCAATTAACCCGCAGCTCCGGCACTGAGAAAGCTCTTTATCCGGGTGCAAAGTACTGTCCTAGGTACGCGAGAGAACAGCTTAACAAAAGGACTTAATTTAATATCTACGGGAAGACTTGGAATCCATTAGCAATATTTTTCCCTAAAATCTATTCAAGGAAATAATAATTCTTCAATGGTTAGTCGCTCCTTGTAAAACACTGTACTCAGCTAAATCCGGTGAGACTGGAAGCCGACCCCAAACATACTTGGGAATAAAAGGCTCGGGAGATGATGATGGTTAGTCGCAAGAGAGGTGCCAACATCAACAAAAAAAAAGTTCAAGACATGACGGAGCTCTAAATTCGCTCTATCACTTGCTGGCCAGCAGCCATTCGTCTTACGCAAGCACACAGTAAAGCGCGGGCGTATCACTGTATAATACTTACTTCAAAATCTTGCCAGCAGCCTTAGACCCATATATATCGCATCTGGTGAGGCTGATAGTATCTGGTACATCGCCGTCCACGCTGCGACGGCCAAACACAGCTGCTTTGCATAGCTTCTCGAAGAGCTGATGTTGGAGGAAGCTGCTGAGAAAGTATCTGGAAGGTTGAGAATATTTTTAAAAGGGTTTTGACGTGGTTGGGTAATTTTTTTGAGCACTTTTGTAGTGCAAAAGTCGTGGTGGCCTAGTGGTTCACCTGCCTTTCGAGTATGAGGGTGCGGGTTCGATTCCAGGTCAGGCAAGTACCAATGTAACTTTTCTAAGTTATACGTACTTTCTAAGTTTATCTTGGACACCAATGACTGATTAAAGGTGAAGGAAAACATCTCGAGGAACCCTGGACTATAATGTCTGAAATCACCAACTCGCATTGAGCAAGCGTGGTGATTAACGCTCAATACTTCTCCTTGGGAGAGGAGCAGTGGGACGATAAATAGGCTGTGATGATGATGATGATGATGACTTTTGTAGTGTGGGTGTTGCTATCAGGGCCTGTAGCCAAGATGTCTTTAACGCTAGTAAAAACGACAAAAATGTATGGAAATGACATTTGAAATCGATAAATGACGTGGTCAAAACGTGCGTCGCAATGTCATTTCCATACATTTTTGTTGTTTCTACTAGCGTTTACGATTGTAGAAAGACATCTTGGCTAAGCCCCTAGGTAAGATAGGACATCTAGGACATCAAGCTTGTATTCCTATCTATGTAATACAACATTCTACTTGCGATTATTCCTGGATAACACTTGAGAACACCGAGTTGTAAAAATATTATCTTTTTTTTTTATTATTAATGTGTCTACATGAACGTCTTAGAGTGTAGACGTACAGACGCACGTCAGGCTACCCGAAACTGTCAAATTGGCCCAATCAACTTTGAACATTATGCTTCAGCGATAAGGTTGAAAATCAAGTAAGGAAATTTGACAGATTGTTGTAGCCTGATGTGCTGGCGTCTGTACAAGATGTCCGGTTTATAGCTAAAGACTCTCTTCTGACAACGTGAGACAATTAATATTTTATTGATAAACTAAATCTAGTTGATATGTACAAAATAATAGGTACCTGATATACGGAGTATTATCAGGAACATGGAATTTCGCTCCCAGATCAAAATACTCCTCCCCTCTTTCAGTAGGCGGTGCTATCCCCTGCAACTCTTCAGCCATAGCCCAGAACTCCCCATTCTCCTTCCTCAGAGACCCCTCAAAATACTTCCACCTATACTCGTCTATGAGAAGCGAAAATGGTATCTGTGGTATTTTATTTAAAGCTGTTTTTAGAAGGAGCACTGAATCCGTCGTTACGTCATTGTCTTCAAATATTTTAGGTATTGGTTCATATTTTTTTTCTTTTTTGTTATTTATATTTACTTTAGCAAATGGTGTATTATCTTTTGCTTTCAATTTGTTCATAGCTAGATTATAATAGTTATCGTTTGTGGCTTCTAAAATATCATCAAGCAACGTTTCTTTGCTATTTCTTGTCTCAGTTTCTCTAGTTTCAAAATCTTCATCTCTCTCGCTCCTACATTCTTTATTATCATGGCTCACATTATTATCTTGAACTATAGGGGTGTCTGTTTGTTCTGAATTCATTGTATAGAGCAGGGAGTCGTTAATAAGACCAAGTCTGTTCAAATGTTGTGGTGTTAGAACCCCATACATTATGGTGTCGCCTATAGTTTCATGGAGAGCGGTGTTGGCTTGCTGTAATGAGATGATTATACAGTTTTTTAAGCATATTTTATTTATTAACAATTG
The DNA here is from genome assembly GCA_958496145.1 of Heliothis peltigera. Taxonomy (NCBI): domain Eukaryota; kingdom Metazoa; phylum Arthropoda; class Insecta; order Lepidoptera; family Noctuidae; genus Heliothis; species Heliothis peltigera. The sequence goes on along the minus strand of OY292348.1, from coordinate 3,126,688 downwards.
TTTCAATGATTATTGTATGCTATTTCGTAATCCCCCGTTGGCGCAATGATAACCACGCCGGACTGCAGAGCTGAGGGTCCCAGGTTCGATTCCTGGTACAGTCGACATTTGGGTGATGTTATAATATGTATTTATAAATATACATGTGTACAGTATATGTAGTTTACCAGTTATGTTAGCACCCAAAACACAAGGTAATCAAGTTTAAGCATCGACTAACCGACCGTGTGTGAAGAAGGTGTTCGGTTTTATATTTTTTGAACTTGAAGTAGGTAGAGGAGCTTGTGGCAAAGTATTAGCAGCACAGATCGGGCGATCATATAGTTAAACAACGCTTGGGATGGTCAGTTCGTGGATGGGTGACCATCTTATCATGACGAGTATCTTCATGTTTTGAGAGACACGTTAATTTAGTTGTTTTTTTTTTCTATAATTTTTTACTGACATTGATTCACTCTGACAAAAGTCCTTAATTTTTGTTTGATTTTATTATTTAGTTTTCAGTGCTCATAAAACATGACGCTGGGGCATTCTTTAGTCCTTCAATGTAAATAATATTTAGAAGCTTAAGACTGGATGTTTCCTTACCCTGAATAGAGGCGGTTGGTGTTCGTAAGACATGTAGTATTGTATGTGACCAAGTTCATGATGAAGCACGTAGAAGTCTTCCTTTGAAGTGCCAGAACAGTACAGCAGTCTGAAATTATACATAATAATACATTAAGGGCCTGTTTCACCACCTACGAATAAGTTCCAGTTAGTTTATTTGGTAGATATAATTTCATACTAATTCTGTTCCATTTTTGAATTTATTCGCTAGATAGTGGCTATTCGGACATTGTGAAACTGGCCCTTAACCTTTTGACCGCTACAGTCACGTATAAATGACATTGCCCAGCACGCCACTGTTGTCACGACTACATGACAGACTTTAAAATAAAGAATTAATAGTCAGTAATAATCGATATAATCACGTACTCACTACTATATTGTAGGTATTCATAGTTTAATTATTGGCATGGCGCTAAGGGCACGTCTTTATTTTTTTACCGTGGCGGTCAGAAGGTTAATAGTCAGTTTAAGTCGATGTGATTCCGAGCTCAATACTATGTTGAAGGTATTTATGGGAGAATTCTTAGCTCGGCGCTGAGGGCACGTCTTTTTTTTTGACGTGGCGGTCAAAAGGTTAAATAAATCCATAAACAATAAAAACATTATGAGGCGGAAGAGTTTGTTTGTTTGCTTAAACGCACTTATCTTAGGAACTACTGATTTGAAAAATTCTTTCAATATAAGATAGCCCAATGGCGGAGGAAGGCTTTTAATTCTTTTTTATTCGGTTTAATTTCTTTAGGCGCGTTAGAATCATGTCATCGTTAATATTGTTACATTTGTACTCGGAACCAACAATTTAGCAATGTACGAGTATGTTCCTATCTTGGAACTTTTACCTAAAGTCGCCATCTTGAAACATGTCCGCTGCAGTGCCGTGACAGCGCGTGTCACTATTTTCCCGCGAAAACACAGAATGGCGCCAAAACTTATCTGTCATAGCCGGCAGACTCATCGATTGGTAAAAATCTTCAGCTCGTCTTACCTGAAAAGAACATGTCCAGAAATGGGTTTTTTTATATTGAATAATTTTAGCCACGGTAAGGTTCTTTCTTCATCTTTCAATATACTTCGTCTATTCATCTTTGAATAGACGTCCCAAAACTTAGGGCTTCTGACTATATCAAACATTTTTAAAGCCCTCCAATTTTGAAAAAAAAACGTATTTTAATTTAGAGAGAAGTTACTTCTAAAATTAACGAACCTTAAGATTTATTTAGGCTTCGATGTTGGTTAGATTTTTCTCGGAATAAAAAACCAATGTCCATACAAAAAGCGGACATCTCCTTTAACATACAAGGTTAAGATCTAGATCTATTTAAGATTCTTTTGGGAAATCTCCATGATCTGCCTAGATATTTTTCCCAGCTAGTTGCGGGCGGCTTCTAGTCTAATCGGTTGTAACTGATCACCAATGTTTCAAAAAGTGACTGCCTATCTGACCTCCTCGACCCAGTTGCTTGGCTAACCCAACAAAACTTAATAAGATTGATTATTATCAGACTTTGTGGCTTTTGACTATAACCTTAGTATAAGACTGATTGTCAGACTTTGTGGCTTCTGACTAGGTATAACCTTCATTAGACAGATTGTCAGACTTTGTAGCTTCTGACTATTACCTTAGTATGACTGATTGTCAGACAATGTGACTTCTGACTATAACCATGATAAAACTGATGGTCAGACTTTGTAGCTTCTGACTATTACCTTAGTATAACTGATTGTCAGACTTTGTAGCTTCTGACGTAACGTTATATAGTCTCATATGTTGTATATTTTATTTATATTTATTACGGCTCAAGCCAATCTTATATACGAAAAACTAAATAAAACTCAACTAACCATGTGTAATACAGTCCAATTGAGTTTCTTGATACTTTCATCCAAATCTATAGTTTGTGGTAACAGAAGGTCAGCTAGAGGTTCCCAATTTTGAGACCACAGATTGCCTGTAACAAAAGAAAGAAAGAATAAATTAAAAGAAAAATATTTTTTAAAAAGCTTTTATAGTCCGCCATATTGGATTTAGAATGACGTCAAATTATTTTTTAAGTCACTCTCAATAAGCCCTTTCATTTGATACCCATATTGTTGAAATTTATTAAAAATAACTACTCCGCCATTTTGTGAGGTCCGCCATTTTGGATTTAGAATGACGTCGTATAAGATATCATGCATTGTCATCCAAACTGAACGTGTATACAAAATTTAAACTGAATCAGTTGAAGATATCTACTTCAAAATTGAGTTCAAAGAATCCACCGTAACATACATACACGGCAAGTTAAATAAAAGCTTTTAAAATACGTTAATACGGGAGTGGACAACTAGTCAAATTCAATACTTTTATAGAACTGTCAAAAACGGTTACTCTCTATCCAATTTGTATGAAAACGGAACCCATGACGTCACAGATTTTTCACATCATGTCGTATACTACATAATTTCGATTATATTATCAATAAAAAATGAAAAAAAAATCGGTTCAAAACGATAAATCAAGCTGACATTATTTTAAGATGCTTTACAAAATAATTATGATACCTAAAGGATTTTATTTATGACCTAGCCCACATCCCAATTATTGCTAAGAAATAAATTGTATCACTCCGTACGAAACAAACGGTTTTAAAGGACCCTACAAGTCAAAAATTACCTAATTCTAATTTTATATGCTTTAAGAATTCCTTACTGGATCCAAATCACATTAATTGCTGAGGCAAGTAATTAAGGATTCTCATTGTTTAATGTACCGCATGGCATCTGAGAAGTTATGGGCATCCGCTAGCCCGAGAATTCCACATAAATCTTCTTTGAGATCCTAGGATTGTTGTACGATCGCTGGGCGGGAGTAGTAAATTAAAACAAACCGATGTGTATCACTACATAGTATTATATTATATTTATTACATAGTATAAAACAAAGTCGCTTTCTCTGTCCCTATGTCCCTTTGTAAGCTTAAATCTTTGAAACTACGTAACGGATTTTGATGTGGTTTTTTTTAATAGGTAGATTGATTCAAGAGGAAGGTTTATATTTATAATTTTAGTATCAGCATTGCACCCTTGCGAAGCCGGGGCGGGTCGCTAGTTACAAAATAAAACGAATTAAAAGAAAAAACAAAGCAAGTCTGGCGAACTCTTTTGATAGAAGCGACATATTTGCAATACTCTTCATACACTGCCTCGTTGGTCTAGTAGTCGTAAGGCGCGACTGCTGTGCACGGGGTCTCGGGTTCGATTCCTGAGTCGGGCCGAAATAGCTTTGTGGGTTTTGAGGAACTTTTATAAAGCAGCCTGGAGTCTGGAAGTTGGTGATTCATTCACCCATGCATCGGAGGGTACGTAAATATCGGCCCTGCGCCTGATCTCTCTTCGGTCGTGTCGGATTGCCGTCCCATCGGACTATGAGAGTGAGGGAATAGAGAGTGCATCTATATCACGAATGCTTGTGCACTATAATATGTCCTGCGCAGCTGAATGATCTCCATAAAAGAGAATGGCCGCCGTAGCCGACAATCGACCTGAACGCCATCACTCTTCATAGATTTTCGTAGATTTTTATAACATTTCGTTGACTTCAAGAGCGAATAATTAAAGATTACTACTAATTATTTTAAAAATAAAACGATGTTCCAGAAAAATAAGCTTCTTAAATATATCCGATTAAATTTAGTCGGATTAAATGTCAATACTCCCAGAGATTATTAATCTTTGAACAATAAAAATAATTTGGATGCTAAAAAAATGCCTTTGCTATTTTGAATCACGCTATGATTGATATTAGAGGCTTTCCAATGGACCCTGTCGGGGCTGCAGGTTGTTGGCATGAGCTACCGTGGCCCTGGCACACAAAGATCACCAAGAAACAAAAGTAGGTTTAAGTCAGTACGAGTTATAACAAAGACTACAATATAATATAGGGTAAGTTAGACACTCCCTGGCCCCTCTATCTATACACACAGCGGGAGTGGTCATTTGATGATTTCCCAATGTAAAGAAAGTATTTTTAATAGCTATCACAAAACCAAAGCCAAAAGAATCCATCACAAAACCAACATACCTAGCAAATGAGCAGGAATGGGTCCTCGTTCAGGAACAATATCCCCATAAAACCTTCGCAGATAGAACCTCATGACACCATGGAGTAGCCTGTACAGAGGCTTGACACCTTCGTAAAGATGGCGGCTGAGTTGTCTTAACATTGGTACCTCGAGTTCGTCGCGCCAGGATGCTCCTTTGTCCGGATAACCTGGAACATAGATGGTCATGTAATGGTCTGTTGAATTCTGAATGCAGGATAGCAAAAATGAGACTAAAGATAACGTCATTTTTTCTAATATGAAGATTATTAGAAAATATGTCGTTATCTTTAGTCTTTTGGGGTGAGGATTGTTCGCAAGAGTTACCGCTGCCCGGCATACAAAAACAAAGAAGGAACGAAGTGGATTTTAGTCGGTAAGAGTCTGACACTCTGATTATTAGATGATTTCCCAAATTAAAAAAAGAAGACATTTATAAGTCACTTTTTATTCGGATGCCTGAAGTATTTTCTGGGACGGAAATTATCTTTACTTCTTCTAAAGTTAGTTACATACCATTTCTTCTAGCAGCTCTGTTTTCAATAGCTACTAATCTTCTATAGGGCTCCTTCATAGGTGGGCCAACTTTCTCCCTCCAAGCCTGCCATAACCACCTCAAAACTTCTTCATTCCTCGAATAGGCCATCATTCTCTCAAAGTCTACTTCACCTTTCAAACACAACATTTCTTTTTCTTGAACGTTGTGGTTCACAGCAATTTTGGCGGCAAAAAGATTTGTATCGCCATAAACATAACCGAAGAAGTGTTTGACATTTGACAGGTAATTCAAGATGGCGTCTTCGACTTGTGTCAGATTGTTTGCAGACATGTTCGAGTCGCCTGGGATGCATATTTCGGCATCGGAATAAATTGACTGAAGCTCATCGTAAAGATCACTTGTTTTTCTGAAAATCAAATATTAATTTATTAAAAGCTTTTATTTAACTTGCCGTGTATGTATGTTACGGTGGATTCTTTGAACTCAATTTTGAAGTAGATATCTTCAACCGATTGAGCTGAAATTTTGTATACACGTTCAGTTTGGATGACAATGCACGATATGTTATATAACGTCATTCTAAATCCAAAATGGCGGACCACACAAAGTGGCGGAGTAGTTATTTTTAATGAATTTCAACAATAAGGGTATCAAATGAAAGGGCTTATTGAGAGTGACTTAAAAAATAATTTGACTTTATTCTAAATCCAATATGGCGGAGCATAAAAGCTTTTTAAAAAAGTATTTTTCTTTTAATTTATTATTTAGAGATGATGAATATCCTTGGCAGTCGTTACAGGTAGTTAGAAGCCAGTAAGTTTGATGTCAGTATAACTAAGAGGTATTGGGTTGCTCGGGTAACTGGGTTGAGGAGGTCAGATAGGCTCCTTGTAAAACACTGCTACACAGCTGAATCCGGTTAGTATGGAAGCCCACCCCAACATAGTTGGGAAAAGGCTCGGGAGATGATGATATAGAGATGATGACATACATTTTTATGAGTTACCTGATTTCTTCATAAGTAAAATCCGGTCCTCTACACAGCAAATAGTACTGCCTCTGTTGAGTGCTGTTCAACGACTGACGATTATGCAGTGTTGCCAGTTCATTACACGTATTGTGTTGCCATACTAATCGGTTTTTTTGGTAACTAGCTGAACGTGCTGGCAGTTCAGGGTTGCCCGGGTTTATTGAAGATTCCCACGCTAAGTTCGCTGCTACAGAGGAAAAGTTGCCAGTATCTTCATTGATTTTCTTGAAAAGGTGGTACAGGTTTTGAGTAAGGCAAGTCTTGAAAAGTAAGAGTAGTACAAAAGTGTTCATGAAGCCCATTGTTACTTCTAGTACAGCATGGTTGACCAAATTATTTGCTGAAAGAAAACATATGTATTTTTGCACAAGAATAATAATCAACAGATTAAAATCATTTGAATAGAAGATTTTTGATAAATTATGGATTTAGGCGTTACTTTGAGGAAATCAATGATATCAAATAAAAGTTTTATTCTGTGACACAAAAATTCAGGCTTGGATCCGGTATGAAATTCGTACTCACGCCCTTCCATAAATAATCGCTTCGTTCGGGAATCGAACCCGACAATCTCAGCTCAGCAATCCGGCGTGGTTACTATTGCGCCAACGGGGTCCCAGGTTCGATCCCCGGTTCAGTCGACATTTGTGCGATGAGTATGCTTGTTGGCTGTGGTATGGATGTTAGGATGTGTATTTTTAAATGTATATATGTAAAGTATTATGTAGTTTATCAGTTGTATTAGCACCCATAGCACCAGCTAATAAATAGCTTACCTTAGGGCCAACCAACCGTCTGGGAAAACGTGTCCCGATATTTTGATAGGGTGCATTGAGCTGCTTATTTTGAATCATATTTCACGGGATTTTTCCTTAGGATTTATTTCTATTTTTTTACCTATTATTCAGTATACTTTTGTTTCTTTCAATGCAAAATAATAACGCTAAAATTAAAAATCCAGCAATGGATTTTGAAATAATCGTAACGATCGATGCGTGAAATCAGCTGTTAAATTTTTGTAAGGTTTTAAAACAAATCAGTTTTATTGGATTTCCATAACGTTCCTGAAACAATTTCATGAACCAGTCTTCTTAGTATGGTATATTGAACTCACCCCATCAGTCTGCGGAGGGACTTAGACTATTTATTATTATTTATGTGAAAATCTAAGTTCATAACATACCTGCCTAATAAAACAAAAGATAGCGGCACCCTTTTATAAGCGCTCAACATAAAAATATCACCTCACTCGCTGTATATTTTAACATGTTCATCGCTATCAGACATTGTATTTCAATATCGAAAAATCAAAATTCGCACTAACATAAATAGCGCCGATATTTGCCTTAAGCTTTTCATAATAATATTGTAATCTGCACAAATTAAGTACTTTTGACATCGGGGGGTGATAACAGGGGTATTATCTCCTGAAATCTGAAGAGCTCTTTAGAATTGATAAGATAGAGCTTTGGCGAATCGACGTTTCTCTATAGATTGAAAATAATGTACAGAATTCGTTTGGAAATGGGAGCTGCTCTCTTTTATCGGTATTTTGCCCAGTGCGTAGTTCATCACCGGCCTTTTTGTCGTCCCACAGCTGGGCACAGGCCTCCTCTCACACGGAGAAGGATTGGGCGTTAATCACCACGCTTGCTCAATGTGGGTTGGTGATGTCAGACTTTATAGTCCAGGTTTTCTCGAGACGTTCATCATCATCATCCCATTGTAGGTCACAGGGCTCCTCTCACACGGAAAAGGATCGAGCGTTAATCACCACGCTTGCTCAAAGCGGGTTGATGATGTCAGACTTTATAGTCCAGGTTTTTTCGAGATGTTTTCCTTCACCTTTTAATCAGTCATGGGTGTCCAGGGTATACTTGGACACATTATTTGTATTAGAAAAATAAAATGCTATAGAAAGCTAACCAAGAGAGCATTTTTTAGGAAATTCGTCTATTTTTGTTACTTGCAAAAACTACTTTCATAGGTATATTTCTTTAAGTTTTCACAACTTTGAATAAGTAAGAAAGAATGCTGAAATGAACTTCGAGAACTTTTTTATGGGTGTTTAAAAATAACTTAGTTTTGTTTTTTTTTTTAACAAACTCATATCAAATTAGCTTAGGCTCGAATTAGTTCAAAACAGTTCACATTTTTTATTCTTGATAATATGTATATTGGGAATTTTAAAAAATAAGCTTTTGAAATGAAATATTTATCTATGTATTTACAATATAATAATATAATATAATAATATTCCTCACACATTCACACAAAATCATCTAGTCCCAAACTAAGCAGAGCTTGTACTATGGGTACTAGACAGTTGATAAACGTACTTATATACTTTTCTTTTGTAAATACATACATATTGTACATAGAAACACCCAGACTAAACCAAACGCCTATGTTCATGCACACAAATGTTTGATTTATGCGGGAATCGAACCTGCGACCTCCAGCGTCGCAGGCAGATTCACTACCCGCTACGCCATCTGGTTGTTAATCACCAGTGCATGTAGTAGTTTGGAGCTGGTGGCTAAGTAATAGCCGCACGCGTCGATTGATCATAAGGTTAAGCAACGTGGGTCCACGATTTTGTCACGACGAGTTCCTCCGTGTTTCGGAAGGCACATTAAATTGGTGGGTCCTGGCTGTTATTGTACATCTTCGGCAGTCGTTACGGGTAGTCAGAAGCCAGAAAATCTGATAACCAGGCTTACCAAGGTTTTGGTCGAGCAGTTGGGATGTGGAGGTCACATAGGCAGTGGCATCATGTAAAACACTGATGCTTAGTTGCATCCAGATAAGGCTAGAAGCTGACCCCAACATAGCTTAGGAAAGGGCTAGGCAGCGGATAATAAAAAAATAGTATCTTTCCCATTGATATCAGGTATATTGTCCAATCTTTGGGTTAGGTCCGTAGAGAGACCTTCTAGAATTTTGTTTAAATATTTTGTATTTCGATTATGTATTAATAGATTTGGACCCCTCGGGTGCGGTGCTTAACCGTGTGCCTTCCAAAACACAAAAGAACTCCTCATTTCAAAATGGTCACCCATCCACATACCGACCGCGACAAGCGTTGCTTAACCTTCGACTAGTGCGGCTGTTAGCCACGAGCTCCTCAAGTATTTTCATTAATAAAGAAAAAATGGTATAAAATTCTTACCTTAGTTAAAGTCGTGCTATTTCCCCGAAGGTTCCGTACGGAATGTCCTTCTGGGAGCTTTGGAACTAAATAAATTGAAACAATACAATCAGTTTGGATTTAAACGCTGGCAGCAGCGAGCGATCCCAAACGCGACTGACATTACAACACCTCTAGTCGCGCGTACATTATTGTTAGGGTTCCGTAAGGCATACGGAAAAACGCTCTTGAATTAATACTGTTTATTTTAATACTGTCACATCTGTCGAATGCACCCTGATAAGTGGGCTAGGATTACCACGAATTGGAACCCAGATGATGGCAGACGATCGAGAGGAAGACCGAGGAAGCGCTGGAGAGACGATTTGGACCGGTTCCTCGAAGACTGGCCACGTAAAGCTTGCGATAGAGATAAGTGGAAAGATATGAGGGAGGCCTTTGCCCAGCAGTGGGACAGTGCAAGCTAACTAAAAAATTTTAATACTGTAAAGCTGACGAGTTTAACTGCTTGAACGCGCTAATCTCAGGAATTACTAGACAGATGTCATTAGTTTTAATCGAATCCCATAGCAACCAATTCACGCACTCGGAGAAAATGTAGCTTTCCTCGATCAATAGACTCTCAAACAATTTTTCAAGTCGGACCAGTACTTTCTTAAATTAGCGTGTTCAATCAAACAAACGGACTCGTGAAACTCGTTTTTGTGTGAAAGAGTTGCAAATATTCACGTGAATCACATCATCATATCACACTAATACATAAATGCGAAAGTTTGTGTGTGTATGTTTGTAACCCTTTCACGCCTAAACGGCTGAATAGATTTTAATGAAACTTGGCTATAGCTTAGAAAACAGAATAATATATAAACTACTTTTTATCCGGATGCGGAGAGTAGTTTCCTTAGGAAGCGGGTAAAGTCGCTGGTGGAAGCTAATATACCCATAAACCACAATTTAAAATTTTCACATTTGGGTATAATATTAGTGTAATCTCATATGATAAGCCTATGTTAATAACGTCCATTATATCACTTAAAGCCCCAAGTACAAACAAAAACACATTTGCACCACGGAACCCATGCCTAAATAAACCATTCACGCATAGCACATTTCATTCACTTTCACAGATAAGGCCGTGCACTCAGCGTAGGCGTCGCGAAGCTATCAATTAGCGCTTCGGCCTATCATTTTACATAAAACGATTTATTGTTATATGTACGCAATATCGGATTATAATGATACGACTGTCTATGTGTGTGTGTTTTTGATTCATTTCGGTTTTCATGAAAATTGGTGTGATTAAGTTTTTTTTTCTATCTGATTTTGATCTATACTATAACTAGCAGGCCTGGCCACGCGTGGCTGTGGTTAAGGTTTCTGTTATAATATTAGATAAATAATTTGCAATAAAATAATGATGATGATGGCGTCCAGGCCGATTGTCAGCTACGACGGCCGTTCTCTCTAAAGAGATTAGCCAGCTGCGCAGGATATATTATAGTGCACAAGCATTCGCGCAGATACAGGTGCAGTTTCTATTCCTTTACTCTCTTAGTCCGATGGGACGACAATCCGACACGATCGGAGAGAGGTCACAAGCAGGACCGACATTTACGTGCTCTCCGAAGCACGGGTGTATCAATCACCAACTTTCAGACTTCAGGCTGCTCCATGAAAGTTTCTCAAAACCCACAAAGCGATTTCGGCCTGACCCGGGAATCGAACCCGAGAACCCGTGCACAGCAGTCGCGCTGTGCGACTGCTGTGCGACTAGACCAACGAGGCAGTTAAAATAATATTGCGACTATAACTTGAAGAACTAGCAGGTAGTCGTTATAGCAGAATGTCTATTTAGCAAAATGTCAGATTCTCAAAATATCTAGACACTCAGGCACAAAATGACACACACTCATTAATAAAAATGTATTTGGTCTAAGTTGGTTTGTTTTAAAGCTATATTTATTATGCTTTAAAGATCATATTATGGTAGTTGGACGTTTTTCAATACTCAATTCTTTATTTTTCCACATGGACATTTTGCTAGTTAGATTTAGCCGGTAAGATTCAGACCAACCGGGCCGGGTGGCATTTTAAAACACTATAAAGAGTATTAACATGTATCAACAGTAATTACAATTCATATTTGCTTTGCAACTTACGCATAGTTATCTCTGGCGGCATGCGTTCGGCCGCCACGACGGCCGCCGAACGAAGCCGTCGGCATCCAATCGGCTGCCGTCGGGCTCGTTCGGATCGCGTTTAGAGTGCGTGCGTATGAATTCTAGCGGAGGCTGTCGGCATCCGAACGCGTCCGACTATCGCGGCATGCGTACGGACGCGTTCGGATGCCGCGGTAGTACGGCTACCATCGCTTTGAGTGTGTCACCGACCTAACAGCTATTGCAATAAGGATAAGCTCTCGGATCGCCTGGTGACAGTCCTCTCCATCCTAATTTGTAGAGAACATAGCTGCCCACACTTATTTGTTTGTGGCTAATAAACGTTACTTATTGGGATGTTTAGATGTTTGGAAATAGAATAGAAAAATAATTGTCTGATGGCGTCCAGGCCGATTGTCGGCTACGGCGGCCGTTCTCATTTATGGAGATCAGCCAGCTGCGCAGGACATATAATAGTGCACAAGCATTCGCGCAGACACAGGTGCACTCTCTATTCCCTCACTCTCATAGTCCGATGGGACGGCAATCCGACACGACCGGAGAGATCAGGCGCAGGACCGACATTTACGTGCTCTCCGATGCACGGGTGAATCAATCGCCAACTTCCAGACTACAGGCTGCTTTGTGAAAGTTTCACAAAACTTTGGGATTCGAACCCGAGACCCCGTGCACAGCAGTCGCGCCTTGCAACCACTAGACCAACGGGGCAGTCTATTGTCAATTGTCTATTGATGCTATTACATTAAATTTTTTACAAAGATTATCATCATCATCTGCCTAGCCTTTTCAGGCCTTAACCGGATGCAGCTGAGTACCAGTGTTTTAGTGGAGCGACTGCCTGTCAGACCTCCTCAACCCAGTTAACTACTGCCAAGGATTTTCAATGACAGCCGGGACCCGCCAATTTAACTTATCTTCCGAAATAAGGAGACACATTTTCCGAAATTAACATCTGACGCCAGTCTAACCAAGGGGTATTGGGTTGCCCAGGTAACTGGGTTGAGGAGGTCATATAGGCAGTCGCTCCTTGTAAAACACTGGTACTCAGCCGAAACCAGTTAGACTGGAAGCCGACCCCAACATAGTTGGGAAAAGGCTCGGGAGATGATGATGATTTTCCGAAATAAACGTATACATTAAATAAATTGGACAAATAGCACAGTTTTATTAACACGGCCTGTCTTATAAATCGCCTCGGAGCAAGAAAAACATTTTCAATCTTAATTTGCGCGATAAATACAGATCAGGGGTCGTCTTTTGTTTTATTTTTGCTCGGCTTATCTTGTTCTAAGGTTGTGGTAATTAAAATGCGGGATTGGAAGGTACTTTAGGAATACATCATGCCTTCTAGTTTGAAGGGAATGGCAGAATTGCACCTTTTTTTCGTGGGAAATCATCAAATGACCCCTTCCTGCTGAGGGTGCAGCTGGAGGGAGTATCAGACTCTTACTGACTAATATTCACTATGTTCCTTCTGGAGGTTCCTGTATGCCAGGGCCACGGTAACTCTTGCGAACAACCCGCAGCCCCGGCTAGACAGAATTGTATGTTACTTGATATTTAATTAATTAAATTTAAAACCTGTATATGTAATTAGAGACAGCTTATTGCGATTCCTTGATTTAAAAATTGAGATATTCTTTTAACTTTAGTGGAAACCGTATCTTCTATTTGAAGGTTCAAGGAGGCTCTTGAAGGCATAAGTTCTTGAGATTAACACGTTCAAATAAACAGACATAGATTTATTTTTTTCATATGAATTTATAATAATAACTAGCTTCCGCCAGCGGTTTCACCCGCTTTCTGAGGGAAGTACTTTCCATACCCGGATAAAAAGTAGCCTATATGTTATTCTGATGTATAAGCTATATTGTGGTAAAGTTTCATTCAAATCCATTCAGTACTTTTTACGTGAAAGAGTAACAAACATCCATACATACAAACTTTCGCCTTTATAATAGTAGTAGGATTTTTAAACCTCGATTTTTGCGACTTAGCGACTAGTTCCCGGGGGCCCGGTAAGTGAGCTGGCGAGTCTCCTCCTGCCATTTTTACATGTATTTATAACATTGTCACAGTTTTTCTTCCACACTTAGCAATAGTTTAGCACAAACCGGGGGTTGCCCTTGGGTACATTTCCATAGTGTATACAGGGATAATCGTCGGTTTTGTATCACCATTGCATATGTATATTAAAGTTGTCTCAAAAGGGCTTCTGCGTGTTGGCTTCGGCCGCACGTTCGCCTTCCAAAAGTCCGGGACTCCATAGTCCTGAGATCGAAAAGAGATTTTTAAATATTTATTATTTTATTTTATTTATTTTACATTTTAGGAAAACTTACAGCTAGTTAATACAATAGTGATAATTATAAGTAAAATATGGCCAATTACAAGTTTTCACTACTAAGATGAACAATAGAAAACTAAGCAATACAAACCAAAATCAAAGAGAAAACAAACTTAACATTGTGGCAGTTGATTTAGCTAAATACATAATTAAATACATCACTGAACACGATCGAAGAAGTGATCGCACAGAGTCTTTTTAAGTTTAACAACACTAGTGTTATAGAGATCAATATCGACTTCCTCGCAGGTCGAATTATATGCACGACTCGCTCTAATCAGATAAGAGTTTTGTCTATATGTAGTTTTTGCCGCATGTGTGTCTAGAAGACGAAATCTGCGTAGAAATGTAGAAGGCACACGCAGTCCTATTTTGTTCACTAGTTCCGGAGTGTCAACCAATCCATTCACAACTTTAAACAAGAATACTAAATCTGCAATTTTTCTACGTTCACAAAGTGGAAGAATATGAAACTTTTTGCATCGTTTAGGATAATTTGGTAAATATACTTTTGTACGAAACTGAACATACCTCAAGAATTTTCTTTGAATGCCCTCCAAGCGATTAATGTAAACATTATAGTTGGGATTCCACACTTGAGAGCCATACTCCAAGTGACTACGAACAAAAGAACAATACAATATCTTGATAGTCTTGACGCTCCTAAACTCTGATGAGATTCGGAGGATAAAACCTAATGCTTTTGACGCTTTCTTAACTATATTGTTAACATGTGAGTCAAAGATAAGCTTTGAGTCAAATGTTACTCCAAGATCCCGAATAACATTCACTCTGTTTAGTGGGGTACCCAACAGTGTATAATTAAAGTTGATTGGATTTGGTTTTCTAGTAAAAGAGCAAACATTACATTTAGAAACATTCAAATCCAATTTATTAATTTCGCAATAATTTTGAAAATTATTTAGGTCTTCTTGAAGTAAAACAGCGTCTTCTATTGTGGAGACCTGTTTCATAATCTTCATGTCATCTGCATATAACAATATTTTGGAGTGTTTGAAACAGGCATCGATGTCATTAATAAAGATATTAAATAATAACGGTCCCAATAAGGAACCTTGAGGAACCCCAGAAGGAATACACATAGCTCCAAAGGAGTAACCGTTTAGAACAACTGTTTGACATCTATTCTGGACGTACGATGTAAACCAGCGATAAAGATTGCCTCTTATACCCATTAAGAAAAGTTTTTGTATCAAGATAATGTGATCTATTCGGTCAAAACATTTGCTGTAGTCAGTATATACAACATCGACTTGAGACCTTTGAGACATTGACTCTGATAGGAAGTCACTACACACAATGAGATTAGATGTTGTTGACCGACCTCTTAAGAAACCATGCTGCTGTTCATTAAAACTGAGTTTAAGTGCAGAGTAAACTTGTCTGTAAACAATTTTCTCGAAAATCTTAGCGAACACACACAGCTTTGAAATCGGTCTGTAGTTTTATCTATATGTACAGTAAAACAATTTTACATTCTCGAAATATTTCTAGAGCACTGCAGTACCTACATTTTAAGCGGAAATCCTACATCTATACGGATTGACGTCATAAAAATCGCAGCTGTGACTAAAGAATCTATATAAGTGCAAATACCTTGTCAGTATATTGCATTCCAACACTCCCTGTGGCATCTATATTATTTCATCCTATCTATACTGATATTAAAAAGCTGAAGAGTTTGTTTATTTGAACGCGCTAATCTCAGCAACTACTCGATCGATTTGGAAAATTCTTTCAGTGATATATAGTCCATTTAAAGAGGAAGACGTAAGGGATAGGCTACTTTTATCTGGATGTTTTTACGGGAGTTGTTTTTATGGGACACGCGTGAAACCGCTGGCAGAAGCTAGTCTCAATGTTAAAAATGTAGAGCATTTTTGTATTGTTAAATGTACAGACGGACGCCAGTAGGTCAATCTACACGTATCTGTGAAATGTTACCAATCGAATATTAACACACTATTTCTAAACAATTTAAGATTTAGTTAGTACGAGTGATATCTAAAAAAAAACAATTTGATAGTGGATGGGGTATCTAAAGTACAAAAAATTAATGCACAATATGCAAAATAAATACACAATTTAGGTACTAATTTATGAAACTATGACACATTTTTTTTATTGATAAGGAAATAATTTTTGTGTCTCAGTGATAATTGCACACAGGAATCAAAATCCTCATCGGGACAAAAAAAAACTGCGTCAAAGGTCCCAGTCTAGTTCACAATGAATAAAAACAAAAATAAATCCAAAAATAATCATTCGACCGTATTTCCTCAATCGACCGTTGAGACCACAGACTTTTGACATTATGTCGGCTCGAAGGTAACGGACGGCCAGTTTCATTGGCACATTACAGATGAATCTACAGAAGTTTTAGTCCTTACGATCACTAAATTGCAAGTACAGAAGCCAGCAGGTCAACCTTTTTTTTGTCGAGGGGAAACCTCGTGGACTATCCTCCGCCCGGGGTAAGGCGGAGTCCCGGACTCTAAGGGGCTAAAGCCACCCCGGTGTCTCCTCGCATGTACGCGCGGGGTCGCGGGAATCTAAATTCTTCCGCAGCCAGCATTGGTGCTGGTCCGATCTGTTACCAATGGAATATTAACCTTCCGGTATTGTGATGAGGTTGAAAATCTATTAAAGAAATACTGACTTGACTGAGAAAGACTGTTTTGTGAAAGTTTCTTAAATTCCACAAAGTGATAATATCTGGGAATCGAACTTGAGAACCCGTGCACAGCAGCCACTTTTGAGCCGACTGCCAGACCAACAGGGCAGTCAAATACGAAAAAATCTTAGGAAATAACTACGTATATAACTTGGTGTGTTAATGATTATGAACATGTTAAAAAATCACTCCTTCATTATCTACATGCAAATTTGGGTACTTAATTTAATGACCATATTCATAAATCAGTCATTCAATTATAATTATTATTTCAATGAAGCAATTTGTAATTAAACTTCTTTTAATTACTTGCATGGTTACTTTGTGAACGTAAGAATTGAAAACATTTAATTTTGAGACTTATCAACTGGGAATTAGATTCGATTTTCGAACAAACTTTGTACTGGCTGTTTTTGTTTGACTTAATACATACTACCTGTGATAGAGTTGCCAAGATATGACATTCTCCCTTAAAAATGGTGAAATATATTATTTTCATGCAACATGGATAGAGTGTTTAATAAATTAAATATAAATTAACGCTAACTTTGGTTTACGAAGTTTTTCATATTATTTACTTAGTATTTAAATTATTTTTTATTCCATTTAAATCAAATAAAATGCCGCAATTTTATTAATTATAATTTAATATTTACATTAATGTTCAGTTTTTGATTAATAAAGTAAGCCTTCGATACACAAAATATTTTAATCAATATACATTCAATAAAAGGTGCGTTAAAAATATTATTTTGATATACGTGTAATTTCAACACGATAACCTGGCAACACCGCCACCCCACTCACCATAAACCGCGAGAGCGCATGCGTCGCGCCATTGCTGTGACATTTTGAAATTTAAAAAAGAAACTCTATAAAACTTTGTAATATAGGTAGAAAAATAAGTTATATGTATAAAATAAATAGTTTTCTGTGATAATTATAGTGTTTGTTTGTTAAAAATGAATGTTTTGTGTTTATTCTTTGTAACGGCAGTGGTGTCGGTTTGCGGACAAACCTTGGGAGGTAAGTGAAAGGAGTTTTTAAATTTTTATATAAAACTCGTTTTTGGCCGCCATATTGCGTGTTTTGGGTTTTAATTCTTAGCGATATCTTTATAGAATCAGCAGATTACTGTGGCTTGTTATATTCAAGTATTTTTGTTGATATTTTAATAGTTTTAACATGAGAAACGAATAGAAATTGAGTTAGCGTGTCATCTCGATTCATTGGATCATTGGATCGACTTTTTCTTGTTAGCGCTTTCGCAAATTATGACCCGTTTACGTTCATACTAAGTCTAGTGCTAGTAGTAGGTATAGTAGAGTAGTTTTTTTTTTATTTATGCTTTTGGTCATGGGTCGTCTTAGTTTTATCTTTTTATGTAGGTACATGTACATAGGTAGCTTATGAGCTAAGAATTATTTAGGTGTATTTTTCTTAGGTACTTTTTAAAAATAATACGCGTAGTTTCTTATTTACAACAAAAGTGTAAACTTCATTTGATAAGTATATTTCTATTACTTATTCTTCGTGGGAATTCAAGACCCACTATGTTCCTTCTGGAGGTCCCTGTGTGCCAGGGCCACGGTCACTCTTACGAACAACCCGCAGCCCTGGCAGACTCTGGCCCTAAGGGGCCCCTCCTGTGTTGCTGACATCTCTTCGAGGAGCGCGCGAAAATAATTCAATAAGCCCTTAGGACCCATTGATCATTTTTTAATTAGAGCAAAGCTAGATAAGCTTTAGAGTCGCACACTGCAGACTTAACTCATCATCTCCCAAACCTTTTCCCAACTATGTTAGGGTCGGCTTCCGGATATCTTTCTAACCGGATTCAGCTGAGTACCAGTGTTTTACAAGGAGCGACTGCCTATCTGACCTTCTCAACCCAGTTACCTGGACAACCCAATACCCCTTGGTTAGACTGGCTCACTGCAGACTTACTGTCAGCCGATATTTGGCCGAAGGTTGATTGACGTATTGTTGTGAAGGTAATCGTTAATGCAATCAAACTTTTTAGTCGGTTTAATACCGGCCTGATATCGATCATTTTAATGTGTGCACTATCATTCATCTCCATACTGATATAAGACCCCGAACAAGCAATTAGCGGGGTAAAAGTAGACTGTATACGGGGGTGCTTACTTAGACCGTAGGTGTATGCTCTTTAGAACTCCATATACGCCAAATTTCATTGACACAAACAACGAGTAGATTTTTATGGCAATATTTGGAATTGAATCTGTTTCTTTTATTGTAATTTGAAAAGAGGTTGTTTTATTTAATTATTATTTATAACAGATAAACGAACTTGAGAGGTCAAGTTTTATTGAGAATGAAACTAGTTTTGTTATGTATGGAAATAATTTCGTTATACTTTATGACTATAGCCCTTTTTTTCTCTCGCTGTGGGTGCAGCTGTAGGGAGTGTCGGACTCTTACTGACTATGAAACCCACTATGTTCCTTCTGGAGGTCCCTGTATGGCAGGGCCGCGGTAACTCTTGCGAACAATCCGCAACCCCGGCAGAATGATATTAGACTTGCCTTTCAAAATAAGTGTCGGCATTCTGCAGAGTCCTATCGACTGCTTTGTTTTTATTCTAGAACATTCCTATCATTAAATCCCAATATCCAAAACAAATGACAATATTAGAATAGATGCTAGTATTTCAATGCTAGTACTTGACTGTTTACTCTACCAAAGTAAACGCTCCACCGGACCATTCTCACACAACAAAACAAGTTTTGTCCGTTGATTTAAGCCAGCACGAACATTTTCGCAATATTTAAGAGTTGGTACACTTATTAAAGGTTTCTCTTATAATAAAATGTCCTTCATACCGTGGCCCTCCGCTTTAAATATATAATTATTACCAATATCGTTAATACGAAGGTGAGTCTGTTTATTTATTTGTTTGTTTGTTTGTTTTGCTGACATGCTGGAACGACTGAATAGCTATTGATATTGTTTTATATTCTTATCGTTGAATAGCACATTTTAATTGCGTTATGTTTGTTACGTTTATGTTTCGGATGGCACGTTAAACTGTAGGTCCCGGCTGTCATTGAACATCCTTGGCAGTCGTTACAGGTAGTCAGAAGCGAGTAAGTCTGACGCCAGTGTAACCAAGGGGTATTGGGTTGCCCGGGTATGGGTTGAGGTCAGATAGGCAGTCGCTCCTTGTAAAACACTGGTACTCAGCTGAATCCAGTTAGACTGGAAGCCGACCCAAACATAGTTGGGAAAAGGCTCGGAAGATGATCATAATGAATTATTTTATGTTGTTATAATATGTATATACCAACTTAGGGCCAGTTTCACAGGTTACGGGTAGCCACTATCTACCAGATAAATTCGAAAAATTGAATAGAATTTGTATGAAATTATCTGCCAGATAAACTATTTAGAACTTATCAGCAACCTGTGAAACTGGCCCTTTGTATCTAATAATACGTATAGATAATTTGTACTTACAATATGGAGTCATGAGATCGAAGAAAAAATAATAATTTAGGGATACGTGAGACTGGAGGACTGGAACTATACCTGCGGAAGATAATATACCAACTAGTCAAAATAAATTCATTGCCTTTTGGCTAAATATAGGTCATGGAACAACCTACTTAGTCTGATTAAGTACTTGTTAAATAAGCAGGTTTTACATACTAACCTGTGGTACCAATGACGCATATGTTTATGGTTAAGGGTAAAATAATATTATAAGTAGCTTGTATTCTGTAGTTTTTGCTTTTTTCATCGGAAATCGTTAAATGGAGCTCAAATCCCGCTGAGAGTGCAGAAACCTGTCGGGGCTGCGGGTTGTTCCCTGTAGTTAGTGTTTTTTTAACCCAAAGTGGGTTTTAGTCAATAAGAATGAGGGTGCAGCTGGAGTAAGTGTCGGACACACTTCCTCCAGCTGCAGAGGCCACCCTCAGAGGGCGGAGTCATTTGGTGATATTCCACGAAAAAAGATGTAAGTTCCGCTGACCGTTTCCAAACTTAAGAATGCTTTCATAATAAAAAATTCAAGGCCCCTGTTCATGACCTGAATTGTTAATTAAAATAATGTAAAAATGTTTGAGTGATTCGTTGCATAATTAGCTCTATAATATTTATTGCTAACTGTACCATTTTAAACAATCTTACAGGTTTGATTTCCAGTTGAATGTACAAGCGCCAGTACATCAAGCTCCTAAAATCTGTTAAATTTCCTTAACAGATTTTCAACTTTATCGCTGAAGCACGTGGTTCAAAGTTGATTGGGATACTTTGACAGTTTTGGTTTGCTTGATATCAGGCGTAATATTTTGTTTTGTTAAATCAAAATTGACAATAAACAAAGGGATATTTTCAAATGCACATCTGAATAACTTATTTGCACTCTAAAAATTCCATTTGTACAACAAAGCATAGAAAGAATTTGCACACTTTGTAATTTAGGTGTGCAATCAGTATTTTTGGTGGGTTAGGTTAGGTTAGATTGGTGAACAGTTTAATACAACCCATAAACAAATGAAAATTATTGCATTTTCAAATTCAAATAACCCAAACTCCAAATGTATTTGATTGAATAATGCATTTGATAAAAAAAAAACAATTGAAATTGTAACAGCGATATTTTTTAACAAAATCACAATGAAAATTCATATCACGTATCAAAACTGGTTGGTACTATTTACGGCATGAAGGTTTGTGTGTAATAGAGGCACAAACCGAAGGTCAAAAATTGCTTAACTTTGTGGACCCTGGTTTGCGATGTACGGTGAATATGATGTCACAGAAGGATGATATGCATGCAAAAGTACCTAGATGTTCGTGCAAGCTATGATTGCCGGATTGTCCACAAGACTACGTTTGGTTAGAAAGCAAAGATAATTGAAGGAACAAGGATGGTATTTAGTGGTTAATTTATTATTATTTAACGAGAAAAGAACCATTGACTCATTAAATTTTCTTTTGCAAATAATACTGAAAGCATTCACACGCTCATCTAACAATACTCCAGACATACCGACAGAAAAGAAAGTCGTGGTGGCCTAGTGGTTAAAACACCAGCCTTTCGAGTATGAGGGTGCGGGTTCGGATCCAGGTCAGGCAAGTACCAATGTAACTTTTCTAAGTTATACGTACTTTCTAAGTTTATCTTGGACACCAATGACTGGTTAAAGGTGAAGGAAAACATCCCGAGGAAACCTGGACTATAAAGTCTGAAATCACCATACCGCATTGAGCAACCGTAGTGATTAATGCTCAATCCTTCTCCGTGGGAGAGGAGGCCTATGCCCAGCAGTGGGATGATAAAAAAGGCTGTGATGATGATGATGATGACCGACAGAATCGTCTTCCAATCGCAAACAAATCGCATTCAGGCGTCCAAGAGTGCATTGAGCGTGAACAGGGTGCGTGGAATTGGGGACTGGGAACGCGCGACGGTATGGCTCACGGGAACAGTAAAGAGCCTACGTCTCCTATTATGGTTATAAGCCATAACGGCTTAGCGGATCAAAAAGATGACAGTTGTTCGTCATGCAGTTCTTTAAGAGCAATTTATCTTTTGTTGTTATGATGATAAGTAAGTTAGTTGTAACAGAAGTTGATTTAAAACAGCTGAAACAATTAAGGGCGCGTGTTCGAAAATCTGGCAACGTCGCAAATAGCTGTCAGATATTTACATATTTTAATTAATTTCTCAATTTTATTTTATGAAATCATAAAATAATGCGCTATAGTGCACTAGGAAAGTTAATAGAGAATGCAATTATTAATATCGTAACACCAATATATAGTTTCATATGTAAAAAACATATTTGGAAACTTTCCAAGTGCCTTTTTTACAAGTAAAACGTTTAAAAAATCAAATTTAGTGTTTTAATTGCAATTCCTATTCAATGTTTTAGTGCACTACAGAGCTATATGTCTTACTTTTATATAGTAAATTGGCCAAATTAATTAAAACGTGTAAATATTTGACAGCTATTTGCGACGTTGCCAACTTTCGGTGCACGCGCTCTTAAGAATCAATGTGCTATAGAAAGAGAAGGTACATCGAGACGGTAACAAAGTTTTTATCGTATAATTTCATCAATACAATAGAGCAATCGTTTGGAGTAACACCGCATCAATAGGTAATTTAAATTGGTCGAATTTAAAAAGATGTTTTACTTGCACAAGAAATGTCTAACTTAGCAAAATTAAAATTGTATTAGGTATTCAGAGAAGAAAAAACAGAAGGTCAAACTTGAAACGGTCAGAAAAACACTCGCTTTTATAAACACAGATTACTAATAATAACACTTAGCTTCTGAGTCAACTGCTTGGAGAAAGGATAGGAGGTCATTGACCTAGCTCGCGCAACTGATGCATCGCCCCACTGCCTTTGGCTAGACGTGGATGAGCTAAGTGAGCTAAGATATTCCCGTTTAGGGACTAAACAATAATACTTTAACGTCTTTATAAAACAGTTTATTTTTCCACTTGCTTGGCTATTGAAGTTTTACCAGTTCAGAGGAATCTCTATCTTATTCAGGTACCAGAAAAGCCTAGGCTATAGCCTTCATCACATTGATTCCATCAATCTCCTCTTCTTCTTCTTCTAGCCCCGTTCCCAAGTTATTTACGGTCAGCGCAATATGTTTTCCGCTTCCATTCTTCTCTGTCAGCCGTCATACTAACATCCACTACCTTCTCATTCATGTACTCTTTCAGGCAATCAATCCATCTCTTCCTTGGTCTGCCTCTGCCTCTTCATCCATCCACATTCATACTTAACACACTCTTTGTAGCATGTGTTTCACACCTTCTAATTACATGCCTATACCATGACAAACGCTGACTTTTTCTTTTCTATCTTTATACCACACATAATCAATTCCACACATAATCAGCCCCCTAGCCACAAAAATAGAGCTAAATATGCAAAAAAACTTATAGAAAGATCCAATAACAAGTAAAAAGTTGAACATAAAAAATCAATCATGATAATTCACCTTCGAATTTAAAACCAGTATTGTATTTAGTACTTTACAGAAACTAATAAAATTTACTTATAACAAAACTGTCAATATGAGACCGCAATAGGAAAACAGTATTATACTATAATGACCTACCGGTAACAATTGCTAATATCAACTATGCTGAGAAAGTAGCTGGCACGCTAGTGGCATTCTCGTGCTAGTACGTTACAACGAAGCATCGTATTGTTGTTGTCCGCGGCGAAATTTTTTACATGTTGTACTACTATTTAAATTTTCTTGCCTTTTTCTAAGGGAACTAATTATTTATGCTACAATCTGTCAAATTTCCTTAATAGATTTTCAACTTTATAGCTAAAGCAAGCAACGTTCAAAGTTGATTGGGAAAATTTATTTGATTTTTGATTTGGTAATTGATGTGCTGGCTGTAACCTACCCAGATTTGCAAAAAAAACAATTCCAGGTTTAAATATATTATCTAAAAAAGTAGGTTTGCGATTAATAAAAGATATAAATTATGTAGTTAAAAACATAACAACATTATGGGTAAAAATTTGATAGATACTCTTTGTAAAATAAACTAGGTCTAAAAAAAGTTCATCTATGGGTATTGGTTGGCCATGTCTAACTTCACAAGCAGCAAAATTAAAATGCCTAAAGTGCCATTATTTTAATGATTTATCTTAAACTAAATCCGTTCTAAAAATATACGATAAACTGGTTATACGCAGTTTCAAAGTTTTTTTTTTTGATAGATACATGTTATGTATAAACGGATGGCAAATTATTATCTGCATATCCACTCAATGATAAGAATATTAAAATGATTTTGACACAAAAAATATTTCCTTTTTTTGACTATGTATACTGTGCACTGATTAATTTAAAGTATGTATGTACTACATAACAAGCTACTACAATCTGTCAAGTTTCCTTAATAGATTTTCCAATTTTTACATTATTATGTTATGGGAAATTTGTATGAAAATCATTATCTTAATTTAATTACGTGTCACGTTGTTTCTGTGCTATGATCTACTAAACAACTTGCCTGATTTTTATTAAATTTGCACACCTACTGCAGTTTGATCCAATTTGTCAAATTTTGAGCATTGAGCAAGCGTGGTAATGAACGCTCAATCCTTCTCCGTGGGAGAGGAGGCCTGTGCCCAGCAGTGGGACGATAAAAAGGCTGTGATAATGATGATTATTTTAATGCAAATTATTTACACCTTCTTTTAGAAAAGTCGGTTAAATAACCATCAAGGAAACGTGAAATTTTAAAAGCACATGGACAGACATAACTCTTAATTTATATTATTACTAAAGGTATGGGTAGGCAGGCACTTTAATAGAGCCCAGTCGCTAAATGACTCACGCCACAAAGACTTCGTGGATTTTGAAAATATAATACAATATAATGACTCATGCGATGTGGGGTTATGGTCTTAATAAAACTAAAATATACATTTATTCGTTACTGTATCATGAAGATTAAGACATTTATTTATTTACTAGCTGTTGAACGCGACGTCGTCCGCGTGGGCATTAGGTGAATAAATTTTAAGCAAATACGTGCAGTACTTTTTGAGATTATCCCGGACACACATACAGACAAACAGACAAAAATTCTAAAAACTATCCAAAATACTTATAACATCAATAATTCCTTAAGGCCTTATCTAAAAGTAATTTAAATTCATTATACAAATGTACTAATCCGTCAACAAATAGGTCTAATTCATTGTGCTGAGCAAGTACATATGTCCCCAATAGCGCGGAGTGCACGATTGGTGGGACGCACCCAAAAGAAGGTTCGACCACGTGGTACATACATCATCATACATACATCAACGAGTAGTGTAAAAACCTTCTTTTTTTGAAGTCGGTCAGAAAGATTCGTTTGAAATACCAACCGCAAACATTATTGCAAAATCAACCTCAACACCGATAACTTAATTCAACAAACAATTAACTTGACACTTTCGCTACAAATATTTAACTTAAACGGTTCAATAATTAACAGTTAAAACATAACATTAGCCCGGTAGATATTTGTTTGTAATACTTCAAGTCTGGGAGCGCCAATGTTATGAAAGATAACCCGATGGTTCAACGGTTAAGTAACATTTTCCCAGAAGGTATTGTTTAACTGTACAGGTACTCTAACTATTGTGTAAACTGGTCAAGATTCACTAAAGATAGTCAGAGAGATGTGGTGTTACGCGAATGGATAGAATAAGAAATAAGTATACATATAAGAGGAAGTTTAAAAGTGGCACCGGTAACCGAAAAACTATGTGGGAACCGGCTAGCATGGTATGGGCATGTAATGCGGAGGAATGAGGATCATGTTGTGAGGAAGGTCTTGAACATGAATGTGGATGGATATAGAGGAAGGGGACGACCAATGAAACGATGGATGGATTACGTGAAAGTTGATATGGCTAGAAAGAATGTAACTTGTGAGATGACGGCAGATAGAAGAGCGTGGAAGACAAAAACATGCTGCGCCGACACCGAATAAAACTTGGGATAAGGGCAGGAGGATGAGGATGATGAGTCAGAGAGATCGCGAGGAGCTCGTGGCTAAGTAGAAGCCGCACGGGTCGATCGATCATAAGGTTAAGCAATGCTTGGCGCGGTTGGTCCGTGAATGGGTGACCATCTTGTCATGACGAGTTCCTCTGTGTTTCGGAAGGCACGTTAAATTGGTGGGTCGCGGCTGTCATTTGTACATCTTTGGCAGTCGTTACGGGAAGAAGCCAGAAAGTCTGACTACCAGTCTTACCAAGGGGTATCGGGTTGACCAGGTAACTGCGTTGTGGAGGTCAGATAGGCTCTACACGTAACACTGATACTCAGCTGCATCCGGTTAAGACAGGAGCTGACCCCAACACAGCTCGGGAAAACGCTAGGCAGGTGATGAGTCAAAGAGATCGCATGGGCTTATGGGAAGCTAGGTTGTAGACTTGAGATGAACAGTTGCTCCATGTAAAAGTGGTTTTCAGTAGGAAATGTATTTCTTTCGGGATAGGGTGAAATTAATAGTTTTAATCTGTACTTATATATATTATAAAGAGGAAATATTTGAATGCTTGTTTGAATTGAATAGGCTCCCTAACTAGGTACTTTCATCTTCTTCTGGCTCTTGTTGGTATAGCTCCTTCTATTTCTGCCTATCGTGTGCCAACTCTTGAATTTCCTTATACCATCACCTTCTCTTTAATTGACTGTAGCTATATCTTGGCCAAGCCCTTCCCCTCTTTCCTTCGAATTTCCCTTCTATGATGTTTTTAATGAACTCGTCGTGACGTATAAGGTGTCCAATCATTTTCCCTATCCTGTTCTGTTCACTGTTGGGAAGCTACACTGTCCCCGGTGAATATATGTCATATCCGGGCACGTTAAAAAGTTCCCCAGGGATGCAGGAGAAATCGATAGAAACTGCTAATATCAAGTCAAGTTAAAACAAATGACAGTTATGTAGAAGTAATAAATAAATAATGACAGTGGGCAGGCTCCACTGTGGGTAATTGAGCGAACTGTTACGATTTTATCTATTGTTTTACGCGACAGTTACTCGCATAACTGTATTTTGAGTCGAGTTGACTCGCCCTAAATGTGCAGGTAAATGGGGCTTCGTATATTGTCAACTGTCTGTGTAAGTATTTGTAATGATATCTCTACCGTTTTCCTTAAGAGGTAGATTACAACTTTCTACATTTAAAATGTACGGTTCTGCGTGGCTTAAACGCTGGGTGTAAGTACACCAGTTTATTTAGTCGTAATATTTTTTTTTATTATATTGACACTTTGACACACGGTCGGTTTGCCCCAAGGTAAGCTCAGCGCCGTAAATAGAGCGGTGCCAGCGATGCCCAGGCAAAGGGCGCAGACCCTGGGGGCGCAGAAATACGGTTCTGAATTTCGTAGGAGCCTGGTTAGAACATTTTCAAGGGCGCAGGTTTGAACACCGGGCGCATAAAAAGCTGGTTACGACACTGGCTGAGCTATTGATTAGCTTGTGTTATGGGTGCTTATACAACTGTTAAAATACCTAAACTACACATATAAATTATAAATATGTACATATTATAATACCCAGACCACAGACAACAAGTATGCTCTTCACACAAATATCGACCGTACCGGAAATCGAACGTTGGACCCTCACCTCGGCAGTCCGACCTTTACGCCATCGGGGTCATCGTCATATATATGTATAATTACATAATATATATAATAAATGACCGATATTATAACCGAATAAAGATACTTCATGATATTAGGTTTTTTTTTCGTGGGCTATCATCAATCTACCCCTCCCGCTGTGGGTGCAGCTAGAGGGAGTGTCAGACTCTTACTGAATAGAACCCACTATGTTATATTGTAAAAAAGGTGATTAAACCTAAGCTCACTAAAGCAGAATATTACTCTAACCCAGTAGAATCCTACTACTATTATAAAGGCGAAAGTTTGTAAGTATGGATGTATGGATGTTTGTTACTCTTTCACGTAAAAAGTACTGAATGGATTTGAATGAAACTTACCACAATATACCTTATACATCAGAATAACATATAGGCTACTTTTTATCCGGGTATGGAAAGTACTTCCCTCAGAAAGCGGGTGAAACCGCTGGCGGAAGCTAGTATTAAATATTTTAACATAATAGTGTGATAATACACTTTGTTGACAGTAAACATGCTTCCACCAGCTCACCTTCAACTCCTGACCTTTAAAACGGCTTCGTCAACGAAATATCTACTTATGCTGTGTACTGATTTAATTAAACAGATCATGTTGACTTAGAAATGTAGTCAACAATCAGCAGGCTTAGCATGACAACCGTAGAAACAAGTTTTGTCTAGCGGAGAATGGACATATGACATAAAAGTGACAAATTGACATAAGATTTCTTTGAACATTTTTTAAAGAAATTTTTCTTTTCTTCGATCAACGTAAGTCTACAAGTGAATATAAGCGAGTTGACAGGTCGCGCCATGATCGGGCAGAAGACATGTTGACATTGACAGAAAGAGCTTTGTCTTTTCTTGATAGAATAGATATAGAATCGCCATGCTGAGCCTGCAGCTGTTTTAATATCTGGATTTATCTATTTTATTAAATTTTGAATGCGTTTTGAAGAATTGGAAGTAAAGTTTTAAACAATGGGAATGTGCATTCTAAACTACTTCGGTTTACTAGGGTAGGGTATTTTGGTAACTTAAAAGCTATGATTCTCAGCCAAAATCGATACGGATCTAAGGTCTTATTCAGTGGTCGTTAATGATATGCAAAAAAACCAGGCATTCGAGTTATGAAAAAAAAAAGAAACAGAATTTGGAGTTCAATTTTCCTTAAAACAATTTTTTCTCTGTTTAAGTAAATATCGCATTGATTCACAAAAGACATCAACAAAATTTTATGCATTTAGCAGTAGTCTAGTTCAAAAGTCATAATAAAAATCTTAATGAAACTGTTATAATTAAATAAGCACTTTTCCACACCAAATAACATTGGTCAACACCTCCCAAACCACATCTTTCTAAGAGACTTTCTTAGAGAAAGATGTGGTCTTCTCATATTGACTAAGTATTGATTCTAGAACATTCCAACATTTTTTGACATCTCACTCACAAACCCCCTTTTTCATTTCAGGACCAAAACATGACAAGAAAGTGGTATGCTACATAGCGACGTGGGCGGTCTACCGTCCGGAATCCGGCAAGTTCAGCTTGGAAGACCTGGAGCCGTCACTCTGCACGCATCTGGTGTATTCCTTCGCTGGGTTAAACGAGACTACTAATACTATTAAAAGTCTTGGTATGTACATATGTTGTAGATGCAATTTTAAGTATTCTTTCCCCGTGTTTTGGAAGGCACCTTAAGTAGTGGACCACGGCTATCATTTGAATATCATTTGAATAGGCCAGAAAATCTGATAACCAGTCTTACAAGGGGTATCAGGCTGAGGAGATCAGATAAGCAGTAGCTCTATGTTAAACTGATACTCGGCTGCATCTCAGTTACATTGGAAGAAGACCCAACACACATATTTAACACAGCTTTTTCCTTTGAAAGACTATCCTTTGGTGCGGTAAAAGACTTTGATGGATTTTAGTTAGGACTTATGACTGTCTGAAAGGCCAGATGTTCTACCTATTTGACGAAAACCAGCGGGCGTTTTATATTAGCGATTGAGAGATGATTAAAGGATAGAATTTAGGTTCTGCCGGGGCTGCGAGATTTTTGGCTTGGTCCTGGCACGAAAATACCTCCAGAAAGAACAAAAATGGGTTTTAGTCATTAAAACTCTCCTTTCAGTTGAGCGCACAGAGGGAGGGGTTATTAGATTACTGTCCACTCAAAAAAAGCGAGGATTAAGGTGTTATACTCCACATAGCAGCGGGGAGTCTACATCTAATCTATCAAGATAGCGGTGGTTATTAAAACCGCGTCATTTTAAAGCAACTGGCTAGCGCTAGTTCAACGCCCCTTGTGTGAATCGCGTGCATCTAGACAGCTTAAATGTAGTTGTAATGAATTTGTCCTAACGCAATGTATTATGCTTTTTTTGTAATTACCACGATTTCTATCGTGTTTACCCGTATAATGGCGTTTTACTATATTATCGACCATAGCGGCTGTTCTAGCAGATCAGCCAGCTGCGCAGGACATAATATAGTGCACTTTGCACACATTTGCGCAGACACTGGTATCATACATACCCTGAATATCGTGGTTCGTGTATCAAGGGCGTCCAAAGTCGTTTGTCTCCGCCCACATCTGGTCGGCTGACCAACATCCATATGGTAGATTTTCACACCAACTGGACCAGGATGACCCCTGTCGGCGGTTGGTTTGTATCTTATAGAAGGGGTTAGCCAAGACATTGATGAAAACGGCGGGATCGTACGAGAAGACCTTTAAGACTCTCTCTTAAACTTAAACTGCTAACAAAGATAAATCATATTTGATAAGCACGATATGTGGCTCATGTTAGTGAGGCCTATAATCAATAGAATATGTTTTTTTACAGTAAAAATCTTATCCATGAGAAATTATATTAGTGTCACATTTCCAGATCCTTGGCAAGACTTAGAGACGGACTACGGCAAAGCAGGGTACAAACGGATAGTGGGGCTGAAAGCGAAGTACCCGCACCTGAAGGTCACGCTCGCCATCGGCGGCTGGAACGAGGGCTCTCCTCGGTACTCCAACATGGCCAGCAAGCCGGAGACGAGAGCTGCTTTTATTAAAAGCGTGATGTTGATGATGAAGTAAGTTAATCCAACTAATCCTATTATATAAATTTTGTGAGAATGGATGTATGTCTGTTACTCTTTCACGCAAAAACGGCTGGACTGATTAAAAAAAAATTTCTGAGTCTGAGCTTATTCTGATCGTTAGCATGTACTAGATAATCTGTGAAAGTATGGTGCATTATTTTTGTTAGACCTTTTATATTTGCGCCTTTTGAATAATGATTTTGAGTTCTTGTTTGAGTTTTATTATCACGACGGATGCAGATGGCGATTACAAAAAAGTTTATAAAAAGTTAGTCTCTTCATCTTTCCAGTAACTACAAGTTCGATGGTCTGGATCTGGACTGGGAGTACCCCACCAAGAGGGATGGGAAACCTTATGACAGAGAAAACTTCGTGCTTTTGGTTAAGGTAATCTCTTACTTTTATTTGACATACCAGGTGTGGTCTGTGGTCACACTTACCCGTGGTTCAGTCGCCGTTTTCCTACAAACCCGTCTATCATATTTCAAACCCATAAGATACGTTATACTAATATTAGAGTTTAAAATTCAGGAATAAATTAAGGAATCAAATAAATAAAAACTAAATTCAGGAAATCCTGTTCCGATTTGAAAAATTATTTCAGTGTTAGATAGTCCATTTGTTGAGGAAGGCTATAGGCTACTTCTTATCTGGGTGCGAGGAGTTCTCATGGGACGTGGGTGAAACTGCTGAATCACACCACATCACACTAATATAAATGTGAATGTTTGTTACTTCTTCTTGCCCAAACGGCTCAAAGGATTTTAATGAAACTTGGTATTATAGATTACACATCAGAAAAACACATAGGCTAGGTAGATTCTTCAGAAAACTTACAAACTTACGTTTACTTAGTCTAAGAGAGTGTATGAACTTATTCGCTAGGAACAAACCTTCATCTACAAAAAATAATCTTAATCTTATAATTCTTTTTAGGAGCTAAGCGAAGCCTTCGAACCCTACGGCTATATCCTCACAGCGGCTCTAGGAGCTGGCAAGACAACCATGGAGACAGCATACGACCTGGCCAAGCTAAGCCGCTACCTGGACCTCATACATATGATGTGTTACGACTACCACGGCACCTGGGACCGGGTGCTAGGTGCTAACGCGCCAATGAAGGGAATCGGCGAAAATGACACACTTAGTGTGGTGAGTATCTAGATAGGTTGGTTTGGAACTGCGGGTTGTTCGTAAGAGTTATCGCACCGGCACACAAAGACCTCCAGAAGGAACATTACAGTGGGCTTTAGTTTTTTTCAGTAAAAGTCTGACACTCCCCCAGCTGCATTCACAGCGTGAGGGGTCATGTGATGATTTTATACAGTAATGAAAAAGGATAATGGTATAGAGGGGGAGATATTTGGAGGGAAAAGGTATGATTACCCGATTCCAAAGAGTTTAGGTTAAGCCAAAAATTGAAAAACAGAAAAAAATACAAAAAAGTTTGTTTTAATGACAAGCCAAAAAGTATCCAGCACGCCATGGTCACGCTAAATGACAGACTTGTGAGAGTTAAAAATTAATAGTCAGTTTCAATCGATATAATTCCGAACTCACTACTATATTGTAGGTATTTATGGATGAATTCTTAGCTTGGCACTGAGGGTACGTCTTTCTTTTTTTGACATGGCGGTCTAAAGAAAAACTAAACATACTTCTTCTTTCCCAGGAATGGACAGTGGAATACCTGCTCTCCCACGGAGTAAGCCCTTACAAGATGGTGCTCGGTCTACCCATGTACGGGAGGACATTCCTCCTCACCGACCCGGCGACCAGGGTACTAGAGTACGGAAAGACCCCAGTGAGGGAAACCGGCTTCAAAGGTCCTTATACTGGTGAAGCTGGGTTCATGGGGTATAATGAGGTAAGAGATTTTTAGTCAGAATATTTCTCCATTCAGATCCTGGGACCAGAGTAATTGACTAAAAGAACGAAGAAGAGGGAATTTGCGATTGGTCATGCTGATTAAGCCTAAATCGGTGTTTCTCTATGTGATCGAATCCGAAATAAGGAGATCCGTAGACAAACTAAAGTCACCGATATAGCCCACCGGATTAGCAAGCTGAAGTGGCAATGGGCAGGCCATATTGCTCGCAGAGCAGATGGCCGATGGGGTCGAAAAGTGCTAGAGTGGAGACCACGGGCCAGCAAGCGCAGCGTAGGACGTCCACCAACAAGATGGACAGACGATCTTATAAAGGTCGCCGGAAGACGCTGGATGCAGGTCGCTTCCAACCAGTACACATGTACTATTTTGTTTGTATGATCCAAAGAGGAGGCCTATGTTCAGCAGTGGACGTCCTATGGCTGAGATGATGATGATGCCTAAAGCTGGGTGTTATAATATGTATATATAAATATGTAAAGTATATTTAGTTGTGTTAGCTAGCACCCATAACACAAGCTAATTAATAAATAGCTTACCTTGGGGCTAACCGATCGTGTGCGAAAAAGGTGCCCCGATTTTCCGATTAGTCTAAAGTATTTTACAAGTATATATATAGTAATTTAGATAGTGCATTTGTTTCTAGATATGCGTACAAACGACAAACAAGTCGTCTCCCTGGGTGTACCACTGGCACGAGCAGACCTCGACGCCATACATCCGAGACGGGGAGAAAGTCATCGCCTTCGATAACGGACGATCCATCGCTATTAAAGTACAGTAAGTACCATGTAGCTAGTCTCTTGTCTTTTCAAAACTCAAACTCAAAAATCATTTATTCAAACTTGGCTGCAAAACAGCACTTTTTGAACGTCTTTTGTAAACCATTTGACAAAAAAAGGAAAGACGTGCCCTCAGCGCCAAGCTAAAAGTTCATCCATAAATACCTACAATATAGTAGTGAGTTCGGAATTGTATCGATTAAAATTTTCTATTAATTGTGAACTTTAAAGTCTGTCATGTAGTCGTGACAGTGGCGTACTGGGTACTATTAGACATGTCATTTATACGTGACAGTGGCGATCGAGCGGTTAGTAATAGGCATGACGTATAAAAGAAATTAAAGTCCGTCTTTTAGTTTAGTCTAAAATATTGGAAACGTGTTTTTACTTTTCTCCTTAAACTACTAATAATGACGAGGATAGAACACGTAAAAATTTCGCCTTACGTCACTTTTAAGGCACAAATTTTACTTAAAAGTGCTTAAACGTGCTGGGTACTTTTTGGCATGTCATCTATACGTGACAGTGGCGGTCAAAAGGTTTAAAATTACATTTTATTTCCAGAATGGCGATCGACAAGGGCCTAGGCGGTGTCATGGTATGGTCAATTGACACAGATGACTTCAAAGGCAATTGCAACGAGACTGATGCGTACATTGACTTCGTGGAGAGGCATAAGCGTATGGTCGATGACCCTGTCGTCAAAAAGGCCATTAAAAACTTGAATATACCTGACGGTAAGTAATCCCTACTAAATTCTACTTCTTCTACGTCTGTCTGTATGTCTGGTTGTCACGGTTTCAAAAATACCGTATTTAAAAGTAAATTTAAATTTAAAAGAATGTATTTTACCTACTAAAGTGAACCAAATATCATCCAATATATCAAGGGTTTGGTGATTATATTGTTCGACAGAATCGTCTCTTTATAAAAATAATAAAAATCCTTTATAAATACAATATGAAAAAGTGATAAAATAGGTACACTTTTTCTCAAGAAATCTTAGCCAAAGAAAATAAGAAGTGCTCATCTTAGCAATTTGCAACTAGCTTCAGGCACAATTAATTACGACAACCGCATAAATTCCCAGGAAAAAGAAATTAGGTATTATTTTATATTAGAAAATAATAACTTATTTTTTCGAAACAAAACGTAGGCACAGTAGAGACAAAGACAAGAGAATTCGCGTTACCTAAAACAAAGTACAGACGCCAGCACATCAAGCTACTCGAAGCTGTCAAATTTTCACAATCAACTTTGAATAATTAATGTTGAAAATCTATTAATGTAATTTGACAAATTGTGGTAGCTTGATGTGCTGGCATCTTAACAATGTTGTAAAAAATGTTTAGGTATCGTCCTAACAGAAAAGATAGTATTAAGATACTTTCATTCCATAACATGTTAGTTTTTGGGGAAGCGTAAAATCCGCAAGAAATATCCACCAAGTTTTCGTGGGAAGTCATCAAATGACCCCTCCCTGAATGTGCAGCTGGAGGGAGTGTCAGACTCTTACTGACTAAAACCCACAATTTTCCTTCCGTAGTTCCCTGTGTGCTAGGGCCACGGTAACTCTTGCGAACAACTCACAGCCCTGGCACTAATCTGACCCTTCACTTCACAGTAACCCTGGTCGGTTCCAAAGGCCCAGCCTACGTGATACAGGACGACAAACTGCATCTCCGTCTCCCCCAACCAAAATACACGAATTATGCACTAATGCAAACGATTAACGATGCAATCACACTGTCCGTCGAAGAGAAACGCATCATGGATGAGGTTAAGCGTCTCGAAGATAATAATGAGGTAAAAGTTGATGACGATAAAGGTGCCAGTAGTGTTTTGCAAAGTAGTGCGATTTGTGTAGTTCTGTCTTTAGTGTTGGCGTTGAAATTTTAAGTTTTTTTAGTTCCTATTTGATGTGGCACGGAGTATGTAGGTAATGGAGTGCTTTGAGATAAAAAAATAATACTTATGGTGTTATTTTTTGTGTCAGAAAATAAATTGACATAGTTACAATTGCTTTCGTTTTAACTTTTATATTAAGGGCCAATTTCACAGGTTGCTGTTAAGTTCCAGGTAGTTTATTAGGCAGATAATTTCATATAAATTCTGTTCCATTTTTTAATTTATCTGGTAGATAGTGGCTACCCGTAACCTGTAGAACTGGCCATTAGTTAATTTAACTATCTTGTGAATGAAAATGTAAAAAAAGGATTATTTTTCTATTAACATATCGATTTTT
Source organism: Heliothis peltigera (assembly GCA_958496145.1). Lineage (NCBI taxonomy): Eukaryota > Metazoa > Arthropoda > Insecta > Lepidoptera > Noctuidae > Heliothis > Heliothis peltigera. The sequence continues at coordinate 3,090,905 of OY292348.1, read as the reverse complement.
GTTGATGAACTGGAATTGGTTGCTGTAGTGTTAATTTTAGAAATGTCAACTTGAAAGCAATTGTAATAATAGTTTTTACTGATGTACCAAATAAGAGAAAGAGATGAGAGATTTAAATAAGAGAATGAAAGAAGGTTTTGTCTTATAAGGGCCTGTGCACACCAAGTTTTATAAAGGCGCCGTCGAAACGCGCGTCGACGTCCTGCTTTTATCCAACAGCTATAGAGTAAAGGTCTACAGGCTGCGTCTGACTTACGCACGTATCGAGTCTGTATAGCTATAAACGCGCGTCAACGGCGAGTTTAAAAAACGTAGTGGGCACAGGACATAAGGTTGTTATGAAATGCGTGATCCATTTGTTCGATACTCCGTGACTAAAAGATGGTCTCAAAAAATATATACAATTATAAATATGCTCATTTTAGATTGAAGACCGTAATTGTATTTTACTTGGATGTAAGTTAACCTTTTTTTTTCATCTTACGTCCAAATTTAATGTGTACATTATTTAATAGGCATGACTGCAAGGATAAAAAATACTGATTCTAATCACTCCGAGTTTATGAGTCAGTATCGCCAGTTGCTGATAAGTTCAAGATAGTTTATCTGGCAGATAATTTCATTCACCACCTATCTGGTAGATAGTGGCTATCCGTAACCTGTGAAACTGGCCCTTAGAATAGCAAAATATTTTGGAAACGTATTTTTTTTTGTTTTATCAAAACATATAAAAACATTAAGATAAAATGCATTAAAGTTCCGGAGTGGGGGCTAATGACGTCACTTTTAAGTAAAGTTCGTGCTTTAAAAGTGACATAACACGAATTTTTTAGTTGTTCTATCCTTAAGGATTATCCTTTAAGGAGAAAAGAAAAAACACGTGTCCAATATTTTAGGCTAAACTTAAAGACAGACTTTTAATTTGTTTCATACGTCATGCCTATTATTAACCTTTTGAACGCCACAGTCACGTATAGGTGACAAGCCAAGTGCCCAGCACGCCACTGTCACTACTACATGACAGACTTTTAAAGTTCAAAATTAAGTCAGTTTCAATCGATATAATTCCGAACTCTCTACTGTATTGTAGGTATTTATAGATGAATTCTTAGCTTGGCGCTGAGGGCACGTCTTTCTTTATTAGACGTGGCGGTCAAAAGGTTTATATTTTACTTCTTGCATAGTAAAAGCCCACGATGACATTATGAAATTTTAAACACTGCCAATAAATTTTATACTTAAATGCATAAAAAAAATCTTTCATGTAAATATAATGATAAGATATATTTTTAAAATCATTTTTAATGATAAGTAATTATTTTTTATACTGTGTGATTTTTAATTATATAATTAATTAATCTTTGAAGTAAACGAAATTATGTATTATTTACTTTTATAAAAGTCGGTTAGCGACGTCCTATATCAAAGATTTTATGTATTAAATACTCATTTTATTACTATACTGTGTGTTTTGTACGTTTATAAAATAAAATAAAGTTATGATGAGTTTGTATTTTTTTTAACGACCCCAACATAAACATAGCTTGGAAAAAGGCTAGGCAGATGACCAGTAAAGAAAAACAATATTACAGCTATAATAAATAATTTATTTTTAATATTATTTAGGTACAGCCGCCAGCACATCAAGCTACCAAATTTCTGTCAAATTATTTTCAATCAATTTATTAACAGTCTGTCAAATTTCTTTAATACATTTTCAACTTTATCGCTGAAGCGTTTGGTTCAAATTTGATTGGGAAAATTTGACAGTTTCGGCTAACTTGATGTGCTGGCGCCTGTACACTTAAAACTAAATTATTTACAAGTCTTCGTAAGGAGATCCGCATCGCACATTGTAGAAGTGATCACACACCTGGAAACAATTAGATTGATTACAACAAACCTACTCCAATCAACACGGTAGGTGAAGACAACTAGTCTAATTACTTTAAAAAATCTTCTTAAACAAAGTAAATGGTTATAATTTAGTACTATAACTGGTACTTTTTAAGATCACTCTTACTATAAGGGGGTTACTGACTAAAACCCACTATGTTCCTTCTGGAGGTCCCTGTGTGCCAGGGCCACGGTAACTCTTACGAAAAACCAGCAGCCCTGGTGGCTATATCTCCCATTAAAAAAGGTTGATAATAATGTCTTATATTCTACTCGTTACTGCATTTACAAAACAAATTTTAAAATTAAATCAAGTAAATCGTAGTATTTGCTAAGGATCATGTTTACCACAAAATTACTTCAAGCAGGTACAATAACGAAAATGTCGCGGGTTCGATTCCCACATAGGACAATTTTTTCCAGCTCAGAGTAGTATACTTACTTGGAACTGTTCATTAAACAGAGTACCATTCGCACAAAGATCTGTGCTCACTAGATGTTGACGCCAACAGAAGTGATAAGCCTGAAACGACACAAAATCAGCTCTATAACTAATTGCGCATCTCTGAGGAGGGGGGAGAACGATTTGAGGAAGATGAAGAGGTAGGGGAAGGCTTTAGGCTACTTATATCTGGGTGAAACTGCTGGCTTAAACTAGTAATTAAATAAGGTTAGATTTCAAGTTCAACTCGTAATTTTATACTAAATATAAGTTAACATTTTTACTGACGTCTTAAAAATGCGATCCGGTTCGGTGCGGTTTGTCTGAACCTTTAGGAAACCGGTGCAACGGTACAAAGATTTTTATTAATAATTATAGCTAACGATAATTACCTATTATACAATTTAATTGCAATTACAACAAAACCGCAGTTAATCGATTAACCCGTTTGTCTTCTACTTCGAGTTTTTGGCGACCTCAAAATTAGAGAAACCTTTATCGTCATCATTTTAGTAGCGATAGTACCTATAGACGCCAGCACATCAAGCTTCCCGAAACTATCAAATTTTCCCATTTTTTTTTATTGATACATATTTACAATTTATTTACAAAACTTAATTAAAATATTGACATAAAAAATATATATAAAATGGCGTCAAAAAATTCCTCCTTCAAAGTTAATTTTCCTGATTAAAGTTTGAACCATATGCTTCAGCTATAAAGTTGAAAATCTATAAAGAAAATTTGACAGACTGTAGTAGCTTGATGTGCTGGCGTCTGTATGTCGTAAAACCATATTACCTGACAGCCAGCTTGGACATCAGCGTAATACCCCCTCGGGCGTCCCTCGCAAGTGAACGTGGTGCGAGGCGCGCTCACCAGCACGGGGTGCAGAGGGGGGTCGTGGGACAAGTGGAGTATGTGGTAGTAGTCATGTGGCTGCTGGCTGAACACTGCTGCTAACCCTGGAGAAGAAACTAGATATAATGAGAAATCTTCAAGAACAAAAATCGTCTAAAAGGTATTGTCGAAAAGTGACATAAAGTTGCCTCGTCTAGTCTCTAGTTCCCACTCTCATTTTCGGATACCAATGATCAAATTCATTTTGCAGTGTAGTGGTAGGATGGCATGTACCAACGCAACTTTTCTAAGTTTGTATGTACTTTCTAAGTATATCTTGGACACCAATGACTGTGTTTCGGATGGCACGTTAAACTGTAGGTCCCGGCTGTCACTGAACATCCTTGGCAGTCGTTACGGGTAGTCAGAAGCCAGTAAGTCTGACGCCAGTCTAACTAAGGGGTATTGGGTTGCATAGGTAACTGGGTTGAGGAGGTCAGATAGGCAGTTGCTCCTTGTAAAACACTGGTACTCAGCCAAATCCGGTTAGACTGGAAGCCGACCCCAACATAGTTGGGAAAAGGCTCGGGAGATGGATGATACGTGTACCATCTTTCGAGCGTTTCACTTCTCTCCTTATGTCGATTCCTACAGCGGGTTTTGGAAACAAGATCACCTTAAGTCTTTTAATTGTAAGTGTAGCCTAATCTGCCCACTTCTTTTGAGTAGGAAATCATCAAAATGCCTCCTCCTGCTGAGGGTGCAGCTGGAGAGAGTGTCAGAGTATTACTGACTAAATCCCACTTTTGTTCGCGGTACTCTTGCGAACAACCTGCAGACCCGGCAGACGACGGTCGTACAAGGCGTTTCCGAAAGCACCTGTCGACCTTACGTTAGAACATCGTCACCACTGTCGGTTAAGTACCTTATTATGATAAATTAATCCTTGAAAAATGATCAATCCGGTCAATAGCTCCTAAATATCTGACATTGGGACAAAGCCCACAGCAAGAATACGAAGATACTTTAAGGGTTACCATTTTAAATAGTATTTTGTGTTTTGGGTTCTACGAAGTAATTTCTTTGAGAATTTTGGTAAACTGTTCAGAAGGATTTTCATAGAATTTTCAGGTGTTTAATTTGACGCCGCCTTTCTCATTAATAATTTAATCGTAATTTTGTAAATATTTTACACCGGGTAAAAACATAACACAACCTTTTAATTTATATGAATCATATTTAAATTTTATTACGAGTTTAACATTGAAAACATCAAGGATTTTTTTTATTACGTAGATAGACAACAACAAATAGGTAGTATTCAAAGGTACAGACACTTAATATTATACGAAACCATTAAATTTAACTCTTTTTTAATACAGTTAAAAAAAGGACTGTAACTCAAAATTATTTATTCAAATTTGAACTTTTTGAACGTCAAAAATTACAAAAGACAGCCCCCAAAACGCCCACCCTTCACCACTTCCTATGTGTTTTTGCTGGGAAGAAGAAGTGGCGCAACAAACTTCCCAGCAAGACTAAACAAAGCACTTTGAAGAAGAAAAATCACACATACCCAAAACAATCACAGCGAAAACCTTCAACATGGCGAATAAGTAATAAATAATAAATAAATAGCCACAAAGTAATAAATAAATAACGTTCGCCAGTTCGACGGCCACGCGCGGATCACTAAACCAAATCGATTGGACTAATACGAATTGAAATAAGTATACCTACTTATTGACCTTTGGACTAGGTTATGTGATATGGAGCATACAAATTAGAAAAAAAAAACTTTTTTTTCATATTTTTTAAGTAATGTGGTTTTTTTATAGATTTTTTAATGTTGGTCCCATTGGTGCAGTTGTTACCACGCCGGACTGCCTAGCTCGAACCGATCGTGAGTGATTTTGATTGGGATTATTTTAGGTGAATAAATTAATACAAAACGAAAAAAATCTTATTATAATATGTCAATATTTGGTTCATGTAATACCAACATCTGAATTTAACGCTGGGCACTCGATCTTGAGATGCATCTTCAAAAGAAAATCCAAAGTCAGTCGCTATACAAACCCAGCCCTGTAGTTAGTGTATGACAAATCTTGAAAGTTTTATTGACTTGGCTGGGGCACTGCCGTGCCCTCAGATTTGAACCGGTTACTTGCAAATTTTGCATCGACATTTAGTTCCGATCACAATCTATTAGTAATATATATAGAAATAGTCCAATGCTGCGGGCCGAATACTCTCCTCATGGAAGAACTCCTCAACCGTTAGGAGTATAGATACGAAACTTTGATTATTCAGTTCTGGTGATAACGTACTGATATGAGAGGAATAGAGAATTAAGAGCGTGTTTTAAAAATATACCGTTTTTTTCATTAATTAAAACTGCTCTATATTTTAATTATAGATACCTGCCTACATACAACATAACACCATCCTATTACAAGTGTACATTTCGCGCATGCGCAGAAGGTCGCCTGCGCGGACGCACTGACCATAATGTGCAGTCGACCTGTTACATATTAGTTTAGCTTGACTTGAGATGTATCTGTCGCTTAGTTAAGTAAATGGTTATAAAAATAAATTGAGAGTAGGTTTGTGTGTATGTTCATAAATTGTAATATATGGAACTGATGCAGGTATTGCTGGGGAGTTTATTGCGCAAATTCCTCTCGGGAATAACTCATAGGAAGCTGTTGTTATCAGACTTATCTTCTGCCATCTGTCTAGCCTTTTCCCAAGCTATGTTGGCGTCAGCTTCCAGTCTAACCGGAGGCAGCTAAGTACCAGTGCTTTACACGGAGCGATTGCTTACCTGATCTTCTTAACCTAGTTACCTGGGCAACTAGACACTCCTTGGTAAGACTGGCTATCAGACTTTCAGACTTCTAAGTACTACGGTTATGTGGGTACTCTTTTGATAATAAAAAGGGAAATAAAAGTCTGTACCTAATCTCTAAACCGCATGGAGCAAGCGTGGTGATTAACGCTCATTCCTTCTCTGTATGAGAAGAGGCCTAAGCCCTGCAGTGGGACAGTAATACAAGGGCCTATGATGATGAGGATTTCTCCCGGATCTCAACATTAAAATGTTCTTTCATGAACAGCCAAAGAATCGTGCTCCATTTATATAAAAGCCCATAACGTGTCAAGGTTCTAGGAAGTAATAAAGGCATGTAATGTCAAGGAAATTGTAACGGATACGGCAGCGATCTCGGAACATTTTTATAGTATACTAGCTTCTGTAAGCGGTTTCATCCGCGTCCGAACTATTCCGCGCAGTTGGATAAAATAATTAGCCTTCCTCTATAAATGGGTTATGTGTCATTGAAAGAGATTTTCAAATCGGTTCAGTAGTTACTGAGATAAGCGTGTTTAAACAAACAAATATATTAACAAATTCTTCAGGTTCGTAATATTAGTTATCAATAAAATACATTTCAATTTATTCTAGTACTGCCTAGATTTTTTTGGTATGCCTTCTTCTTGGGACTTTCCTATGGATCAGGAACCTACTCAATACTCAATTCTTTATTAGCGTTCCCAGTTATACAGTTACATACAGTTATACCTAAATGAATTTTAGGTCTCGAACCAGGGGACTGCCTAGAGTACCTAGAGCTGGCTATACTTACATATATATCCGTAAAGAGACATAATTATCTAAAATACATCCTATGTGCTTCAAATGATAAATGATATTTATTTTGCAAATAGGTTGAAATCAACACTTTAACAAGTCAACACATTTTTTATAAAAAAAAACTAGATGAGGTCGTTTTTTACATAAAAAAGTTCACTTTTCTTTAACCGAAACTATGTTTATTTTAAATAGGTTAAAACACTTTAAAATCTCTCTAGAACCCGAGGAGTCTCAACATGTATCTACCCATCCAGTTATATACCGCAGCATTCACAACTTAACCTCGATTCAATCAAACAAGGCTTCTAATTAAAAATCTTAAATTCAATGAACTTCAGTTCACGGCGAACCTTTAAAAAAATAAAACCTTATTTCTAAAATTTTATTCGACACAGAGGAATTTGACCTCGGTTTCTGCGTCGGCGGTCAATGCTTTAGCGAGGCGCCACTCACTCCTCTATACTTACATATATTATAAAGCTGAAGAGTTTGTTTGTTTGTTTGTTTGAACGCGCTAATCTCCGGAACTACTGGTTCGATTTGAAAAATTCTTTCAGTGTTAGATAGCCCATTTATCGAGGAAGGCTATAGGCTATATACCATCACGCTAAGACACACGGGAGCGGAGCAGTAACCAAAGATGCGGGTGATACCGCTGGGGACAGCTAGTTTAAAATATAATCCAGATATTTAACTATATCATAGAACTATGAATTTTATGGAAATCCTCCTAAGATTGGAGATGACACTTCTTTTTAAATGTGGTGATACATCAAACGGACCTACAAATAAACTAAAGATACTAGGTACTTGTAAATATTCAGCATATCCTAGGTAAAGTCTGTTCTTTGACATTCATGAGAGAGACTTAATAGGTACAGGGAGTCGAAAATCTGGCTACCAGTTTCACCGTGGTGTATCCATATAAATTATCCACCATAAGGAGGCTCTCAAGTATTTACTTGGAGGGAATTTGTCCTGCTTTTGTTAGATGTGTTAGTTGCTACTTATCTAAAAAGTCAATCAACATTTGACTATCAGATGGCGTAGTAGGTAGTGAATAGCTCTGTCACGCTGGAGTTCGCGGGTTCGATTCCCGCGTAAGTCAAACATTTGTGTGCATGAACATAGGTGTTTGATATATTCTGGGTGTTTCTATGTATAATATGTATGTATTTACAAAAGAAAAGTATGTTATGTATAAGTATGTTTATCAGTTGTCTAGTACATAGTACAAGCTCTGCTTAGTTTGGGACTAGATGATGTTGTGTGAATGTGTGAGGTAAAAAAAAATGGTCTATTTAAATGCAAAAAAAGCCTAAAGCCCTGGCCTATGCCCACGCCCACTAAGCCACAAAAAGCGGTAATTAAATTAGGTACCTCCAATGCAATTATTCAAATGTCTCAATTACTAAGTTAATCAAATAAAAAAAAGTAATAAACACGTGAAATGTGAAATAAATTCGGTATTTGTCTATGATATGACATTGAAATGTCGCGCGGAGGTCGGTCAGTGATCGATTAGCCGTTTGATCTGAATATTTAGCGGGTTAGGGCTCCGTAAGACATTACAATATCATCATTTAAAGTTTATATAGTTAGTATACCTCATCTGCCTTGCCTTTTCCCAAGCTATATTGGGACCGGCTTCCAGTCTTAACCGGATCCAGCTCAGTACCAGTGTCTTACGTGGAGCGACTGCCTGTCTGAACTCCTCAACCCAGTTACCCGGGCCACCCGAAGCACTAGACTATCCATAACGACTGCCAATGATGTACAAATGACAGCCGGGACCCACCGATTTAATGTGCCGTCCGAAACACGCAGAAACTCGTCCTGACACGATGGTCACCCATTTTTTATAGAATTGAGAACATTTCAAATCAAATAATATTTAAAAGCACAGTGTTATCAAATATTATAACTGCAAAGGAAGTATTTTATTACGTACGGAACCTTCAACAGATAACTGGATCACAAAGCATTAACATGACAGGTTTTTAAGAGCCAGATAAGCCAATAATTGATTAGCGCAACAGTTTGGCGATCTACTATCTATTTGCTGGACAATGACTAGGTCAGCGTGTGTCAATAGGTCAGAATTTTCCATACAATAACAATCATGTCGTATGGCTTCAAATAGGTCAAACTCTATCTCATAATTTGTACCATTTTTTTATTAAGTTATTACAGATCTTAATTAACAATAGTAGGGAATAGCGTCCAGACCGATTGTCGGCTGCGGCGGTCGTTCTCTGTAAGGAGATCCACCAGCAGCTGCGCAAGCTATGTTATAGTGTACAAGTGACTCTTTTTTCCCTCACTCTTCGGTGTTTCGGCAACCCGAGACGATCACGTAGTCGCAAAGCGCGACTGCTGTGCGCGGGGTCTCGGATTTCATTCAGATCGGGCCGAAATGGCTTTTTGGATTATAACAAACTTTAACAAAAGCAGACCAGTCTGGAAATTTGTGATTGAGTTACGGGTAACTCGATGAAAACGTAACTCAGGTCGGGTCGGAATGCCGGTAGAGAGTGTACAGCCTATAATCGATTCTTTGGGAATAAATTTAAGATATTGTAAGTTGGGTCAGCAGAAAGATAAATTACAATTTTCTTTTAATTTCCTAAATTCCGCATCATCCTTCATTATGTAATGTTGCGCAAAAGGCAGAAAGTGACATGCCATGAGGCACGCCTATATTACCACATAAGACAACAACCTCTACCTAGAGTCACATTTTATTGTATTATATGGGCAAAACGGACAAGTAAATTGGATATAAGCAAGGCCTGTTTGATTACATTTGCATTTATAAAAAGAAGCTGAAGCTATTAAGCTTAAGCTAGTAATCATTTATTTTTTATTTGGGTTTAGTAATAATTAATGTTCCTTATGTTCAACAGCGGACGTCCTATGGCTGGGATGATGACGATGATGAATGTTCCAAAACATGTATTTATTAAATAAGCATAATTTTCCCGCTTGACCATCCAAAAAGACTAGGTTTCGCTCTGAAAAATACGTGGACCAGTATGAACTATGAAACGTCAATGGCATGGATTGTCAATTGATTTTGACATTTCTGGGCAAAAATTTGTTTTGTTTGGCGAAGCGAAGCAAAAAACCTATAATTTTCCGTAAATAAAATGCTTTAATTGTATTTAGTGAATACTGTATCATAGTTCATAAGATAGTGCACGTGTAAGATACAAAATGAGTAACATTTATATACAGGAACCGCCTGCATTGGGCAAGGTAATTATGCATTATCACTTACACGGATAAAAAACATTTCCCATTTATGTTTTTTGTATTATTTTAAGTGCCTTTTCTAACTTTGGAATATCCGTTCAATTTCAATTTTCATACAGCTCTTCTATTTTGTAAATTTCTTGATCATAGACAGTTAGATGTTTAGCCTCAACCCAGTTATCTGGGCAATGACTGGCTGTCAGACATCCTTGCTTCTTACTATCTCAGTTACCAGAGACTTTTAAATGATATCCGGGACCCACCAATTCAATGTCCTTTCCGAACCGCAGATAAACACATCACAATTATATTATGACCTGGACCAAGAGCTTTTGTGTCATGTGGCTGACACTTAGCCCCAGGCTCTTCACCGATCATAAACAGTAAAGATAAAAGATAAAGATAAAAATCATTTATTCAAAGTAGGCTGAAAATCAGCACTTTTTGAATGTTAATTTTTACAAAAGACAGCCCCCAAAACGGCCGCCTTTCACCACTTCCTATGTGTTATTGCTGGGAAGAAGAAATGGTGGAACAAACTCCCCAGCAAATAGTAGAGTATAGTAAAGTATTTTTTCTAATATCCTTAATATATGTTCATTCCAGGTGCTTTTAAAAACGACAGCAGGTGAAATAGATATAGAATTATGGACAAAGGAAGCTCCGAAGGCTTGTCGCAACTTTATCCAGCTGTGCATGGAGGGGTATTATAACGGTAAGGCTATATTATACTCACCAGCAGCCAGCACATCAGGCTACTACAATCTGTCAAATTTCTTTAAAAGATTTTTAACTTTATCGCTCAAGCATTATGGTTAGAAGTTGATTGGGAAAATTTGACAGTTTCGGGTAGCCTGATGTGCAGGCGTCTGTACTGAAGATTTAGTCAGAAATGTATGTTATGTGTGTTTATACATTACTTTGGTAACCTTTCTTTTTTCCTGTGGGAAATCATCAAATGAGCCCTCCCGTTGTAATATGCAGCTAAAGGGAGTGTCAGACTCTTACTGACTGAAACCTACTTTTGTTCCTTCTTGAATTCTTTCTCAGAAACTCTTACTAACAACCCGCAATGCCACTTTTACCCCTTTCAAATATAAATTCATCAAAAACAAGAACATACTGTGACAGACTGAGTTACTCTCGCACTTATAGTAGTTAAAAATATGAGGATACCAATAACTTTTATTGCTTTATATTTTTACAGATGCCATTGACTATTTATTTACACTAAAACTACTTATAGAATTTATTACTAAATATATACACACTTATAAAAAACTAAAAGGCTGTCAGCATTGCCACGCTGGATGGCAATGCTTAATCGTTGTGCGAAATAAAAACCAGCCTTCGGGTCACAAATATGAGGATTATTAAAAAAAAAATAACAGACATTTGTTATGTGTTTAAAGAGAAATTAAAAAACTTTTGTACTGGTTGTATTGAAATATGTTTTAATTTGCAGGTACAATATTCCATAGAGTAGTTCCTGGTTTTATTGTCCAGGGAGGTGATCCCAATGGCGACGGGACCGGTGGAGAGTCCATATATGGAGGTCCTTTTAAGGTACAAATGAACGAAAGGATTGAATATGATGCATTGTTTTCATTTTAGGTGTAGAATCAGTTATATAGAACATTTTTGTTGCTACTTATTGTATTTTCTATTTTGTCTGATTTATGATTTCTTATATATTATAATTATTTCTAATAATTTTAATATGAAAGGTATAGCTTTTCTCTGGTATTAGATCGAATATATACTTATATTAATGCAATTTTTTTGTGCGTGAAATAGGATTTGTCACACTGCATGCGTTCTGCGGTCTCCGGTCAGGTCAAAACGAACGCAGCCCGCATCATGTATGAACAACATTGTCGGTTTCAATATAGCTTTGAACTGACCGGAGACCGCAGAACGCATGCAGTGTGACAAATCTTTAAATGACCTGTCCCGCTGTGGGTGCGGTTGGAGGGAGTGTCAGACTTTTACCGACTGAAACCCACTTTTTTTAAGAATATACATCGCTCTAGAAGTTGGTGTTGAAATAAATACAGCTGTAACCTCTAGACACCGACTTCTTGAGCCTTGTACAAATTTAAAAGTTTTTGTTTTGCTTTTCAGTCTTTTTAGAAGTCGGTTTTCTTTTGTTTTTTTTTGTAAAAAGATTTGTTTAATTTTTTTTTTCAGGATGAGTTTCACTCTCGTCTCCGTTTCAACCGGCGTGGGTTGGTCGGTAGTGCCAACGCTGGGAAAGACGACAACGGCTCCCAGTTCTTCTTCACCCTCGCTGCCACTCCTGAGCTCCAAAACAAACATACTATATTCGGGAAGGTTACAGGTAACTAACATCTATATCTTCTAAATGTGTTTCTCAAAACTGACTGAATGACATGATCAGGCCGATTGTCGGCTGCGGCGGCCGTTCTGTTTTTTATGGAAGTCAGCCAGCTGCGCAGGACATATTATAGTGCACGCACATTCGCGCAGACACAGGTGCACTCTCTATTCCCTCACTCTCATAGTCCGATGGGACGGACATCCGACACGACCGGAGAGAGATCAGGCCCAGGACCGACATTTACGTGCTCTCCGTTGCACGCGTGTATCAATAACCGACTTCCCAACTCCGGGCTGCTTTATGAAAGTTTCTCAAAACCCACAACGCGATTTCTTTTAAATAATATGTATTACTCAAAAGTGACTGACTGACTGACATAGTGATCTATCAACGCACAGCCCAAACCGCTGGACGGATCGGGCTGAAATTTGGCATGCAGGTAGATGTTATGACATAGGCATCCCATAAGAAAGGATTTTGTTCAATTCTACCCTCAAGGGGATAGAATAGGGGATGAAAGTTCATTTGTAACTTTGTCAATTTTAAACCGATCGGGCTGAGATTTTAATGCATAAAGTAACTATGACGTAGGCATCCCATGAGTACGGATTTTAATAAATCCCACCTCTAAGAGGATGAAATAGAGGATGAACCTTAAAACTATACCTAATATTAATACATCTTAACGCGAGCGAATCCGCGGGGATAAGCTAGTTAATATTATAATTATAAAGCTGAAGGTTTTGTCTCTTCATGTATAACACTGGTACTTAGCCGCGTTTGGTTAGACTGGAAGCCGACCTCAACAAATGTTTGTTAATGTTCAAACCCACAGTTGTTTGAGAAAATATCTGAAAATAGTCTGTTCAGTAAAAGAGATACCAATGTGTAGAACTAGTCTGTATCACAAAAAAAATATGTTTATGTGTATCAAAATCTATAATAAAATACCCCAAAAAATAAGAGAACTTCCACTAAGGCTGTTCAAACTAAAAATAAAACAATGGTTAGCAGAAAAATGCTATTATACGATTAAAGATTTTTTAGAACAGAAATAATAATATTGTAATATTCTTATGTTGCAACTGTAATTGTAATTATAAATTTATTATTATAAAGTTAGTTTTAGATTTAAATTTTATCTTAACCTATGCCTAAACCGGCCTTGATTATTGTATGCCTAAATGGGCTGATTGATTTGCTGTACCTATTATATTATAACACCTGTATTTACTCAATCAAAGCAATAAAGATTACCTTACTTTACTTTAATGATAAAGATGAATAAAATTGACATCCTTTTCCAGGTGAGACGATATACAATGTCCTAAAACTATCCGAGGGTCTGATAGGCCCAGACGACCGGCCAGACCATCCGCACAAGATTACCAGTGCAACTGTGCTCATCAACCCTTTCACTGATATTGTACCCCGGGTACAAGAGACCAGGGAAGAGGAGAAACCTAAGAAAAAGAAAAGGGAGCGGCAAGGGGTTAAGTGAGTTAATTTTTATGTCCCATGATCATCAGCAGTTTTATTGTCCCACTGTTGGGCATAGACCTCCTCTCGAAAGGAGAAGTATTGAGCGTTAATCACCACGCTTTGCTCAATGCGGGTTGGTGATCGTTATAGTCCAGGTTTACTCAAGATATTTTCCTTCACCTTTGATCAGTCAGTATTGGTGTCCAAGATATACTTAGAAAAGTTCAGTACTTGCATGATCTGGAATCGAACTTACACACTCATACTTGAGAGGCTGGTACTTTAACCGCTAAGCCACTACGTGTGTCCGATGTACAGACGCCAGCACATCAAGCTACCCGAAATTGTCAAATTTCCTTAATAGATTTCCAACTATGTTGCTGAAGCATACGGTTCAAAGTTGATAGGAAAAATTTTGCAGTTTCGGGTAGCTTGATGTGCTGACGATGTCTTTACATATTTATTCAATTATTCAGAATTTCCCCACTAGCAATTCTCGCATACATATTAATAAAACATGTTGATAAGCAACTTTATCTAATGCAAATTTTTTCCATCAACTTTCTACTCTGTTCTAGAAACTTCGGTCTCCTATCGTTCGGCGAGGAAGCTGAAGAGGACGAGGGAGAGGCTCAGGAGTACCGCGGCAAGCCCAAGTCTACCCACGACTTGTTGGAAGACCCTAAGCTCAGCAGCAAGACCGCTGCAGGTACGATACACTGAATAAATTGATGATTATCATTCAATTTCACTTTATACACTGTCTTTTGACGTGATAACGTCTTATAAATTGGTTTGCCGGGTGACACTGCAAGAAACTGCGTTACGCTCCGCTCACGTTATGCGCTCACAATGAGAGCGAGTGAGAGGCACGCGTCCCTTCCACTCGAGCATGGTTAGCCCGCCTAAGAGCGAGAGAGACATTAAAATGATTTTACCACTCAAAGTCGTTGTCACGTAAAACTTTCGCCCGTATACCGACTTTACAGGCAACCAATTTTTCTTCAACTTTAACCTTTTGACCGCCAGAGTCACGTATAGATGACAAGGCAAAAAGTGTCCAGCACACCACGGTCACGACTACATAACAGACTTATAAAGTTCAAAATTAATTGTCAGTTTTCGTTAGTCGGCACTTGTTCACACAAACGAATCTTCTCTTTCAGAATTAGAACTAGAACAAGAACAACAGAGTCAAAAACCAGAATTGACTCCAGAAGAAAATGAGGAAAAAATCAAAGAGACCGCTGCAGCTGTCTCAAGTATCAGAGATAAGCTCAGTTCCAAGAAACGTGGGAAGAGTCCGGAGGGAGATAGTAAGAGACAGAAAACTGAGAAGAAAGAAGATGATAAAGAAGTGGCAGAAGACAGTGACAGTTCTGTAGAAGAATATTATATTGGGAAGGAGAAGGATGATGCTAGGAGGAAGGAAAAGTAAGTTGTATATATGCTTTTATTTACTGGAGGTTATAGGAGATTCCTCAAAGAGAAGTCAGCAACATCGGAGAGGCTCTGTAAAGCCAAGGTTTGCCAGGGCTGCGGGTTGTTCTTAAGAGTTACCGTGGCCCTGGCACACGGGGACCTCCAGAAGGATCATAGTGGGTTTTAGTCAGTAAGAGTCTGACACTCCCTCCAACTGCACCCACAGCGGTCCCTCCTGCTAGTTATAAAAATTCTATAACACACAAATAGCATAAGTATACTAATATTATAGAGCTGACAAGTTCGTTTACTTGAACGCACTAATCTCAGGAACGACTGGTCCGATTTAAAAAATATTTGGGTATTAGATAGCCCATTGATCAAGGAAGGATATTGGCTTTTTATCCGGCTACATGAAGTTGTTCCCACGGGGCGCGAGTAAAACCGCTGGCAGAAGCGAGTGCAGACATCAACACATCAACCTACCTCTACTACTACTACTACTACTAACTATCTGTCAAATTTCTTTGATAGATTTTCAACCTTATCACAATACCGAAAGGTTAATTTCGATTGGTAAAATTTTACAGATTCGGGTAGGTTGACCTGCTAGCGTTGTATACAAATAATAATCCTACTCACACTTGACATCAAACAATGATCCAATTTAAACCAATCCTTTCAAATTTCAGAGAACGAATCCAAAAAGAAATAAAGGAACTTCGAAGGGAAATGAAGAATTCTAAAGAAGAGAAGATAAGAGAGCAGAATGCTAAAGAGCAGAGTGCCAAAGAGGAACCAAAAGATAGAAAGATCGAAGAGGATAATGAATTGTACAAGAAATATGTGGAAGAACAAGAAAAATATAGGAAAATGAAAGAGAAATTACCTAAGAAGGGGGCAGCTAGGTAAATATAATATATTTTTTGTAAATTTTCAGTAATTTTTGGCAGACTTTACTATATTATAAAGAGGGGAAGTAGGCTATCTCGGGCCCAGTCTATATATAGGGTGACTGGTAATTAGTGACCGATATTTAAACACGTGATTGTACTCATGATTACGAACAACTTTCCCGAAGAAACTTTTTTTTTTGTTAACAGCTGATCGGGCGACGGTAATTTTGCTATAATGATTAAAAAAAAGTTTCTTCGGGAAAGTTGTTTGTCATGAGTACAATCACGTGTTTAAATATCGGTCACTAATTACCAGTCACCCGATACATTATATACTTACATTAATGCAAAAATTTGTTTGTTTGTGAAATGAAAGAACCTGTCCTGTTGTGGGTGCGGTTGAAAGGAATGTCAGACTTTTACTGACTAACACCCACTTTTGTTCCTTCTGAAGCCCTTTATATACCAAGGACACACGTCACACGACATTTTCATGAAACTATTTTCTGTAACGAGTATTCCTTCCAAGAATCAGATTTAGTTGAACGTTAAAAGTACGTGTTTTAATATCGGTCACTAATTACCAGTCACCCAATATAAATTGCCTACTGTCCTACGGCCGAAATTAATAACCTATCTATCCGTTGTTTTGCTTACTAGGGATAGGAATTTGACACATATTATATGGGGCTAATGCCAATATACAATCTCTAGAAAGCAAAATAACGGATAGATAGGTTATTAATTTCGGCCGGAAGGGTACTTTTAGTATTTTTTTTATTCAGTGCCTTTAAATTGGTATCGGTTGGCAAGTTATATTTTCGTGACGCGCGACTTCGTGCAGTATAAGCCCCGGCTGGCGCACTGTGGGACCATAAAAATAGTTTATTTTGCGCAAGCGCACACAGAAAACGTACAAAAAACCGGTATTTTCAATCTTAAAAATCGATGTTTGTTGTTTTATGAGTTTTGTCTTTGAATATTTTTTGACGATTTTTTTAATAACATTAAAAAATATATTTTATTAACAGAAATTAAAGTTTATTTTAGTAACAATAAAATAAATCAAAAATAATTATTTAAAAAATATTGTATTTTTCGCAAAAAAAAAAGAATGTCAAACACAAAGTTAGAAACGGGTTGATATTTTGTTAACTGTGTGTGCGCCGACACATAACTTACTACCCCTCTTTATTTATACTCTATGACTTAACTCAAACGCTTTAGACTTTTCTAGATATGTATTCTCTCCATTTTAAAGTGTGAAGTTTTTATTCCGGGAATCCGTCTCCCAATTTAACGGGTATTTTTACAGTAACAAACAGTATTGAGGTTTTAATAGTGAAAAACGCGTTTAAAAAAATATATTTTTCGAGTGTTCTTTTCCGAAATCCAAGAAGCTCCTAACTCAAGATCGCCTTTCAGAAACGGACGCCAAAGGTCTTCCCGTAAGGTAGTCAGAAGAAAACCCTGGGTGAAAAACTTGTATGAAAACCGCGAATATCCCGACAATCATACAGACTCGAAATTCCTTCAAGAACTCCGAAAAAATTTGAACGTACAAAAAGTGACTTTATTTGAAGCTATTCAAGGTTCATTTAGGGTTGTACTTAGATTGTGTATATGTGTTTTATACGCTATTATTTTCGTCTATATGTACAACGATTGGGTTCACACATACACGATAATATATACATCTATAATTGTCAGTTTGTTTAGTTATTTTCTTTATATATATTTCGCTGGGAGTGATATTTTAAGGCATTTAAAAACTGTGTTAGTTTATGTAACTATAGGTTATTTATTATCGCCTATTTTGCATACTTTAACTGACACAGTTAGCACGGATACGATTTATGCTTGGGCGGTGCTTATGATGATAATTCACATGATATTTTTCGATTATAACGTGCCCGCAGCTCTAGTATCGAATTCTCTATCGATAAACGCAGCGATATTTGCGTCTGTGTGTCTCGTCTCTAGACTGTCAACGCCTTTCAACGCGTTCGTATTGCTAACAATTTCTGTAATTTTATTTGTTTTAAGCCCTCAATTATTTAGAACAATTTTACACACAAAATTGTTTAATTTAATTTATTTTGTAACGTTAATTTTGACGATTGTATGTCTGTATTCGGTTTCAATTACTTTGTTGATTTATTTTGTTTTGTTAGTGTTTGTTCTGAGCGGGTACTGTCCTTTCTTTTTTGTTTATTGGCAAAAGTATAAGGATAATAAGTACGGGCCTTGGGATGAGGCTATTATTAACGATTCGGATGATTTGGAAGAATGTTTGTTTGTTAAGTGATGTTTTTCATCATCTCCCGAGCCTTTTCCCAACTATGTTGGGGTCGGCTTCCAGTCTAACCGGATTCAGCTGAGTACCAGTGTTTTACAAGGAGCGACTGCCTATCTGACCTTCTTACCCGGGCAACCCAATACCCCTTGGTTAGACTGGCGTCAGACTTACTGGCTTCTGACTACCCGTAACGACTGCCAAGGATGTTCAATGACAGCCGGGACCTACAGTTTAACGTGCCATCCGAAACACAGTCATTGGTGTCCATTATGTCTTCTTAAATATATTTCAAAAATAATAAAGTTATTATATAGGAAGACGCGAACACATCAAGCTACTCGGAACCGTTAAATTTGCCAAACAACTTTGAATCATATTATGCTTAAGCGATAAAGTTGAAAATCTATTAAGATAATTTGGCAGATTGTAGTAGCTTGATGTGCTGGCGTTTGTACAAACCAGTGACATCTAGTTTTTATTCCCATTTATTTTAAATTAATAAAATATTCATTTCAATTCAAAATTATAAATAAATAGCATTTAAAGATATAAAAAACTGTCTGAGATTCTTTTTAAACTTTAGCGACTTTTAGACATTTAATATGTGATATAAATAAAATAAATATATAAATGATTATGTAAAAATAAGTGGTTTTATTTATGTTAATCTCGAGGTTATTAGTACCTACAGATGCCAGTACATCAGTAGCTTTGCATCCTGGATTTTTGTCTCATGAGATTCATCATCATCTCCCGAGCCTTTTCCCAACTATGTTGGGGTCGGCTTCCAGTCTAACCGGATTTAGCTGAGTACCAGTGTTTTACAAGGAGCGACTGCCTATCTGACCTCCTCAACCCAGTTACCTGGGCAACCCGATACGCCTGGTAAGACTGGTTGTCAGACTAACTGGCTTCTGACTACCCGTAACGACTGCCAAGGATGTTCAATGACACCCGGGATTTGACAGGCAAGATTATTACTAAATATTATTTCTAACATTTATTGTTGTTTTTGGATTTCTGCAAAGTGACGCCTGATTCAATAGTTTATGTTAGCAAGACTACTTTTTTGTTGAGAACCGGTTCTTCAAACCACACAGACAATATTGTGTTGCTGGGGAGTTTGTTCCACCACTTCTTCTTCCCAGCGACAACACATAGGAAGTGGTGAAGGGAGGGCAGTTTTGGAAGGATGCCTTTTATAAAATGTTGAAAACTTTGAATAAATGAAAAAACGGGAACCCCTTTTTTCACCGGGATAAACCTATCTCCGTTCAACATTTTTGGTCTTAATCGATTTTGCATCAATAATAGAACAACATTTCTTTTATTATCTGCAATTTTATCTACACCCTGATGCAATTATATGTTTCCTAAAGACAGTCTAAAATCCTTACTGATATTATATGCGATGCGAAAATAATTTTGTTTGTTTGTCACGCTGTTTGTCACGAAACAACTAAACCGATTGAAATGCTATTTGGCACACTGATAGATATGAGCCCGAGAAAAGACATAACACGCCACTTTTTATCCGAGTGCGGAAATTAGTACACCTGGTTTCATCTTAATCGATACCTATTCTCGTGAAAGAATTTTAAACATATACTTAGACAGATAAAACAAAAATTATTTAATAATAATTACATATTTAGTCCAGTTAACTTTTTTTTGTGAGGGTGCAGCTGGAGGCAGTGTCAGACTCTCATTGACTAAACCCCACTATGTTCCTTCTGGAGGTCCATGTGTGCCAGGGCCGCGGTAACTCTTGCGAACAGTCCCGCGACTTGGCCAGGAAGATAATTAACTTTTAGTACACATATTTAAAGACTAAGTAAGATTTGTTTATTAATTTGTCACTCTAAATGATTTATTTTGCAAACTAGCTTCCGCCAGCGGTTTCACCCGCTTTCTGAGGGAAGTACTTTCCATACCCGGATAAAAAGTAGCCTATATGTTATTCTGATGTATAAGCTATATTGTGGTAAAGTTTCATTCAAATCCATTCAGTAGTTTTTACGTGAAAGAGTAACAAACATCCATACATCCATACTTACAAACGCCTTTATAATAGTATTAGGATTAGGATTAGGAATTAGGATAGGTTGAAATCAAAACGTTTACACGTCAATACATAAAAAAAACGAGACGGGGTACTCTATACGTTATGTCATTGTTTCAGAGAGGATTTCACGCTACAATTGCTGGCGAAGTTTAAAAACAAACTGCATGCTATCAAGGAGAAGGCGGAGACCACTCCCGCGTCATCAGATAACAAGGAAGACAATGACGATGATCTTAATTCTGATGATTGGTAAGACACTGTATTTTTTGTTTATATAGAGTGTAATGAAAAGGGTTTACATCCAAAGGGTACAATGTACTCGTAAAACTGAACAACTTTCAACAGAAAAATATATAAGGAATGTGATTAAAAAAAATTGCGACTCTCCATACAAAGATGGAGAAGACGTCACATATTTTTTATCGAATTTCGTATGTTTCAATAATAATTTTGCTCAATGCGGGTTGGCAATTTCATACTTTGTAGTCCAGGTTTCCTCGAGATTTGAGATTGAATTTGAGAGGCTGGTGTTATAACCACTTAGCCACAACGACTTTAATAAGAGAAGATAAAAAAGAAGCATCTAACGTGGCAATGCCGCCAGCCTATTGGGTACACTCCCAGTGAGCAGCGATGAGGAGGAATTTTTTGACGTGATTTTTTAATTATATATATATAGATAGATAGATAGATAGAGTATGCTTTATTGTACACCTTAATAATCATAAAAACACAGGAAACAACAAACACAAAAACAGTACAATTGGCGGTCTTATCGCTAAAAAGCAATTTCTTCCAGACAACCTTTGGATGGAGTTTAACTGTAGAAGAATTGTATACGGGCAGTTTAACGGTGTACATACATCAATAGTAGTATTTATTTTTTTATGTAAATATTTAAATTAAGTTTTGTAAATAAATTGTAAATATTATAATACTAAAACAAGAAGTAATAAAAACAAAGTAATGTAATTAAACTTATTTTCTTTTATATAGGTTGGGACACAAACTCCGTTTCGAAGAGAAAGGTGCAGTTCTAGCAAAGGACGCATCGACTAAGGGCGACGACTGGTTTGACATTTACGATCCTCGGAACCCCATCAACAAGAGGAAACGAGAGAAATCCGATAAGAAACAAAAGAAATAAATTAATAAAGTTTTATATTCAAAAATCTGGAGTTTTTTTAACTTTAACTTCTTTTGACCCAATATTTTTTAAATAGGGGGTCATGTCATGGGGCCCTACTTGTCATTGTAATTTCTAAATTTCGAAATTTCGTTATCGGGATAAGCTAGTCATTTATTATTTATTTATATTATTATAAAGGCACATCAACAATGTAAACACACACATTAAAAAAAAAACATTGATCAAAAATACATAGTCTACTAGTGTTTGCATCAATTATAGACGTGCACAATATTCGCATAAAAGAAGAAAAAATTTAAATAAAATACAATTATATGTTATTTACGTTACAAGATACAAAATACAAACAAACAAAAAGGAATAATTTTAATACAAAAAGATAATAATTTAGATATATTATGCGTATGAATTAGCAGACAGACATACCAATTTACTTCGGCTTAGTCCTAAGGGGTCTGCAAAAGTACCTACGTTTTATTAATTTAATTTCACGCGCTTCCAAGAGAAGTCAACAAAATTTGAGGGTGCCCTGTAGGGCCTAAGCCTGCCGGGGCTGCGGGTTGTTCGCAAGTGCTACTGCGACCCAGGTACACAGAGACCTTCAGAAGGAACATAGTGGGTTTTAGTCAGTAAGTCTGACACTCCCTCCAGTTGCACCCACAACGGGAAGGGTCATCAATCATTTGATAATTCCTATTAACAAAAAAGTCTGCAAAACGATGCTGTAATTAATATTTTTAGTTTTCCTGAATTTCCGTACATTAAAATGTCCGTTACATACCTCGCAACTTTTTAATGAAAGCATGACGTCATTGTTATTCTTCATTTCTTTCTTGTACATACTCCTGCAGGCTTAGCATGGCGATTTTATATCTATTCTGTCAAGAGAAGACAAAGCTTTTTTTGTCAATGTCAACATGTCTTCTGCCCGAGCATGGCGCGACCTGTCAACTCACATATAATTACTTGTAGCCTTATGTCAATCGAAGAAAAGAAAAATTACTTAAAAAAATGTCTAAATAAATCTTACGTTAATCTGTCACTTTTCTGTCATTATATCCAATCTCCGGTAAACAAAAATTGTTTCTACGGTTGCCATGCTAAGCCTGCAGCAGCAGGCTTAGCATGGCGATTTTATATCTATTCTGTCAAGAAAAGACAAAGCTCTTTCTGTCAATGTCAACATGTCTTCTGCCCGAGCATGGCGCGACCTGTCAACTCGCATATAATTACTTGTAGCCTTATGTCAATAGAAGAAAAGAAAAATTACTTCAAAAAATGTCAAAAGAAATCTTATGTCAATCTGTCACTTTTCTGTCATTATATCCAGTCTCCGGTAAACAAGACTTGTTTCTACGGTTGCCATGCTAAGCCTGCAGGTCAACCTACCCGAATCTGTTAAATATTACCAATCGAATATTAACCCTTAACTTTCCAGTATTGTAATAAGGTTGAAAATCTATTAAAGAAATTTTGACAGATTGAGGTAGGTTGATGTGCTGGCGTCTCTACTCTAAGAAAGAACGGTGAATGACTTACAAAATCTGGCTACATGGAGTCAATATACCTCTTCGGTTAACTGAAAAAAATGCTACAGTTAAATTTAACGGATCGTTAATTTTTATCACCTTGTTACCGACATGGGTTATATCGTTTGTGTTACGTTATCTATGGTATTATCTGGTAATAGTCAGTTTGGCTGTAAGAAGATTTGTCTTTGCCACTTCGAGATTTTTATTTTTATTCGGTAATTCCCATGCCGGCGACGGAGACACACCAAACTACCTTATCAAAATTTTCCCAATCAACTTTCAACCATATGCTTTTATTTTTATGAAATTTGACAGATTGTAGTAGCTTGATACGCTGGCGTCTTTATGAACGAAAGAATTAACATTCCTGTGTGTGGGTCGGGGATAGTCCTTTAAAACTTGTTAGATATTCATCGGCAAATCATTAGACCACGATTTAGTTGGGGAGTACAGATGCCAGCACATCAAGGTATTACAATCCGTCTTTCATGTTCAAAGTAGGTTGGGAGAAATTGTCAGTTTCGGGTAGCTGGAAGAGCTGGCGTCTCTAAGTGCTTCTGCTCCTACCTGAGCAGAGATATTCAGCCTTTTATTTATTGCTTTTTTTAGATAAACAGTCTATATCCCCGCGCGCTATAGATCCAGTGGGAGGGAGTGTCAGACTTTTACTGACTAAAACCCGTCTTTGTTCCTCCTAGAGCCTTTTGTGTACCAGGGCCGCGGTAAGACTGTTGAATTATCCAGTAGCCTAGGCAGGCTTCGATCCTAAGGGGCTCAATTAGGCTGCCTTTTAAGAAGCTTGTAGAGCATTCGACATGGACCTGCCGTCGTTAGATGGAGAGACGGCAAGAAACCCAAGGCTCACCGCCCCAACTTACAGATCCGCGAGATTTAAACGCGCTCTGCACGATCACAACCGACCGCCGACAGAGGTGACCTTCGTCGCGTCTCCTGTCGGCCGACAGCGTTCCATACGGTTGGGACCGATTACTGACAATGTCGCGATGGATGCGCTCCCGACCAGGGTCGTTTGACTCCGCCCCGCATCTGATCGGCCGACCAACGTCTACTCGGTAAACTCAAAACTCAAACTCAAAATCATTTATTCAAACTTGGCTGTAAAACAGCACTTTTTGAACATCAAATATTACAAATAAGACAGCCCCAAAACGCCCACCCTTCACCACTTCCTATGTAGGTAGATTTTCATACCAACTGGAAAGAAGTGAACTCTATCGGCGGTTTTTTTGGATCATGTAGAAGTCCTATTATTCACCCTGGCAACACTTTTTACTAGTCGCAAAGGTAATTACAAACCCACACTAAAAGTTCGAAGCAAAAGCTGCGTATAATATATTCTTCAAACAACCAATTTCCTGATCTTCCAAGCAGATAAAAGTTCGCAACAACGTTCTTTCATAAAGATATACAATTACAAAAGTTATAAGTCAATGACCTGCCGGGTTTTATTACCATTTGTAAACTTCACACCTTTGTTTCAAAATGGAATAAGTAGTGTTATCTGATTGTACTGTTCGAGCGAAAATACCCCGATTTCAGGCAGCCATATTGAATTAGACACCGTCATCTTTATTAGAGCTTGTTTCACCACCTACGAATAAGTTCCAATTAGTTTATTTGGTCGTGGTGGCCTAGTGGTTAAAGAGCCAACCTCTCAAGTACGAGGGCGTGGGTTCGATTCCAGCTCGGGCAAGTACCAATGCAACTTTTCTAAGTTTGTATCTACTTTCTAAGTATATCTTGGACACCATTGACTGTGTTTCGGATGGCACGTTAAACTGTAGGTCCCGGCTGTCATTGAACATCCTTGGCTGTCGTTACGGGTAGTCAGAAGCCAGTAAGTCTGACGCCAGTCTAACCAAGGGGTATTGGGTTGCCCAGGTAACTGGGTTGAGGAGGTCAGATAGGCAGTCACTTTTTGTAAGACACTGGTACTCGGCTAAATCCAGTTAGACTGGAAGCCGACCCCAACATAGTTGGGAAAAGGCTCGGGAGATGGGTGACTTTTCGGACATCGTGAAACTGGCCCTTTGTATACTAGCTCCTTCTGTCCCATCGCCCTATGAGAGTGAAGGGAATAGAGAGTACACCTGTGTCTGCACAAAGCTTGTGCACTATAATTTCCTGCGCAGCTAGTCTGAGACAGGATCTAGGCTACTTTTTATCCGTGTGCAAATAGTTTCTTCGGGGTAAGATGTAAATAATCTGAGGGCACGGGAGTGCCCCAGCCAAGTTCAAGCAGAGCGGGCACGGCCGTACCATCTTTTCTCGAAGCGATTCGCGGCTGTTTCTACCCCCTATATCTTCGATGTGGACAAAGCTAGAGCTTTAGGTTTTCGGTGAAGTACGCTTGTTGACAACTAGTTAAATAACATTTTTTTATTGTTAATTGGCGCAAATATGTAAACCTTATCGGCAATTACATGTTTGAACCGTTTGGGGTTGAAACACTGGGACCATGGGGCCCAAGTGCCCATAAACTGTTCAAAGAAATAAGCATGCGCTTAGTGAAGTCCAGTCGTGATGAAAGGGCTGGCCAATACTTTGGCCAACGAATCAGCATTGCTATCCAACGTGGCAATGCAGCCAGCCTTTCCAGCCGATCCCCGCTGAAAGCGATGCGGGTGAGTTTTATGACGCAACATTTTATTTTTATTCAATTTTTAGGTCATTTAGATTAATTAGTAATTAAATTGTAAATGTGTATGATAAAAAAAAGTTTTAAAAATCAAAGAATTGGTTGTCATATTAGTCCTTTATTTAATTATCTATGTTATAGAATATTTATACATTGTAAGGTTGCTTGACGAAGCATACCTGCTATTAAATTTAATAATAAATTGCTGGTGCTGCAGATCAGCCGATAAGGACACCGCTAATTATCTCATTCATTGTGTGTGTTAACTGCGAAAGATTATTGTGGATCACGGTGAGTCATAGAATTAAGTGACTGAAAGTATAAGGTTTTAGACAGAATATCTCTATAGAAATCAAAGGAAGATTTATGCAACTTAAAGAAAAAAAAACAAATTAATAAAAATTGCGACTACAATACAATATGCACATCAAGCTACCCGAAATTGTCAAGTTTTCCCAATCAACTTTGAACCTTATGCTTCAGCGATAAAGTTGAAAGTCTATTAAAGAAAATTGACAGATTGTATTGTGTAGTGGCTTGACGTGCAGGCGTCTGTACAATATATAGACAAGTTCAAATTTTCTATGAACCGTCCCTAACCGTCCCATATTTTTTGATCGAATAAACGTCAAAAGTTACCAAAGTAAAACGTATCGTTTCTTTTTTATAGAAACTAGGTATAAGAAGTAGATCATCACAGGATTCATCCCCCATGCTCCGGCCACTATAAAAGCCCCTCCCTATAGAGGGCGGACGTGAGGGGCCTGCCGTAAGGCGTCTCTATAGTCGCCGGCGGGGGACTGGACGCTATAGACTCCCAGGCCCCCTCCACTCAGGTGAGGTCGGAGTGCCGCTGGGTATTTTTAGTGGGTATACCGGGAACGACTTTATCGGGGAGTCCCACATCTCCCGAAGGAAGGGGATGCGTTATAGCATTTTTTCCCAGCGACACAAAAAAAAGGTATAAGAATTAGTTAACAAGTCATATCCATTCAGTCCTTTTGCTAACTAACAGCTGAAAATCGCAAAGACGCCAGCACATCAAGCTACTACACTCTGCCAACTTCCTTAATAGACTTTCAACTTTATCGCTGAAGCATATGGTTCAAAGTAGATCGGGAAAATTTGACAGTTTCGGGTAGCTTGATGTGCTGGCGTCTGTACATTAACCCGCTGAGTTTGTTTCAAAGGTAACAGTTTTACAAATTCAAGTTTTTAACCAATTCCGTGGGATAGTTCTGTAAGCTAAGCTATATCTGTAGTTCAGATCATTCTTACGAAAACATCTATTTAAGTAGGTAAGCATTTTTTAATTTGAATGAAAATATAAATTATATACAAATATATATCACAGGTGACTAACTGACTGACATAGTGATCTATCAACGCACAGCTCAAACTACTGGACGGATCGGGCTGAAATTTGGCATGCGGGTAGATGGTATAACATAGGTATCCGCTAAGAAGGGATTTTAATCAATTATATCCCCAAGTGGATAAAATAGGGTATGAAATTTTGTATGAATCTTTGTCAATTTTAAACCGATCAGGCTGAGACTTTGCAAGTTTGCATGTATAAAGCTACTATAACGGAAGCGCATCCCCTAAGAAAGTATTTTGATAAATTCCATCCCTAAGGGGTCATCGCGTGCTGATTTATCAGCCTAATTTGAATAAACGTTGGGTATGTGTTATGACTTATGACTAAGACTAGTTTGATAAATATGGAAAATATTTCCTTCTTTGTTGTACAAATTCTTGGAAACCACTGAACTGAATTCAATGAAACATTTTTTGTGAGTACCTATCACTCAGTTTCAAAAAAAAAAAAACAATCGTAATTAAAAAAAAAACAAAAACCGTTCGAATAATTCGTTTTGAAGATTCAAAATAAGAACAGTTATTTCTCACATAACTTTTTAATGCGAAACAAAGGAGTTTTAATTCGTGAATTCTCATAGAAATACGTGAAATCGTTCCATTACACTCTGCAAGTAATTATTTGATATGAATCCTAGATAAACGTAAAAAGGATGTGCCAGGTTCTGATTCGTGGTTCCCTACGTTTGATTTAAATTACCTAAGCATAGAGAATTCCATAAAATATAACAAACACACGATTCGAAGGAGCAGTTTCACAATGTCCGAATAGCCACTATCTACCGAATAAATATGATAAAAAATGAAACAGAATTTTTATGAAATTGTCTGCCAAATGAACTAACTGGAACTTATTCGGTGGTAGTGAAACAGGTCCTTAATATGAATAGGTACCTATTTTTCCCCTGTTTCTTTAAACCTACATCTTATGACACAATTAACTTAATTCCACAGGTAGGGTCGTTTTCAAGCATTGCTTTGCATTTGAAAAAACTTTCAAAACTATTATCCTTCTATCCACACTCTACGTGAAAGTTCAGAGACAATGGGATTTCCGAAATCTTTTCAATTAACTAAAATTCTACAAACAAAAGTGAATAAACACAAAGGATTCTTAACAAATATGAGAAAATTCATAAAATTCATACCGTTTGTAATGATTATTAAGTATAAAAAAGCTTACACAAAGAAAACTGTAATTATCATGACGAGTGACGTCATCCGTCATCCGCCAGAACACAGATCTCTTTACAAAACCCTGTTTAAATATTCGAGCATCTTAGATTAGTCTTCAATTAATATAATTTAGCATCATCATCATTATCAGCCTTTTTATCGTCCCACAGCTGGGCACAGGCCCCTTTCAACACAAAGAAAGATTGAGCGATCACCACGCTTGCTCAATGCGGGTTGCTGATTTCAGACTTTATAGTCCAGGTTTACTCGAGATGTTTTCCTTCACCTTTAATCAGTCTCTGGTGTCCAAGATATACTTTAAGAAAGTACTTTTAAGCATTGGTACTTGCCTGACCTGGCATCGAGACCGCACTCTCGTACTTGAGAGGCTGGTGTTTTAATCACTAGGAAACCACGATTTAGCTTTCCCAAATACCTGAAGGTTTCTGTCATAGAGACATTCCGGACTTCAGAATTTTTGAAGGTGCAGCTGGAGGGAGCGTCAGACTCTTACTGACTAAAACCCACTATGTTCATTCTGGAGGTTCCTGTGTGCCAGGGCCGCGGTAACTCTTACGAACAACTCGCAGCCCCGGCAGACCCTGGGGTCCTCTCCTATGTTGCTGATATCTCTTCGAGGAGCGCGTGGAACGGAACAATAAAAAGGCCTAAGATTGACGCTAACCAGAAATGATTAATAGTTTTTTTTTTATTGAAAATGTATTAATACTTCTTTAGACATGGCGATCGGAGCGTGAACTAGCGTAGATTTTTTGTTGCAATTAATTAAGCTATGTAAATATTGTAACGTTTGTCTGTGTAAACGTCATTTCGAAAAGGATTTTTGAGAATTGAAGAACGTATTTATTTCTGTTTTTTTTTTCAGACTCAAGGTCTTTTATTTATGACCATAGGTTAACAAAAGTTGTTAATATTAATAAATGTTAATATTAATTATGTCCTGCTAGTAAGTTTAAGGTTTGACTGAGTGTAGTAGCTTGATGTGCTGGCATCTGTACTAGCTACATATACCTTCAGTAGCTATGACTATATGTTTAGGGTGGGTATTTGGTATATTTTTAAGAAAATCATAAACAAAAACTTGTCTATTATAAGAAAATCCTGCTTCAAGATAAAATATTTTGAAATCACATTTTTTTATTTGGGTCTTTATTGCAGACAAAGCCGAGGTTCTGAACTAAAGCTTGCTAACCACCTACCTGTCCGATTAACAAACTTAAAGGTTCACATGAGATGCCAAGGAAGTGTTTTCTGGCTATCGAACCATGACACGAAGGCACACCCAAGTATTTGCGCCATAATATTTGCAAAACTAAACCTGTGTAGACGTGCGCCTCTTTCGAATTTCGAAAAAAAAAGTTGAAACTTTTTACTTAATCTGTGGGAATGTTTTGAGCGGGAGAATTTTGATTTTGTATTTAGAACTTTAAAATTGGTGGCGAATATGTCGGTCTCGTTTATTCGTATTGTGTTTTTTTAGTGTGAAAGAGATAAACGTACTTTTGTTATTTCGTCAGTAGTTTTTAGTAAATGAGTGTTTAAAATTTAAATTGGAATTTTAATTTCCATTGCGCGACCTCTTCGGTTTTTTTAATAATTTTTTTATGAAGCAATGGATTATGAACCCAATATTTTTACAAACTCTTTATTTTATTTAAAAAACAATTAAATATAAGTGAATAATATGAAAATGGACGCCAAAAATTAAATGCAGTGTTATAACTATGGTAGTTTGTTTGTTAGTAAAAATGTTGAACATACTAGCTTTGTGCCCGGTGCTGCTCGCGGCTGGCGTTCAAACGCTGACCATAGACTCGCAACTTGGAACTTCTATAGAAGGTAAGCAATATTAAAACAAATTATGAAAAATCTAATATTTTTAAGATTTAATGGATATTTCTGGTACAGTCTTTTACGTGGAGCGACAGCCTGTCTGATTGACCTCCTCAACCCAGTTACCTTGGCCACCCGAAACCCCTTGGTAAGACTGGTTATCAGACTTACTGGCTTCTGACTACCCGTAACGACTGCTAAAGATGTACAAATGACAGCCGGGACTCACCAATTTAGCGCGCCTTCTGAAACACGGAGGAACTCGTCATGACAAGATGGTCATCCATCCACGGACCGACCGCGCCAAGCGTTGCTTAACCGTGCAGCTGTTGCTTAGCCACGTGTTCCTCTAAATAGCCACAGTCTACCGAATATATTCAAAAAATGAACAGTAGTTATTTGTATTTGTTGTAATTTATCTACCAAATAAACTTACCGGTACTTAATTCGTAGGTGGTGAAACAGGCCCTCAATTTAGTGCTAAAGCCGGTACCTACTTTTAAGACTAGATACTTTTTATAGTAAGGAGGAATAATTTTACGATACATTTTGTTACACTTCAAGGCACATAAATATGCCTTACCTACCTACCTAAATACTGTCAAAATGTCGAAACGATTCTAAATAATTCTCATTACCTACATTAGCAAACGCATCCGTTATTGCAATAATTTGTACTGAGCAATAAATATTTTAATGCAATTGAAATTGTTATTATGTAAAGATGGAATCAAATTATTAAATAAATCATCTTTGACTCTATTTCGAAAAGATTTTCCAATTTTACTTACGTGGTAGAAGGCGATCTTAAAAATTTATAACTCAAAGGTTACGCTGGACCGCTGGACGGATCGGGCTAAAATTTGGCATGCAGGTAGATGTTATGACGTAGGCCTTTCCTAAGAAAGGATTTTGATAAATACCACCCCTAAGGGGATAAAATACGCGATGAATAATTACTATAATGAAAATGTACCTGATATTGATAAATTGGATGATGGAGGATGTGAATTTAGTAAATTGTTCGGTTATGCATAATTATATTTCATAAAGTTTATATTTCCCAATTTCCAGATTGCTTCGAGCGAGTATCGATCGGTGAGCAACTACCGCCTGACGCCATCTACCGTAACGTGACCGAACTAACAACGCGGGAATGCGAGCAGATCTGTAAACAAGACAAACAATGCCAGAGCTATGATTACGGGTACGTTTAATTGAGGATAGATGGCGTTGATAGTTCTGTTTTTATCGGTGGGAATTTGAAAAGTAGTTGAGATATTTAGATGATTGAATCC
Source organism: Heliothis peltigera (assembly GCA_958496145.1). Taxonomy (NCBI): domain Eukaryota; kingdom Metazoa; phylum Arthropoda; class Insecta; order Lepidoptera; family Noctuidae; genus Heliothis; species Heliothis peltigera. The sequence continues at coordinate 3,059,263 of OY292348.1, read as the reverse complement.
CTTTAGGATTTTAACTGGTAATGGTAAAATATAATTTGTTGATTGAGAAAATCACAATGTACATTATAATTATCAAATCAATTTATCGCTTGTTAGATGCTATTGTATAAAAACACTCTTAAGTACCTACATTTGTTATTAAAAACAAAAACAGAGGATTGCTTTTGATGGCATTTTTTGACAAATATAAACTACCAAAATTTTACCGTAAGCTTTGACTTCCCTTACAGAGTTGGCGCAAAAGGCAACGCAACTTGTAACCTCAGCAACAACGATGAAAAATCGCTGAAGGAGAAGAATTTACTACTTCGGAATCCAGATTATGACTTTTATGTCCGCCGTATTCAATGCGAGCAGTCCCCCCCTTCTCCCATCGAAGTACAGTTCGACGATCCTTCAGACGCCCCTGGACCTGCTCACAGACCAGTTTTCAGACCAGTAGATGACCCTAAGCTGCCTTTCACTGACGACTACCTCATTTCTGGAGACCTTGAATCGTATGGTGTGGCTAGACCAGTCTACAAACCCCAGTATGACGAAAGACCTGATGATTATTCAAATCCCAAACCTGATTTTGATGTGGGACCTAGTTATGGGGCTCACAAACCTCAAGATATGCCGTATAGGCCTGAAAAACCAGTGCAAAATGGGTCTTATAATATGAGGCCGGATCCTTATGACGTTTTCCAATTACAAGATCCTTATCAGTCTAATAATAGGCCAGGATATGCTGGTAATGATTTTGATAATAGGAAACCTTCGTATGTACCAGAAAAGCCTGAGTACCACTACATCGTCAGGCCTCATAGGAAGCCAAGACCACAGAGTGATACAGTTTATAATAAGCCAACTAATGATTACCCTGTAAGACCAGGTTATGAAGACCCTGATCCTGGGTATGGAGCTGGTCCTATAGGCCCCAGACCTTATCCTAACAAAAAACCATACGATCGTCCTCGTCCAGGATCAGGCTATGGTCAAAATACGCCATATAATGATAACTCAATCCACGTTGAAATAAAGGACCCCCCGAGGCCATATAAGCCTCCAAAACCAACTCCTGGTCAGGGTATTTACGGATATGGAACATACTCCAGTCAGAATTCATATTCACAATCTCAAAGCAGCCAATCTCAGTACTATGGATCTTTAGGAGCTGATGTTGGCTATGGTAACAGTCCTTACAGACCAGACCCTAGGCCTGAACGACCAGTTTATGGAGAACCGGCTGATAGTGGTTACGGTGGTGGTTCTAAACCACAAAAACCTAGCAGACCATCCTATGGTGATGAGAAACCAAGTTATGGAAATGATAGACCATCCTATGGTAATGAGAAACCAGGTTATGGAAATGACAGACCATTATATGGTGCAGAAAAGCCAAGCTATGGAAATGATAAGCCTTCTTATGGGAATGAAAAACCTTCTTATGGGAATGATAAACCGTCGTATGGGAATGATAAACCATCGTATGGGAATGATAGACCAACGTATGGGAATGATAGACCGTCATATGGAGATGATAGACCAACGTATACTAATGACAGGCCACTGTATGGGAACGATAAGCCATCTCATGGGAATAATAATCCTGCATATGGTAACGACCGCCCATCGTATGGGAGTGAAAAACCTGGTTATGGGAATGATAGGCCTTCTTACGGTAATGATAAACCTTTGCCTCCCTATGGCAACCAAGTTTCTTACGGCGGCAACCATGCATCATTCAGTCAGAGCGATTACAGCAGCAACCACGCTAGTTATGGAGGTCAATACTATTTTAACAAACCTTATGGTCAGACAGACGGTGGTTATGGGTTGCAGAAACCTAGTCAAGATTACCATAAGCCCTCGTATGGGACTCAGGGAGCTTATGGCGGAAATGGAGGTGGTTATGGTAATAATCAAAGTTCCTATGGAGGATATGGGTCATATGGTCAGGGATCTTATGGGGGACAAGGTTCATATGGTGGAAGCTATGGTTATGGAGGTAGTCAGGGAAGTTATGGAACTACCTCAGGTGGGTATGGAAGCGGTCAGGGTTCTTATGGAGGAGTGCAAGGCTCTTATGGAGGCTCCACAGCTTCCTATGGGGGATCTCAAGCATCGTATGGAACTACACAATCTTCACACGGTAGCAGTAATTCTTATGGGAGTCAAGGTTCTAATGGTGGACAAAGTAATATGAATGGTGGATCTTATGGAGGAAGTCAGGGGTCTCACGGAGGAACTTCAGGTTCTTATGGGGGAACTTCAGGTTCCTATGGAGGATCTTCAGGTTCCTATGGAACTAGCCAAGGTTCTTATGGCAGCAGTACAGGGTCTTATGGAAGCGCTCAAGGTGCTTATGGCAGTGAAAACGACAATAATAGACCAGGATATGGAAGTAGACCAACAACCAATAAGCCTGGATATGGGATGCCGCAGAAACCAAAACCTTCTTACGGAAGTGAAAATTCTGATACAGGTAAAGAAAATTTTCATTTAGCACTTTATTTTTTCTAGCAATTTCACACGCGTCTACAGTTGATACACCCGTGCATCGGAGAGCACGTAAATGTCAGTCCTGCTTCTGATGTCTCTCCGGTGGTGTCGGATTTCCGTTCCTTCGGACTATGAGAGTGAGGGAATAGAGAGTGTATCTGTGTCTACGCAAATGCTTGTGCACTATAATATGTCCTGAGCAGCTGGCTGATCTCCTTAGAGAGAACGGCCGCCGTACCCGGCAATCGGCCTGGACGCCATTAAAATTGCTGTATATCTACTTCTTCTACCTAGTCTTTTCCAAAGCTCTGTTGGGGACGGCCGCCGTGGCCGACAATCTAGCCTGGACTCCATTCATTAAATGTTTCAATTTGTATTCTCCTGGCTTAATCAAAATCTGATAGCGACAGAAATACTTGTAACTTCAAGACTTATATATCAAAATCTGTGTCTCCAGGATACGGCAAACCCCCATTCGACGAGAACCGACCCGATTACATCAACCCAGATGACCCTGGATACGACACGGACGCAGACAAACCGGGCTACGGTAATGAGAAACCTACAAAACCCAGTTACGGTAGACCAGACATCAAACCGGTCTATGAATATGAGATAGAGAAACCAGGGAACGTGCCCAGCTATGTCGTGAGACCTGGTGGAGAAGTGGTGACGTCACGACCCATGGCAGTAAGTGAATACGAAGATGCTTATGGAAGGAACCCGGGAAGGGAGATTTATAAATGTGAGTTGTTTTTGCTTGTTTAATTTGTGGCTAGGAAGAGGCGATTTCTGCTCTGTTAGTCATTTTTTCTTAAGCTGTATTGGGGTCGGCTTCCATTCTTAACTGATTGTAGCTGAGTACCAGTGTTTTAAGCGCGAGCGACTGACTATCTGACCTCCTCAACCCAGTTACCTGGGCAACCTAATACCCCATGGTAAGACTGGTTGTCAGACTTTCTGGCTTCTGACTACCCGTAACAACTGCCAAAGATGTACAAATAACAGTCGGGACGGCAATTTAACGTGCCTTCTGAAAACGATAACATAATATTTAGCATTTAACAACATTTTAGAGTGTATAACATACCTATACATTATATTATATGTATGTTTTTTATTGATAAGGGCGAATTTTACAATGTATGTATATGTATTATCTATCAATTTTCCTTTTGAAATTATGGTATAAACAGCTAACACAGGTTGACAGAATCCGTTCAAGTGACCAAGTGAAATTTTTTACCCTGAAAGGAATGGTAGAGAAAAGACTCGCGTGTATATATATAGGTGGTTATTTTTTTATCTATATAAAGTAAATTCCCGAATAGTATCGCAATAAAATACGAGGAACTATAGCAACACCGATTACACAACATACTAACAAACAAACAATGCGTAATTAATTTATACTATTCGAAGAATCCGGAAGATTTTTTTGGCCTGCAATAAAGTTACTAAAATTGTTTTAACTTTTAATGAATATTGTGTATTTATATTGAAATACCAAATATTTATTTTTAGCTGTTTTTCGCATGACACACCCACTTTCCTGAAATTCAATCTCTATACCAAATTACATCTTAATAGTTTCAGCCGCTCACCGTCAATCCCTATTTTGGATAGCATTTTATAAGAAAACAACTGAATCAGTAAAACCGAAATCGGGATAGAAAGAAGACAGTCATAACAGGGTATTTGACTGTGTTTGATTTTGTACAAAATGTTTAATAAAACAAATACAAGGAACATTTTTCTGAAAACAGCGTCATAATTGGTTGATAAATGGATCAGCAATCAACATTTTTTATATTCATACGATAAAGAGTGGGATCATAGTGGGGACATCTTGCTATCTCTTTTGCACATGCGTGATCAAATAGCGTTGACGTCACAAGCTTGTATGTGTATCCTTTTTCTGTTTTTTAACTGTTTGACTTTTGAAAGGTTTATACATTACTTATTTCTCAACGGATTCCAAAAAAATATTTCTGTTTTTGGTTTTGTAAAATGTTACTTTTGTATTATACAAATATATAATATTATACAAATTTAGGAAGATTAGGAAGTAATTCTGCTATTCTAGGATGCGAGTGAACCCGCAGTGAATAGTTAGTATTTCTTTTAATAATATTTAAACTATCTAGTTTAGATAGCTTAATATGTATGTAATACATTTAATTATTGAAGGCCTTTCAGAATCAACTGTTATACAAAACCCAAATTATTACAAATGCTTTTAAACCAAAATTTCATGAACCCCATAACCCATGGTATAATCTAACCCGACCATGGGAGTGTAAGGTCATGAAACTAACTACATTCAGATGTAAATGATATCGAATATGGCGGCTGCGGCTGCTAGCTAAAACAATACACGCATCGAGGTTGAGTTGACGCGCTTTTGGACATAACAAAAAGGTCATTATTATGGTAACTGGCATCTGATTTGGTGTTAATAAATTTAAAAAGCATATTAATCCATGATGCTGGATATTTCTTGATACTATCTTTCTTTATTTGCCTAGCCTTTTACTCTTTATATGGGTGTTAAGAAAGAACTACAGTCGTATATTTTTTACTCACTTTGTGAGGGAACTATTTCCGACACCTAGATAAAAAGTAGCCTATATTTTAGTCTGATTTATAAGCTATATTACTATCAAGTTTCATCAAAATCCATTAATTAGTTTTTACGTGAAACAAAAACAAACATCCATCCATCCATAGGTACTTAAACAATTTAAGAGAGGTATTCAAAATACTTAAAAGCATTTATTAGAAGTTGTCTGTTCTTGTACAGACACCAGCACATCAAGCTATCAAGCAAAACTGTCAAATTTTCTCAATTAACTTTGAACCATATGCTTCAGCAATAAAGTTGAAAATCTATTAAGGAAATTTGACAGATTGTAGTAGCTGACGTTTATTCCGATTGACATTGACATTAAAAACTATGTTATACCAAAAAGGTAGAAGACCAAAAAGATTATATTTGAGTTCCGTGAACATCATCTCCGAGCCTTTTCCCAACTATGTATGTCAGGGTCGGCTACTTCCAATCTAACCGGATTCAGCTGAGTACCAGTGTTTTACAAGGAGCAACTGCCTATCTGACCTCCTCAACCCAGTTACCCGGGCAACCCAATACACCTTGGTTAGACTGGCGTCAAACTGACGTTTTTGAGTTCCGTGAACACGTAATTATAATTGGGATCACACCGTGTCGCACATAGATGTGTAAATGCCGTGATGGCCACGCGAAGGCTGATCGTATTATGTCATTTTGGAGCTTTTTGTTAATTTTGAGTAGTACATGTGTCCTAGTAAACTATAGCCCTATTTTTGACAATGTATTTATCAAAATAATCCAACGGAAAGCACGTAAATGTCGGTCCTGCGCCTGATCTCTCTCCGGTCATGTCAGATTGCCGTCCCAACGGAAGTATATCTTGGACACCAATGACTGTGTTTCGGATGGCACGTTAAACTGTAGGTCCCGGCTGTCATTGAACATCCTTGGCAGTCGTTACGGGTAGTCAGAAGCCAGTAAGTCTGACTCCAGTCTACTCTAGCGGTATTGTGTTGCCAGGGTATCTGGGTTGAGGAGGTCAGATAGGCAGTCGTTCCTTGTAAAACACTGGTGCTCAGCTGAAACCAGTTAGAAGTCGGCTTCCACTCCAGTTTCCAACATAGTTAGGAAAAGGCTTGGGAGATGATGACATAGAAGATTGTATGTATTGTAGTTCTAAAAGCCCTTGTATTTAAGCGAAATAATCCAAAATTTATTAATTTTTCCGCCCACTCAGAAGGTTATTTCATATTTTGTCCGTATATCATTTGCATGTCCGACCAATACTGGAGTTTTTACTCAATAATACCGCATAATGGAAGGTCTAAGCAATTTGCTCAGGCCTACCTTTTGCAATTTACTATAGAGGTGTGGTACAAGTCATCAACAGATGCTTTTTACTCATTTGAGACTTTGTTTGAGCAATTCAGCTTGACAGCTCGCAGTCGGGAAGTTATACACCCGTGCATCGGAGAGCACGTAAAATGTCTTGCACCTGGTCTCTATCAAATCGTGCTGGATTGCCGTCCCATCGGACTACAAGAGTGCACCTGTGTCTGCAGAAATGTTTGTGCACTGGAAATGTTCTGTGCAGTTAGTTCAATCTTCCTAGAGAAAATGATCGCTGCCGCTGGTTAGGACGCCATTATAGTTGGCGTAATAAGTCTTTATTTTAAATACTTCTTAATCTGACGTCATCTTACAAATAACATTATTTCCAGCCATATCATCTCTCGCACAATCTATTCATTTGTTTTCATATTCAGCGTTGGAATAGGGATGATGACTTGTTCAAAAATAAAATACTTTATCATAAATTCAATTTGTAAAACATCTTAAAATAATGGCAGTTTCATTTGTCAAAAATTGTTTACATTTTTTTATTTATAATATAACCGAAATATGTAAGATTTGTGACGTCAAATTTAAGTATTTTCATACAAATTGCATACAAAGTAATGAATTTGACTAGCCGTCATCTACCGTATTATTCTAAAAATAAATTAAATTTTTTTAGGGCTATAACAACTCTCAACGGGCCATTATAACAATTAACCAATCAAATGGCAGTTTCTATTTACGACACTGTAAAAATGCATTTAGATTGACCAAAAGATACGCTGCGTCTTACATTTTAGACCTTAAACTCAGCAGATAGAGATCTGATATCAAGATTCTTTGAATTATTGTGTACAAAACTTATTGTTAAAGTTATATCATACAGCGGCTTGAGTTGGCCTTCGCCATTGTCTTTTGTTTTTGGAAAATCTATAAAAAATATATATGATGTCTTCGTTCATAGGTAAAGCTATTTTCATGGTGCGTTGAGAAGATAATATAGTAGTTTTTTCAATGAAAAAATGAAGCTGAACTGCGAAGTTAATTGGATTGTGAACCTAGGTGGAGGTTATGGATGAGTTGACTTATTAAGGATATGTTAACATAGTTGAACATAGCTCAAAAATTTGCAAATATAACAATCATCATCATAACAACTTTTTTTTCGTCCCACTGTTGGGCACAGGTCTCCTCTACCACGGAGAAGGATTGAGCGGTATCACAATTTTAGCCTTCTATATCTCGTAAGAGTCCGACACTCCCTCTAGCTGCATACAGCTGGATTGATGATTTCTCAAAAAAAAAAAATGTTTTGCTTTTGTCTACAATATGCCTAAGTTTAATGTTTAAAATTCTGTAAATTCGACTTTTCGGATGTAAACGTCAAAAATATAAAAAAAATAAGATTTTGTCTAATTTCTGATAAATCTAATAAAGTGACCTCATCTTTTTTATAATTAATTATATTTAATATTTATTCATTTAATAAATTTATTCGTCTAATAAAGTCACTTTATAATAAATAGGAATTTTATTAATAAATAAAGTGAACCTTTGGCCGCAAGTCCAATGCTGATGACTCGAACTTAACGAATGAGTAATTCACAAAAATTAACAGAATGATGTAAGGCTCAGAATAACGTTATCATCAATCTTGTTCCATTGTGTTAAAAGCCTTGGCGTTTGACTGTACAATTATAGGAAGAGTCATTCTAAGTGGCAAGGGTAGGAACTTACGTAGTGCCTATTATAGGATACATCATGTCTTTATTAGAGATGACTGCCTCGTTGGAATAGTAGTCGCAAGTCTCGGCCGAAATCGCTTTGTGGGTTTTGAGAAACTTTTATAAAGTAGCCTGGAGTCTGGAAGTTGGTGATTGATTCACCCGTGCATCGGAGAGTACGTAAATGTCGGTCCTGCGCCTGATCTCTCTCCGGTCGTGTCGGATTGCCGTCCCATCGGACTATGAGAGTGAATCTGTATCTGCACGAATGCTTGTGCACTATAATATGTCCTGCGCAGCTGGCTAATCTCCATAAGAGAGAACGGCCGCCGTATCCGACGATCGGCCTGGATGCCATCTTAGTAGAGATGAGAATGAAGGGGTCATTTGCTTAAGCAGTAGAAGCCCCTTATGGCCAGGGTCTGCCTGAGCTGCGGATTGTTCGTATATATACCGTGTCGATACCGTGGCCCTGGCACACATGGACCTCCAGAAGGAACATAGTGGGTTTTAGACATTAAGACTTAGACACTCCCTGCAGCTGCACCGTCAGCGGGAGGGGTCATTTGATATTTCCCACGAATAAAAGGGGTTGGCTCTGACGTGATGCACGGGGTAGCCGAACTCCTCCGTGCAGGAGACGAGGCTCGATATAAAAAAGGACAACCCTTACTAGCCGTGCAAAGAAACTTGCATGATGATTATCATCCCTTATCATTCGTATCTTTATCCGCCTAGCCTTTTCCTAGGTCGACTTGTAGTCAAGTTAAAAGCGGTTAAATAACAATATTGTACAAAGCAACTGGCATCAAGGATAAACGCTTTTAAAGTAATGCTTAGTTTTATTGTTTCAAAGAAGTAAAAAAATAGATGCGTCAAGTACATCTTTGGAATTGCGATTTGTGTTCCGTATGTTTTAAGTAATAATTATATTTAGTGCTATTAATTTGTTTATCGATTTGGTGGGATTAAGCATAAGTAATTCTTGCTGCAACTGTATAATTTTACCGAGTTCCTAAATTTTGCATGTCTGAAAGGCAGAGGGTAAATTATATACAAATTCCAACAGCGGTTTCGTCCACATCCCGTGGGAACAACTACCACTGAAATAAATACATATCAGACTGATCATCCCTGAAATAAGTGCGTTCAAGCTTTAAAATATTAAGGGCCTGTTTCACCACCTACGAATAAGTTCCAGTTAGTTTATTTGATAGATTCTGATAATTTTTAATTTATCTGGTAGATAGTGGCTATTCGGATGGCACGTTAAACTGTAGGTCCCGGCTGTCATTAAACATCCTTGGCAGTCGTTATGGGTAGTCAGAAGCCACAAGTCTGAAGCCAGTCTAATCAAGGGGTATTGGGTTGCCCGGGTAACTGGGTTGAGGAGCTCAGATAGGCAGTCGCTCCTTGTAAAACACTGGTACTCAGCTGAATCCGGTTAGACTGGTAGCCGACCCCAACATAGTTGGAAAAGGCTCGGGAGATGAAGATGAGTGGCTATTCGGACATTGCGAAACGGGCCCTAAGTGTAGATAGAATATATTTATACTAAAGCTGGCTCAAGTGTTGTTGAACCGGCCAGCGTAGGCTATGTTTTATCTTAGTTCCGAAATAAACCACCAGTAATTACTAGTGTAAAATTAATCTGCTATCTTTTTCATGGATTTGCGAATTTTGAAAGTTTTCAATATTGCTTGGGGAACCCTAATAAATAAATTACTTTTAAAACGTCCGTACATTAGTATAGACAGTGGACGGATACACACAATTTGTTGAATTGTACGGAAGACTATAGTTTCGAATGATGAGATTTTTTTTTGTGCATTCTTCATCTTAAAGGTATCTCGCGTTCTTGTATTGTGTTGTATAAGTAATGTACAGATGCCAGCACATCAAGCTACCCGGACTTTGAACCATATGCTTCAGTAATAAATTTTAAAATCCATTAAGGAAATTTGACAGATTGCAGTAGTTTTATGTGCTGGCGTCTGTACATATTATTAGGCAGTTATTATGCGTAGTCAGAAGCCAGAAAGTCTGACAACAAGTCTTACTACGAGTCATCGGGTTGCCCAGGTAACTGTGTTAAGGGGGTGAGATAGGGTGTCGCTCCATGTAGAGCATTGGTACTCAGCTGCATGCAATTAGACTGGAAGGCGACCCCAACATAGTTGGGCAGGTGATAGTCAGCACAATCAATGGCTTGTCAAAATCTATTTGACAGGCAATAAAAAGACAAACTCTAAACTTTACTTAGTCTATCTCCAAGATCTACCGCAAGAATCTATATTCGGCAAATACTAGAAAAAATCACATAACCTTCTAACACACCCAAAAAATCTACAATTCGCCTGCATTAATTTCAGAAACCATTAAAACACCATGATATTATGTTAAACATTCTCATGGGGGCACACAATGGTAGGATATATTAGGCTTTTTGCCTCAAATAATCCTTTTTTTACAGACAATAGGCCGGCTGCCAAACTTATCAGATGTAATCAACACTGTGTTGGAATTATATGGATAAGACTTACGAAAAAAAAATAGTCATACATCTGGTGCTTGTTGTCATACACACCATGGCAGTGTTTTTTACCATAATATCTTTCATGTGCAGCTCAAAAATTTGATATTTAGTCTGATTGAATGCAGTGACGAATGCCATTAAGGTAGGAATAGGTGGGACCTTGACACTTACTTGACCTTGACTATAACGAAAATATTTTGCTGGTTGACAAAAATGCAAAATAAGGTTTTCATTATGAAATTGTTTCATATTGAAATATTCTATTAAAACTTGTGTATTAAAGTTGTTTTTGTTGGGTCTTATAGAATAAAAAAATTGTAATTTTATATTTTACACAAAAATATCCGTTTCTTCCATTATCGATCAATGGTTGAATGAAAATAGTCCCTTTGTTTAATTTAAGGTCTTATCCACCCAATTCTTTCGTCAATTTTCCATTCACATATAAGCTTATAGCAGACAATGCTTCTGTTCAGTTGCACTATGTTACGCGACTCGATCTCATTGACCCATAAACAAACATTCATTCATATTTTTAACAAAAACTCGTTAATTTAAAACAATTTATTCAATTAATAATGATATAATAGTAGTTTTTCAATTAATAAAGTTACAATGAAAAGAGTATTTTAATTATAAAAATAGTATTTGACAATTCGAAATTGGAACGGCATCGAACACGTTTTTCTTTTAATTGAATAAATATTTTTTTATTTGGTGTGTCAATTAATAAGAAGCTATGAATTATTTGAATGGAAGTGTGGTGAATAAAGTGGAATTTATTGGATTTATTGGATGATGCAAATGAAACAGTGTTGTGAAAATGAATTTGTGGACTGCAATATTTTTGTTTTGTCATTTTGTGTGTGCTGTGATCGGATCGCGGGTCATATTAGTGGAGAATGCACCAAGTATGTTTATTTGTGTATTTATATAGGATTAAGATGAATCATTGAATAGACGACCAGATGGTGGTGATTAGTGAATCTGCCTATCACGCTGGGGGTCGCGGGTTCGATTCTCGCATAAGTAAAACATTTGTGTGCATCATTATACCTTTTTGTAGCCAACGGAGATCAAGTGACACTAATTCAGTTTTTAAGTACATACTGATAAATTTTGAAATACAATACATACAAAGAAAATACTTAAGAATACATAAGTTAATGCATATGTGGCACCATCCGTCGCCGTGAGAGTAAAGCAGATCCCATATTTCATCGAAGTCAATGAAATCCGCGCAATTATTTCCCACAAGCACCGCACGACCGCGCGTTCTTGTGGTTTTCTATTCGTTTACGCGTGACCATGCGGATAAACGCTGTGAATCGGTGCGCTTAAGCGATAACCGCGCGGATACACTTCAGGAATCCGCTTACTGCTAGCGCCGTCGCGGCAATGCCTGGTGTTGTGTATGAAGTGTCTTATAATATATCTCTTATAAAAAATCTGTGTATTATAAGTCGGGATACTAATATAAAAAAGGGATACAAATAACATAGACCAGTTTGTACAAATGCCAGCGCGTTAAGCTTCTACAATCTGTCAAATTTCTTTAATAGATTTTCAACTTTGTCGTTGAAGCATAATATGGTTCAAAGTTGAATGGGAAAATTTGACAGTTTCAGCTAGCTTGATGAATTGGCTTCTGTACGTTTGGTTCTAGAAATTCTGTCAGCGTAATAAGTGACAGAAGATTAACTGATACTTTGGTGCTATTATAGACGGCACTGGTTCTGGATTAGGGATATTTTGTCAATACTGAAAGAACGCTATAAATTTTCGGTTTAAAGAAATTTATTTCCCAAAAGAACATTACATAGTTCACTTAATATGAGAAACTTAACATTTAAATCATTTAAGTACAGTGATATGTTCGATCTACCATAGTAACACAACAGATATAAAAAAAAAAAACAAAAAATTCAATTGTCAATTAGGTGTAACATCAATTTTTTTTTAAAGATATTAATAGTTTCAGAGTCTTTTATATTTTTCGGTAGCTTATTATATAACGCTATAAATTTTAAATTTCTTTTTGCATTTAACTCTTTGAACTCGTCATTGTCTGGGGCTTAAGAAGATCCACTCCTCTCATTTACCCACCCAGTATGGCACCAAGTTGTATTATTGCTTGTAAAACACTACTCCAAACAGATAAACAAATCCCACGAAAAACATTAAATAAATGTAAAAAGTTGCCAAGACTCTTCATGCAATCTTTACACCGTAAAAAGTTTTGAGATCGCATCGTAGCCAAGTCCTTTTCACCTTAGTTTGTAATGATAAATCAATATTTAAAGACTGTATCAATAGTTTTAGTGACATTATAACAATAGTGACTTGGCAATTGGTTGGTTAGTTGGTATTTTGAAGATATTCCACGCTTTTTTACCTACCTACTCTTAACCACAAACCTTATGCTTAGCTGTTATGTTTAAATTCGAACTAGATCAGAGAAAGGTCCTAAAAACTTGTTTATAGAGGAGACATTTGCAATGTTCTATTTGAATTGTAAGCTAAAAATTTTAGAAGCTCATGGTTAAGTAACAATCAAGATCATAAGCAATGTTTAGCGTGGTCCAGGGATGGATGCACGTTAAATTGGTGGTCTCCTATATAGACTAAAAACCAGTCTTTCAAGGGGTTTCTATTGAGTCACCTGGTGATGACTGTGGAAATAAATAAGCAGTCTTTTATTACCCTGGGAAATCATCAAATGACTGCTCCCGCTGAAGGTGCAGCTGGAGGGAGTATCAGACTGTTACTGACTAAAACACACTATCTTCCTTCTGGAGGTCTTTGTGTACCAGGGCCGCGGTAACTCTTGCGAACAACCTGCAGCAAAATAAGCAGTATTTAATTAGACTATAACCCGACCTGAACATGTAAAAGATCTTGACAAATGATGATACTTACTATTCTTCAGTAGGTCATATTTATTTTTAATTCTGACTTAACGGATTCTCGCAAGGTTATACGTCATGTAGTTTTTGTGAGTTCGCTCTTAGAATTTATTGTTACTTATGTTATTAAGTTTAAGTTATGTCTTGTTTGGGTAGTGCTTAGTTGTTTGACGTCTGTATTGTTAGAATCTCATTGTTTAAGTTGTTTGCAAAAATGTCCTTCAGAATATGCCTTTGGCGTTTTATATAAACATTTTACTAGCTTGCGCTAGCGATTACGCCCGCGTCCTTTGATTTTACGCACCCGGTTAAAAGTCTAGAGACTTTCTCAATGAAAGTGCTATCTAATACTGAAATATTTTTCGAATCGGTCCAGTAGTCCCTGAGATTAGTGCGTCAGTATTCAGAGAAACAAACAACAAATTCTTCAGCTTTATAAAATTAGTATTGATATGTAAAAGTTTTAATTAATTTGATAAAGACTCACAGTCAATCCTTCTCCGTGTAGGACGAGGCCTGTGCCCAGCAGCGGGACGATAAAAAGGCTGATGTCGTTTTAAATAAAAATCCTTATGACGAGAACTCACATAATAATCAAAATTATTTTTAACCACTCAACTACATTTTAAATCATTGAAATATGTAGTTTCCCTTTTTCGTCCCTAGAGTTTGAGTCCAGGTTAGTTAAGGACCAATATAACTTTTTTACGTGATATGAGATGATACTTTCTAAGAGTATCTTAAAAACCTATTTGATTTTATAAAGGTGCATCCCAGTAGACAACGATAGGGACGAATTTTTCGACATATTTTCGACTTTTGTGTTGGCACCTATAACACAAGCTTATCAATAGCTTACCATGGGGCCAACCAACCGTGTGTAAAAAAGGTTTCCTGATATTTTTTACATACATTTTAACTAGCTAGAGGTAATAAGTTTCATAATTGTATATTTTTCGTCTGTCCTAGCATGTTTCCGTCGAGTCCTGGCCGGCAAGCGAGCGCTCAGGAGTCACGTCAGGAAGGTCGTACCCTGCGAACGACTGGAAGACTGCCGAAGAGAATGTGCCACCGAGAAGAGATTCCCTTGTGAAAGTTTTAACTATAGGTAAGTTTAGCATTGGTTATCTTTATCTCCGTTAGGTATGTTACTGACTAAGCGTGAAAGGATAAAATTGTAAGGGTTATGTAAAGGTTAAAAATATTTTTGACGACCCGTTGACGCAATGGTCACCATACCGGAATGCTGCACAGAGGGTTCCGGGTTAGATTCCTGGTACTGTCAAGATTTTAATTTAACGTGCCTTCCGAAAAACGGGAGGAACTCGTCATGATGAGATGGTCAAGTGTTGTTTAACCCTACGATAATAAGTAACAGCAGCATAGCGTACAATCGCTATGCTGCTGTTACTTAGCCACAGTAATTTAAATATAAATATATCGGGACACCTTTTTCACACACGGTCGGTTAGCCCCATAGTATGCTATTTATAGCTTGTGTTATGGGTGCTGTTGGATATTATTTTATATGGATGAAGGTGAAACAAAGAAAAGACGTGTGTCCTCAATGACTGTTATATTTCGAAGGAATGTCAGTTACATCATGTGCGTTTGAAGTGAATATTGAATGATTGAATGGTTGACATATAATTGAAGTATGCTATGTATGAACTTGGATATTTGTAGAGATATATACGTACATAATGCGTATATTACAAAAGGTGCCAACGCAACTGATACACATATATTTATAAATACATAATAACACCAAAATACAACCAACAAGCATGATCATCACACAAATGTCGACCGTGGCGGGAAGCGCACCCAGGACCCTCAGCTTAGCAGTCCGGTGTGGTTACTACTACGTCAACGGGGTCACAATCAAAACCAAACCAACATACAAACATTGTCAAAGCCTCTACTACCAAAATGTTGTAACAATTAACATATTAAGGTCGCCCAAGATCAGGAAACGTAACAATAGTGCGAACACTCCGTGTGAATACTTACCAAGACATTTGAGTTCATTCTTATTATTATCTGTCATCTGTGCAAGCAATGATTTGAATATCTATACTAATATTATAAAGCTGAAGAGTTTGTTTGTTTGTTTGTATGTTTGAACGCGCTAATCTCAGGAACTACTGGTTCGATTTGAAAAATTCTTCCAGTGTTAGATAGCCCATTTATCGAGGAAGGCTATAGGGTATAAAACATCACGCTAAGACACACGGGAGCGGAGCAGTAAAGCCGCTGGGGACAGCTAGTTAACTTTATAAACAACTGCCTTGTTGGTCTATTAGTCGCATAGCGCGACTGCTGTGTATGGAGTCTCGGGTACCGGGCCGAAATCGTTGTTGGGTTTACGAGACTTTTATAAAGCAGCTTGAAGTTTGGAAGATGGTGATTGATACACCCGTGCATCGGAAAGCACGTAAATGTCAGTCCTGCGCCTGATCTCTCTCTGGTCGTGTCGGATTGCCGTCCCATCGGACTATGAGAGTGAGGGAATAGAGAGTGTACAGCTGTGTCTGTGCGAATGCTTGTGCACTATAATATGTCCGGCGTAGCTGGCTGATCTCCTTAGAGAAAACGGTCGCCATGGCCGGCAATTGATCTGAATACCATCTGACGGCAATCAGATACGACCGGAGAGAGATCAGCCGCAGGACCGACATTTAGGTAAGTGCTCTCTGATGCACGGGTGTATCAATCACGAACTACCAAACTTCGGGGTGCTTTATGAAAGTCTCTTAAACCTCACAGCGATTTCGGCTCAACCCGGGAACTGAACCCGAAACCCAATGCACAGCAGTCGCGGTATGCGACTACTAGACCAACGGATACCATCACCATGTGCCACTTAAAAATATACATATATGTAGGTCAAGACTCTCAAAATATCTTGAATCCATCATAATCTTCGAGTCTTCAGTAGCGGGTAGAACAATTTTATCTCATCATCTGCATCATGAGTCGTACCTATGTACTATTTAAAGGCCCTTCTCTGCACGCTCTGTGGACATCTGGGGCGGGACAGGGTTGGCACTGCTATTTTATTATTAAGGCAATAATTTACTATGATGCCGATGCGATTGTACACCATACAGCTTTAAAAAGAGGTTTAATGCAATTTTTCGCTAACACATAAAAATAAAGTAGACCCATCGTCTGTCTAGCCTTTTCCTAAACTGTGTTGGGGTCGGCTTCCAGTCTTAACCTGATACAGCTGAGTATCAGTGTTTTTACGTGGAGCGACTGCCTGTCTGAACTCAACAACGAAGTTACCTGAGCAACCCTTGGTAAGACTGGTTCTCAGACTGACTTCTGACTACCCGTAACGACTGCCAAGGATGTAGATATGACAGCCGGCACCCACCAACTTATTGTGCCTTCCGAAACACTGGTCATGACAAGATGGGTCATCCATCCGTGGACCAACCGCACCCAGCGTTGCTCAACCTTATGATCGATCGACCCGTGCGGCTGTTGCTTAGCCACGAGCTCCTCAAACATATAAATTGTATTATCAGCCTATTTTAATGTTCCACTAAAGGGCATAGGCCTCTTCTCATACAGAGAAAGAGTAAGCTTTAATCACCACGCTTGCTTAAGGATTCAGACTTAAAACTCCCGGTTTCCTCAAGATATTTTCCTTTACTTTTACTCAGTGCAATGACTGAGTAAAGACGCCAATGTGTCCAATATATGTATATATACTTAGAATGGACATATAACTGAAATAAGTTACATAACATTACACCAACTATACATATACACACAATTAGTGCAGTATGTAAATATTAAATTCAGCATGTCAAGCACGTCTGTTATGCACGGGGTCTCGGGCCCGATTCCCTAGTCGAGACAAATTCGCTATGTGGCTTTTAAGAAGCTTGAAATAATCAGTCTGGAGTATAGATTTTTAGAGTTAACCCATGGGAAATATTAACTAAGTTTATAGTAGCGTGACTAGTCCCAAAGCATAGCATAGCATGCATATACATATAACTAATGCTAACGGCCAAGTAATCCGTGACGCTTAACCTCGGCGCTGTTATCAAATGCATCTGCATTGTTCAGCCGTTGCAGGGTTAATGTTAAATATGCTCTTTTGAATAACGTCTAGGTATTTCTGATTTAGACATGAACTTATTATCACATCATACTATCATCATGTGATAGTGTGATGTGATAATGAGTTAGGTAACTGTAGGTCCCGGCTGTCATTGAACATCCTTGGCAGTCGTTACGGGTAGTCACAAGCCAGTAAGTCTGACGCTAGTCTAACCAAGGGGTATTGGGTTGCCTGGGTAACTGGGTTGAGGAGGTCAGATAGGCAGCCGCTCCTTGTAAAACACTGGTACTTTGCTGAATCCGGTTAGACTGGAAGCCGACCCCAACATAGTTGGGAAAAGGCTCGGGAGATGATGATGACTATCACATGATGATGGCATCCAGGCCGATTGTCGGCTACGGCGGCCATTTCCTTTTTTATGGAGATCAGTCAGCTGCGCAGGACATATTATAGTGCACAAGTATTCGCGCAGATACAGGTGCATTTTCTATTCCTTCACTCTCATACTCCGATGGGACGGCAATCCGACACGACCGGAGAGAGATCAGGTGCAGGACCGACATTTACGTGCTCTCCGATGCACGGGAGACAGCCGGCTGCTTTATGCAAGTCTCTTAAAGCCGATTTCGGCCCAACTAAGGAATCGAACCCGAGACCCCGTGCAGAGTAGTTGTACTATGCGACTACTGAACCAACGAGGCAGTAACATAGTATAGTTTTCATCATACACAGTTGGTCTTGCGAGTCCATTCACACAATAGGTGCTAGTACTACAAGCAACCTTGGTTGTGTCCCAATTATGTCACTTTATACAAAACTGTGCTATTAGGTGTATTCCATCATCTTTTATGCAAATTTTGTACGTGTTTATATCTATTTTGTTAATTATAATATGAATATTCTGATGCCTGACCATCAGCATTTTCATGGACGCGTAGATGTGTGAACACTTCTTCTTCCTGCCCTGTCCCCAAGTCTATTTGGGGTCGGCACAATAAGTTTTCGTCGTGGTGGCCTAGAGCACCAGCCTTTCGAGTATGAGGGTGAGGGTTCGATTCCAGGTCAGGCAAGTACCAATGTAAATTTTCTAAGTTACACGTACTTTCTAAGTTTATCTTGGACACCAATGACTGGTTAAAGGTGAAGGAAAACATCTCGAGGAAACCTGGACTATAAAGTCTGAAAGCACCAACCCGCATTGAGCAAGCGTGGTGATTAACGCTCAATCCTTCTCCGTGGGAGAGGAGGCCTGTGCCCAGCAGTGGGACGACGAAAAGGCTGTGATGATGATGATGACAATGTGTTTTCCTCTTCCACTCACTTCTGTTATACGTCATACTACTATCCACTCCCTTCTTAATCATATCGTCTTTCACGTTTGTTTGATGAATGAACACGTTCACGCAAACCAATGAAATAGGTTTTGGGCAAAACATTCCGAGTGATTTGACGACCACGATAGAGCATTTATCCGCTCCTATAAAAAAAGACTAGCAACGCACTTGCCTATTCTTTGGTGTTGCTGTTGGGCGGTCACCATAGTTTTTCGTCAGGCGCTCCGTCTACTCGTCCCTATCATATAAAAAAATACATTTCTTATATCCTATCTATCCCCTGTCAAACTTGACTCAACCCTTTCTCCGAAAAGCGAAACAATCTCACTATTGAAATTATAAGGGCCAGTTCACGGTTACGGATAGTCACTATCTACCAGATAAATTAAAAAATGGAAAAGAATTTGTATGAAATTATACTACCAGATAAACTATCTGGAACTTATTAGCAACCGGTGAAACTGGCCCTATGTCTAATTAGGAACCCTACAATTATTTTGAAGGTGAAAATCAAATTAAAATTTTCAATTACTTAGCTCGTTATCTCAAACAACATGTGACAAGCAAGGAAATCTTAGCTAGATAGGTCATTATCATCAAGCTAACCTACTTTTACTTAGTGAAAACTGTAATTACTAATATCTGCATATAGTATGATATGAAATGTGGGGTCACTTTTAAGATAGGATAACTGTTCAGTGCTGTTTAGCTTATGATCTTGAGGGATATGCGTCCTGAATCATAGCAATGGGAAGAAAATATCATAAACTAGCTACCGCCGGCGATTTTACCCGCTTCCTGACTGCACTACTACTTGTTCCCGGATAAAAAGTAGCTTATATGTTATTCTGATGTATAAGCTATATTACTGCCAAGTTTCATCAAAATCCATTCAGTAGTTTTTACGTGAGACAGTTACAAACATCCATCCTTCGATAATTTTAGTAGGATGCATTTTTATGTCAGTTTATGTGCGTAAGCCTGTAATCACTTGTTCACACTTTATTAACTACCTAAATTATTTATTTAGTCTGTAAGGTCTCTTAAAAGAAAGAAAAAAAGACTGTATGGCTGTCCGTCTGTCGCGCTTTCGCGCAAGAGCTACGCAACCTATTTAAGTGTAATTTGGTACAGACGCGCCAGCATTTCAAGGGACTAGGTACAATTTGTTAAAATTCCTTAATAGATTTTCAACTATCGCTGAAGCATACATATGTTTAAAAGTTGATTGGGGAAATTCGACAGTTTCGGTTAGCTTGATGTGCTGCTGTCTGTACACAGATAGTCTAGAACCTGAGAAAGGAAGACTGAACCATAGGGAATATCTAGTCATAGGTACAGACGCCAGCACATGAACCTACCAATCAATCTGTGAAACTTTAATAGATTTTCAACCTTATCACAGTATCAATATTCGATTGGTAAAATTTGACAGATTCAGGTAGGTTGACCTGCTGGCGTCTGTAAAAAGAATATCACATAACAACAATCCATTTTCTTCTCCACAGATTAGATCGAACATTCCGTGGAAAAGGCCTCTGCGAGTTGATGACAAAACCAATAGAAGCTTTCGATCTTCGACGCGACTTCGTCGAAGACAAAGACTTTGATTTCTTCGAGCTCGACCGAAATAGCTTGGAACCCAACTGCCCAGACACGTTAAGAGGACCAGGTGTCTTACATTCTGGTTTTTTATCCTCAAAACCGAATAGGATACCAGATGGGGACGGAGCGTCAAGTGGGTGGAGGGATAGGTATGATTCCTATGATGGGGGACATAGGGACCGATTTGATGGGGACAGAAGAGGGACTTATGGGAATCGAAGATATGAGGATAGATTCTTTGTGCCTTATAGGATTAATCTGGGTAAGTTTTTGGTATGATTTTGTTTCTAATAATTATGATCAGTGTATTGAAAATGGTACCCAATAGTACCCAAAATTAGTACCATTTATTATTTGTCATCTGGACATCTGGATTTTATTTCACTTAGCAAATATTTACATAAAAAAAAATATATATATATAATTAAAAAATGGCGTCAAAAAATTCCTCCTCATCGCTGCTCATCTTCTTCATTTTTTAATTATATATATTTTTTTTATGTAAATATTTAAATTAAGTTTTGTAAATATTATAATATAAAATAAAAAGTAAAGCAATGAATTAAAAATCACAAATTAAAAAAAAAACATATATACTTAACAAAACTTAAATTTTATCACTTGTATGTTTTTACACATAAGAGACACAAGATCCAACTAGATACACATGTAATCCAGTCTCTTGTGTCCTATTGGTGAATAACCTTTTACAACGATTCTCAAAACATAAATTATAGTTATGCTTCATTTAATAAAAAAAAATGGTTTTGTCCCTTTATGTAGCGACACTGTTACCAGCTCTGTTAATTTCTTCAAAAAATATAGTACAATCACAATTTAGGATTATTTAAATCCTTCTAACAAAGTTTCTTTAGAAGATACATATACCTACAGTTATGTCTTCACTTCGGAATAGATCATTGTCAACCAAATCGTTTGGGCTCATCTTTGAAACACCTGTTTTAAGCTCACAAAAAACCGAAATTAAGGTACAGCTGTAGGTCCAGGCTGTCGTCGTTACGGGTAGTCAGAAGCTAGTAAGTCTGATGCCAGTCTAACTAAGGGGTATTGGGTTGCCCGGGGAACTGGGTTGAGGAGGTCAGATAGGCAGTCGCTCCTTGTAAAATACTGGTACTCAGCTGAATCCGGTTAGACTGGAAGCCGACCCCAACATAGGTGGGAAAAGGTTCGGGAGATAATGTAGGTAGAGCTAAAAATATTCTCACTAATACCTCGTCCACAGGCTTAGCTCGCAGCAATGAAGACCAAGAACATTGGGGCAAATATGGCGGCGAATATGGTGGTTATGAAAGCTACTACAAAGACAGAAATGACTACCACAAATCTATCAGCCATTGGCAAATTTCCAGCGACGTCGAACCCCCAACTTACGGTGTCAAACCCCATTCCAACACAAAGTTCGACTACCATAGTCTGGGCAAAAATGGGGGGTCGTGGATAGGGAATAGATATGGCTATGGGGCATGGAAAAGGGGCAGGTGGAATAGTGGGGGGAGTTCTAATGGATTAGATTTTGAGGATACTAGTTTCATTAAGGGTAAATCTCACCATGAGAGTATAGATAGGAGTGATGATGGAAGGACTAAAGGTATGTGTATTATTGTTTAAAATATTTTCTTGGACGAGAAATCATCAAATGAAATCTCCCACTGAGGGTGCAGCTGGAGGGAGTGTCAGACTCTTACTGACTAAACCCACTATGTTCCTTTTGGAGGTCCCTGTGATAGGTAGATTAAGAACACTGTTGATGCTCACATTCAAATTCCATGACCTAATTGTTGTGTGATAAATGCTTGTGCACTTTAATGTTCTGCGCAGCTGGCTGATCTCCTTAGATGGAATAGCCGCCACGGCCGACAATCGATCTGGATATGCTGATGTGCAAATATTTCAAACTCCTACTTTGCTAATGATAAAAATATTTTTTAGAAAACTCAGCTTTTCGTAATCAGCTTAAATAGGGTTTAGGGAGGCAACTGTAACACTTTATTTTTATTTTTTAATCCATCATACTGTTAAACTATCACATGAAAATAATGCAGTAATTATTCAACCCTTGTCCAATCAGCTATCAACTCTATTCTTAAGCAAATAAGACCTGTTTTTCGTCTTTTCACAGATTGTTCCTCCCGCCGTCGACCAGGCATGTCTCTTGGTACAGGAGCCATCAGGAGAGCCTTGATATCTCGCAATGTGGTGGAGTGTGAAGCCGCTTGCTTCAGCGAGAGGGAGTTCAAATGTGTTTCCTATAGCTATCGGTAAGATGCGTAGTTGTATAAAGAGGGGAAGAGGGAAGTGAGACATGTTATACAATAAAATAAATAAATGATTAAGATGAAATTCGTGATGGTATAATGTTTAAAGCATCAGCATCTCAAGTATGAGTGTGCCGGTTCGATTCCAGGTCAAGCAAGTAACTTTTTAAGTTATGGTACACACCAATGAGTGATAAAAGGTGAAGGAAAACATCTCAAGGAAGCCTGGACCATAAAGACTGAAATCAATAACCCTGATCAAGATTTTGGTTAACACTCAATCTTTTTCTGTGATAGTAGGCTTGTGCTCAGCAGTTGGACGATAAAAAGGCTGATGATGAATGATAAACGGATTAGGAGATAAACTTTACTCAGGGACAAAATAGGGCTATTATATTTATTAAAAATAAAATAATGATCTTTTTTCCAGGTATTCAAATTCCCACGGCACAGACAACTGCTTTCTTAGCGAGCGTCCATACCGAGGTCTAGAACTGGCAGCTGACAGCAGTTCTGACGTATACGCAATGCCACAAGACCAGGGCTGTGTGACCATCAACTATAAGCCTTGGGTGGAAAGCGGTAAAGTCCAATACTGTGTGTTCAAATCTTCTTAGCAAGCGTCCATGCCGAGGGCTGGAACTATTTACGGCCAGCATTTCTGATGTGAACCCAAGGTCGCAAGACCAGGGTTGCGCGATCATCAACTCTAAACCTTGGTCGAAAGCGGTAAGGTTCAATATTGTGTGCTTCCTTAGCGAGTATCTTTGCAGAAAGCTAGATAGAAGACAGCAGTTCTTATATGTATGGGATGCTACAAGACTTATAAATGACCTTCAACCATATCAGCTAGGAGCTAGGATGAGTCATGGGTTGATAAGAGCTTAGCAAGCGTAAGTGCCAAAGGTTAGAATTGTTCGCAAAGAGCAGTTCTCAAGACCAGGGCTATGTGTCTGTTCTTTCTTTGCATAACCTGTCGAAGGTCGCTTTGAAGATACCACACTATCTTCCTATATTCTAAGACAAATTATTTTCAAAAGAGTTGCCTTTGTATACATTTTGTATCTTTTATTATTTAAAATAGTTTTTAAAAGCCAAATAAGAGTTAATTTCATCATTTTCAACTTTATTATCATTACTGGACATGAGCCCTCCCAAACCAAAAATGCACATTTGATCAGAATCAAGTTCTCTCTTCTTTTTCATGTCAATATTTTTTAGGATATCCTACTACTATTATAAAGGCGAATGTTTGTAAGTATGGATGTATGGATGTTTGTTACTCTTTCACGTAAAAACTACTGAATGGATTTGAACGAAACTTTACCACGATATAGCTTATACATCAGAATAACATATAGGCTGCTTTTTATTCGGGTATGGAAAGTACTTCCCTCAGAAAGCGGGTGAAACCGCTGGCGGAAGCTAGTCTTCCAATAATTCCTTCTTCATCAATATCAAAATTCTTCTTCATGTGGCCAATACATTGCTTGTTGTCTATGTAGAATGTTTCTGGCACGTCCGTTCCGGGGCAGCAGTGAGTGACACAGCGATCCGCGCCGCGCTGACCGTGGCCGGCCTGGGCGCCTGCGAGGCCGAGTGTATTAGAGCTCATGCCTTCTTCTGCAGGGGATTCAGTTTTAGGTAAGAATTTAAGATTAAAGATCTATCCAAGATCTGTAGACTGTGTCATTTTAAATAGGTCTCTTTAAGCAATGATTATATTAATGACGACCGAATGGCGTAGTAGTTGCATATCAGCCTGCGACGCCGGAGGTCGTAGGTTCGATTCCTAAATAGCTTTCAAACTAAATTGACGTACTATCGGCCAACTATTGGCTGATTGGTAGCCGACAGTTCTGTTTGCAGTCTGTGGAGGCTATAAACAAGTAATTATTAAGTCTAAAATCTATTTTTCTGATAGATGCCACTCAATTTAATTCTCTCATATTATAACAAAAACCTACAGCCGAATTGAGAACCTCCTCCTTTTTTGGAAATCGGTTGAAAAGAGACAAAGCTCACAGCAAATCATAAAATTTTCGATTCCGTTCCTTCCAGATTCGATTCTCCAACAATAGGTGATGATTTAGAGAACTGCATTCTGACATCATCCCCACCAACGTCACTGGAGAGTGGGCGCGGGTTACGTCCCAACAGTGGGCATGAGTTATACGCGAGAGGCAACTACGGCAGAGGCTGTGAACCGGCGTTGTATGATGATGTGCAAAATCGAGATGAAGGTATGTTGAAAATTCAATTATCATCTGCCTAGAATTTTCCCAAGCCAAAACTAGAAGCCGACCCCGAATCCGAACATAGCGGGAACGGGGTCGGCTTCTAGTTTCACCTTATTCAGCTGAGTACCAGTGTTTTACATGGAGCCTCTGCCTACCTGACTTTCTCAACCCTATTCAAATCACCAAAAAGAAACAGAGCCGATTATCTATAGTAATATTATAAAGAGAAAGATTTGATTGTTTGTTTAAATTGAATAGGCTCCGAAAATCCTTGACCGATTTGGAAAACTCTTTCGCTGTTCGGAAGCTTCACTATCCCCGGTGATCTGTGATCAAAGGCTATGTTTCACGGGAAGAAGTGACCCGGGGTTGAAAAACGCGAGAAACTGTTACTGAAAAATATATTGTTTGCCGTATCATGTCGTGATAAACTGATTCGCTTATAACAAAAAATTAAAAGTCTTGACGGTGATACCACTAAAATATTAAAGCAAATCTTTTGACCTTTTGACCACCACAGTCACGTATAGATGACAAGCCATAAAGTTCTTTTTGAAGTGGTGGTGGAGGTTGAGTAGTATTTTTATTTTATTTGAGCTTTATTTTTGAAGAAGATTTTTGTTTAATTTCATCTTTACAGAATGTTACCTCCAATACGACAAGGCGGCGAAGCTGACTGGCTCTGCCATCCGCGGTCAGGCGCGCGTCAAAGACGAGCAAGCGTGCGGACACGCCTGCAACGAAGCTCCCTTTAGATGTCTTAGCTTTTCGTTCAAGTAAGTTATTATCTGATCTGTGTTCAGCTCGTCATTAGCTGGTCAGCATCAGCCTTTTTATTGTCCCACTGCTGGGAACAGGCCTCCTCTCATACAGAGAGGTAGTGAGCGGTAATCATCACGCTCGCTCAATGAGGGTTGGTGATTCCAGACTTTATAGTCCAGGTTTCTTCAAGATTTTCTCTTTCATCTTTCTTCCAAGATATACTTAGAAAGAACATTTATAATGACACTCAGACTCAAATTCATTTATTCAAATTAGGCTGATAAATCAGCACTTTTTGCAAAACGCACGTCAAAACAAGAGACAGTCCCCAAAACGCCCACCCTTCACACTTACTTTCATACAACTTTGAAAAGTTACATTGGTACTTGCCTGATCTGGAACCAAACTCGTACTCGAGAGGTTGTTGCTTTATCCACTATGCCACCACGACTGATATGCATTTAAATAAGCAATACCAAGTAGCGATAAATAATGTATTAGTCATTATAGTTATTAGGCTCGCGGAGTCTAAGATTGTAGAAAAGGGATGCGGACTAGGTCATAAATAAAATACTTTATCATATTCATTTTGTATAGCATCTTAAAATAATGTCAGTTTTATTCATCGTTTTGAACCGAAAACTGTTTTTATTTTTTTATTGGTAATATAATCGAAATAAGTATACGGATTGATGTGAAAAATCTGTGACGTCATATGTGGTTTTTTCATACAAATTGCATAGAGAGTAACAGTTTTTGACAGTTCTATAAAAGTATTGAATTTGACTAGTTGTCCGCATCCCTAATGAATACCTTGGACACATTAATCATGTAGGATATTTCAATTCCAGCAACAACGCGCCTCCCGACACGGATAACTGTCTACTATCAGAGATCAGGCTGTTCGACCTGCAGCGAGGAGTGGACTACATGCACTCGGCAGACGACTGGCTATTCGCCTTCGACCTTTTCAACGGACAGTGCTGGAGGAAGGTCCACGTCGGAGACTATGAGTAAGTGAAGCTTGGAGTATCAGGGAACTTTCTAGAAAATGGCATGTGGTTTGCTTCTCTTTGGTGTAGAAGTCGCTAGTCGCATGCTCACAGCCTGCCTGGGCTGTGGGTCGTTGGTAAGAGTTACCGTGGCCCTGGCACACAAAGACCTCCAGAAGGAACGTAGTAGGTTTTAGTCCATAAGAGTCTGCCACTCCCTCTAGCTCCACCCATAGCAGGAGGGGTCAATATAATGACAATTGAAGATTTCTCACATTCCAAAAAAGACTCAAAGTACAGCCAACCAACTTTGAACCATATGCGAAAAAGTTGAAAATCGATCGAAGAAATTTGACGGGTCCTAGCAGCTTGATTTGCTGTACATCCAGGTCCACCAAAGTACGTCGAGTCCCTACAGGATGCGAGGGAATCCGCAGGCGTCAGCTAGTATTCCACAATATGTAGTTAAGATCACTTTCCATACAGTCTTATGTAAAAGTCATTATATTCTAGTGAACCAGCTCCGGAAATACCCCGTCCTCTATCGTCACCACCTATCGAGGACCCGTACTCCATATCCGGACCGTCCGGACCTCCCGGACCTCCAGGCAGCACCGGACTGTCCGGTCCTAGCGCTCCTTCAGGACCTGGGTATTTGCCTGAACATGATAATGGTAAGTTTTGACAGTATCTTTCTTGAAAAATCTTATTTATACGAAAATATTGTGTCTTTTTCCTAAATATTATGTTGTGAAATGAAATGCAATGCAAAATGAAAGTTCACAAGTGATTAAAATAATTTATTTCAATTACCTACCTTTAAGATACTTGCTGTTACGTTTCTCGCACAATTTTTCTCGTGTCCCCGGGGAACTTATTCCCGTACCCTGATAAAAATGATCACGGGAATAATGTAGCTGTGTAGCTTCTAAAGAACAAAAAAAAAATCAAATATGTCAAGTAGTTTCGGAGCCTATTCTATACAAACTTACAATGACATCTTTCCTCTTTATAATGTTAGTAAAGATATTAATATATTTCTAGAAATAAACAGAAAAACATTAAATTCCAATCCAAGTTCGACTTCAGAATCCTGTTTATCTTCCTCGAAATGTAAGAACCAACATTCTATTTCAGAACCACCATTTATACCAGCATCAGGGCCGCCAAGTGGACCCGGATTCAAACCCTACTCTCCCGGCTCAGAACCACCTATTTACAAACCCGGCTACCCCGAACCATCCGGGCCTGGTTACAAACCGAACTATCTACCCGGTTCCCATAAGCCTTACCCAGAACCTTCAAGACCAGGTTATCAAGGCCCTAGTTTTAAACCTGGTTTTTCCGGACCTTCAGGACCAACTTTCGAATCCGATTATCCAGGTCCCATTTCACCTAGTTTCAAACCTGTATACCCACCGTCCGTTAACCCAAACCTGAAGCCAATTTATCCAGAACCTAGTGGACCTAGTTTCAAACCTGGATACCTTCCAGATCCTGATTTGAAACCAGGTTTTCGGCCTTCGGCGCCTCCTCAAAGACCTGTGTACAGGCCAATTTCGGGACCTCCAGAATATTTGCCAGAAAAACCAGGATATTTGCCGGATCGAAGACCAGGGTATCCTGGGCCTAGTAGACCAGTTTATAATGAGCCGAAGCCGACGAGACCTGTGAGACCGGTGGCAAAGCCAGGTTATCCAGATCGAGTTGATAATGAACCAAGTAAGATTGTTTTTTTTCTATTCTTTATTTGCTACTGTAGAGAGAGAACTCAAGAGGAGCTGATGCCTAAGTACAACAACAAAGTACAACAACAACAAACAAAGTAAAGCCGCACGGGTCGATCGACCATAAGGTTAAGCAATGCTTGGCGCGGCCAGTCCGAGGATGGGTGACCATCTTGTCATGACGAGTGCCTTCGTGTTTCGGAAGGTACGATAAATTGGTGGGTCCCGGCTGTCATACCGGCAGTCTTTACGAGTAGTCAAAGCCAGAAAGTCTGACAACCAGTCTTATCAAGAGGTATCGGGCTGCCCAAGCAACTGGGTTTTGGAGATCAGATAGGCAGTCGCTCCACGAAAAACACTGATAGGTACTCAGTTAAGCCTGGAAACCAACCCCGACACAGCTTGGGAAAAGGCTAGGCAGATGATTTAATGTTACTGTTGAAATTTAAATATATCATTAACATTCATTATAAATTTAATTCAAAGTATTTTGAACTTGATCAATCTTGTCAAATCAAATCTTTTAGTTTAGGAGTTCATTTTGTTTCTGTTCTATCTTTATCTAAAATTATTTTTATTTCTAATATTTCTTACTTTAAAACATCACTCATTATTCCCTGTTCTGTGGCAGTATCAGTATCGTGGCGGCACTACACGGTGTCGGGGTTCCCGTGCCGGGCGGGGACTGCGTGTGCGCAGAACGTGGTGGCCGGCCACTGGGCCTGCGAGCCTGAAGGTGGAGAGATTGGTCAGTATTGTTACACGACACATGGTGTTTGAATTTTGATATTTTAATACTTCATGTGTTATTATTTTGTTTTGTATAGAAATAGAACCGGTTCTTCAAACTGTTCAGACAGAATTGTATTGCTGGGGAGTTTGTTCCACCATTTCTTCTTCCCAGCAATTATATACAGGAAGTGGTGAAGGGGTTTTGGGTTTTTTTTTGTAAAATTGACCTTCAAAGAGTGCTGATTTTCAACCTACTTAGAGCAAATGAGTTTTAATCATATCTTTATCTACCCGCGTCTCTAGGGATTTCTCCCGCACTTGGATATAAAAGTAACGTATGTACCTGGATAAAAAGGTAGTTCTCAGCTTGTAGACTATTTGTATTGATGATCTATTTGTTTTAGGCTCTTGGGATTATTGCTGTGCACCGACTCATCGGTGTGGTTACAGCGAAGGTTTCCATAAACCATGGTAAGTACCTGAAAACATACTCTATTGGTCATTCGTTTGATAGTAGATAATTTATTTTAATTCGATATATAGTATAATTTATGTTTAATATTATTAGGTATTTTTAATTACGCAATCCATGGGTGATAAGAAAGAATGAGGATTTTGTTGTGAGGAAATTTTTGAGAATTAACTTGGATGGATGTAGAGGAGACGAACCTATTTGGTTCTCCATGAGACGAACAAAAAAACCATGGATTGTATTATAATATACAAATACATAATTATTACAACACTTAGACAACAGCCAACAAGCATGCTCATCACACAAATATCGACTGCACCGGGAATCGTACCCGGGACCCTCATTTCAGCATGGTTACCATTGCACCAACGGGCCAATGGGCTCGTCAAATCTCCCTTTAGTCTGACACCCCTCCTCTATATAATCTTGAACTTCCTGTCTATTCCTCAAGGTGCTACGTAGGACCAAACGATGACCAGTGGCGACCGTGCAGCGAGAAGTACTATCCGTACCATCAGCATAAAGTGCCGCATCCATCACAAGCTCATCTCCATGGAGCTGGGCATCAGTTCGCTCCGGGGCATAGAGGTAACACTTCCGATAACATTAGCGAGAGACCTTAGGGGTCTTTACAGGAGTAAGTTTAGATCCCGGTCTGTGGGTACTGCTATTGTAAAGATCTTTAAGATACTGATGACCTTTCAGGGTTAAAGAATTGAAAACTCATTTGACACTCCAAGGTGTCTAAGTTCATCATCATCTCCCGAGCCTTTTCCTAACTATGTTGGGGTCGGCTTCCAGTCTAACCGGATTTAGCTGAGTACCAGTGTTTTACAAGGAGCGACTGCCTATCTGACCTCCTCAACCCAGTTACCTGGCAACCCAATACCCCTTGGTTAGACTGGCGTCAGAGTGAGTTGACAGCGGTGTCTAAGTTGACTATAAGAATTTTGCTAGATCTTTTGAGAAAAGATCAGAACTGCATACAAATGTTCTAAAAGTAAATTGCGACGTCCGACATCAATTATTATTGTCATTTATCAGTTTTGAAAAAAAAAACCCATCATGACATCTCCAATGTCATCATGTTATTTTAAAAACACTTAAAATATCCATCAGAACCCAGTTAAACAAGAAAGTGAAGGACACATTACGTTTAGAACTCTAAGCTCTCATTTTTTCAGAAGATATACCACCCCTTCCGATAACACCCCGTCCTTGGCAAAGACCAGGATACAGCGATAGGGATAGGCCTGGACCTGCAGGAGCCCCAGGACTAGCAGGGTCTCCAGGATTGGCAGGTCCCCCTGGGCCGTACCTGTCTGAAGGCGATAGGAAGTACTGGGATGATCTGTACAAGAATGGACCTCAAGCATACTATGATAAATATGGAAATCCTCTGCCAGGTTTAAATATTTTTTTTGATAGACTGTTAATATTAGGTATCTTGTAGGTTCACAAAATTGGAATATTGAAGACTAACTTTGGAAGCATGAGAGATGATTAAGACACACATCTCTTAGTAGAACAAAGATTATGTACATATTTCTCAATTGATGAAAAGGGAGTGTACTAAACTGTGCCCAGCCCTAAATCCTTCTGCGTGGGAGAGGAGGCCTGTGTCTAGCAGTAGGACGATAAAAAGGCTGTGATGATGATGATGATGATGTACTAAACTGTGATTAAAATTAACTTGACTTGTTAAAAATGATTCTAGGGTAGTTTTAACAGTCTTTTCATCGATAATTTTATAGTAGTAACGCATTGTGTTTACTCTTCTTAAAGAACAGTAAACACCTTGATTAAGGTGAGAACTAATGTAGAAGCCTTAAAAACACCTCCTCTCTGTCAAACCTTCGGAAGATCCGAACGTGAAAATGATTCTAACCTGTGCTCTTTCTACATCTTCTTCATCTCCAGGTTACTCCCGCGTGCCAACAGAATCTCGTCCGCACATAAAGTTATCACACAACTACCCGCAGCCGGGCAGCGGGACCTGGCTGCCTGTGTCGCCATCGCACGAGCCTGACGGACCTCCCCCTACTGGCTTGGGTGTACCTAGGTATGTATAGTCATCTGCCTAGCCTAAACCCTAAGTTAAGCTTCTATAGTATGCAGTTGAGTACCAGTGTGCAACATAGAGCGACTGTCTATCTGACCTCTCACTACCGATGCCAGCACATCGGGCTACTGCAATCTGTCAAATTGTCTTGGTAGATTTTGAACGTTATCGCTGAAGCGTAAGGTTCTAAGTTGATTGGGAAAATGACAGTGACAGGACCCACAAAAAATGCTTTCTGAAACACTGCCGAATTTACTAAAAACCTTATACTTACAGATACTGGCCAGTAGCGTACCTCCACAAAGGTCCGCCCCCAAACACAACATATTTCCGCTACAACGAGACCCAACGCCCAACAACAACAACTGAACGATACTCTACTTCCCCCGAACCAACAACAGTCCCACCCAGATCCACAACAGACAGACATAGAGACGAGAAAAAATTTAACATGAGTGATTACGACGACATACTTAGTACAACTACATTTAAACCAACAGTTAAAACTAGTACAACTACACCAACAACTACTGAACTACCTGAAGTTATACAACCAGTAACTGAAAATATAACTGAAGTTGAATTAGTTAAACCAGAGAACGTTAAAGTTAAAGATACCATCAAAGGTATAGATGATAAGCTAGATGACTTTTCAAGTTCCATAGAAGTTTTAGATCTAGATGATGTTAAAGGAGATAAAACATCAGATTTGAAGGCTTTGGAAGCTGAAGAGAGACAGATTGAAGAAATAGGCAGGATTCTAGCCTCAAGAAGAGGTGGCAAATTAGTTCTAGATAAACGTTCGCAAAAAGATTTAGAAGCTAAAAGCATAGCTGTCGATAAAGATCTAATAGATTTCAACTTCGGTAACAGATTTAATGTCGAAAGGAGAGGAGTGATACAAAAAGTGAGTAAGGATGAGATAGAAAGAGAAAAAAGACTCGATAAGAGTTTAGAAGTGAGTGAAACTTCTTTTGTCCGCCCCCCTAGAGTTTTATCCACGACAGAAAATATAAGAAAAGCTATTGTTAATGGCAAAGTATTTTACGATGCGACAATAAGAGAACAGAGAGATACATTTTTTAATAATTCCACGCGAAAGAGTAAAAGTTTGAGGACTGGAGATGAATCTAAGATAACTAATCTAACATCTTCTGCCAGCTTTGGTAAGAAGATAATAAAACCAAGAAACGTAAACCCAGTGAGAAGAGTCAGAAGAGTTTATAAGAAGAGATATAATCCAGAAGAGGTGAGAAGAAGATTGCTGGAAAGAGAAAAGAGTAAACAAGAGATTAGTACAGAAAACTCGAGAAAAATATAATTTGCATCTCGCATGAATTTTCTAATAAAAAAATATTATTATCTCGTAATTTAAAAATTACACCCGTATAATTTAAAATATATTTTTCTTTTTTAATATTTAAAAGGATTGGTGCTTTAAAATAAATTGTCAGTTTGACTTTAAATTTTAATTTAAGTTGAATTGACGATGCGTCTTCGAAATTTTGTTAAATTTAAAATATTATTTTAAGTATATAAAAAGTAAGTATTCTTTTTAGAAATATAATTATTCTTTTTCGAAATTCTTAAAAAGGATTAAGTTTTATTTAAAACTCAATAAATATTGTTTAAATTATAAATATTTTAAAACTTAAGACGTATTTTTTCGTGTATTTTTTTAAATGATATTTTTTGTGATAATTTCTTTCTAAGTATATGTTACCAAATCGAAATAATGTTACCACGAAGAAATTAATTACGATCATTTAATTAATAAAACTGTAAGTTTAAAAATAGCACTTATAATAATTTAGTTTTAAAGTTTTTCTAAGACTACAAATAAATGCATTTCAAATAAAAAGTTTTATTCTTTTTGATAACCTGGCAAAACGATTCGAAGGCATATAATTTTTCATTTAATTTATATTATGAAGCTGAAAATTTTTGTTTGTTTGTACGCGCTAATCTCAAGAATATGAAAAAAAACTGGTCCGATTTGAGAAATTCATAATGGGTAAAAATAAAACATTCTGGGTTTTAGTCAGTAATAGTCTGACACTCCCCATTTGATGATTTCAAAACAAAAAAGGGTTACTTTTAGGCAAAGTAGTTCCCAGGAAACGCATATGAGACACGTCAGCACATCAACCTACTTCAATCGGTCAAATTTATTTAATAGATTTTCAACTTTATTACAATACTGGAAGGATAATATTCGATTGGTAAAATTTTACAGATTTGGCAGTACAATATAAGTATACAAAGTGAAGACGTGGTGGCCTAGTGGTTAAATAGCCAACCTCTCAAGTGTGAGGGCGTGGGTTCGATTCCAGGTCGCGCAAGTACCAATGCAACTTTTCTAAGTTTGTATGTACTTTCTAAGTATATCTTGGACACCAATGACTGTGTTTCGGATGGCACGTTAAAATGTAGGTCCCGGCTGTCATTGAACATCCTTGGCAGTCGTTACGGGTAGTCAGAAGCCAGCAAGTCGGACGCCAGTCTAACCAAGGGGTATTGGGTTGCCCGGGTAACTGGGTTGAGGGGGTCAGATAGGCAGTCGCTCCTTGTAAAACACTGGTACTCAGCTAAATCCGGTTAGACTGGAAGCCGACCCCAACATAGTTGGAAAAAGGCTCGGGAGATGATGACAGTACTATATAAACAGTTGCATAATCACAAAAAAATTTGCTAGTTTTCGAACAATTTGAAAGCTTCGAGAAACGTACCTACTTAGTATGTAAAATACTATTGTAAAACCCAGTACACAATATGGCTACTTTACATGCATCGTGTTCAAAGCTCCAGGGACAACTTTTACTTATTTTCTAAATTGCACTTTCACGATGCAACTATATGCACTAAATGTTTATGCAGACGATGCAACATTTCACTTTCTAAGTTTGTTTTATGCAATAAGGGTGTATTGTTATATTGTATTGTTTAGAATATATGTATGTTTGGATTTTGCAATGCGGTCTGTCTGTTGTCGCAAAATTTTTGATTTTAATTTAAAAGTAATTGGTCGTGTCGAGAAAAATACTTTCCTTATCTGGATATAAAGTAAACTATGCCCTGTCCTAAGATCTAAAGTATATGTGTACAAAATTTTATTTAAATCGGATCAGTAGTTTTGGCGTGACAGTGCAATATACAAAAATAGAGAAGAGTTTGTTTGCTTGAACGATCTAATAACTACTGGTCCGATTTAAAAAAAATATTTCGGTGTTAGGTAACCCAATTTATACTTAGAAATATACTTAAAAAAGCACATACAAACTTTTCTAAGCTTGTACGTACTTTCTAAGTATACCTTGGACACCAATGACTGTGTTTCTTGGTACGTTAAACTGTAGGTCCCGGCTGTCATTGAACATCCTTGGCAGTCGTTACGGGTAGTCAGAAGCCAGTAAGTCTGACGCCAGTCTAACCAAGGAGTATTGGGTTGCCCGGGTAACTGGTTTGAGGAGGTCAGATAGGCAGTCGCTCCTTGTAAAACACTGGTACTCAGCTAAATCCGGTTAGACTGGAAGCCGACCCCAACATAGTTGGGAAAAGGCTCGGGAGATGAGATAGCCCATTTATCGAAGAAGACTTATCCTGGTGAGCGGAGTAGTTCTCACGCTGGTGAAAGCTAGTTTTTATAATAATAATAAACTTAAGAAGCTCGGGTAGTTCGCTAGTGAAGTTTAATTTTAATTTCTCCAAGTTTTATTAACTTTACTCGCTCTACAGTATCTGTGCAGATTAAAATGATGAAGCATGTATAATTTATAGGTTATACGCCAGCACATCAAGCTACCAGAAATTGTAAAATTTTCCCAATCAACCTTAAACCATATTCTTCAGCGATAAAGTTGAAAATCTATTAATGAAATTTGACAGATTGTTGTAGCTGTCTTTACAACAGAGAGAGCAAGTTCACGACCTAACTTAGTACATTACTTAGTAAGTTAGACATTTATTAAGCTCTGTGTCAAGTTTTATCACGCATTTCATTTTCCAAAGTGAAGTCTGCCATTTTGTATACTAGCAGTTCCCTGCAGTTCCACCTGCCTTTCGAAGGAACTAATTTCCGTACCCGGATAAAAAGTAGCCTATGTCCTTTCTCAGACTCCAGACTGCGTGTCTACAAATTTTATTCAAATCGGTCCATTAGTTTTGGCGTGAAAGCCTAAGAGATGGACAGAAGACGAACTTCGTTGAAAACTATTTGATCCAGAGAGTAGAAACACGCATCTTCATCTGTATAGGCTTTTGCCAAGCTATGTTGGGGTTGGTTTCCAGTCTTAACTAGATGATAAATTTTATTTATTTTGCAAATAGGTTGAACTCAACACTTTTACACGTCATTTTTTTTTATAAAAACCGCCGAAACAAACTCAAGGGTCACAGTCTCATGTCCGTACGTCTAAGGACGACAGGCCCGTGTCGGCGGTGCGTTCTGTTCCACGCGCTCCTCGAAGGGATGTCAGCAACATAGGAGGGGCCCGTAAGGGCCAGGGTCTGCCTGGGCTGCGGGTTGTTCGCAAGTGTTACCGCGGCCCTGGCACACAGGGACCTCCAGAAGGAACATAGTGTGTTTTAGTCAGTAAGAGTCTGACGCTCCCTCCAGCTGCACCCTCAGCGGGAGGGGTCGTTTGATGATTTCCCACGAAAAAAAAACTAAAAAAAAGGGTCACAGTCTCTTTTAGAGTCCAGACATAAAAATAGATTAAGCTGTGCCCTACCGGGTCCATATTGTTTTTTCTATAATATAAAATGTACCACCTGTATTACATATGGAAAGCTAATAAAGAATTGAGTATTGAGTAGATGTAGCTGAGTACCAGTCTTTTACGTTCTACGTGGTGAACTACACAAAAACACTTTTACCTCGGCAAATTATAAGTACTGCAGATTTCTATAACTCTCAAAATTTTCACATCACGATCGAATTTAACATAAATACGAAACATAAAATTTAATTGCAATAAATACAAAAGTCGACCGTTTAAATGTATATTCTTCACAATTGTATTTCGTCACAGACTATTAGATTGTATTTTTATGCCCCATTAGAGTTTTAGATATTATAAAAGTATATGGTCTAATGGTTGAAGTCATAAGTCTGTAACCACCATAAGTTGGTGATATAATGTGGAGCGTGCGTCTAATAGCCTTACAATACAGGATGTTTTTTTTTATTATATCTTCGATTATATTTTACAGGTAGTCAGAAGCCAGTAAGGCTGACGGCAGTCTACCCAAGGGGTATTGGATTGCCCGGGTTGAGGAGGTCAGATAGGCAGTCGCTCCTTGTAAAACACTGGTACTCAGCCGAATCCGGTTAGACTGGAAGCCGACCCCAACATATTGGGAAAAATGCTTGGGAAATGATGATCTTCGATTATATTTTGAGCTTTTTCCAAGCCATGTTAGGGTCGGCTTTCAGTTTAAACTGAGGCAGCTGAGGACTAGTGGGCCACATGGAGCGGCTGCTTATCTGACCTTCTCAACCCAGTTACAAGGGCAACCCGATATCCGTGGATCATTTCTGTCTTCTAACTACCCGTAACGACTGCCAAAGATGTACAAATGACAGCCGGGTCCAACCAATTTAAAAGCGCATTAACCGAAAGTTGGCAACGTAGCTAATTATTTTTATAAGTACAGGGCATTATTTCGTATCTTCACACAGTTAAATAAATTAAAGTGTCTAAATATTTGCGACGTTGTACTCTTAACGGGGAGGTACTCGTCATTACAAGATGATCACACATCCGGGGACCATTCGCGCCAAGCGTTGCTTAACGGGCGTCTGTTCATCTCCCGAGCCTTTTCCCAACTATGTTGGGGTCGGCTTCCAGTCTAACCGGATTCGGCTGAGTACCAGTGTTTTACAAGGAACGACTGCTTATCTGACCTCCTCAACCCAGTTACCCGGGCAACCCAATACCCCTTGGTTAGACTGGCGTCAGACTTACTGGCTTCTGACTACCCGTAACGACTGCCAAGGATGTTCAATGACAGCCGGGACCTACAGTTTAACGTGCCATCCGAAACACAGTCATTGGTGGTCAAGATATGCTTAGAAAGTACATACAAACTTAGAAAAGATGCATTGGTACTTGCCTGACCTGGAATCGAACCCACGCCCTTACACTTGAGAGGTCGGCTCTTTAACCGCTAGGCCACCACGACTTAACGTGCGCCTGTTACGATACAATAAACGATAATTTGTTACAAAAGTCGTATAAA
Source organism: Heliothis peltigera (assembly GCA_958496145.1). NCBI lineage: Eukaryota > Metazoa > Arthropoda > Insecta > Lepidoptera > Noctuidae > Heliothis > Heliothis peltigera. The sequence goes on along the minus strand of OY292348.1, from coordinate 3,021,177 downwards.
ATATAAAAAAAAACACACCCTGTACATTTCGAAAGTGAAATGAACTATTAAAAACAAAAGCGTGACAATAAAATTATTACGGAGCGAAAATAATCGCGATGGCTGCCAGAAAATATGGAAACGCGTAATTGGACATAAAAATGCATTTACTGACTTTCCCTATTCCGATTAAAACCGCGAACGTAAAAGTTAAACGTTTAAGTTTAATATTTACGGATTGAGTTTAAGTTTCATTTATTTTTACAATGACTGCCTCGTTTCTCTAGTAGTGCACGGGGTCTCGGGTTCGATTCCCGGGTCAGGCCCAAATCGCTTCGTGGGTTTTGAGAAACTCTCATAAAGCAGCCTGGAGTCTGGTAGTTGGTGATTGAATCACCCGTGTATCGGAAAGCACGTAAATGTCGGTAATGCGCCTGATCTCTCTCCGGTCGTGTCGGATTGCCGTCCCATTGGACTATGAGAGTGAGGGAATAGAGAGTGCATCTGTATCTGCACGAATGCTTGTGCACTATACCTAATATGTCCGGCGCAGCTGGCTGATCTCCATAAAAGAGAACGGCCTGGATGCCATCATTTTTACAATTCAAGTGAACGAAACGAAGATCTTAGGGGTAGTTGCCTGTTGCTTGTGATTGATTTTGTACAAAATTTTTAACAAAACAGACGAACACACGCATAAGGACCATTTTTCTGAAAACAGCGTCAATATTGTTTGATAAATGGAGCAGCAATTAACATTTTTCAAATTCGTATGATGAAGAGTGAGATCATAGTGGGGACATCTTGCTATCTCTTTTGCACATGCTTGATCTAATAGCGGTGACGTCACAAGCCTGTATATGCATCCTTTTTCTGTTTTTTAACTGATTGACTTTCTACTGGTTTTCAAAGGTTTATTAATTACTTATTTCTCAACGGATTCCAGAAACTTTTCCTTTTTTGGTTTGATAAAATGTTACTTTTGATTTGAATAATTAAAAAAGAGTCAAATACCGCGGTCACGACTACATGACAGACATTCAAAGTTTAAAAAATGATCCATTTCAATCGATATAATTCAGAACTCACTACTATATTATACATAGGTATCTGGCGCTGATACGCACTTTTCTTTTTTTGACATGACGGTCAAAAGGTTTAGTAGATACTATCGATAAATCATACCAAACCATAAACGATAAATTAATCTTTATTAACTATGTTGCAACTTAATTAAATATCATCACCCATCACCATATAAAATTGCAAAATTTCCCCTCGTATCGTATCTGATGTCGTACCGTCAGCGTGATATCAAATTCGCGCACTTACCGGGGAAAGTAGCTTTCACCCGGCATTTAGTAAAAGTGAGCTAACTCAGGTAATACCAGGAGGTCAATGAACTGCTGACCGAATGAAGGAGTGACCGAATAGTTGATTGAGGCGTCCGAGTAAAATAGATATCATTGTCATTATATCACACCAGTGCTAAATTGATGACTTTTAACTGGCTGAAACATAATATATTGTGATGTATGTAGTTCAAAATTGAAATATTTTTTCTAATGAGCATATCCTGTTACCTAATGCTATTTTGTTTGATTTTCTTCTCACTAATAAAGATAAATGGATACTTGCTTTAACTAAAGTTGATACAAGAATATAAATTTCTTGACACACTTCGCTGAAATGAACAACGCGTTTTTCTTAAGTAACCAGTTACTGGTGAGTTTACCCTATTGGTCATTGTCATAATCATCATCATCAGCCTCTTCATTGTCCCACTGCTGGGCACAGGCCTCCTCTCATACTGAGAAGGTTGTTGATTTCAGACTTTATAGTCCAGGTTTCCTCGAAATGTTAAAATTAATTAGTCATTGGTGTCTAACATATACTTAGTAAGTACATACAACTGACTTATGAAAATTGCATTGGTACTTGCCTGAACTGGAATCGAACCCGCACCCTCACACTTGAGAGGCTGGTGCTTTAACCACTAGGTCACCACGATTGTCATAATATAACTCGTTCTTTTCCAAGTATGATAGATGCGTTTAAAAATGCCTATATGTATTTTCCTATCGTACATGTCCCCAGCTGCTGGTGGATTGCAAATAGTTTTAATTTTATTAGGACACAGGTGGACATTGGATACTTTCTAGGTTTTACTGCCGCACACAGAAACAATATAATTAGTAGATAAGGCTTCATCAATTGGTTATTGATGGCCCAGTGTGAAACTTATTTTAATACTCCCACAAAGACTGCATCCGGTAAGACTGGAAGCCGACCCCAACATAGTTGGGAAAAGGCTCGGGAGATGATGATGATGATGAAAGACTAAGACAAAATAATATAACATAGAGTAACTAAGTAGGATGGCCGATGGACTATAATATAAGGTCTAACAAAAATAGTGCATCATATTTTTACAGGTCATCTAGTACATGCTAAGGATCATGTGATAGGTAATCGTGGCTAAGTGAGTGTAAGGCACACATATCTATCGGCTAAGCAACGTTTGGCGCGCTCAGTCTATGGATGGATCCACACTATCTTGTCAAATTGGTGAGTCCTGGCTGCCATTTTAACATCTTTGGCAATCGGGTAATCAGAAGCCTGAAAGGGGTATTTGTTTGCCCAAGTAACTGGGTTGAGGAGGTGCGATAGGCAGCCTCTCTATATAAAAAGTCTGGTACTCAGCTGCATACGGTGACGACTATAAGCCGAACCATCTACAGTTTAAGAAATGGCTAGGCAGTTAATAAGCCGTCTAACAAAACAAATGTCATATTTAATTTTACCGAGTAACGTTAGCAATTACTTTATTACCGCGCTCTTAACCTACAATTTAACAGCCTAAGGAAAGTGTTGTCAGGTGTTTGACGCGCAAACGCCAGCACATCAAGCTACCCAAAACTGCAAAAAATTCCCAATCAACTTTGAACCATATGCTTCAGCGATAAAGTTGAAAATCTATTAAGGAAATTTGACAGATTGCAGTAGCTTGTTTGTATGTATGTACATATATGGCAAAAAACGTCTCTGCCAAGTTACCTAGTACAAGAAGTTTATCGGTCATGTGCTTTGATTCTTAATAAGCTATTGTCTGAGTGAAACTTGGACTCACGGCCCGGGTTAACTTATGCTGTTTGCGTTTTAGGTTAACGGATGCTTCCGAAGTGGGTAAGGGTTACAGTTTAAATTAGATTTTGTGTCGAGGCTAGAAAAACACAAAAAAAACCGGCCATGTGCGAGTCGGACTCGCGCACGAAGGGTTCCGTAACATTATTTATAAAACGGACAAAAATCATGTCTGTTTAATGGGAGCCCCCTTGAAATATTAATTTAATTTTAATGCAATTACTTATTTTTGAATTAAGTAATACATTACATATTCTGTGAATATTTCAAGCATCTACCTGTTGCCGTTATCGATATCGAGCAAAAATGAACAAAAAAATCACGTTTGTTGTGTGGGAGCCCCCCAAAATATTTATTTTATTCTAGTTCTAGTTTTTAGTATTTGTTGTTATAGCGGCAACAGAAATACATCATCTGTGACGGACGGACAGAGGAGCGAAAACAATAGGGTTCTGTTTTACCCTTTGGGTACGGAACCCTAAAAACATCGTAACACGTTGAAGTTTTCCTAAATTTTCTAACTTGGCCCTTGACCCCGTTGGCGCAAAGGTAACCAAGCCGGACTGCCGAGGGAGGTTTCCGGATTAAGTTATATGTTCTTTCTAAGTATATCTTGGACACCAATGACTGATTAAAGGTAAGTAAAACATCTCGAGGAAACCTGGACTATAAAGTCTGAAATCGTGGTGATTAACGCTCAATGCTTCTCTGAGTGAGAAGAGGCCTATGCCCAGCAGTGGGACTTTGAAGGGGATTTTGAAGGGCTTACGTTTGATCTTTGTGTAGTCAATTGTCTAAAGGGTCACCTGTTCAGAAAGCATGAAAATTTGACGATTTCTATTGGTGATTGAAAGTGAAATGTTATTAATTATTTTTCTTATTACATCTGCGATTTCCTCCGCGATCAGATGGAACTACTTCATCCAGATATAAACAGCCATCTCCATCTCCAAGTTAGGACCTGTCTCTTTAACAAATAAGATAAAAAAACATTTATTCAAAGTAGGCTGAAAATCAGCACTTCTTGAAGGTAAATTTTAAAATGGACGGCCCCAACAACCCCTTCCAGGTTTATGTGTAAATGAGAGAAAATTTCACCTCTATCGGTTCAGCCAATTCATTTCTTAAATCATAATATAACTATAGCTACCTACGTATAGAGTATACTTTTATTTAACATACGTAAGCGATACAAACAGACACATTTAATTTTGCAATTATAGGTTGATTAGTTAGGATAATAGTCAAAATATACAACCGTTACTACATACTCACTATATTCAGTGTGTAATTCCCTTTATAGTTCAGTGTGAACGAGCCCTAATGATGCATTCAACCTCCGATACCTGTCGGCCATTGCTATGTTACAATAATGTACCGTTCGCAAAAAAAGGCGCTTTATATACAAATAAAACATTGTTAGTCATGCGATTTGTTATTTTCACTCAATGTTCTTAGTAAGGTCAGCAAAAAACGGCCATGATTGCACGAAAACAACGAATTGTTTTTTGTACTTTATTGTATACATATTTAGTTCTTGTGTACTTAAGACATAATAATTATTATCGGGACAATATAATATATCGGCCACGGCTGCCGTTCTATCCAGGATCAGCCAGCTGCGCAGGACATATTATAGTGCACAAGCATTGGCGCAGATACTGGTGCACTCTCTATTCCCGCACTCTTATAGTAAGCAATCTCACACAACCAGTGAGAGATCGGGTTATGACACTTTTAGTATTTAAAGAGCTTCTATGAATAAATTGCTGTGCCCTAAAAGGGTCATGTATGTATGTATGTACTAACTAACTAACTTGTAAACTACATGATTGCAATAAATGACTATGACTATGCCTCTCCGATGCACGAGTGTATCAATCACCAACTTCCAGACTCCGGGCTGCTTTATGAAAGTCTTTTAAAACTCAAATAACGATTTCGGCCTGACTCAAGAATTGAACCCGAAACTCCGTGCACAGCAGTCGCACTATGCAACTACTAGGTCAACGAGTCGAGGCAAATCTGTGTATATACGCGTCAATGGTCGTAAAATTGACCACAAGCTTAACCGCATTTATTTATAACAATAGACATCACAAATACTTCATAATATGTATGTATTCGTTATTACTCAAAAGGTTTTACGTTTATATAAATACTTTTTTGTATAACCTCCAATTTAAAACCGGCATCAAAAATCCTTTCTCATGAGCAAACAAAAAAAAATGTTGAACAATTATTTACCTTTTTTTTGCTGACGCTTCGTAAATATCGTACACAAATAAACTTTCTATTGTGCCCGGCTGTGTCGAATACTTTATCGATGATAGCTAGTGATGTGCTTGTAATTTATCGATGTTTTGTAGTGACAGTTTTTGTAAATTATGGCTGTTCCTGTTTTTATGTTTTGTAAGTGAAAATGAATTTAAATTAAAATGCTAGTTTAGCGATTAAGTACCGTAGCGATTGTTCTTGTTTTTTTTTAGTGAGTGAAAATTTTCTGTGTGTTATATTACAATAATGTGGTTGACAGCTTAAGTTGTAGAACTTTATCATAAAAACCTTTAAGGAACAGGTATTTGTACTTGGTAGAAATTGACATTCGACAAGCAACTTGTAAGTAGCAACAGAAGGTGCACACTATCGATATCACTGCTGGACATCACTAATCACCTAGACGTGACCTCCAAGCGAAAGTCCAGCCGTCAAGGAGGCTAGTGCTGTGCATTAGAGTAGTAAGTAAAATCACGCATCGATATCTTACGACAAAAATTTTAACCTTTGCATTGACACACTTTAATCAAGAAAATGAAAGTCGATAAAGATATTATTTATCGAGCGAAATGAGTAACGCTCTATGACTCAGCTGATTCGTTTTAAATGTTACGGAAGTATCGACATTTTATTAAAGGGAGAGGCTCTCATTACAAGTACGTAAAACCCGAGGAAAATAGGCAAAGAAGTGTAAATAAATCTATACCATAGAAAATATAGACTAAGGGCCTGTTTCACCACTTACGAATAAGTTCCAGATAGTTTATTTAGTTAGATTATTAATTTATTATTATGATTATTATTTATTAGCCAGATAGTTTAATTTCATACAAATTCTGTTCCATTTCTTAAATTTATTTAACTGTTTATGGTTTAGGGCCAGTTCACAATGTCCAAATAGCAACTATGTATTTTTTAATCATTTTACCTAAGCCCTTTGTAAAAACTAGCATGTAGGAGGCGCATTCTGTTCCACGTGCTCCTCGAAGAGCACTTAGCAAACATAGAGGGCCGAGGCCTGCCGGGGTTGCGGGTTGTTCGCAAGAGTTACCTTGACCATAGCACACAAACACCTCCAGAAAAAACAAAAACGGTTTTAGTCAGTAAGAGTCGGACACTCCCTCCAGCTGCTCCCACAGGGAATTACTACCCGCACCTAGATAAAAATTAGCCCAAATGTTATACTGATGTTTACGCTATATTACTACCAAGTTTCACCCGAAATCCGTTCAGTCGTTTAAAGAGGCGTGAAGAGGTAACAAACATACACATTCACAAACTTTTGCATTTATATATTAATGTGTTTAGTGTGATGTGATGATAGTGTGATGTGATGTTCTGAAGTGTGATGTGATTTAGCAAGAAGTTCCGAACTATAAATTCGTACTTTAATAATAATCATACCAATCCCACCACAATAGCCCAAGTAGGTTTTCTTCCATAGTTAGCAATAGTTTAGCGCAAACGGGGGATTGTCCTTGGGTACATTTCCATAGTGTATACAGGGATAATCGTTGGTTTTGTGTCACCATTACATACATATATTAAAGTTGTCTCAAAAGGGCTTCAGCGTGTTGGCTTCGGCCCCACGTTCGCCTTCCAAAAGTCCGGGACTCCATAGTCCCGAGTACATTCAAAATTCATACCAATAACCGTTCCGGGTTATACTTAAAAACTCATTCTTAACGCTATCGAAAGTGTTTTAACCGACCCAATTTTAACTCAAGCGTAAAAATAAAAGAAAAATTCCGTTATTACTTCATTCCGAACTGATCTAATGAGATAGAGAAGTAATATATTCATTAGCTTCGTGATTATTATACCGTTTGCATTGTATTAAACCGATTTATCATTTCGAATTAAGAGTCCATTTTCCGTAATTAACGACGCATCTGCAAAGATACTGCTATCTCTTTCAGTTTTATTGGGTAGGGGAATATCTATCTCTTTCTTTATTGTAAACGAGGGGTTAGTTTATTGATTAATTTGTATGCAGATTGCTGAATTTGCATTTTAGTTCCCGGAAAATGTGTAATATTATGGCTAATATAATGGCGTCCATACCGGCTTTTCTCTCTAAGGAGATGAGCCAGCTGCGCAGGACATATTATAGTGCACAAGCAGTCGCGGAGATACAGGTGCACTCTCTATTCCCTCACTCTCACAGTCCGATGGGACGGCAATCCGACACGACCGGAGAGAGATCAGGTATAGGACCGACATTTACGTCCTCTCCGAAGCACGAGTGTACCTATCATCAAATTCCACACTCCGGAGACTTTTGCTGTTACAAAGTAATTTCGGCTAGACCCGGGAATTGATCAAGAGACCGTATGCTTAACAGTCACGCCATGCGATTACTAGACCAACGAGGCAGTAGAGTATAAATTGCTGATTACCTTAATCACCAATCAGCAATGATCAGACAAACAGTAACTATAATATATTTAATCCACATTTTAATATGTAACAGACTCCTTCATCTGCCTAGCCTTTTCCCAAGCTATAATGGAGTCGACTTCCAGTCTCAACCGAATGCAGCTGAGTACCAGTATTTTACGTGGAGCGACTGCCTATCTGACCTCCTCAACCCAGTTAACTGGGGAACCCGATACCCCTTGTTAAGACTGTTTGTAAGACTTTCTAGCTTCTGACTACCAAAGACATACAAATGACAGCCGGGACCCACCAATTTAGCGTGCCTTCTGAAACACGGAGGAACTCGTCATGACAAAATAGTCACCCATCCAAGGACCGATCGCGCCAAGCGTTGCTTAACCTTATGATCGATCGACCCGTGCGGCGTTTACTTAGCCTCATGTATAATAGTCCTACATTTTATCTCAAAACCGGTTAAGTTAGATCTAAAACAGTTCTAGTTCTTATAAAAGTTCTACTTATACTTACGAGTTGTATTTTTTCATATAATTATGTCATTTAAAGATAGAAGTTAGAAGAACTGATATGGGGTCTCACTCGTTATTTTTTGACCACGTAAACTTTGGACTGATGATGATATTTTGTAATAGATATTAGAAACTGAGGTCTTCATTTGTTTTTTGTAAAGTTTTTGAAGTGAATTGTTTTGATTTCGACAAATAAGAAGATTTAAATCTGTGTTGAGTGTCTTCAAGAGGTATCTGCTATCTTCTAGAGCATTTGGTCAGGATTTTTTTCAGTTGTTATTGACAATAACATTTAAGGAATAATTGTTTCTTCTTATATCCAAACTATTACGGCTTATTCGAGTATCGGAAAATAAATTCACGTATGTAATACAGGGATAAAAAAATGCCTGAAATTGTATAGCTGTTTTAGAATCTTCGTGACTAAAACCCACTACTACCTTCTAGAGGTCCCTGTGGATCAGGGCCATGGTAACTCTTGCGAACAACCCGCAGCCCCTCTTTAATACGGACTCAGCTGCATAATTCACCATGCACAATCACTCTCCCTCTTTATCTTTTTAAAAGATTCTAAAGAAACCAAGATAAATCTATCTTAACCATTATCTTTGACAAATACCTCAATGATACATCATTCGATTCTAAAGTTCCAAGTTTCACCAGTTGAACCATAAAAAGAAATGTTTCTCCCTCTCGCTCTAACATATGTCTATCTCTCACAATTTCTCATTTCACCGTTCACTTGTTTAGCAAGTCGCTAGTTAATTTGACCGAGTTGCTTCTCGCGCTAGCTGATACTGTATTTTCAGCCTTATATGCATGGGATAGAAATCACTTTTGGTTGTCAAGTGAAAGTAAGATGGGACCTTCTAAAAGTAAATTCTTTGTGGTAATATGTATGTTTCTTATTTTACAGAGTTAAGTTGGTCAGTTGGCTAGTAGGTTCGCAGCTGTAACCACGGGCAGACGTCTCGACAGACAACAAAAAATATTACGAGAAACATGTCGAGAACATCTTGTCGATGCCGCTGAAAAAAAAATTGGATTCGAAAAAAAAAATGTGAATGTGATCAAAAATCGAACGTCAAAAATTTAAGCTTCGATTTTCTGCGCGCGCGAATTTAAACGTCAAAATGACAGTTCGAAAGTGGTTTGAATTTGGAAAATCTATGCGCCGTAGTGATGTGAAAATGTTGTTTTCAATTTTAGTGATACTATCCGTATTGGACAATTTGCCCTTAACTTGTAAGGGTGAAGATTATGATCGAGGTAAGTTAAAATTAAATCTCTACCCTGAGTAACTAACAAAACTCCGTAGTTTTTGAACATTTCTTTAGCATTTTATTAAACTTTATTTTAACCGGCTTCCCAAAAAGAAGGATGTTCTCAATTCGATAACGCGACACAATTGACCCAGGACAGTCATAATCAAATACTGTACTAACTCAAAAACCAAAAACAAACATTGACCCAAATAAAAAAAAAGAAACTCAGACGATGACCATTCACACAGTTCCAAATTCAAACAGACGACGCATAAAAAAAAACAATAGAACCTCTCTATCATGGTGACGATAAAAAATCCAAAGACAAACATAGCATACCAGTTATAGGCGCGAAAGTTGTGACCGCCTGTGGGAAATGTGTCACTGTTACTCTAGGCATAGACTAGCCATCTTTAATAATTAATATTTATGCACTTTCTTGTGACATACAAGTGTATTTATGTTGCATTCTGTTAGTGTCTTAGACAATAATATACAATGGATTTATAATATCCGTAGAGAGCTGAGCTCATGTGAGAAGATTCTACCATATAACAAGAAAGTTTTCTTGACAAATTTCGGCACACAAATTCCTATGAAGTTTCAAAATAGTTATGAAAAAAATTGAGAAATTTGCAAAGTTCAGCAGGCTTAGCATGGCGATTTTATATCTATTCTGTCAAGAAAAGACAAAGCTTTTCCTGTCAATATCAACATGTCTTCTGCCCGAGCATGGCGCGACCTGTCAACTCGCATATAATCACTTGTAAACTTATGTCAATCGAAGAAAAGAAAATTTACTCCAAAAAATGCCCAAAGAAATTTTACGTCAATCTGTCACTTTTCTGTCATTATGTCCATTCTCCTGTAAACAAAACTTGTTTCTACGGTTGCCATGCTAGGCCTGTAGTAATTTTTTTGGGAGATCCTAATGCTTAGATCTGATTATTCACCATGTTGTGATTAGAATCAGTTTAGCATTAGACAGAAGATTAGGTACCTATAAGAAGAAGAAGAAGATTGAGTTGTAAGAGATAGTTTCTATAGAAGTACTGTTCTTACAAAAACTAAGAATCTTTATTCTCAAAGTTTCTACCTGTATTAACATGTAAATACGCCAGCACATCAAGCTACCTGCACGAAACTGTCAGATTTTCCCAATCGACTTTGAACCATATGCTAAAGCGATAAAGTTGAAATTAGTAGCTTGATGTGCTGGCGTCTGTACAAACATACACCTACAAAAACTTTCGCTTTTATAATACTAGTGTGATAATTTGTAACCCAGAATAAATACGCGTCAACTACTAAACAGATTTCAATGAAACTTGGCTGTCATCATCTCCCGAGCCTTTTCCCAAGCTATGTTGGGGTCGGCTTCCAGTCTTAAGCGGATGCAGCTGAGTACCAACGTTTTACGTTGAGCGACTGGCTCTCTGTCTGACCTCCTCAACCCTGTTATCTGAGCAACCCCATACACCTTGGTAAGACTTACTGGCTTCTGACTACCCGTGACGGCTGCCAAAGATGTATAAATGGGTGTAAGGCACGGCCCTCCGCAAACTGATAGGGTGCATTCAGCTTCTTATTCTTATTTTTGAATCATATTTCACTGGAATTTTTCTCAGGATTATTTTTATTTTTTTACCGATTATTCATCATTTTTTTCTTTCTGTGAATGCAAAATTACATTCTTTGCACGTATAGCTTATTATATTATAATATCTGTGTATTGTTCCCTAAGGAAGCGAGAGAAACCACTAGCGGAAACTATGTAGTACTTAGTTCCATAAAGAGCCACCAAGGAAAATCATATACATAAATAGCCGTTTAGCCAAACCGCAGACATTAAACGGTGCTGTGGTTTATATTCACCGTTTAACTAATCATGTGCACAAACTTCTAAACCACAGTCAAGCGTGTTTGTATGCGGTTAAATATTGCCATTAGAAATGGTTAAGTTAGTTCTGTGGTCAAGTTAGGAGATGGTGAAGTAATTATAATCTTTGTAACTGCCTCGTCTAGTAGTCGCATAGCGCGACTGCTGTGCACTGGTCTTGGGCCGAAATCACTTTGTGGGTTTTGAGAAAATTTCATAAATCAGCCCGGAGTCTGGAAGTTGGTCGGAGGGCACGTAAATGTCGGTCCTGCGCCTGATCTCTCTCCGATCGTGTCGGATGGCCGTCCCATCGGACTATGAGAGTGAAGGAATAGAGAGTGCACCTGTGTTTGCGCTAATGCTTGTGCACTATAATATGTCCAGCGCAGAAATTTGAGAACATACATTTATCAGCGCGTTCAAGCAAACAAACTTACTCTAGAATTATAATCAGCAAGAATACAAACTTTATAATCATAATTCACTAAAGGCTGGACCGATTTAAATAAAATTTGGTAGACACATATGGTCTTTTTTTTTTTTTTTTTTTTTTTTTTTTTTTTTTTTTTTTTTCGTGGGAAATCATCAAATGACCCCTCCCGCTGAGGGTGCAGCTGGAGGGAGTGTCAGACTTTTACTGACTAAAACCCACTATGTTCCTTCTGGGGGTCCCTGTGTGCCAGGGCCGCGGTATCTCTCACGAACAACCCGCAGCCCAAGCAGACCCTGGCCCTAAAGGGGCCCCTCCCATGTTGCTGACATCTCTTCGAGGAGCGCGTGGAACAGAACGCGCCGCCGACACGGGCCTGTCGTCCCTAAAGACGTACGGACGATGAGCTACCCACACTCACCGCCCACAAGCCCGCGCAGACACATATGGTCTTGAGTCAGAAAAAGGACTTTATCCGGGTGCGGGAAGTTACTATACATTTACTTACTATTAACAATTTTTACATTTTATTGATTCGACATCACTTGTTTCTTTGCTAATTATTTGGTACTACTCACTATCTACTTATTATACAAACAAACTTAGCTACGGGAACTCAATTTTTTGGTCAACAAAATAACTATTTGAAACAATATTATAACTCTTCGAAGGATCAGATAAAATCGTGCAAAGAACTTGAACTAAAAAAAAAACAATCGAAAAACTCAAACGAAAAAAAAACCGTCCACAGAAGTCGCATGTCCCATCACTATTCGGCCCGCGTAACCGAAAACCCGGTCAGGTTTACCGAAACTGGAATTCTCCGTACAACTTACTATATAATGGGGGCTACTTTTTAGTGGTCTTGATTAATTCGACCTGAGATCGCCTCACTTCGTAAAGCTTTCCTGCTTCGTGTATCGCACGATGCATTTCTCTCTCATTTTATGGAGCTAGTGGACTTGTTTTTTGAAAAAAAAAGTAGTACTTACAGTGTCTTATTGCGTATTTTTCGTCGGCGTTGGTGGTCGCAAGCTTAAACGCAATTGTTCAGTACAAGCGACCAGTAACAGATAACATATTATTATGCCTGCCTCGTTGGTCTAGTAGTCGCAAGGCGCGACTGCTGTGCACGGGGTCTCGGCTAATCCCGGGTCGAGCCGAAATCGCTTTGTGGGTTTTGAGAAACTCATAAAGCAGCCCGGAGTCTGGAATTTGGTGATTGATTCACCCGTGCATCGGAGAGCACCTAAATGTCGGTCCTGCGCCTGATCTCTCTCCCGTAGTGTCGGATTGCCGTCCCATCGGCTTATGAGAGTGAGGGAATAGAGAGTGCACCTGTATCTGCGCGAATGCTTGTGCACTATATATGTCCTGCGCAGCTGGCTGATCTCCATAAAAGAGAACGGCCGCCGTAGCCGACAACCGGCCTGGATGCCATCATCATCATCATTATACGAGTAGTCTTATACTCGTAGCGTCCGCGAAAGTTTTCGTCAGCGATTTCATTGATGTGTCCTGGGAACTACTCCGCGAGCTCGGATAAAAAAGAAGCCTAACTCATAACCTTCCTTGATAAATGAGCTATTTAACACCGAAAGAATTTTACAAATCGGACGAGTAGTTCCTGAGATTAGTGCGTTTAAGTCAACAAAACAAAATCAACAGCTTAATATTAGTACGCACTAGCGTCCACGAGCGGTTACACCCGCGTCCCGTAGTAACAACTCCGCGCACTCGGATAAAAATGTTGCCTAGCCTTCTTTGTTAAATGAGCTATCTAACATTGAAAGAAATTTTCAATTCGGTCCAGTAGATCCTGAGATTAGAGCGTTTAAATCAACAAGCAAAAAAACTTATTTTAATAAGATTAAGATTTATAATATTAGTATACATTTTAGATTATTGGAAACTGCATGAAAATGCATTTGACATCAAATGATTTTCAATAATGACGCTCAATAAGTCGTGGTGGTTCAGTGGTAAAAACACCAGCCTCTCTCAAGTACCTAAAAGTGAGCAGCTTCGATTCCATGTAAAGCAAGTACCAATGCAACTTTTCTTAAAAAATATATTTTATGTTTATTTTTGGTTGATGGTTTTGTGAGATTTCTCTTCAGATAAAAGAAATTAAGAGTCCGCTAATTTGATTTAACAATGAATGACCTATCGTGTGAATAAGCCCTTAGAGGTCGGCCCTCATTGCTTGCCTACATAATAATTATTATTATCTTGTCAATTTTATCGTATTGTATTCAGTAATTTGGGAAACTAGCGAAGTGAAAACCATCTACCTACGAAGTGTTAATTTGATTTTAATAAACCAATTCAACATGTTACAATATAATTAATAGCGTCCAGACTGATAGCCGACCACAGCTGCCGAGATCAGTCAGCTGCACAGGACATAATATTATAAAGCACAAGCATTTGCGCAGATACAGGTGCAGTCTCTATTCCCTCACTCTCATAGTCCGATAGGACGGCCATCCCAACCGACCGAAGAGAGATCAGGCGCAGGACATTTACATGCTGCACGGATGTGTCAATCACCAACTTCCAGACTCCGGGCTGCTTTCTGATATTCTCTTATAACCCACAAAGCGATTTTAGCCCGATCCGGGAATCAAAAACCAGACCCCGTGCAGTTATCATTTGCCTAGCCTATTCCCAAGCTATGTTGGGGTCGGCTTTCAGTCTTAACCGGATGCAGCTGAGTACCAGTGTTTTACATGGATCAACTGCCTGTCTGACCTCCTCAACCCAGTAAGCTGGGCAACCCGTTACCCCTAAGGAAGACTGGTTGTCAGACTGGCTTCTGACAGCCCGCTTCGACTGCTAAAGATTTACAAATAACAGCCAAAACCCATCAATGTCTTCGAAACACGGAGGAACTTGTCACGATAAAATGGTCACCCATCCACGGACCGACCGCGCCAAGCGTTGCTTAACTTTATGATCGATCGACCCGTGCGGCTGTTACTTAGCCACGAGCTCCTCTTCCTTTCAATACAAATGTTCTACTAATATAGATAAGAAACAAATTTCACTTTCTAAAGGGGTCGAGATCAGCATTAAAATGTGACGATTTTAATGTTATCCAAAATGCTTTTGAGGTCAAACTACAGTTAAAAACTTGGTTGAAATACCTCTGTTATCTGATCGCCAGTATTTAACCGTGAGTCATGCATTTAACGATTCATCTTTAATGAGTTAACTGTCCTTTTTTAATCTCCGGTTAAAGATTTTGTTACTTTTAAAAGATGGGTTGTAAGGATCTTATTTAATGAGAGTTTTTTTGGTTATTTGTATCGTTTTGTTTGGAGATTATAATGGGTTAGTATTTTTTTATTTTTGTGGTTGTCTTCTCTGTCGGAGCTATGGGGTGTTTTAAACAGTTACCTTAGCCCTGGCACACAAAGACCTCCAGAAGAAAAATAGTGGGTTTTAGTCAGTAAGAGTCAAAAGTGAAACTACCTCCAGCTGCACTTTTTGATGATTTCCGTCATCAAACAAGTGTAGTCTCCTGAACTACTGAACGGTTTCAGATGTAATTTTACTCTTCGATAAGTACTGTGGCCTTGAATATTATAGCCTGGATCATGTTTGGCAGAACTGAGGTTTTTATAGCATATACCTACAAAAGTGAATTGATTTTCGTTAGCCTCACTAAAACTTGAGAATAGCTGGTCTAACTTGGTTTATTATTATCATTAAATGCTTTGCTCAGTAAATCATAAAAATCGTAATATGTTACTTAAGTACTAAATATTTCTATACTTACTTATGAACTATTTTCACATAAACTTAATTTTAAAAGATATTTTTATAATATTTATATAAAAATCGTAAATATAGTTGACATTGGAAAATACTCCAAATATTTGCGTATACATTATGATGAAAGAAAATAACCAAAAATAAAATACACCTCTAGCCTTGTCGGGGAATAAAACTTAAGACCTAATTTCTTTCTCTTTGATAAATAGATCTATGCAACATCACCACACCAGGTATCCGATTCGAATCTAGAAAATAAGATATCTAAATAAAATCTATCTGATTGATGAATAATTCAGTCTAAGTGTACTTTCTAATTTCTATAGAAAGTGATCTATATATCTATGTTAAAATAGGTTGTAGGTATATATTGTAAATTTATCTAGACTGATATCATTTAAAGCTGACGAGCTTGTTTGTTTGAATGCGATAATCTCAGGAACCGATTGTCCGATTTGAAAAATTCTTTCCGAGTTATAAAGCCCATTTATCAAGGAAGGCCAATAGTTCGGAAAGGTCACGGTCGGCCGGGGCAGCGGGTTATTCGCAAGAGTTACCGCTGTCCTGTCTCACAGGAACCTCTAGAAGGAACATAGTGGGTTTTAGTCAGTAAGAGTCTGACATTCCCTCCAGCCCCACTCTCAACTCTCCCGTTGAGAGAATTATTGCTCGGGTGAGCGAAATATTGTCTTTAATATTTGAAAAGTCTTCTTTGGCTACAAATAAACACTATAAGTTTGTTTTGCAAATACTTGAACTAGTATACGATAAACATAACCACTTCCATATATATTTCATACAAGCTGTTGCCCGCGACGTCATCCGCTTGGGTATTAGGCGAATAAAACATTCATCCCCCCCCCCCCCCCCTCCACGTGATAGCGTGAAAATATGTAGCCTATATGTTGACCCGACCTCTTAGTTATATTCATGCCAAATTTGAAGCAAATCCATGCAGATTAGCCCGGACATATGTACATACAGACAAACAGACAAAAATTCTAATAACTATATTTTTGGCTCGCTATCGATTGTCGAACAAGCCCCAATCTATTGTTCTTTAAAAAGAAAAAGATTCAATATACAGTTTTGACTTTTCTACGATTTTATTATATGTATAGATAGATCATACTTAAGACTAATATCTATAATCAAAACTGCTTAAAACTAAATTATATATTGTTTAATTTCACTTACTTTAAAATGAAAAAAAAAAATACACAAACCTAATCGACTATCAAGAATGAATACTACCAAAATTAAAAACAGAACGCGTATTTTTTTTTCCACCGCCTTATCTTCAAACCGGCATCAAAGTCAAACAAATGCTGGCCAGTACCGTTCTTCGAAAGTAAATGTTTGGGTCACAGAAAGCGAAACTCACCAGCAAGGCAGGTGTACAAATGGCGCTATCTGGGTTTATAGACTCAAATAAGGTGCGATTGTACCTTATTTAATAGTCGTGGTGGCCTAGTGGTTAAAGAGCCAACCTCTCAAGTGTGAGGGCGTGGGTTCGATTCCAGGTCGGGCAAGTGCCAATGCAACTTTTCTAAGTTTGTATGTACTTTCTAAGTATATCTTGGACACCAATGACTGTGTTTCGGATGGCACGTTAAACTGTAAGTCCCGGCTGTCATTGAACATCCTTGGCAGTCGTTACGGGTAGTCAGAAGCCAGTAAGTCTGACGCCAGTCTAACCAAGGGGTATTGGGTTGCCCAGGTAACTGGGTTGAGGAGGTCAGATAGGCAGTCGCTCCTTGTAAAACACTGGTACTCAGCCGAAACCGGTTAGACTTGAAGCCGACCCCAACATAGTTGGGAAATAGGCTCGGGAGATGATGAAGGTGCGATTGTAGGCTACGAAGTTGTGGTCCATTTTAATTCGGACACTGTTGTTGTTTAGAAGAGTACTGACTATTAAGAAATTAAATTAACTGACCCCGTTGGTGCAATGGTAACCACGCCGAGCTGAGGGTCCCGGGTTCGATTGAGTATTTTCGCCTTAGTGAATAAATAGTGCGTGCAAAATAAAAAAAGGGAACTTAATTTTTAAAGATTAACTTAAACTTATTATAATAATTATGGCATCCAGGCCGATTGTCAGCCACATCGGCTGTTCTCTATTCAGGAGATCCGCCAGCAAGCATTTACGCAGACACAGGTGCACTCTCTATTCCCTCACTCTCATAGTCCGATGGGACGGTAATCCGACACGACCGGAGAGAGATCAGGCACAGGACTGATATTTACGTGCTCTCCGATTCACGGTCACGGCAAGAATTTTTGAGACCAGTTAAGCATGTCACAAAGTTTAGATCAAGTCAGTTCTGATGCTTGTACGCAAAAAAATGTTACCAAATAAATCAAGCAAATATCAAATCTCACACATATTTTCTATTTGAATTTCTACGCGAACCGTGTCCAAATAAAACTATACCACTTTTAAAACAAATACTAATACGTCAAAAATATCGTTTGTCTTATAATTTTCTAGAAATAAAACATTTTATGACTATTTGTTAGATGAGGCTAAGGCCCAGAATGTCAAAGAGGCGCGGAGAAGTTTTAAAATTAACAATAGAATTTCACAAACCGATTACGGACCGATTTGGGAATCGAATACGAAACCTCGTGCACAGCAATCACGCTATGCGGCTACTAGACCAACAAGACAGTCAAAAATAATTAAATAGACAGTCATCATCTCAACCCAGTTACCTGGGCAACCCGATACCCCTTGGTAACACTGGTTGTCAGACTTTCTTGCTTCTGACTACCCATAACGACTGCCAAAGATGCACGCAGACAGCCGGGACCCACCAATTTAACATGCCATAAAAAACTCGGACCCATGAAATATTCCATAGCAGCATGTAACATATTATTTTGGAGTGAATTTACAATTTCAGAAGTAATAAATAAAAACTTACGATATCTTGTTAAAAGCAATTTTTCAGTCTTTTGCCATTTATGTACGGAACTTTAAAAATGTAGACACATTACGACTATCGTTGTTAACATTAACAACACATGTTGACATTTATAACAAACGAAGCGAACAATATTTACTTTTGACTTCACCCAGTGAAAGTGGTAGAAAATTGTAGTTCAAATTGAATTACCTATTACATTGTTCAGTCATGAAATTTTACGAGTTTTCTCTGTTACTCAATTTGGGAGAAAGGGGGTTATGCTTTGGCTTTGTATTTTAAGTCATCGTTACGCCAGCGATTGAACATAACTAGTTTTGAAATAACAAATCTAATTTCTATGCTTGATAATATAAATGACTAAACAACTGTTTGTGACGCTTTCACGGCAAAACTACTGAACCGATTCAAATGAAATTTGGTACAGACGCCAGCATATCAAGCTACTACAATTATTACAAGAATTTATCGCCGTTGATTGGGAAAATTGATAGTTTCATATACACAGAGAGTCGAGAACCTGAGAAAGGATTTTTCTTACTTTTTATTCCGTTGTCGATCTTAAATTAAGACAATTTAACCTGTAACGACTATAAAAGATATGCAAAAAGACAGATGGGACCCACAATTTTACCTGCTTTTGTTAATCACCCATTCATGGAGCGAACGCATGAAGAAGTGCTTAAGCTGAGATCGATCAGCCCGGGGCTGTTACTTAGCTACGAGCTCCTTGGTTTACAAATTGGTAAAAATATTATGATTGTAGCTCTCAGATGAGACCTCCCGGTGTGGGTGCAGCTGGAGGGAGTGTCAGTCTCTTACTGACTAAAACTCATTATGTTCGTTTTGGAGGTGTTTGTGTACCAATTCCGCGGTAACTCTTGTGAACAACATGCAGTCTCCCGGCATATTAATCTATAACCTTGCTTTTAACAATATATCTTCCTCCCCCTTCTAACTCTAGCAATTTATCCCTAATTTATTTTACACAACAAACGAGTCTATTACTCTCGATACCTCTTTCTTCCCGACCCCTCATTGGATCCCTCCATCGAGCTTGTTAAAGAAACCGAGAGAAACAAGTTGTATGTAAATAAATTTAGTCACACGCCACATAAAGTTTTTTTTTAAACAATAGGCAACCGCTTTTTGCATTCCATTGAACTCTTTGCTGGTATGAGAATATTATTTATAGATGTTACAGAAACATGGTTCTCAACTTAAACGCGGGAGCTGACTATCTGACCTCCTTAACCCAGTTACCTGGGCAACCCGATACTCCTTGTAAGACTAGTTGTCAGACATTCTGTCTTCAGACTACCCGTAACGACTGCCAAAGATGTACATACAAACGACAGCCGGAACCCACCAAATTTAACGTGCCTTCCGAAACACAGAAGAACGCGTCATGACAAGCTCACCCACCCAGGGACCGCCAAGCGTTGCTTAACCTTACGACGTATCTGTAACTATAGACATTGACTGTTGACTGCCTCGTTGTTCTAGTGATCGCAAGGCGCGACTGCTGTGCACGAGGTCTCGGGTTAGATTCCCGGGTCGGGCCGATATCACTTTGTGGGTTTTGAGAAACTTTCATAAAGCAGCCTGTAGTCGGGAAGTTGGTGATTGATACACCCGTACATCGGAGAGCACGTAAATGTCGGTCCTGCGCCTGATCTCTCTCTGGTCGTGTCGGATTGCCGTCCCATCTGACTATGAGAATGAGGGAATAGAGAGTTTACCTGTATCTGCGCGAATGCCTGTGTCACATATGTCCTGCGCAGCTGGCTAATCTCTCTTAAAAAAGAGAACAGCCGCCATAGCCGACAATCGGCCTGGATGCCATCATCGCCATACATGTTCCGCTGTAGGTATAAAGAAGCTAGTCAGATGCGCGAGTAACTAACCTCAGTCAATGTCTGTCGAGATGCCAGCTATACAATCATGACGGTCGTACGCAAGACTGTATCGGCATCGGGTATGCGTTTCTATCACGCTCTGTTTAGCAAATAGGTGCACTTCCGTCTGTGATGCAGGGTGAGTGTACCTGTTGGCGTCCTCTTCAGAAAACTTCCGAAAAAAAAAGTGTAAGAATGTCTTCCATAATAATCTGCTATGAGTTTACAAGTGGACGTTGTGACAATTTTTCTATGTAAATAATATTTTTTCAATAATGTAAATAAGTTTTAGGGAAGGGGAATGCAAAGATCATGTAGGCTTACAAATCTTAACAAAATTGCTTCCTACTAAATTAAGTCGCAATAAGACTAGATTCACTTAGAATTAGTTACATCTGTGGGCGTTGAACGTTATTAGTTAGTTGGTATTGATGCTGGTGTATATTGTCATCTGATATCCATATTAAATCAGGGATTGTTATGTAAAGTCTTTGATTAATAACCTGTATCAGGCATAGGAGCTACTATTGTTTCTCTACATATATTAAAGGGGTACTGTTAATATAATTAAAACGGAAAAACAAATGGGAGAGTAGTGGGGACCTCAGTCTAAGGACCAATTTTCAAAAACCATAAAGCAAAGCTAATTATTAAAAGTACTCCTAACATACTTACTTAAATAAAAAAGAAAAATAAAAAGACATAATAAAAATGTGTAGCCGATAACAGGTGCACTCACCTGACTTCAAAGATGAATGAACGTGAAGATCTTAAGAAGATACATAACAGATATAATATGACAGGCATTGACTTACAAAACAGTAATACAATTTCAAATGAGAAATAACCTTGGCGAAGCAAATTCATAATTATCCAAAATACTCTCCACGATCCTCAAACACTTTTTCCTAATTATCATCGTAAAACACTTCTTTTCTGACTCCTGGATGGAAAATATTGTAATCGTTTCCAGGGTTCTTTATCGGGGTTGTGGTTGCCGGTCTTGTGTTCAATTACCGAGTGATATTTTACAGGATAACAGAAATTATTTGGGATAAATGGATAAAATTTCTAAGGGGTGTATTTGATTTTCATTGACCTAGTAGTCGCATGGAGATACTGCTGAGCGGGTCTCGAGTTCGATTCCCGGGACGAGTCGAATTGCTTTGTGGGTTTTAAGAAACTTTATCAAACCAGCCCGGAGTCTGGAAGAGGTGGTCCAGTCATCGACATCGGTCTATGAGAGTGATGGAATAGAGAGTACACCTGTGTCTGCGCAAATGCTTGTGCACTATAATATGCCCTACGCAGCTGGCTGATCTCCTTAGAGAGAACAACAACCATATGGCATAGCAAAAATGATCTAAACTCGGAGTAGTTCCAAAAATTAGAACATTCGCCTAAGAAAGAATTTGCTCTTAAATATTAAAAGAGATAAGAATATCTTGTCTTTCTTTAAAATCATAATAAAAAAATAAAAAGCATGTGACACAGTTTCTCTTTCCTGCTCGTGGCTATGTACCTACAGACGCCAGCACATCAAGCTACCCGATACTGTCAAATTTTCCCAATCAACTTTGAACCATATGCTTCAGCAGTAAAGTTGAAATTTTATCAAGAAAATTTTGACAGATTGTACTAGCTTGATGCTCTGGCGTCTTTACAACCAATTATAGAACCTTTTTTTTATCTTAATTAGACAACAATGAAAGTTTTGAACCAATTCGACGTAACTTTTTTTTACTATTGTCTACGAAAAATGTAACTCGTGAATTGCTTTGTAAGAAAAAAACAAAAGAATTAGATGAGAGTTTGTGAGATACTCACAGCTTTTAATAAAGTGTTATGATTATCTGTCTAGGCGTTTCCCTAGTAGGTTGAGGCCTGATATTTAACATGGTGTTAAGTTTAGTTCAGAGAAGCTCGTGGCTAAAGAAGAGCCGCACGGGTCGATCGATTATAAGGTTAAGCAACGCATGGCGCGGTCGGTCCGTGGATGGGTAACCAATTTTGTCATAATGAGTTCCTGTGTTTTTGAAGGCACATTAAATTGCTAGCAGCCGCTGCCTTCGCGCGGTGAACTATACTCATTTATTCGTTGCCATACACACGACTGCTGGAGCAGTCACGACCGCTTCAAGCCGTCCACTGATAGAGAAGTTGCGTGGCAAACACCGACTGCTCGAGCCGATGATGACTGCGCTAGAGCAGTTGACGGCTCTCCGACCTCCTTCGTCCAGGAAAAAAGTGTTGCACTCAACTCATCATCATCATCCCCCTGCCCTTATCCCAAGTTCTATTTGGGGTCGGCGCAGCATGTTTTTGTCTTCCACGCTCTTCTATCTGCCGTCATCTCACAAGTTACATTCTTTCTAGCCATATGAACTTTCACGCAATCCATCCATCGTTTCTTTGGTCGTTCCCTTCCTCTATTTCCATCCACATTCATGTTCAAGACCTTTCTCACAACATGATCCTCATTCCTCCGCATCACATGCCCATACCATGCTAGCCGGTTCCCACATAGTTTTTCAGTTACCGGTGCCACTTTTAAACTTCCTCTTATATACTCAACTGCCCGTAGAAAATGAAGCTTGTTGGTACTTGAGCCTTCTATGTACGGTCGGGCTAAAATTCGTTCTGAACTGCTATTCAAAATTACATAAACTCCAAAACGAATCTGTCACTCCGAATGCACCAGCGAAATTGAGAGTGACTTTCACTCTGACGTCACCGTTAGCTTTTTGTTATATTACTGGGGACATGTCACCGATTTCTATAGTTGGAATAAATTGTTTTGTCATTATGTCATTGAGTTGATGTCACGGTTGGTAGGTTAGGAGAATGAGTGATGCTTACTTTGGTGGCTGATATGTATACATATATAGGGTGACAGGTAATTAGTGACCGATATTTAAACACGTGATTGTACTCATGATTACAAACGACTTTCCCGAAGAAACTTTTTTTATTATTTTTTTTATCATTACAGCAAAATTCAAATTTCGCGCGCGCCGTCGCCCGATCACCTGTTGGCAGCGAGGCCCCGCGCCCGCGTTTTCAGTAATTTTGCTATAATAATAAAAAAAGGGTAGGTTGACCTGCCTCCTGCTGGTTGAGTTTAAAGAAGAAAAGCATTCTGACCCTTTTTTCGTGGGAAATAAGACGGACAACTCAGAAAGGTTGCATTGGTACATGCCAGACTTGGTATCGAACCTGCACACTCATACTCAAGAAGCTGGCTTTAACCACTAAATCACCGTGACTTCGATACGACTGTTTTTGGAAAACCATCTAATTCCATCCAGATCAGGCAAGTACCAATGCAACTTTTCTAAGTTGTTTGTACTTTCTAAGTATATCTTGGACACCAATGACTTATTAAAGGTGAAGGAAAACATCTCGAGGAAACCTGGACTATAAAGTCTGAAATCATCCACCCGCATTAAGCAAGCGTGGTGATTAACGCTCAATCGTTCTCTGTGTGAGAGGAGGCCTGTGCCCAGCAGTGGGACGATAAAAAGGCTGATGATGATGATGATGAAATGTCCCATTTAAACCAAAAAATATAGCTTTCTCCGTAAAACACATATTGAACTTGACGCCTTAAACAAATGATCTGAATACATGATTCGAAAGTCAACCTCATTTGAATTTAAAATCGTTGATAATTATTCTGCTCGCCGAAACCTTGACCTACAGGATTGCGAAGCTTAAAATTCGTCGTACGCTATGGCTAGCGACGTCTGATAGAACAGTGCAGGCTTCAAACTAGAACCACGAATAGAACTAGAATCAGCATTGCCATACAACGTGGCAATGCGGCCAGTCTTCTGAGCACGTTGCCGGATGACAGCGTTGTGGAGGAGTACTTTGACGCCTAGGGTTATATAGTTATTATTATTATTTATTTATATTATTTTATTAGCTTTACACACACATATCGAAGTGGTGAAGAATGGGCATTTTGGGGACGTTTTTTATAATTTTTGACCCTTCACAAATAGTGTTTTGCTGATGGAACAAATTTGATATTAGCTGATAAATGAAAGAATAAAAATATAACAGAGAGTACAAAGTAACACATAAATTATGTATACTGACTTTTAATTTATTAAAAATAAAAAAAATAATAAAAAAGTACCAGTTAGTAACCCTTTAATATAAAAAAAAATTGCTTGCTAATGCGTATAACAGCGCATTTATTTCTAGTCCCAGCTATCAAATTCTTTTAGATCGAACGACTACAGAATACTTTGCGTCTTCTTACATTCATAGAGAGATGATATTTAAAAAGTAGGAGATTCTCAATGTAAATGTTTGTAATTTTTTTCCTTACGAACAAAATTCACAGCCAACGACCTATTTTAATCAGTTTAGATGCACAAACACGCCAATTCGAAAGCTACAACTTGATCACTTGAAATCGAATAGCGTCAATTAATATTCGACACAAGTTTAGATCGACACACATTGTATCCTGACCAATTTTACCGATCTTTCCGGCTTCAAAACGTGTAAGTATGTTAAGGTTTTTAGTTTACGCGAGACGAGGACGTGACGTGTTTTTATATGTAAATATAGGAACCAATGCGCTTGCGCGTAATACGAGTATGTTTTAGCAATTGATGGAACTGTTTTTATTTCTACGCAATCCTTATTTTAATCTGTTTTATGAGTGACTTTTTTTGGTAAAACTGGTTTATCACTAAAAAAATATGATTATACTACATATACGTCATCATCATCATCACAGCCTTTTATTTATCGACCCATTGCTGGGCACAGGCCTCCTCTCCCACCACGCTTGCTCAATGCAGGTTGGTGATTTCAGACTTTATATTCCAGGCTTTCTCGAGATGTTTTCCTTCACCTTTAATCAATAAACTTAAAAAGTACGTTTAACTTAGAAAAGTTACATTGGTACTTGTCTGACCTGGAATCGAACCCGCACCCTCATACTCGAAAGGCTGGTGCTTCAACCATTAGGCCACCACGACTTACATATACGTATATTTAGAAAAAAATATGTAAACATAAATCTATCAAATCAAGCCTCCAATCCTCAAGCCTCAATTTTTGGATATCGAAAATAACTAAACTTGGTTTTTTTAAGTTTTTATTATTGTTTTTATATGTTAATTAATACATGTATCATAATTTATGTATATAAGAATAATATGTAAATGTGTAATTTATTTAATAATAAAACAAAATTATGCATAATCTACATGAAATAAAATAAAAACTAAGATTGAGACCGGTTGTTTTGAATGGCATTAAAATAATTAGTCGTATCGTTATCGTCTCGTGAGCTCTAAACGTAACATTATTTCGTCATTCGTTCATACTAAGTAGACATAGAGCGGGTCAAATTCTTGACACTGTTTAGGCTTTATTAATAGGCATGTCTAGTTTTATTATGATTTTATTTATGTCGTAAATTATACACGTGATATCTTCAGACATACCTTTGTAAGAAAAAGAAAGTGGTCTTCATAGCGTCCTTATAAATGGGACGGAGATTCGAGCGACATTTTTGGTTTTGACTATGTAATAAGAAAAACTCGTGGTGGCCTAGTGGTTAAAGAGCCAACCTCTCAAGTATGAGTGTGTCGGTTCAATTCCAGGTCAGGCAAGTACCAATGCAACTTTTCTAAGTTTGTATGTACTTCCTAAGTATATCTTGGACACCAATGACTGTGTTTCGGATGGCACGTTAAACTGTAGGTCCCGGCTAGCATTGAACATCCTTGGCAGTTGTTACGGTTAGTCAAAAGACAGTAAATCTGACGTCGGTCTAACCAAGGGGACAGAAATTTGACTCGTCTGCCCGGGGTGTGTTGTTCATACGAGTTACCGTGTGCCTGGCACTCAGGGACCTCCAGAAGGAGCATAGTGGGTTTAGGCAGTAAGAGTCTGACACGCCCTCCAGCTGCGCCCACAGCGGGAGTGGTCATTTGATGATTTCCTACGAAAAAAAAAAAACGTTCGACATGTTTTTGAAGAAAATTTTGTATGCAATATTATTTTAAATACGTGTCGAACGTGTGTCTAACTTTTATGAGTAAAACCCTTAGATTTTTATCTGAAACATTATTCTAATTTTATAGTCATGTTTTTTAAACATTTTTCTACATAACAGTATAATCTTATATACATACATATGTATGTTCGTCTTAGTTAATACATATATGATAATTGAAACAGCACAGATTCGATACTTCCAACGAATTTGAGTTTAATTAGCAAATTGGGGTCAGTAGATCGGTAAAATACCGGTTTGTACACACGACAGCATATCAAGCTACCCGATATTGGTGAATTTTCCCAGTCAACTTTGAACCATTATGCTTTATCGATAAAGTTGAAAATCTATTAAGGAATTTTGACAGATTGTAGTAGCTTGATGTGCTGGTGTCTGAACATAGCTGGAATATATGTAACAAGCTAACTGTCAACCTTACCATTTGATTGTTAACCTGATCTTCCTTCGTTCGTGTCAGATTACCGTCCCATCGGACTATGAGAGTGAAGGAATAGAGAGTGCACCTGTATCTGCGCGAACGCTTGTGCACTATAATATGTCCTGCGCAGCTGGCTGATCTCCTTAGAAAGAACGGCCGCCGTAGCCGACAATCATTATACTATACTTTAAGTTTGCCTCATTTGAATTTTAAAAATGTAACGCCACCCATCCAAAACGCGAACGAGGCTAGCATAGCTTAACCTACCCACTGGCCCAGAAATCCCATTCAAACAGCCTAATTGATATAAACGATGTCCGATTTCAAACACGTACGTAGAGATAAAGATCAGCAAAGTTATTTCTTGGCAATCGCTTCAGTCAGGTGAAAACTGAGAAAGTGTCACACATACATGCAAAAGCTATAATTTACTGCACAAGATGGGGAAATCTTGGCGCAAACTCTCCCGTGCCTACGTTTTAAATATCCCATTTGTGTCGACAATGTAGATATATACCTACATAGATAATCATCTGCCAAGCCTTTTCACAAGCTATGTTGGGGTCGACTTCCAGTCTTAACTGGATGCAGCTGAGTACCAGTGTTTTACGAGGAGTGACTGCCTATCTGACCTACTCAATCCAGTTACCTGGGCAACCCGATACCCCTTAGTAAGACTGGTTGTTAGACTTTCTAGCTCGTGACTACCCGTAACGACTGCCAAAGATGTAAAAATGACAGCCGGGACCCACCAATATAAAGTGCCTTTCGAAACACGGAGGAACTCGTCATGACAAGACGGTCACCCATCCATGGACAGACCGCGCCTAGCGTTGCTTAACTTTATGATCGATCGACACGTGCGGCGTTTACTTAGCCACGAGCTCCTCCATACATACATAGAAGGTGTTATAAAACAAAATAACACAATACTACCTCCCATTAAAGCCGTGGCAGATATTTTTCATCATCATCAGCCTTTTGTATCGTCCCACTGCTGGGCACAGGCCTCCTATCACACAGAGACCGATTGAGCGTTAATCACCACACTTGCTCAATACAGGTTGGTGATTTCAGACTTTACAGTACAGGTTTTCTCGAGATGTTTTCCTTCGCCTGTAATCAGTGTGGTGTCCAAGATATACTTAGAAAGTAGATATTTTTATAACTTCTTATATATGTTTATATGTATATACATTTTCATAAAGCTTAGTCATAAAGTTTACTTTGTACAACTCATCATTTCTTGGTAACAACTTGACTTTTGTTTTATGGAGAAACTAGCCGTGAATCATGGTTTCTCCTGTGCATTTGATCTTCGACCCACCACGTCTATAACTCTGTCTACAGAACTTTTTCATTTTCTCGGATTTCGTTATGGTTTAAAAAATCTCACTGGTAATCCGTTTTATCTAAGGTAAGAAGCTGATTCCTAAACAAACATCTTTGTTTCTTCTGAAAGTCTTTGTGTGCTAAGGTCGGTAACTCTTGCGAACAACCCGCAGCCCCGGCAAGATGAAACTGATGCCTTAGATTTTCTGTGTGAAATAATTAATTTTTATACCTGCAGGCCTAGCATGGCAACCGTAGAAACAAGTTTTGTTTACCGGAGAATGGACATAATGACAGAAAAGTGTAAGATTTCCTTTGACATTTTTTGAAGAAATTTTTCTTTTCTTCGATCGACATAAGTTTACAAGTTATATGCGAGTTGACAGACAGAATGCTCGGGTAGAAGACATGTTGACATTGACAGAAAGAGCTTTGTCTTTTCTTGGCAGAATAGATATAGAATCGCCATGCTAAGCCTGCTGGAAGTATTTGCAGTTAGATAGGAAATGATGACCTCATCATGTTTTAGAAAATAAATTGAATGAAGTACAAAAGTGTTGATTTCAACCTATTTGCATAATAAATATCATCTCTCTCTGTTTATCATAATATCCTCAATGAATAGGCAATAATAAAAGAAAACTCTCTTCTTCCACAGAATCAAGAAAACTCTTCGGAGGCTACAGAATAACCCCTACATACTGCAAAGCATCGCGAGCTGCTAAATACAACAGGGGGAATACCATCTGCATGTTCAACCACGAATGTTACCAACGAGGGGGCGAAGTCGTCGGGGCCTGCATGGACGGCTTCCTATTCGGGGCTTGCTGCCAACTCAAGTCTGACAGCCAGTCCCATATACCAAAGGGCCCTGGTATAGTCATGACTAGCTATCTTGATTACCCAGAAGCAACAGAAGGTGATGATTATGATGCCGAAGAGTTAAGCGCTTGGCATAACAGTTACAAACCAGTTGTAACACCAGGGTATAAACCTGCTGATAAAACTTCAGCTACGACCATCAAACCTGAGGATTTGAGTACAGAAGGTGAACACGCTGAAATGATATCTGAAGGATTGACGCAGATCACTAACACATTACTCAGTTCACCTCCGAAAGATAGTAATGGCATCATTTATATGAAGCCAAAACCTGATTACTATACACATAGTAGTATAGACCACGGTGGACCTGAAACAATTTTGGTTCACACCAACGGGACTGTTGTAGATAACGTAGTAAGACCGTCTGATTTTAATATCCAATTGTCATCAATGCAAACTAAACCAACAGTTACTCCTAGTACTTCAACGACAGAACCTCAGAAGACTGTATCAACTCACCGTCCTATTAAACCAGTCTTCAGACCCAAACCTGTGTCTTCTACAGAGAGCTACGTATTAATATCTACGGCTAAAGACACACAAAAGCCTCCAGAACTGTCTTCAATCAACAGTATTATTCAGATGCTGAATGACAGTACTCCTAACATGAAGGAGGACTCTGTTACTCCATCCATTGATGTAATGGAGACGAAATCTTCGCCTGCTCCAGCCTATTCCTACACATATCCAAGTTACTCATCCACTGGTCATTACGTAACTCTAAAACCTACATCTTTATCTACATACTTGACGAAGAAACCTGCGCCAAGCAAAAAGCCCTCTTATGACTATATACATACAACACCAAATAGCTTACCACAAGATGATAAGCCTTCATCATACTTCTCTTCGCCAAGCCCTAGTCAGTCCACTAGTCAAGCTATCGATGCTTTCAATAGATATCCCACAGATCCTACTGATTTCGGAGACTTGTCTACGTTCAGTTACGTCAGTTCTACCACCACGCAGCGGCCGACTACTGCCAAGAAACCTCCGTCTACTAGTTACGTCACTGGTGCAACTCCTGTGAGAAGACCAGCACTGCCTCCAAATGTTGCAACGTATGATAATGTTGACACATTCTCAAGTGTCACACCTACTGTTATAGTCCTCAATGACATACACACAACTAAAACACCATTGGACGCAGACGAACCTCAATTCGTGGAAATTTCGCAAGAACCGTTCAAGAAACCAGTAAGCCAGATCACCGTGAACAATCATATAGCTGCAACCAACAACATTTATATGGGAAAACCGTCTTACCCAACATCTTCTTCACCAACTGTGGTTATAACTCCAAAACCTGGACTTGTTACTACACCTTATCCCATCAAAGCTTCGATAGGTACAAGACCAGCTCCTATCTTAACTAGTCCAATAATGGAATACACAGAAGCACCAACGACAAACAAACCAGAAATGCAAACATCCCCAGATGATTTGATCAACTTCCCACCAGTACGGAACCCTATGTTGAACGCCACGGGATCAAACCCAGCACTATATAACACAAGCATTTCATTATCCGATAACGATCTAGATATTTACCACGATGTTGAATTCACAACACCAACTTGGGAAATGGATGATAAACTAAATGAGAAGATGAATGTTTTCGTGAACAAAATCGTAGGCAATCTCCAAGGGACATTCCAGGAGTTACACGATATAGTGATACTGAATAAGAAGCCTAATGAAACTGTAATTAGGACTTCAACTACGACGGTGAAGCCTAAAAGGACGACGCCGACGACAAAAAGGCCATTTTTAACGACCACGAAGAAGGCGCCGTTGAGGACGACGACTTCTAAACCGACGACCAGAAGGCCTCCAGTGAAGACGACTAAGAAGCCATTGCGGTCTACCACGCCGTATCGACGGCCTCCCACCACGACGCAACCGCCAACTACGACGATTGGTGTGAAAAAGCCGGTAAGTTTGTATCTTCAATTAGGATCTTCAATTTTCATTGAAAAATGATGGCAAAAATACTGGAGCGATTTTGAATGTTCTTCATTTCAATTAAAAGTTGAGCTGATTGATGTTTCTGTGATTAATATTATGATAGGAGAGTCTACCAAATGCACACAATACATTAATTAAAAGTGATTCTATGGTCAAAGTTATTATTATTTAACTTGTCAAGTTATTGCGTTCGGTAGTTAGTGCGAAAAATCTTGTAATTGATCTTGATTTTTTTTTTGCTGGAATTAGACCAATGAAACTAAATCGATATTCAGTTCCAAAGTAGATGTATTCATAATATAGAAAGACCCTGATGCTTCAGTCACTCCTGGCTGCGACATCAGTTCTATTTAAGAAACATCTTCAAGGTTAGGAGTACAATAACGAAACTGTGCATATCAGTGATAATACAAAAAACAATATGAAAGGAATATAGCATCAGAAGCTTGTCTTTTTATACAATTTAACCAATGTTGATTATAAAATATTTTCAGATAACGACCACAAAAAAGCCGAAGCCTACCAAGAAAGTGACGACTACCACTCAAGCAGCCACAACACCCACTGAGCTAGCTGATGAGATCACCACGGAAAACTATGTTGAGAAGCCAGTAGACTATAATGACAGGAATCGTAAGTAATTTTCAATATATTTTTTAACAAATACTCAACATGGACAAGGGTCGATGGGTTAAAAAATTTGGAGAAGTATGGATTGGTTTTAGTCAGTACCAAACCCTCCAACTATTTCAAAGGTCTCCAAAGAAAACTCAATTGTTCTAAATCATCTATTTGATCTGTTAAATGCCTGCGCTACAAGGGTCTTGTCTATGAACTACGACGCTACTACGCGTGACCATAAATGGACTGCTGGTTTTAACTAGCTTCAGCGAGCGGTTTCACCCTCTTACCGTAGGAACTTCGCGCATCCAGATAAAAAATAGCTTAGAGCTCTCCTCGATAAATGGGTTATCTAATAATGAATTATTTTTTTAAATCGGACCAGTAGTTTCCGGGATTATCGCATTCAAGCAAACAAAAATTCTTCAGCTTTATAATATTTAGTTATGTAGAACATGTAGCCGGCTGCAACTTACTGTCTATCATACCACAAACCACTGATATCTTTCTTAAAAATCTTCCAGTATGTGGAGTCCGTCCGCTTGCCAAGTCGGGCCGTATCGTCGGCGGCAAGAGTGCCACCTTCGGAGAGTGGCCATGGCAGGTGCTGGTGAGGGAGTCCACTTGGCTCGGTCTCTTCACCAAGAACAAGTGTGGAGGAGTACTCATCACAAATAAGTTTGTTACCACCGCCGCTCATTGTCAGCCTGGGTAAGTATGTATAATTTTCATATGGTTCTGTAGAATTACCGTAATTATAGTGATTGGGACATACATCGACGTTTTTCATTCAAAGTTACATTTTGCCAGCACGTAAAAAAATTAAAATGCTTTCACTGATGTTAGTGGAAATAATGATGGCGTCCAGGCAGAATTTCGGCTATAACGGCTGTTTTTGAGGCTAAGTAGTCCGCTGCGCAGGAGATATAATACAGTGCACAAACATATTTTGGCTCACAGAGGGGCATTCTCTGTTCCCTTACTCTCACACAGAAGAGAGATCAGGCGCAGGACCGACATTAACAACTTCCATACTCCGGGCTGCTTCGCGAAGTTTCTTAATAAACCCACAAACCGATTACTTCACCCTTGTCTCTGTATCTCTATGCACAACAGTCTTATTTTGCTACCACTAATCGAACGGTCGAAATACTCATAAAAATTTATCAATGAGAAGAGTGAAAGAAAAGACGATAATGGAATTTGCTTATTAGTAGCATAGAATTTTCAGGGGGATCGTTTCTTTCAAACTCAATTCAAAAACTCAAAATCATTTATTCAAACTTGGCTGTAAAACAGCACTTTTTGACGTCAAATATTACAAAAGACAGCCCCCAAAACTCCCACCCTTCACTTTATTTTGGACAACAACATCCAGATCAGGATAAGTTAGCCATATACATTTTCATCATTCCAGCTTCTTAGCATCTCTAGTAGCAGTATTCGGAGAGAACGACATCTCCGGAGACTTCGAGCCCAAGAAACCAGTGTCCAGGAACGTGAGGAAGGTCATCGTACACAAGTCCTATGATGCTGCCACCTTCGAGAACGATCTGGCGTTGCTGGAACTGGAAGCACCCATCAAATTTGATGCTCATATCGGTAAGTATCACAAATGAGGATGGACTGTGGTAAGGAGATATCATCATCATCCTCCTGCCCTTATCCCAAATTTTATTTGGGAAGACATGTCTATACTTTGATAGCCACTTCCCACATAGTTTTTCGGTTGCCGGTGCCACTTTTAAACTTCCTCTTATATACTCATACCTTACTCTATCCCGAGATGTTTTCCTTCACCTTGAATCAGTCATTGATGTCCAAGATGTCTAAGTAGACACAAGTTTTGTCTACTGGAGAATGGACATAATGACAGAAAAGTGACAGATTGACGTGTGAAGCCGAAGAAATTTTTCTTTTCTTCGATTGACACAAGGCTACAAGTGATTATATGCGAGTTGACACGTCGCGCCATGCTCGGGCAGAAGACATGTTGACATTGCCAGAAAGAGCTTTGTCTTTTCTTGACAGAATAGATATAAAATCGCAATGCTAAGCCTGCTGGAATCGAGCTCGCACACTCATACTTGAAAGGCTTCTACCTTAACCACTAGGCCACCACGACTTTCATCCAATGAAGTGTTGAAATATTTTTTCAGCTATCATCAAAAATGTTTACTTCTGAATTCCAGTGCCTATCTGCATGCCGCCTGATGAGGCTGACTTCACGGGCCGCGTGGCTACCGTCACGGGTTGGGGACGACTCAAGTACGGCGGTTCCGTACCCGCTTTATTGCAGGAAGTACAGGTCTGTGTTAGGCTTTTTGTTTGCTAGAACTTCTGCAGACTCAGCATGGCAACCGTAGAAACAAGTATTGTCCACCGGAGAATGGACATAATGACAAATTGACGTAAGATTTCTTTTGTACGTGTCAAATATTTTTTTCTTTTCTTCAGTCGACATAAGTTTACAAGTGATTATGCGAGGTGACAGGTCGCGCCATGCTCTGGCAGAAGACATGTTGACATTGATAGAAGTGGCTTAGTCTTTCCTTGATAGAATAGACATAGAATGGCCATGCTAAGCCTGCTGTTTGACTTCTGTGTAACTTCGTACGTCTATGTCAATGTCCTATGTAGAAGGTCTAGTTTATATACAGGGTGTAAGGGAAAGGGGGTATACATCTCAAGGAAGGTCAACGTACTCGTAAAACTGAACTAATTTCAACGGAAAAAAATGTAATAAAAAATATTGGATGTTACATAGAAAACTTAACCTTGCCGCCTAAATAAGAGTCGCAATTTTTTCGTTACACCCAGTATAGGTGTAGACATAATTTAACAGAAAGCAAACAATGCTTGTGGCATTAAGTTCTCCTTTGTTCATAGTTGCAAATAGTTTAAATAAATAAATCAAATATAATAACAATAATAATGTTAGTCTTTAAGGAGATCAGCCAGCTGCGCAGGACATAATTATTATAGTACACGCACATTCGCGTAGATAGAGGTTCACTCTCCATTCCCTCACTCTCATAGTCCGACGAGACGGCAATCCGACACGACCGGAGAGAGATCAGACTCAGCAGGCTTAGCATGGCAACCGTAGAAACAAGTTTTGTTTACCGGAGATTGGATATAATGACAGAAAAGTGACAGATTGACGTAAGATTTAATTTGACATTTTTTAAAGTAATTTTTCTTTTCTTCGATTGACATAAGACTACAAGTAATTATATGCGAGTTGACAGGTCGCGCCATGCTCGGGCAGAAGACATGTTGACATTGACAGAAAGAGCTTTGTCTTTTCTTGACAGAATAGATATAAAATCGCCATGCTAAGCCTGCAGGACATACATTTACATGCTCTCTACATGAAATATCTTAATTCCAGGTACCTGTAATAGAAAATAGCGCGTGTCAAGACATGTTCCAAACTGCTGGTCATTCTAAGAAGATCCTCAAGTCTTTCATCTGCGCAGGATATGCTAACGGACAGAAGGACTCTTGTGAAGTAAGTTTTGGGAGCTACAACTAATCTCTATTTCATGAGCACTCTAAGCGGCTGGTTGACGCTTCCCGTGACCCTAAGGCTGGTTATTACTTTGGACACAGAATAAGCATTGCCAGTCTCTTAGGCACGCTCCCAGTAGACAGCGATGAGGAGGTATACATTAATTTAAATATAATTCTGCTTCCTAGGGTGACAGTGGTGGTCCCCTAGTCCTCCAACGCGAAGATGGCAAGTGGCAACTGGTTGGCACAGTATCCCATGGCATCAAATGTGCAGCCCCATTCTTACCTGGAGTTTATATGAGAACTACTTTCTACAAACCTTGGCTAAAGAG
Organism: Heliothis peltigera; assembly: GCA_958496145.1. Taxonomy (NCBI): domain Eukaryota; kingdom Metazoa; phylum Arthropoda; class Insecta; order Lepidoptera; family Noctuidae; genus Heliothis; species Heliothis peltigera. Next base: position 2,985,568 of record OY292348.1, on the reverse strand, counting down.
CATCACAGGAGTCCATTGAAGTGAGTATGTATAATAGAGGATGAGTTTTGTAATGTGAGTGTGTATATTGTCGAAGAAAATGTGTGTGAGTGAGTGAGTTTGTAATTTATTGTTGTATTGGTATACGATTTTAATCTGACAGTGTGAAAGGTTGGTATGTACGAATGGTTAATTTTATGTAAGATATTAATGATGTTGATTATTTTGAACACACGATTTTTCTTTTTAATAATTTTGCTTCAGTTACAAAAAAAAAACATTTTGTTCAATTATTTTTTAATGAGTTTTAATTTTTTTAATGTGTATGAGTAAAAAATCATTAACATCTTCAATTATTTGCAATGTTCACTATACCAATTCAAATCCTATGAGTTTTCATAACGAAAAGTAATTTTAAAAGTAGGTACTTCTTCTGATTGTTATTCGAATATAAAACAGAATTTACTCATTTTTTATTAAGGTGTGGAATTTGTGTGACTGCGAAATAACTATTATTTTAACTAGTAAAATAATAAATTGGAATTTGTATAGAACAATTAAATAAGCTCTCTATTAAAAAAAAAACATTAATTAATTTGTAATTCCAGAATTGTTTAACCCGTTAAATGCTAAATAACTTAAATTTTAAAATTATTTGGAGTACAGTCAAACTTCGTATTATAAATTAAATATACATACATAAATATAATTAAGTTATAATTTTGGGACCAATTGTATTAAAAAATATAAAGTTTTAGGTGACTAAAAACAACCAGTGGTATTTAAAAAAATATAAAATATCTTGTAATATAATTTAGTCCTAGTAAATTTAATAATAATGTAAATTATTAAAAATGCATTTATCCATTGTTGTTAAAAGATTAAAATTTAGTATTTAAGACTGAATTGTAGAAATTAAAAAAATATTTTGTTTTAATTTATATCTACTTAATTATTAATAAATATTTATTATGAGCTTTTTTTAATATATTTTGCTCAATTAGTAAATTATTACTGTTACTGATTACCATGGTACGGGCAAAGCACGCTGACATATTTTTAATAATTTATTTTTAGCTTAAGTAGTAAAATATACACATATTTTTATTTTTTATTTATTATATCATAATTATTATATTTTAGACACACACTCATTTTATTAAGATAACACATAAAATACGGCTATTTTTTACTATTTTATTGTTATGTATTTAATGTTTACATATTAATTTCTATATTGTGGAATATGAGTTACCCCTATATTTTTTATAAAATATGGATTTATATAAATTAAAAAAAAGTCCTACAAAAAATTATTTAATAAAAACACACTTTTTGTATCGCGATCTCTGCCCGTAACAATAACGAAATATTGTTGAAATATTAAATAAAAATGCTCAAATAAAATAAGTTAATGTGAATACTGACAGTTATGCATTTATTAAACTTGTTAAGTATTTTAATATGTTGTGTTTTATTTTTTTAATCCAAATAATCATTAACTTTAAAACCACTCCCTTTATATAAGCTGTATACCCACCCACTAGAGCTGTGAGAGAAGCTAAATAGCGGCCCCACATGTCATGGCAATGCTTGCCACGGTCGTTCAGTGAAAGGGTGACGATCTTGTCATGACGGAGTCTTCCATGTTTCGGAAGACATGTTAAATTGGTGTGTCCCGGCTGTCATTTGTATATCTTTGGCAGTCGTTATGGGTAGTCAGAAGCCAGACAGTCTGACTATTGTTTTTTGTGTTAGGGAACAATTTTTATATTGATACGATGCAAAGTGAAACGAAGAAATCAATGCTTCATAACATATTTATTGCACATTAAAATTAAAGCTAAGATACATGTTTTTTTTTATATATTTTGTGTCTACTTGCCTAATGCCTAAGTGTACGTATTTTACAGTTATACATTTAAATATTTTAACCTTTAACTGCCTTACACGTCTATAGACAAATTATTGAAACGAACTTCGTGAACCACATTAAGCTAACTTCAAGGTTACAAAATATCGTTAGAAGCCCTATACACGTCCGTAGTGAGCAAATGGCTAAGCAGGTCGACAATATAAATACTAAACGCAATTTATCTAATCATAATATAATATATCTTATTTTTGTATTAAGGTAACAATTTACTAAACGATCAACTTAAAAATCGATACTTTCATTTTGATATACGCAAATTAATCTCGCTTTTTTATTTGTTTTATACTTTGCAAAATATATTACATGAATATTCAAATTAATCTCTCTATTTATTTATTTCATTTTAAATTATTTGCAAAATATAAAGTGTTTATAAATTATATGGTACATCATATTTATAGGTATTTCGTTACTATGTATATAATAAATATATAGTATGCTTATATTAGCTTATATACTGATATCAACATGGATATATTTTTTTATTTCTACTGCAATTATTAAAGCAATAACATTTTTATTGAAAACGCACAGCAGTATACCTATAATTTGATCAATATAATGTAATTATATTTTTCTCATAATTATATTTCTGAAGAATTCATGACAATATTATAATATAATTATATTTTTTTATATGTTAGATAGGAAGTTGTTAGTTGTTTAACTACTGTAGATTCTAATCTAATAGTTTTAATAACTAGTTTATATTTTTCAAAGGTATGACAAATATATGTATTTTTCATTTTAAAATCATGGTATTTTTTTATATTATGTCTTCAAGCCGTATACGTTTAATATACAGGATTATATCGAAATATATATTATAATGGAAAAACCATATTTTTTCTTATATTAACTTAAAATAACTAATAACGGTGTGAAAATATTTTACAAAAGCATATTATATTTAATATACAAGAAGCAAATAATTGTGCATTAACTTAAAATACTCTTATCCGTCACCATTTAAGAAAACTAAATACTGAATAATTATTTGAATATTTAAAATGTAATTTAAAATTTTGAAAATATAATATTATCGCATTTGTACAGAAACCAAAAAAATACTATATCAGTATTCAGTATTAATTTACACACTATAAAATATTTTTTGAAAAATTCAGCTTGAAGGAACAGCTTAAAATGCATAGAAAAAAATATATATTATAATTATATCTTTTACGTGACCGATCCAGAATAAAATATTAAGGGCCAGTTTCACCGGTTACGGATAAGTTCTAGATAGTTTATCTGGCAGATAATTTCATATTTATTTGGTAGATAGTGTCTATCCGTAACCTGTGAAACGCATATTTGAAGCCGAATTTAAATTAAAAATACTTTTAGATAACATTCCAAAAATTACTTCGAAATTTTTCCCTTGTAATGCAAGCATTTTTTACAGATCGCGTCAGCTTTATCTTTGATAGTTTGTGTAGACATAGCTCTATCAGATTCTGGTTTGGCGTCTTCAGCCTCTAAGGGCCCCTCGCTAAACTGCTGGATCAATTTCTTTATGTAGCTACCTGGACCCCTGATAGTCAATTTAGTATCAGAAGCCTCGGCTTTGTCAACATTATATTTATAATCGCTCAACATTTGTAAGCCATCTTGAAAATTTTCAAATGCCTGAGTAATTTTATCACCGATATTTAGTTTTTCTTCTATTTCACTGTAGTTTGTTTCAGTTGTAATTTCTTCAGCTACGTCTATAGAAGCCGTTGGTGTAATGATTATTTCATTATTTTTTACATCAATTGTAATTTTGGCGTCATCTAGGGAGAGTCCAGAGAGGGATACGTCAACGGATTTGGACCTCTGCCGGGGAGGGGCTGTTGGTACTTGCAGTTGGTTTGTGTCAGTAGTAATATCATGCTTGATTGTCCCGGTAGATGTCACTGGTGATGATGTTAATGAAGACTTGTCTCCCGGGCTGGATCCTGGAGTTTAATTAACTTTGTAAAGGAAAGAGAATTTTAGTTTTAATTACGTATTTATGATTAGTTAGATAAGGTTGAATATGGTGTGTTAGATAGATTTATAACGCCATTATTTTGTGTTTTTTGCTCAAATCACAAATGTCCGTGCATGGATTTTTATCATGTTAAGGGCTCGTGTTCGAAAATCTGGCAACGTCGCAAATAGCTGTCAAATATTTACATGTTTTAATTAATTTCTCAATTTTATTTTATGAAAATATAAAATAATGCTCTGTAGTGCACTAAGAACGTTAATAGAGAATGCAATTATTAATATCGTAACACTGAATATATAGATTTATATGTAAAAAAAACGTATTTGCAAACTTTACAAGTGCCTTTTTTACACCTAAAACGTTTAAAACATCAAATTTAGTGTTTCAATTGCAATTCCTATTCAATTTTTTAGAGCCATATTTCTTACTTTCATATAATTTTGCCAAATTAATTAAAACGTGTAAATATTTGACAGCTATTTGCGACGTTGCCAACTCTCGGTGCACATGCTCTTAAGTTTATTTTATTTGTTTAGGTGAATGTTTTTAGGGGAAAACTTTACATGATATTGGTTAGTTTTAACCTTTTGACCGCTCCGTCAAAAAAGAAGGATGTGCACTTAGCGCCAAGCTAAGATTTCATCCATAAATACCTACAATATAGTAGTGAGTTCGGAATCATATCAGTTAAAACTGACTATTCATGTTAAACTTGAAAAGTCTGTCATGTATTCGTGACCGTCGCATACTGGGCACATTGGTTTGTCATGTATACGTGACTGTGGCGGTCAAAAGGTTAAGATCTTCATCTTTACTTTGTACTTAAAGTTACCCGTCACCAAAAAAACTCATTTTAGATTACCTCAAATTTATAGCATTGGTGTTTCAGTAGTCACTCCTAAAAAAGATTATCAAAATTAAGTAATCACATTTATACCATTACTTACGACGAGGAACGCGAAGGGAAGTCAACGAGATGAGGAATCGTGTACCTCCTGAACTTGTAGCGTCACTACAAACGTTGCTATCTACGAGTATACCAAGAAAGAAGAACTATCATGCAATCCTACATCACGTCGATGCACCACATTAGAGCTGTGAACGACTAGAGAGAATAGGTCTTCATGTCCCACAGTAAAGGGAGGGTCCTCCGTCCTGCAGGCTCAGCATGACAACCGTAGAAACAAGATTTGTCTACCGGTGTATGTTATGACAGATAAGTGGCAGATTGACGTAGGATTTCTTTTGACACGTAGAAAAGAAATTTCTCTTTTCTTCGATTGACATAAGTCTACAAGTGATTATAGAGAAAGAGAAAGTATTTTGTTGATAAAGTAGACTTAGAATCGCCATGCTGAGCCTGTAGGTGGGTTTGTGTCTGCCCCGACAGTTGTTTTTTTTTTTTGTATGGCATCTGTTGAAAAGTTTGTATATAAGCAGTTCAGCCTAGAGGGGCTGTTTACTGCTTAACCGGACAATCCCTGTGGATGCCTAGAATTTAAGACCAGCCAGGGCGAGACAGTTGTTGTCGAGTTCTACTATACATATGTATATGTAGAATGTTGTCGTAAAGTCTGCTTGAGGGATTTAGAATTTGACATGCTAATACTTCCATATTGGTATAGACTAAACACTCTAGCAGTATTTAGGCTTACGTCATTACTAAAATCTACTAGAATTATTACGTCATCAAGCCTCTAAAACCTCATGATAAAATTCTACCCACCATTAGAAATATCCTCTCTCTCGTCTTCGCAACACTGCGGGAGAGATTGTTCCACCATCATACCCTGCACCATATCCATGCAGGAGTCGAGAGAGAACTTCTTGCCAACCATTTTGATACCCCTGATGCGGCGGCGCATCTCTGTTAGTGGTTTAGTAGGGGTTAAAAATGTTCTGCGCATGATTTTGATGAGAATGAGGGTGGACATTTAAGGGGTTAAGTTGTTAGACAGATAAATGCGATGATAATATATCGGGACGCCTTTTTTTTTCACACACGGTCGGTTGGCCCCATGGTAAGCTATTGATCAGCTTGTGTTATGGGTGCCAACACAACTGATAAATTACACATATTTTACACATATATTATATTATATTTATAAATACATATTTTAACCCAGATCACAGCCAACAAACATGTCCATCACACAAATTTCGACCGTGCCGGGAATCGAACCCGGGATCCTTAGCACGGCAGTCCGGCGTGGTAACCATTGCGCCATCGAGGTCTTCAAATTCGTGGTCGATGACGATTTTAAATAAATAAAATTAAGTGAAATAATGTAGTGGATACAGTTGGAATGAAGCTACCTTAGATGGTTTTCAATCTGTTTATGAAAGACTTTGAATTCATTAAAAACAATGAATAATATTTCATGCAATGTATTGACGCGGATTGTTCAATGGCAAGAGTTACCGTGGTCCTGGCACACAAATGGTTGCAGAAAGCACACAAGTGGTTTTAGTCAGTAAGAGTCTGACATTCCCTCAGCTGCACCCTCAGCGGGAGGGTGATCATTTTCCATGTTGAAAAGGCCATAAAATACGTCACATCAAATGCATGTTAAGATATATATTTAGACCCCACCTTTCCTCTCTCACTGGACATTTGCGAGACCCCCCAATCCATAGAGGACGTCACAAATTTGCAATTTTAAGTCGGCATGCGACATTTCACCAGATTGGTTATGAACTTGCCAACAAAACAATTCAAAGCATATGTTTATATAGATCTACTTGAAATTATTTTTTCCGTTTTAATTAATATTTTTAATATATCGATTAAACTTATTTAAGAAATTTAATGTAACAAAACTAAGAACCCCCTTTCCTTACACACACCATGTCATCCTTCGTCCCCCCTTTACTTGTGACATATACATAATTTACAATTTATTTACAAATTAAAGCAAAAAAAATAAATTTAAAATAAAAAGGGCCAATTAAAATATTGCGTCATAATACTCATACGCATTGCCACGTTGGATGGCAATGCTGATTCGTTGGCCGAGGTATACTTCTTTTGGCATTCATATACTCGATAAAGTACTTACCAGGGCTATCTTTTGGCTCCATTTTCAACTGCGCGAATGTTTGTGCGCAAGATGTGAGGAGTTGTTCATAGTCGCAGATAGCTGCATGAGTACCATTCACTATCTTAGGACTCATGGGGCTGTTGGCTAGCAGAAGACTGGTGCCAAACGTTGCGTTCAGCTCACGGGTTTCTGAAATTTTCGAAGCCGGGTGTAAGATGGGGTGTACGGTATAAGGTGGAAGGACCCCCTCGTAGGGGTCCCGAGGTCAGTTGGGGCTGCGGGTTGTTCGCTAGAGTTACAGTGGGCCTGGCAGACAGGGACCTCATATCAAAACAATTTTATTTGTCTTATCAATCAAATTAATTTCAGCCTCCAGAAGGAACGTTGTGGGTTTTAGTCAGTAAGAGTCTGACAGCCCCTCTAGCTGCATCCTCAGCGGGAGGGGTCATTTGATTTCCCAGGAAAAAAAAGTTACAAGGATCCGTTAAACTTGGCATATAGATACATATAGTACTTTACTATGCATAAAAAGTAAAAATAGGCCAAAATATCCAATAGAATCAGCGCAGCTCAAAAACGCTGGCAATATTCACAAAAATAAAAGAAGCATAGACGCCAGCACATCAAGCTACTTCAATTTGTCAAAAAACTTAATAGATTTTCAACTTTATCCCTGAAACGTACGTTTCAAAGTCGACTGGGAAAATTTGGCTAAGCTTGATGAGCTGGCTTCTGTTCCATTTATTTTTCATGAACTTGTAAGTTAGTGAAAAAGTTCAATCGTGTTAAAATTAACAAAATCAATTATTTGTCACATATTAATGAGCTGCATGTTTTTTAGACTTGAATTTGGTAGCGTATGGGCAATCATAATTTACCTTTGAGAGAAATCCTCGGTCTCTTTGGTACGGCAATATTGCCATTCTCTGATCCAAAGACGTCCATCAATATTTCCTTCGCGACCGTTTTAATTTCATTCCAATCCTCTGGAAAAAATAGCAAAAATAAAAATGAAAATCGGCAATCGAGTTCACGGATCGCGTGGTGGTAAGCGACTATCTCTATGTACGCTCATGTACTCCTGCAAAACCAACCCATTATTATAAAACATGGTCTTAAAAAAAATATCAGCTTTAGTGCTAACTTTAAATCACCATCTTGAACAAAGTTAATGGTCTAAACCTAGGACTAAACTCGGTACTTTTAAAACCACGTTTAATAATAAGGGGGAGGGGGTTTTAGTCAGGCACTCCCTCCAGCAGGCTTAGCATGGCAACCGTAGAAACAAGTTTTGTTTACCAGAGAATGGACATAATGACAGAAAAGTGACAGATTGACGTAAGGTTTCTTTTGACATTTTTTGAAGAAATTTTTCTTTTCTTCGATCGACATAAGTTTACAAGAATATGCGAGTTGACAGGTCGCGCCATGTTCGGGCAGAAGACATGTTGACATTGACAGAAAGAGCTTTGTCTTTTCTTGACAGAATAGATATAGAATCGCCATGCAAAGCCTGCAACTGCACCTTCAGCACGGGTAGGTCTCATTTTCTCATCAAGCGCTTCTCATAATCTTTCATAATGCGCACAGCCAAAGTGTGGAATTGTCTGCCGGCGTCTGTATTTCCGAGTTCTTACCACCCAAGACTCTTTAAGGCAAGAGTGAATAGGCTTCTTCTGGGTAAACTTGTACCACCCGTGCCCTCCGGACTGGATTGGGATCAAGAGCAATGATGGAAAAAGGTCATTTGATGACTTCTCCAGCAAAAAATAAAAAATCTTCAAACCTTACCCAAGATATCCTGGTTAGTAGTCCTTGAAGAGGTGACAGTGAACCTGATGACATATATCCCCTTGAAGCAAGCTGGCACGGCGTGTATGAAGCCGCGTGCATTCAAGCGCTTCAGCAGCCGCTCGGTCAAAGCGTTGTCGCCTTTCATACGGAATGCTACCATGCCTGAAATGAGGACAGGTATGTTAGAAAGCGCTTTTCGCTTTATTGTGAAGTGAGTATTGACTAAAATGTATGTTTGGTATTTAACCTTTTGACCGCCACAGTCACGTAGGTATAGACAAGCCAAAAAGTGCCCAGCACGTCACGGTCACTACTACATGACAGACTTTTAAAGTTCTAAATTAATAGTCAGTTTTAATCGATTTAATTTCGAACTCACTACTATTTTGTAGGTATTTGCGGATGAATTCATAGCTTGGCGCTGAGGGCACGTCTTTCTTTTTTCGGCGTGGCGGTCAAAAAGTTAAAGCTATAATTTTTTTTCGTTGGAAATGTGTTCCCAGATCTGCTCATTCTGTGGTAATAGGGCTCGATATAACTCAATGAAATTTTCATTGCAGATATTTATTTTTCCCGGCTTCGATTCCCGGTACGGTCAACATTTGTGTGTGATAAGCAGAATTGTTATCCTCTGCGTAAGCACCCATAACACATTGATTACAATAGCTAACTTTGGGGCTAACAAATCGTGTATGACAAAGTGTCTAGATATTATATTTTATAAAATGTTTGCCTAATATAATTGTTACCAATTTAAAAATCAACGTATTGAAGTATTCAGAGATAATGAAAATAAGATACATAGTAGAATAATACATTAAAATAAATGCACTTACCCAAATTCCTCGGTTGAGGGATCTCAAATCGTTGATCAGCCAACACCAGAGCCTCAAACTTCTGAGCTAAGCGAACACCCTGAAACAATGAATAAGGAAACTATATCATCATCTCCCGAGTCTTTTCCCAACTGTGTTGGGGTCTGCTTCTAGTCTAACCGGATTCAGATGAGTACCAGTGTTTTACAAGGAGCGACTGCCTATCTGATCTCCTCAACCCAGTTACCCAGGCAACCCAATACCCAATGGTAAGACTGGCGTCAGACTTTCTGGCTTCTGACTACCCGTAACGACTGCCAAGGATGTTCAATGACAGTCGGTACCTACAGTTTAACGTGCCATCCGAAACACCCATTGGTGTAAAAAATATACTTAGAAAGTACATACAAACTTAGAAAAGCTGCATTGGTACTTGCCTGACCTGAAATCAAACTCACGCCCTCATATTTGAGAGGTTGGCTCTTTACCCATTAAGAAACCACGACTGTTAATATAGAAACTCATATTCACTGAATATAAGTGATAAAACAAACGAGTTTTATGAACTGCAAACTAATTTAAATATGTAAATGTTTGAGTACAGGGAAAAACTAGGGGTTGACGTGAAAAAGGCTGGAGAAGCTAGATTTTATCATCATCTGTTAGTTTTGCTCTGTTGGAGTCAGCTCAACAAATGCAGCTGAGTGTGACTGCTTATGTGATCCCCTAACAAGATTATTTTTTTATTTTAGATAGGTATTATTAAGATTATAATTAAGATTTTTATATAAAAGGTATTCCAATACTAGTGCACCATATTTTTATAGGTCATCTAGTTCATGCTAAGGTTCATGTTTACTACAAAAAAGTTGAATGATGTAAGGGTCAACGATAGAGACCGGCGCTATACCTAGAATTTGGCGACTGTGATGATAAGTTTTATAAAATAATGTTGTTGTTTTCATGACTATTTTTGTGGTAAACATGATCCTTAGCATGTTCTAGATTACCTGTAAAAATATGGTGCACTAGTATTGTTAGACCTTATATTATAAATATGGCGTAAAAAAACCTCAACCTAGTTGATTGTCAGAATTTCTGGCTATGTAAATTTTATGAATAAAGGTGAATATGTACTGAGAACCTTCTTTTTTGAAGTCGGTTAAAAATAAATTTATGTATAAATTTTACCGGGTACGTGAAAGAAAGCAGGATGAACATCCAGAAGTTCATTTATAAGCTGATGAGGAGCTTACCTCACGAATATGTTTCTGGATCCCGGAGACTCCATAGTTGCGGAGTACGAACCATAACTTCAGCGCCCGGAATCGACGACTCAGCGGTATTTGCCAATGCTGTTAATACAAGCATAATTATTAACAACAACAATAACTATCAACATAAGAACTGCCTCGTTAGTCAAGTAGCTGCTGTGCGGGTTCGATTCCCGGGTCGGGCAAAATCGTTTTGTTGGTATTAAGAGATTTTTATGAAACAGCCCGAGGTCTGGAAGTTGGCAATTGATTCCTACTTTATAAATACGAACTACTTATAGGTCGCGGGTTCGATTCCCGCATAAGTCAAACATTTGTGTGCATGAACTTGGGTGTTTGACTTGGTCTGGGTGTTTCTATGTATAATATGTATGTATTTACAAAAGAAAAGTATATAAGTATGTTTATCAGTTGTCTAGTACCCACAGTACGAGCTCTGCTTAGTTTGGGGCTAGATGACGTTGTGTGAATGTGTGAGGTATATTATTATATTATATTACTTTATAGATTTGTTTTTAAAACCCACAAAGCGATTACGGATCGAGACTCGAACCCGGGACCCCGTGCACAGCAGTCATGCTAAGTGTCTGTTTGTAATATAAAAATAAGCTTTTAATACATGCATATAACGAATAATAGATATATAACGGAATACTTTTAATAAAATTTTTGTGTGTCTGTTTGTTCCAACTGATCTTTGAAAAGGCTGGACTGACTTTGACTGCACTTTCATTGGCAAGTAGCTGATTTAATAAGCAGTAACTTAGGATACTTTTTAACCGGCAAGTAATTCCCTTTAAACGGCCAGTTTAAAATTAACTAATGAAAACTGTCGTAAACTCCTCATACCATAATTAGGCATAAAAGTACATGTTATTTTGTAAGATACTGCACTGAATCGTTACTAGAAGCAACTAGAATAATTTCTACCAAATCACCAATCACCAAATAACCATCACCGCCGACCCATCACCCTAAAACTGTCCTTACTAGTAGCTCTTTCTTCTCCGGATCTTCAAGTTGTATCTTTTCACCACAACCAGGAGAAATTTTGTTATAACCATGTAGATTTGTCATAGTGATATCTTTGTCAATCTTTGGTTCATCAGTTTTGGTGATTATTTCATCACCATTTGTTTCTTTATCACCGTTGATGGTGATCGTTGGGTTATCTGTACCTTTTAGTATGTTGTTTATCTTCCTGAGTGGTTTTTCCTTTATGTATGTCTGTTTGTCGCCAACCTATTGTAATATTGTCATTTAAGGCCCAATCAGATGGAGAGAGTTTCTCGCACGTTTCGGTACGAGAATGTCTCCGCGACTATCGCAAGCAATAATTGCCATAACATAATCGTAACAAAATGTTTACATTCAGGCAAGAACTAAAGTGTCGCCAGCGAGATTCGTATATGACATATACGAATTTAGCGAAATGACACGCCGCTTGTCGCCCATGTCAACGGGCGAGAAGAGTGAATGTTTAGACGAAGAAAGTGTTTTATATTTCTTCAATAATTATCGTATCTTCGAGACGAGAAACTCTTCCCATCTGAATGGGCTATTAGGGTCTGTTGATTCATGTAAAGAATATATCATCATCTCCCGAGCCTTTTCCAAACTATGTCGGGGTCGGCTTCCAGTCTAACCGGATTCAGCTGAGTACCAGTGTTTTACAAGGAGCGACTGCCTATCTAACCTCCTCAACTCATGCGAAGAATGTATGTAATAAAAAAATGTGTTTAATAATAAAATAAAAAGTAATAGTGTTCGACGTCTTTAAAAATGAATAAAAAAATAATAATATATAATAAAAATAAAAAAAGGCTTTAAAACAGTAAAAAAGTAGATAAATCTCTATACTATTATTGAATTTAATAACTTCAAGAAAATAAAATCTGTTTATTGCAATTTTTTATGAATAAAACATTATTATTTACATACCATGTAATCAATAGCTTTTCCTGGAACAAAGATAAAAAATAATGTGGTATTTTATATTTCTACTACAATGTAAGTATTTATTTTTTTCAGAAATAATATTTACCTGAATTCTCGTGCCTCAAATAAATAGGGTTTACGTTGAAGGTCCTGTGGAGAGCTGTGCTGTCTTTGACCCTATAAAAACCGATAAAATATTAAAAAAAAAACACATCATGAACATTAAAAAAAATACACACTCGCCCCGTTCTTTTATCCAAGTTCCTGGGAACTTTTTCTCGGACGACAATATAAAAAGTACTCAAACTCAAAATCATTTATTCAAACTTGGCTGTAAAACAGCACTTTTTGAACGTCAAATATTACAAAAGACAGCCCCCAAAACGCCCACCCACCCACCACTTCCTATGTGTTTTTGCTGGGTGTTTGTACTTAAATGTTATTCTGATGTATAAGCTATATTATTGCCAAGTCGCATGAAAATCTGTTCAGCCGTTTACGTGTGAAGACGTAACAAACATACTCATAAACTTTCGCCTTTGTGATATCAGTGTGATGATGAGATAATGATTTTTTAACGTGTTGTTACTGTGTGCACAAAATAATAAATTTTTCATTCTTCTTATCTATAAAAATAAAGGTTTTTCAAATCTACAGACAGACATGTCTTACTGGGGAGTTTGTTGCGCCACTTCTTCCCAGCAAAAACACATAGGAAGTGGTGAAGTGTGGGTGTTTTGGGGGCTATCTTTTGTATTTTTTTAACGTTCAAAAAGTGCTGTTTTGCAGCCAAGTTTGAATAAATGATTTTGAGTTTGATACTTACCACATAGCTGTACAATCGAAGTTGACCATCAGCCATTTGGAAGGATTGAAGGCAAAGGAATCAGCCATCTCAACGCCATCAAGCCAATGCCTGAAATATACAGATATTTAAAAAAAAACGTACCATGAACCACGACTTATATCGGAACACTTTTTTGACACACGGTCGGTTGGCTGTACTTGCCTGACCTGGACTCGAACACGCACCCTCATACTCGAAAGGCTGGTGCTTTAACCACTAGGCCACCACGACTTATATTCTAAAGTCAAAGTCTTATATTCGACATATAGTCTAGAGTCTGAGAAAGGACATAAGCTTTATTCGTGTGCGGAAATAAGTTCCTTCAGGCGAACAGTTAGTAAATCTATACTAATATTATAAAGCTGAAGAGTTTGTTTGTTTGTTTGTTTATTTGTTTGAACGCGCTAATCTCAGGAACTACTGGTTCGATTTGAAAAATTCTTTCAGTGTTAGATAGCCCATTTATCGAGGAAGGCTATAGCTATATACCATCACGCTAAGACTCACGGGAGCGGAGCAGTAACCAAAGATGCGGGTGAAACCGCTGGGGATAGCTAGTAAATAAATAAAACTAGTCACCTGTATTCAGGGCACGTGAATGCACTTCCAGCATATGCAGCATCCACATGCAGCCATGCTCCATGCTTCTCACAGACCTGACCAATCTCACGAAGGTTGTCAAACGCTACCGAACCAGTTGTACCGAGGGTCGCACATACCTAAGAAGAGAAGAATTAAAATTATTAGAAAAGCCTCTCTCTTGTGTTACCTTATTGCGGCAGAAAGAGGTTTAATCTATGTATATAATATAATTTATAATATAATATCCCTCACACATTCACACAACGTCATCTAGTCCCAAACTAAGCAGAGCTTGTACTATGGGTACTAGACAACTGATAAACGTACTTATATACTTTTCTTTTGTAAATACATACATATTATACATAGAAACACAACATATACAAACAAGGTTTAACAATATTAGTGCACCATATTTTTACAGGTCATCTAGTACATGCTAAGGATCATGTTTACCACGAATTACATACATAGTATACATACACACAAATGTTTGAGTCATGCGGGAATTGAACCCAGAAAAATGTTGTGAGTTCGATCCCCACTTATCAACGTGAACCCACAAGAAGATAAAGATAAGTCATTATTTCAAAGAAGGTCGCAAATCAGCATTTTTTGAAGGTCAAATATACAAAAGACAGCCCCCAAAAACGCCCGCTCTGCACCACTTCCTATATGTTATCGCTGGGAAGAAGAAATGGTGGAACTAACACCCCAGCAACACAATTCTGTCTGTATGGTTTGAAGAACCGATTCTATACAAAACAAAATAATCATACCCGAGTTTCAAATTCAATTAAAATATATTCAAAAACCATTAACTTTCTTTTCACAAAATTGGTTAAATTCCGTTAGTAAAGAGGCCAGCAGATCAACCTACCCGAATCAGTCAAATTTTACCAATCGAATATTAACCTTCGGGTATTGCGACAAGGTTGAAAATCTATCAAAGAAATTAAACAGATATTGTAGTAGCTTGATGTGCTGGCATCTGTACATCACCCTGATAATCCCGGTACCCTGGTAACATATTCATAATGCACTTAGGAAGCCAGTAGATCGGATAAACGGGATGTTTATTAAAATTTTATCGATACTCAAGTCTTCGGGAGCCTAGTTAATTATTTGACAAAGATGTAGAGGGAACCTGGAAGCGATAGGGCTAGATAAACAAAAATATTTTACACTTTATTTTAAAAAGAGATATAGAATAAAGAGTCACAGCTGCCCCCAAGTAGGTGATAGCGTGATAATATGTAGCTTATATGGTCACCCGACCTCTTAGTTATACTTATACTATTTTTGAAATAATCCCGGAAATACATACGGACAAAAAATCTTTAAAAAACGATATTTTTGGTTTCTATATCAGTTGTAGATCACGCCCCAAATATTCTTTTTTAAAAATATTCAATGTACAGTTTTGACTTTCCTAAGGTTTTATTATATGTAAAGATGTGGTCTTTAAAAGTACCGGTTTTATTGCTAGGTTTGAACCGTCATCTTGAGGAAAGTAATGGTCTAAACCTAGCACTAAAGCCGGTACTTTTTTAAGACCTCAGTTTATAATTAGATGGCAGATACTGAATACACCTATATGGTGGGTTATTCTGCTATATTGGAACTAGCACATTACATTTCAACTAAATAGAATTTCCCAAAAGAAAATACAAATACATTACATTACAAACAAATAATTATAAAGCCTTTCAAGCCTTTTTCAGCAACAAGCAATAATCTTTCATTCGATGCAACCCTTTCATGTAAAAGGTATATCTAGTAACTCGACATCTTTGTGAAATCATAAGATTCCCGCCATTCTTGACGTGAGAATACTTACGTAATTTATAATGTAAACTGGATTCTTCAGCAAAATAACACAAGTGATATGATATTGTTCTATGTTGCTAAGTCGGTTAAGCTATTTATATAAGGTCTAACAAAACTAGTGCGCCATATTTTTACAGGTCATCTAGTACATGCTAAGGATCATGATTACCACAAAAAAATCATAAAAACAATAAATTATTTTATGAAATTTGTTTTTACAATCGACAAATTGTAATTGTATTTTTACGCGTAACGCCGGTCTCTATGAACGGGCTCAATCGTTGACCCTTAGGTCATTTAACTTTTTTTTTGTAAACATGATCCTTAGCATGTACTAGATGACCTGAAAAATATGGTGCACTATCTTTGTTAGATCTTATATTTATTATTAAGTTTAATTGCCGCTTGCTAAGGTCAATTTATGGGTGGGTTACCCTTAAAGAAAACTAAATAATTCGTAACGATATACTGTTTAATGTCTAACTGTAGTTAGTATGTCAGTTCTTCAAAGATTTATAATTAATTTCTGAAACTGTAAAATTAAGTTAACTGTCGGCTTACATCTAAGAAACATAGGTACTATTTTCTTAGAAACACAGTCAACAGTATCAAGTTTAAAATTGAAGTCGAAAAATACAATTACTTTTCACAACTTATTTACAAAACGACAGAAAAATCTATGTAACCTATTTATAGCTATACACTAGGGAAATTAAAACAAAACTTAAATCAGTATTATTCAAATTAATATTTATGCCAGATCATTAAGGCCATTTTGAAATAAACTATAAGACAATACAGATTGTCTTAAACACAACTGTTGTGTGGCCCAAGTAATAAGCAAGTCTTAAAAAAACCAACTACAAAAATAAAATATCTCCATTTTCTTTTATAAAAGCCGATCATCATTATCATAAAGAAGATTTTTTTCTTTTTATAGCCTAAAAAATCTTGTCTTTATCATTGTTTTATAAAAAAAAAATATTTTTAATGAATCTCAGAACTGTGCATAAAAAGATCATTAGGTATCAAAAATTCCCCAAAAGAACCCAAAAGGCTGGCCGGATGGCCACGTTGGATGGCAAGGCTTATTCTTTGGCCTAGGTATTGGCCAACCCATTGGTCTCGTGTGTACTCCACAAAACAAATAAAATAGTTGATATTTTCATGAACACCAGCATTCTTAGCATGGCGATTCTATATCTAGTCAACATGTCTTCTGTCCGAGCATGGCGCGACCTGTCAACTCGCATATAATCACTTGTAAACTTATGTCGATCGAAGAAAAGAAAAATTTCTTCAAAGAATGTCAAAAGAAATCTTACGTCAATCTGTCATTTTTCTGCCTTTATGTCCATTCTCAGGTGAACAAAAAATGCGTTTGCCATGCCAAGCCAGTTGAAGTCTATAACACGCCGCCAAAATCGCTACATCTTATGACTTACACCAAACTTTAAAATGTAAGCGGCTTCCGCAGAACCCGATCACAAATTGGTCCCCTAGCGACCAATGAAGACGTTTAAAAATGCCGCAAACTAATCTTTAAATAATTGGACTTCATTTGTAAGGATACCGTCATATTTCCTTCGTTCTCTCAGGAGTTATTTACATAAAAGCAGATGAGTGAAATGAATAATCTTTAATAAACATCCTTTGGTCCCGAGAGAGTTGAACAAATAAGGATTTTATAGCAAGCGATTTAAAAGCAGAATTCTTCTATTTATAAGACTGCTTTTAAAACATATAACATCTTTATTTCTAAATATAAATCTCAGACATTATAATGCTGTGGGTGGTTTGAAAGAGTTACCGTGGCCTGGGACACAGGGACTTCCAAGCATCGTATTGGGTTTTAGTCAGTAAGAGTCTGACACTCCCTCCAACTGCACCCTCAGCGGAAAATAAAATAGATTCTGGCTCTTCCATATGACTATCTGTGCTAAATTATTAAGGAACATTTAATATCTTGACTAAAATATCTAAACTTACCCAAAATGGAACCAGTCCCTTCTCCTTGTCGCTGGCGATGGCTTTATCCAGCTGTTCTCCCCTCATGCTCTGGTGCTCATCCGACTCAATGTACCGCATGCGGACCAGACCTGAACAAGGAAAATATCGTGGAAGTGATAATAACACGTGGAAATGATCAGATCAGTGAAATTATTTGATTTGATGACAAAAACAGATTGCTGTAAAGTGAATTTTGAGAATTATTCTTATTAGGTATAAGGGTCAGTTTCACAGGTTATGGATAGCCACTATCTACCAGATAAATTCACAAATGGAACACAATTTGTATGAAATTATCTGCCAGATAAACTATCTGAAACTTATCAGCAACCTGTGAAACTGGCCCTAAGTGTAATTGCTTTTACTTTAATAACAAGAAAAAACCTTATTAATATCATAAATGCGAAAGTAACTCTGTCTGCCTCTCTGTCACGCTTTCACGCGAGAACTATTGAACCTGAATAGAGCGTGAGTTTAAACCTACCTTCACAATGGAACGAATAATAGGTTATATAAATAAAAATAGCACATATATACATAGACTTTGGTCGCGAGAATCGAAAAAAGGGCGGGCGGAGCGCTAATTTTGTCATAAAAAGGTACATGTTCTCTACAATCCTCACCAATAAGTCCAGCCTTCTCCACGGAGGAGTGAGCCTGGTCTGAACAGTAGCAGATCAGGTGTCCCAGCAGCTCCGCTGACTGCACCTCAGGGTTCAACTTGGAAAGCTCCATCAAAGCTCTCGTGCGAGCTGCCAGTAAACTCACCAGGGTCGC
The DNA here is from genome assembly GCA_958496145.1 of Heliothis peltigera. Taxonomy (NCBI): domain Eukaryota; kingdom Metazoa; phylum Arthropoda; class Insecta; order Lepidoptera; family Noctuidae; genus Heliothis; species Heliothis peltigera. Next base: position 2,966,767 of record OY292348.1, on the reverse strand, counting down.
CTCACTTGCTGTTGTCTAGAAACAAAGATTTTTGTGGAAAGAAGTCCCGCTGTAGGTGCAGCTGTAGGCAAGTATGTATGTAGCTATCTATAGCTTTGACAAGGGGGGGTCTCCAAAAAACAAAGACCCCTAACTGCATTTGATTACATAATAATTATTTACAAATAAAATTGTTTAACAAATAACAACAAATGGGGGGTCCAGACCCCAAGACCCCCCCTTATATACGTCCGTGGATGTTGGGAGTGTCAAATTTTTCTATTGTGTTAATTTGAATTTTTTTTTTGAACTGAGCTGAAAAGACTGACACCATCAACCCGCATTGAGCAAGCATAGTGATTAACGCTCAATCCCTCTTTGTGTGAGAGGCCTGTTCCTAGCAGTGGGAGGATAAAAGGGCTGATGATGATGATGATTATTATTAGATATTTAGTGTGTATTATATATTTATACATATATAATTAATCGAAGATTTTCGTAAAAAGCCTTAAAAATGTTACCTGTATAACTCCACCGCCTGGGCTATCATTTTTCTCGTTGAGGAAGCAGTCTGGTAGTCCCAGCAGCTTCCCCAGCCAGTTCATAGCGATAGTCTCCAGCTCGGTACCAGCGGGAGAAGATGCCTACACGAGGTTTATAGAAATGTGTTCATGAATTTATAATTTGACTGAAAAAAGTAGTCATATTGTGAACTCAGATGATTTGTAATTCCGATAAAATAAAGACGCCAGCACATCAAGCTAATACAATTTGTCAAATTTCTTTAGTAGATTTTCAACCTAATCACAATACCGGAAAGTTAATATTCGAATGTGGTGAAGGAGGGGCGTTTTGGGGGCTGTCTTTTGTAATATTTGACGTCAAAAAGTGCTGTTTTACAGCCAAGTTTGAATAAATGATTTTGATTTTTTTTTAGTTTTTAATGGTAAACTTTGACAGATTCAGGTAGGTTGACGTGCTGGCCTACTCATAAGCGATCATCACATAAATTATATCCTGTGATATATACACCAGAAACTTACCCAAGTGAAGCACAGCACGTTGAGAGCGCTGGACAGCATTTCCCCCATGATGGAGGGGTATGACGTCAGCGCAGGGAAGTACGCGTGCATATGGGGGCTCTGCCAATGCACCAACTGGGGGCAAAAAGGGGGTTAGATTTGTTTGGTTTTGTTGAAGACGATGGTTGATCGATGGAGTAGAAAATAAAATTTGGTAGATAATAAATTCCCAAAATTGACAAAAGATGATAAATGATATTTTATAAGTAGGTCGAAATCTCGATGTCAATTTAGGTCAACTCGCAAACGCGCTCGCAAGAGTAGAATCATCCTCCTGCCCCTATCCCAAGTTTTATTTGGGGTCGGCGCAGCATGTTTTAGTCTTCCACGCTCTTCTATCTGCCGTCATCTCACAAGTTACATTGTTTCTAGCCTTATCAGCGCTCGCAAGAGTAGCGCTAGTGTAAATTCGAATTATGAACTGAGTTTTAGAATGCCAATCAAGAAACTCAGCGGATTCAAATTCGTAGTTTAGAATGAAGTCTTACAGATCAATACTGCAGCAGGCTTAGCATGACAACCGTAGAAACAAGTTTTGTCTACCGGAGAATGGATATAATGATAGAAAAGTGACAGATTGACGTATGATTTCTTTTGACATTTTTTGAAAAAAAAAAAATCTTTTCTTCGATCGACATAAGTCTACAAGCGATTATATGCGAGTTGAAAGGTCGCGCCATGCTCGGGTAGAAGACATGTTGACATTGACAGAAAGAGCTTTCTTTTCTTGATAGAATAGATATAGAATCGCCATGCTAAGCCTGCTGATGTCTGTCAGGAAATTGCATCCATGTCATGTTAGTGCATCAGGCAGACCTGGGCTTTGGTGACTGCTCTTCAAGGAGTACGTGGAACTCTTACCCCAGGCATTATGTGCTCGTCAACATCTTTGAAGATATCGTCCCACTGTTCTGGAGTTTCGGGAGCTTCTTTCGGCAGCAGCTTGTGGAGATACCCTGGCTGCACGCTGGGGTACACGCGACGGTCCCGAATATTCTCCAGGTAATCTGCTATGTAGTCCACCATCTCCTTAGCTGGATAGACGAGATAAACTTTTATTATAAAAAATTGCAGGCAGTTTTATTGTCTGTATTTTGTGCCTAAAATTATAAAGTCTTTAAGTGACTTTCGTTGTTACACATTCACGCTATAATTACAGAACCAACTAACGTGAAATTTGGCATGGTGACAGGTACCCTGGAAATGGTGACAGTCTCTATATGCGGGTAAGGTAGTCGCGGGTGATATCTAGTAAACGGACCAACTATGGAAAATCTTTTTTTAAAAAGTTTTTATATTCCGCCATATTGGATTTAGAATAACGTCAAATATTTTTTTAAGTCACTCTCAATAAGCCCTTTGATTTGATACCCATATTGTTGAAATTCATTAAAAATAACTACTCCGCCATCTTGGACGGTCCGCCATATTGGATTTAGAATAACGTCATATAACATATCTTGCATTGTCATCCAAACTGAACGTGTATACAAAATTTCAGCTCAATCGGTTGAAGACATCTGCTTCAAAATTGAGTTCAAAGAATCCACCGTAACATACATACACGGCAAGTTAAATAAAAGCTTTTAAAAAAGGACAACCCTGTAAGGGACGTTATTATATAAGACGTAACTTTTTGATTGAAATAGTACCCTGCTGTACCCCGAGACGTCGTCCGCGTGGGTATTAGGTGATTAAACATTCATCCCTATATGTTGACCCGACCTCTAAGTAATATTCATGCCAAATTAGAAGTAAATCCATGCAGTTCTTTTTGAGATTATCCCGGACATACATACAGACAAACAGACAAGATTCTAAAAAGTATATTTTTGCATATCGATTGTAGATCACGTCCCAATTATTCTTTTAAAAAAATATTCAATGTACAGTTTTGACTTTTCAACGATTTTATTGTATGTAACATTCACTACTTTCTTGCCTTTATAATGAAACTAATTTACATTTAAAGAACAATCAATCAACACAAGGGGTTTGCAGAGAAGATTCTCTGCTCAGAATCTTATCGACAATACCCTATGAAGCACAAAGGCTGTTTGATTGCTCTGGACGGACAAACAGACACTTCTATCAATGGAACTGACTCAAAGAACATTAATTGTGTACATTCTTTGTAAGTGTATAGAAGTCGTGGTGACCTAGTGGTTAAAGCACCAGCCTTTCGAGTATGAGAGTGCGGGTTCGATTCCAGGTCAGGCAAGTACTGATGTAACTTTTCTAAGTTATACGTACTTTCAAAGTTTATCTTTGACATCAATGACTGATTAAAAGGTGAGGGAAAACATCTCGAGGAAACCTGGACTATAAAGTCTGAAATCACCAACCCGTATTGAGCAAGCGTGGTGATTAACGCTGAATCCTTTTCCGTGTGAGAGGAGGCCTGTGCCCAGCAGTGGGACGATAAAAAGGCTGTGATGATGATGATAATGATTCTACTTGATGCAATTAAATAATGATTTTCTTTGCATACTTTAAAGATTGATTTAAAAGAAAGAAAGAAAATATAATTTATAATAAATTTAATAGTCCAGGTTTCCTCGAGATGTTTTCCCTCACCTTTTAATCAGTCATTGGCGTCCAAGATAAACTTAGCTGATGAATGATGATGGATGAAATCAAGTACAATGATGATGACTAATGATCAAAAAAACTTAAAAAAATTGATGATTGATTTTTCCAATTTTTTTTTTTGTAGTAGCTATCAAGTTGACTTTGTTAAGTGTCTCCTAATAGGTCGTAAATGCTACCAGAATATGGCAACACTGACATTAAAATCTACACTGTAAGTAAGTCTTAAACTAGAATTACGATACAAACTACATTTGTATTGAAATCTATTTATAAACAAATACCCTGCACACATTTGTTACAAACAGAAGACAATACTTTTTATCAATAAAGAAACAGCCATAAAAAGGGATTTACACTAACTGGTATCAACCGGTTATAAAAGAAGAATGAACCAGTTTACACCGGATCGGACCGGATAAAACGACTCAATAACAACGTATGGAAATCCGAAATGGGGGTAGGAGACTGATTTTTAATTTATTGAGCCTTATAGTGTGGAATTGAATTGTATGTATGTTAGTTCGATTCCTGAGCTATCAATGGGTTTAAATATGTTATATAGAACTTCTATTGAAAATGTCAAATTAACATGGATAGATTTTAAAATAAAATGTATCCCTATCTTTGTTAACGTCGAAGATATAGTTAGAAGAAACATATGCGAATGGTTTCGAGAATTAGCGGTATGGCCGTGCCTGCTTTACTTGAGACTTGGCTGGGGCACTACCGTGCCCCCAGATTTGTTTGCATGTTTCAAATTACAACAATATTTTACTCATCTCCGGGAATCGAATCCAGGAACTCTTATTACACTAACGTTGTTTGTTATAATTCATATCTTAGAATATTTAACAAGCCTTCAAAATGTAACTCCAATATATTATTTATGTAACCATGGAAATCACTTTATCTACCTATACTAATATTATAAAGCTGTGTTTGTGTGTCTGAATGTTTGTTTGTTTGAACGCGTTAATCTCCGGAACTACTCAACCTTTTTGAAAAATTCTTTCAGTGTTAGATAGCCCACTTATCTATGATAGATATGATATAGAGAGACATAGGCTGGTTTTTATTTGGCTGAGCCATGAATAGTTACCAAGGGACACGCGAGAAACCGCTGACGGAAGCTAGTATCCTATAAAAACTAATTTATATTCAGAAAACGTACAAAATAATAAACCTATTATGTCACTATCAATAATTCTTCAATAATAATTGTGTATGGACACTTTATAATTGGGATTTAATTATCGTCCACTGAAAAGTACTAGCCGTTTGAAGGTTAATCAATTATACACATACTTTGAGGTGCTCGTGGCTAAGTAAGACCCGCATGGTTAACTTGGTGCACGTATAAGTTAGGTACTTAGAAAACTGCCTCGTTGGTCAAATGGTCGCAAGGCGTGACTGCTGTGCACGGGGTCTCGGGTCCGAATCCCGGGTCGGTTTGTGGGTTTTGAGAAACTTCCATAAAGCAGCCTAGAATTTGGAACTTGGTGATTGATTCAGCCGTGCATCCGTAAATGTCGGTTCTACGCCTGATCTCTCTCCGGCCATGTCGGATTGCTGTCCCATTGGATTATGAGAGTGAGGGAATAGAGAGTGCACCTGTGTCTCCTGTTATTTCTCTCTCCTGTTATTTCTTAGCAAATGCTCTTTTTTTAAATAATTTTGGGATTTATATTGAGTCCTTTCACAAAATATGCACAAACAAATTTGTATAAAAATCTTGTATGAATAGTCTTACCTTTGACACGAAACTCAGTGTGCTCCATTTTATCTATGGATTATAGAGTTTTTTGATGAAATACCTGAAACAAAAATATAGTTTTTTTTATATTTATTAAAATCAAATAAAAATGAAAAATTATTTATTCAAATTAGGCTGATAAATCAGCACTTTTCGAACGTCAAAAAACAAAAGACAGCCCCCAAAACGCCCACCCTTCACTATTCCTGTTTTTTCGCTGGGAAGAATTTTCATAACTACTTATTTATAAATAGAAGGACACCAATACCAAAAACTTCTGAATATACATACTCGTAATTATTATGAGTTGTTTGCTATAATAATAGATGCATCTAAATAACGAATGGATAAATTTTATTTTTTATTTATGAAGTAAATTCAGTCAGTCTAACCAAGGGGTATTGGGTTGCCCGGGCAACTGGGTTGAGGAGGTCAGATAGGCAGTCGCTCCTTGTAAAACACTGGTACTCAGCTGAATCCGGTTAGACTGGAAGCCGACCCCAACATAGTTGGAAAAAAGGCTCGGGAGATGATGATGTTTTACGAAGTATATTTTAGCTCCGCCTTTCTTCGTGTCTACTAACATAACATATTGTGTATTATTTTCTTCGTTAATAAATAAATTAACTCGTAAAACAAAACCGTCGAATTCGGTGTAGTTACCGTAACCGCATAGTTTAATACTATAATCCTTACTGACAGACGTTTTCGAAGCCCTAGTAAGCACGTCGATACCTCGCTAACACAGGCTAACACAAATTGAAATAAATTAAATGCCTACACTGAGCATTGAATAAAACTATTTTATAAGAGCTACCATCCCTTGAGTTTGTTTCGGCGTTTCTTCTCAAGGCAGTCAGTTAGGAAATGCCGACCTCATCTCGTTATTTTATAAAAAATGTGTTGACGTGTAAAAGTGTTGATTTCAACCTATTTGCAAAATAAATATCATTTATCATTCCTTAGAACCTCAAACGGCCCAAATAAACATATTATAAGGTCTAACAAAAATAGTGCACCATATTTTTACAAGACATCTAGTACATGCTAAGAATCATGTTTACCACAAAAAAGTCGTGAAAACAATAACATCTTTTATTAAATTTATCATCACATTCGCCAAATTGTAAATTGTGTTCTAACGCATAACGCCTGACTCGTCTATCGTTCTATCGTTTACTCCTGAGTCATTCAACTTTTTTGTAGTAAACACATGATCCTTAACATGTACTAGACGACCTGTAAAAATATGGTGCACTATTTTTGTTAGACCTTATAGTAGCCTCGTTGGCAAATATACTTTTAAGCCGTTTGGGGTTGAAACCCTCGGGCCGTGGAGTCCAAAAGAGCATATCGTTTTAAAGGTCTAAAAAAGCGTCAAAGCGACTTGTTGACGCGTCACGATGGTTTTTATTTTGGTCAAAATTAAGCATTGCCATACAACGTGGCAATACTGCCAGCCTAGGTACGCTTGCAGTGGGTAGCGATGAGAAGGAACTTTTGACGCCTTATTTAAAGTTTTACGTGACCGATAATACGCAACGCATGTTCCGTCAGATATGAACCTTCCCTAATATGTAAGATTTAAAAAACAATCGAGGAGCTTGTGGATAAGTAACAGCCGCTCATGTCGATCGATCATAAGGTTAAGCTACGCAGTAGACGCTAGACTAGAGGCGGATCCCGATGTTATTTGAGGAAAACGTATAAACAAAATAAAATTAATGATCATCCAATATAAACGACAGTTGTATATATTATTGGAATAAACTCGCAAAATTTATTACTTACTAGCTGTTACCCGCGACGTCGTCCGCGTGGGTATTAGAATAAAGATTCACAGCTGCTCCCCCGTAGGTGATAGCGTTATAATATGTAGCCTATATATTGACCCGACCTCTTAGTTATATTCATGCCAAATTTGAAGTAAATCCATGCCGTACTTTTTGAGATCATCCCGGACATACATACATACAGACAAACGAACAAAAATTCTAAAAACTATTTATTTGGCTTCTATGTCGATTGTAGATCACGCCCCAAGTATTCTTTAAAAAAATATTTTATATACAGTTTTGACTTTTCTACGATTTTATTATTATGTATAATGTATAATAGATAATAGGTAGGTAACGATAAAGGTACGACATTCTTTTAAAATAGAATAAATAAAAACTAGCTACAGTCTAATAGAAAAATCTTATCTCATACAAAAGGTGTTTTCTAGCTGTATTTGTACTGAGTACAGTCAATGACAGAATATGATATATCGCCTCCGAAGAGGTCAATGTAAACAGTAATTATTGACACACTCTATACTTTATAACCGACTTGAAAAAAGGGAGATTCTGTTTTCAATAATCGTTTCTTCTCATCCGCCTAGCCTTTTCCCAAGCTATGACTCAACCTAATTTCGACCTATGAACATAACATATTCATAAAAACTTCCCTTCAATACAAATCTGCCTAGCCTTTTCCCAAGCTATATTCGGGTCGGCTTCAAGTCTTAACCGTATGCAGCTGAGTACCAGTGTTTTACGGGGAGCGACTGCCTGTCTGATCTCCTCAACCCAGTTACCTGGGCAACCCGATAGCCTTTGTAAGACTGGTTGTCAGACTTTCCGGCTTCTGACTACGCGTAATGACTGCCAAAGATGTACAAATAACAGCCGGCACCCACCAATTGAAGTCGTGGGGGCCTGGTGGTTAAAGCACCAGCCTTTCGAGTATGGGGGTGCGGATTTTCTAAGTTATACGTACTTTCTAAGTGTATCTTGGACCCCAATGACTGATTAATGGTGAAGGAAAACATCTCGAGGAAACCTGAACTATAAAGTCTGAAATCACCAACCCGCATTGAGCAAACGTGGTGATTAACGCTCAATCTTTCTCCATGGAAGGGGAAGCCTGTGCCTAGCAGTGGGACGATAAAAAGGGTGTGATGATGATGATGATGACCCACCAATTTAACGTGCCTTCCGAAACATGGAGGAACTCGTCATGACAAGATGGTCACCCATGCACGGACCGACGATACCAAGCATTGCTTAACCTTATGATCGATCGACCCGTGCAGCGTTCACTTAGCCACGAGCACCTCAAATAGTTGTTCGTTCGAAGAATTAATGGTGAGTGGTTGAATGCATTTGATAATACCGTAGCATAAATGTTGGTTTGAAATATCAAATAGGTACAGAAAAGTTATGATATGACTGCAAATAATTCGAAATTTTATTGTATCGAACAATATGATATCAGATATAACACATTTAACACAAATATTATACGCGACAGTACATCAAGAAACGAAAAAGAAGAAAGAAAGAAAATGCGTATATATACAGACACAACACAAGAATATAGGGAAAAATAAAGTAGATACACAAAAAATAATACAAATTTGTGTGCCAAAACTAGTCGCTTCCCCGTATAACAAAAGGCCTATGTCCTTCCTCAGACTTTCGACTATCCATGTTCCAAATTTCATTGAAATCAGTTCAGTAGTTTTGGTGTGAAAACGTGATAGATCAAACAGAGTAACTTTTGCATTCCATAATAATGGCATCCAGAACGATTGTCGGCTACGGCTGCCGTGCTCTATAAGGAGATCAGCCAGCTGCGTAGAACATAATAATATTATAGTGCATTCGCGTAGATACAGGTGCACTCTCTTTTCCCTCACTCTCATAGTCCCATGGGACGGCAATCCGACACGACCGGAGAGAAATCAGACGCAGGACCGTCATTTCCGTGCTCTCCGATGCACGGGTGAATCAATCACCAGCTTCCAGATACCGGGCTGATTAATGAAATTTTCTCAAAACCCACGAAGCGATTTCGGCCCGACCCAGAAATCGAACACGAGACCCCGTGCACAGCAGTCGCGCTATGCTACTACTAGAATATTAAAAATGCTAAACAATACCTTTAGGAACAACTTTAATAACAATAACTTTAGTTGATGATGAAAATAATTCATTCGAAGACCCAAAATATGATTTGAAAAGCAAAAAAAACCGGCCAAGTGCGAGTCGGACTCGCGCACGAAGGGTTCCGTACCATTATTTATAAAACGAGCAAAAAATCATGTTTGTTGTATGGGATTAAATTAATATTTGAGGGGGGCCTCAAATATTAATTTAATTTTAATAAAATTACTTATTTTTAAAGTAAGTAATACATTCCATATTCTGTGAATATTTCAAGCATCTACCTGTTGCCGTTATCGATATCGAGCAAAAATTAACAAAAAATCACGTTTGTTGTATGGGAGCCCCCCAAAATATTTATTTTATTCTGGTTTCAGTATTAGTTGTTATAGCGGCAACAGAAATACATCATCTGTGAAAATTTCAACTCTCTAACTATCACGGTTCATGAGATACAGCCTGGTGACAGACGGACGGACGGATAGAGGAGCGAAAACAATAGGGTTCCGTTTTACCCTTTGGGTACGGCACCCTAAAAAAGGTTTCAAACAGAGTATACATACATCATATCACTCACACGACTACTCGACCTACTACCCCCACTTTAAAATATCACACGCAGTTCTATATTCCTAACGTATATCAGTGAAACCACATATAAAAAAACACGATACTGTTAGTCTGTATCGTCCTATTTCTCTTCATCATCAGCCTTTTTGTCTGCTGGGTACAGGTCTCTTCTCACACAAAGAAGGATTGAGCGTTAATCACCACGCTTGCAGGTTTCCTCGAGATGTTTTTCTTCGCCTTTAATTGTGAACTAACTGACCGGAAAAACCATCCTTTACTACGCAGGGAAAAGGGTAGGGATATTAATATTTTCCTCAGAAAGATTTCAACAGCAACTTTTTATAATCACATGTAAAGACATCAAGTTTCTGTTGATCTAAGGTGAGATTCCACTAAAACTGTTCGAAAACAAAAATGTATTACTATCGGCGTGCAGCCACCACCACAGCTGCTAGCTTGTACTCGCACACAAAGGTTACAGATCCGCGGACATTTTAGTAATTCCTGTTTTCCTTTAATAATTCATGTCATGTTACCACCATTGAAGGTATAGTTGAGTACAGAGGCCAGCACATCAAGGTAATATAATCTGTTAAATTTTCTTAATAGATTTTCAACTTTATCGTTGAACCATACGGTTCAAAGTTGATTGGGACTGGTTGATTGGTCTGTACATATGGCACCCGTCAGATTCAGACCAGGTTGACGATTCCTGGCTTACCTCGAGACGATTGATCCCCAACAATGTTCGAACGAACGATTTGTTACTCTTTCCTAGAGTGACTAGACCAGATGAAATATACATATGTATGCGTCGCTGTACCACACATCGGTGGAATCTCACGTTAAGGTTTGAATGAATAGAAACATAATTAATTAATGTATTACAAACGAGATAAAAACGGGTCACTTCTTCTGAATAAAATCACTTTTTCTATAGATTTAGGAAAGAGTTTTTACATCGTATAGATAGATAATATGTTTTTCTTTTTAATGTCTGATTATGTGGTTGCAGCTGTGTTTCGGATGGCACGTTAAACTGTAGGTCCCGGCTGTCATTGAACATCCTTGGCAGTCGTTACGGGTCGTCAGAAGCCAGTAAGTCTGACGCCAGTCTAACCAAGGGGTATTGGGTTGCCCGAGTAACTGGGTTGAGGATGTCAGATAGGCAGTCGCTCCTTGTAAAACACTGGTACTCAGCTAAATCCGGTTAGATTGGAGGCCGACCCCAACATAGTTGGGAAAACGCTCGGGAGATGATATGTGGTAGTAGCAAAAATAGCACACTGCAGACTAAAATGTTGGCCGATAGTTGGCCCAATGGTTGGTTCTCATTCATTTTGAAGGTAATTGTGAATCCAGTCAAACTTTTTAGTCGATCTAAAGTGTGATTCTGTAGCTACTAAATCATCATCTCCCGAGCCTTTTCTCAACTATGTTAGGGTCCGCTTCAACTGAGTACCAGTCTTTTACAAGGGGCGACTGTCCTATCTGACATCCTCAACCCAGTTGGGCCCCGGAACCTCCTAACCTACCTAAAGCCTTGGAACCTCCCAACCTGGGCAACCCAAAACCCCTTGGTAAGACTGGTTGTCAGACTTTCTGGTCTCTGATTACCCGTAACGACTGCCAAAGATGTACAAATGACAGCCGGGACCCACGAAACAATTATTTATAAAACGTAAATTTGTAATGAAAGAGTCTATTTTTAAGCTTATACCAAATTAATTACGTACATGTAATGTAAATAAAAGAACATTATTAATATTCTACATATAGAAATGTTTCCTTAAAGAAATAATTGTAGGGAAACGTCACAGAACTTGAAAATAAAAAAAAATCGTATAAAGTATTGAGTGGTCTATATATAGTTACCTACCTGTAGTTTTATTAGTTTATGTAAACCAACTATGGAAAAACTAAGGGCCAGTTTCACAATGTCCGAATAGCCACTATCTACCAGATAAATTAAAAAAATGGAACAGAATTCGTATGAAATTATCTGCCAGATAAACTATCTGGAACTTATTCGTAGGTGGTGAAACAGGCCCTAAGAGTTTTACAATTTTAACTCAACAAAAACTTATTTTTACATACGAGTATAAAAAGAAAAGAAAATTAAAAAAGGGGCAGAATAGTTTTTTGATGCATTATTTTAATTTTATTTTCTTTTTATAATTATTAAGTTTGTAAATATAATGTCAATACGTTTTTCTTGGATTAACATTGTAAACGTAAAAAAAAGAAGAGTTTTATCAAAATGACATGTCGTGTCAATTTGTTTTGTTTGTCAATCTTTCAATTTTATTGAATTTTCATAATAAGGTTTTTCCTATCTATCCGTTTTCAAAAACGCTTACAAAAATATAAAATTGAAATAAAAATTCGAAAAAAAAAAACGAAAGTATGTTAGTTAGATAAGTTCTAAAATTTTAGATAATACAAAAAAAAATCGTACTTACGTGAATTTAAAACTGTCACTTTTTTTGTTTATTTTTTGTTTAGAAACAACTGATACACAGGGTGCGCCGATACTGTTCGGTGGCAGCTTACTGTTACGTTTATATAGGGGGTGTAGCGCGGAGTAGCGATGAGGTGAGTTCAAGTTGTTAAGCGAAGCGGGGAGGTTAGCAATTTGTGCTTATAAATTTCGTATATTTTATTACTGTTTAAATAAATTAATATGAAATGATTTTTTTTTAGGTCATCATCATCATCACAGCCTTTTGACCGTCCCACTGCTAGGCACAGGCCTCCTCTCCCACGGAGAAGGATAGAGCGTTATTCACCACGCCTGCTCAATGCGGGTTGGTGATTTCAGACTTTATAGTCCAGGTTTCCTCGAGACGTTTTCCTTCACCTTGAATCAGTCATTGGTGTCTAAGATAAACTTAAAAAGTACGAATAACTTAAGAAAAGTTACATTGGTACTCGCCTGACCTGGAATCGAACCCGCACCTTCATAAAAAAGGCTGGTGCTTTAACCACTAGACCACCACGACTTCCATGATGAATTTTTGAAATTGCCCCCGTAACTGGGTTGATGAGGTCAGATAGGCAGTCACTCCTCGTCAAACACTAGTACAGTTAAGAATTGAAGCCGACCTCAACATAGCTTGGGAAAAGGCTAGCCAGATGCAGATAAATGTGAACAGATTAAACCCAGCTTAAGAACCAAACAGTATGAATAAAAAAAAACACGTGGTAACAGTTAAACATGATATCAGTCAGTTAAAAACTCCATCTATATGAAACGTTACGGCGTTCGGCTTTGCTTTTTATAACAATAGGATTTTTAATACAATTAAATTATTCCCTACGTCACTTTTACGATATTATACTAACATTATTTAAAAAAGTAGTTGTAAATATAACCTAGGATATTTGAACATCTGGGCTGCGGGTTGTTCGCAAGAGTTACCGCGGCCCTGGCACACAGGGACCTCCAGAAGGAACATAGTGGGTGTTAGTCAGTAAGAGTCTGACACTCCCTCCAGCTGCACCCTCAGCGGGAGGGGTAATTTGATGATTATGAACATAAACAGAGGAGCTCGTGGCTAAGTAACAACCGCCAGGCCTATCGATCATAAGGTTAAGCAACGCTTGACACGGTCGGTCCGGGGATGGGTAACCATCTTGTCATGATGAGTTAAAGTACAGCTCGCGGCTAAGTAACAACTGCACGGGTCGATTGATTATAAGGTTAAGCAACGCTTGGCGCGGTTTTTCCGTAGATGGGTGACCATCTTGTCATGTCGAGTTCCTCCGTGTTTCGGAAGGAATGCTAAATTGGTGGGTCCCGGCTGTTAGGGGTAGATGGTCACCCATCCACGAACCGACCGCGCCAAGCATTGCAAACTATCCTTCACAAAGATAAAATAAATATATTCCTTTTTTAGAAATCCGTATACTTTATATACCGCCTTGGAAATAAGGTATATAGGTACTCTATTAACAAAAGTTGACAATTCTAGAAAAGGCTAAGGAGTATTCTATATCCATCTAGCGGAAATTTTACCCGCTGCCGCTTATCAACAAACCCTCATTCCTAAGAGGATGTGTGAACTAAAATAAAAATTCATTCTCGCATACTTTTTAATAGTTTTTCCGGCCTAACTTAAAATGGCCGATCAATATCTTTCATAAAATGCAACCTTGTCTACGATCTTGATCTTTAGAAGTCTAACTGTAAATGCATTTTAGAACTAACGGAGCCATGGATATAGTTCCTAGTCTATTTTATTATTTGCCTAGCCCATTCTTTACATATTATTATCCATTTGGTCTAGTAGTCGCATAGCGCGACTGCTGTGCACGGACCAAAATCGCTTTGTGGCTTTTGAGAAACTTTCATAAAGCAGCCTGGAGTCTGGAAGTTGGTGATTGACTCACCCGTGCATCGGAGAGCATGTAAATTTTGGTCCTGCGCCTGATCTTTCTGCCGTCCCATCAGACTATGAGAGTGAGGGAATAGAGAGTGCACCTATGTCTGCGCGAATGCTTGTGCACTATAATATATCCTGCGCCGCTGGCTGATCTCCTTAGAGAGATCGGCCGCCATAGCCGACAGTCGGTCTGGACGCCATCATCATCACCATCATTATTGCTTATGATGACCTGCTGGCATCTGTACCTTATTTCATTAAAATCATCATCAGCATTCTTATCGTCCCACTGCTAGGCATAAGCCTCCTCTCACACAGAGAATTGAGCGTTAATCACAAGACCGGGTTTCCTGGAGATATTTTCCTTCACCTTTAGCCAGTCATTCGTATCCAAGTTATACATAGAAAGTACTAGAACTTATAAAAAATGCTTACTTATTTACGTACTTGCCCGGCCTGGAGTCTAGACTACGTACTCATACTTGAGAGGCTGGTACTTTAACAACTAAGCCACCACGACTTCTTAATTTAAGGATAACGTAATTACCTAATAACAATTATATTCTAGTTTGATAACCGGTTTGTTAAATAAAAACAAGAAATTGACAAAAAAAATAAGTTTTACATTCTTTCGTGATGTTTCTCCTATGATCTTATGGATTTTTGCGATGTTATGGAGTATAAAAGGCCCTTCTTCGTCCCATGAATCTATTTGAAAATAAAAAAATATCTTAATTCCTATAAGTTACGAAATTGGTTCCTCAACCTACATGATAAAAGGATAAAGTTAATAAGGGCCTGTTTCACCACCTACGAATAAGTTCCAGTTAGTATAATTTCAATAAAAATAAATTTATTTTACGAGTTAGTTTACGAGTTAGTTCAATTAATATAATTTCATACAAATGCTGCTTCATTTTTTGAATTTATTAGGTAGATAGTGGCTATTTAGACGTCGTGAAGCTGGCAAGTATTTTTGAGTCATTTATTCAAAGTAGACTTAAAATCAGCACCTTTTGAAGGTCACTTTTAGAACAGTCCTCACAAACGCCCACCCTTCACCTTTTCTTATGTGTTATCGTTGGGAAGAAGAAATTGTGGAACAAACTCCCTAGCAAACAGACAGACATGTGTTACTGGGGAGTTGGTTGCGCCACTTCTTCTTCAGCAAAAGTACATACGGAGTGGTGAAGGGTGGGTGTTCTAGGAGCTGTCTTTTGTTTTGACGTTCGAAAATTAAGTTAGAGTTTTATGTATTCAACAAATCAAAGATCAACAAACCAGATGGCGCAGGGGGCAGTGTATCTGCCTGTCACGCTGGAGGTCACGGGTTCGATTCCCGCCTAACTAAAACATTTTGTGTGCATGCACATCACATGGGTGTTTGACTTAGTCTGGGTGTCTCTAGGTATTATAATGTATGTATTAACAAAAGAAAAATAATTTTACGTTTATCAGTTGTCTAGTACTTATAGTACAAGCTCTGCTTAGTTTGGGACTAGATGACGTTGTGTGAATGTGTGTGGGATATTGTCTTGTATCCATTATAGCGGGTGAATCCACGAGCGGAGATTAGACTACTAGTTGACTAGTAAACGCAATAAGTTAAAAACATTTAACTATGATTCCATTAACTAACCATACTAGTTTACCAAAACTACGTAAACCAATAAAGAGTTACTATAAAAATATTTAAAGTCTTCTTATCTCGGAATTATTATCAATAATATGTTTATTATATTTCAACTAATTATAGCCTCCGGCCATATCTGTCTTTTACAATATTTTGACATAAAAATTGTGTTATGATTTTTTAGATGTTACTGATAAAATTTGTAGCGACGCTACGTCCACAGAATAGAAGCGTTTCCGTATGTTCTTAGTTCCTAATTATGTTAAAGATAGAGTTTTGTCTATCTCATATATACAGGGTAGTCAGTCTACTACTAGTTTACTGTCCGTTGGTCTTGTGGTCGCAAGACGCGATTGCTGTGCACGGGGTCTCGGGTTCAAATCCCGGGTCGGGCCGAAATTGCTTTGTGGGTTTTGAGAAACTTTCATAAAGCAGCCTGGAGTCTGGAAGTTGGTGATTGATTCACCCGTGCATCGGAGAGCACGTAAATGTCGGTCCTGCACCTGATCTCTCTCCGGTCGTGTCGGATTGCCGTCCCATCGGATCACGTGTGTCTGCGCGAATGTGCGTGCACTATAATATGTCCTGCGCAGCTGGCTGATCTCCATAACAAAGAGAACGGCCGCCGTAGCCGACAATCGGCCTGGATGCCATCATCATCATCATGACTCACATTATTTACATATTATTTTTCATTATTTCAAAACGATTTCAAACATCAAGTCTATTCAAAATAACATTGAGACACAGGACGCAAATATCGATTAAATATTATAATTTTACATAAACATATAAATCTGTGATATGACAGATATGATGCCCTTTCAGATAACGTTAAAACGTCTTAATTAAACTGTTTATAAATAGACGGACAGTTTTTGATAATTGCGTCTAAAAGTGCCCTTCGAAAAAGCCAAAATCGTTAAGAATTTGGATGATGAAATTCTCATGACATGACAAGACATTGATCTCCATGCTTGCTTAAGACCTGTGTAGCGCCTGAAAGAATGCATCGCTTATCCCAGCTGCCGCGGCAGAGCGGGTACTGGTCGACATCACGGGCGCAGGGTGTCGAGGGACGACTCCCGGCCACCATAGGCGCAGTTCTGTGGACTGTGAGTTTTGGCTGGCTCAGCGTCCGTACATCTAAGGACGACAGGCCCGTGTCGGCGGCGCGTTCTGTTCCACGCGCTCCTCGAAGTAGATTATTAGTATTAGTAGAGTAATTTGGCCCCGGAAAGCCAAGGTCTGCCAGGGATGAGTGTTGTTCGCAAGAGTTACCGCAGCCCTGTTGTGAAAGATTGTGTTACTTTTTTCACAAGTCGGGTAAAAACAAACTTGATATCGTATAATACAAATAAATCTCAATTTCGGATGCAGTCAGGGGATTCAAAAAACATGTACCAGCATATCAAGCTACTACGATCTGTCAAATTACCTTAATGTATTTTCAACTTAATCCCTGAATCATATGATTCAAAGTTGACTGGGAAAATTTGTTTGCTCAGGTAGCTTGATGTGCTGGTGCCTGTTGATAATTCAAATCACAAGTTAATGAGTTCAAGATGACTCATTTTCTCGGAAACCAAGTGTTTCCAAAATGGGAAATTCGATACGTGAAATAGGAAGTAAGGAAAAACCGATCAATTAGTGATTTGTTGATTTTTTCTAATTTGATTTTTGAGTGACTAGCAAGATAACATTTCAATTTTGCACATCACTGGTTTTTGATACAAGTCGCTCGTATTTAAATAATTAAAATGTATATCTAAATATATATAATATGACGATGATACTTGATTTTTCATACTTGCGCCATCTATCTTGAAAACAGCTAACTATTCAATCACCGAACGGCAACGTAAGCAATTGGTGCCAAATAGCTGTAGAGTGTATGTTTTTCCTCATTTCATATTAGTTTCTAGTTTCCAAGATAGATGGAGCTTTTAGCTCATGTTTAGATAAGTAATTCGTCTCTTGATTTAAAGTTCTATACTGAACGGGTAAAATCAAAATCCCACGAAAAACATTCAATGTAAAAAAGCCAAGTCTCTATGCAATCTTTCACCGTAAAAAGTTTTGAGATCGCATCGTAGCCAAGTCCTCTTCACCTTATTTTGTAATGATAAATCAATATTTAGAGACTGTATCAATAGTTTTACTTACATTATAATAATAGTGACTTGGCAATGAGCACAATAAGATACAAACATAAATTCGTAATTCAATTATCATGAAATTTTAAGGATAAGCTTGTTGTAATGCTTTCTCTCGGTCACCGAAAACCCAACGCTCTAGCTTTGTCCGCATCGAAGATATAAGGGGCAGAAATAGCCGCGAATCGCTTCGAGAAAAGATGGTACGGCCGTGCCCGCTCTGCTTGAGACTTGGCTGGGGCACTCCCATGCCCTCAGATGCATGCGCGCGACAGCATCGCGACTGCATCGCTACAAAAAGTCGCCGTGGGCGAGGGCCCTAGAAATACTATTGGGAAAATCCAGCACTGAAGAAACTCCGCTAGAAAAATAATGACTAATCTATGCAATTTATGAATATGTCATTCATAAGAGTTTGTTTGCTTGCTTGGCCGCGATAATCTTAGAAACGACTATGCCCATTTGAAAAATTATTTCAGTGTTGTATAGCCTATTTATCCAGAAAGGCTTAAAGGTATTTTTTATCCGGATGCAGCGAGTAGTTACTACATGACATAAGTGAAATAGCTGACAGAAGCTAATAGAACATAGCATTTGTACCTACAGACGCCAGCACATCAAGCTATCCGAAACTTTCAAATTCTCTCAATTATTTTTGAACCATACACTTCAGCGATAAAGTTGAAAATCTATTAAGGAAATTTTACAGATTGTAGTAGCTTGATGAGCTGGCGTCTGTGCCAGTGTGTTTTTCTATGTTTGCGCTAATATTTAGCGATCAACCATGATGGTTCGTATTCTTGTAACTCTATTCAAAAGTAAATCTGTTTGTATTTGAAGTAAGTTTACCTACTTACATATTTATGTTTGATATTATGTAGGTATGTGCGATTTAAATGGTTTGTGTCATTCCAAAGAACCTTTAAAAATTATCCGTTGTCTCTTCATCATACGAATATAAAAAATGTTGATTGCTGCTCCATTTATCAACCAATTTAGACGCGGGTTTTAGAAAAATGTTCCTTGTGCGTGTGTTTATTTATTTGTTAAAAATTTTGTACAAAAGCAAACACTATTACAGGTTCACAAAATAATAAATGATAGTAAGAAGAAGATAATAGTTAAAATCATCAATATTTTTACTTTTCAAACTACATACATATGTACCTATATTTTTTTTTATATTCAAAATGTCTGAGTTGGAAAACTTGACAATGAGCCTATCAATACAAACAGTTCTAATATGTATCTTTATTATTATATCTTATATCATAACTCAAAACAAATATGTTTCTCTAAACATAGACTAGACCATGAAAATATCGCCAAGTCACGTCTTCAAATACATTTATTTAATACAAGAACCTTTATCGGTTAGTGAATGGCCTAGTGGTTAAAGAAGGCTTTCGAGTATGAGGGTGCGGGTTCGATTCCAGGTCAGGCAAGTACCAATGTAACTTTTCTAAGTTTGTATGTATATACTTTCTAAGCATATCTAGGACACCAATGACTGTGTTTCGGATGGCACGTTAAACTGTAGATCCCGGCTGTCATTGAACATTCTTGGCAGTCGTTACGGGTAGTCAGAAGCCAGTAAGTCTGATGCCAGTCTAACCAAGGTGCCCGGGTAACAGGGTTGAGTAGGTCAGATAGTAAGTCGTTCCTTGTAAAACACTGGCTAGCTTAATCCGGTTGGACTGGAAGCCGAACCCAAAATAGTTGGGAAAAGGCTCGGGAGATGATGACGTACTTTCTAAGTATACATATCTTGGACACCGATAGTCCGATAGGTCGGCAATCCGACACGACTGGCGAGAGATCAGGCGCAGGACCAACATTTACGTACTCTCTGACGCACGGGTGAATCAATCACCAACTTCCAGACTCCAGGCTGCTTTATGAAAGTTTCTCAAAACCCAAAAAGCGATTTCGGCCCGACCTGGGAATCGAATCGAAACCGTGCACAGCAGTCACGCCTTACGAGTTGCGACTACTAGACCAACGAGTGACAATACTCCATTATTGTACAGGACATAACATAATTAACACTTCACTTGGTCAAGGTAACAAACCAACCGTTAGATACTATAATTATTAAGGCATCTGCTTACAAATAGCAGTTTTGTATAGCTAGCGTGATCGTCTCGGTGGATAAGTGGGTTAAAAAGATTGTCCCAGTTATACCGATGTGACGTGGTCATACTACAATATTATGAGAAGCTATTTGACCGCCACAGTCATTTATAGAAGACAAGCAAAAGTCGTGGTGGCCTAGTGGTTAAAGAGCCAACCTCTCAAGTGTGGGGGCGTGGGTTCGATTCCAGATCGGGCAAGTACCAATGCAACTTTTCTAAGTTTGTATGTACTTTCTAAGTATATCTTGGACACCAATGACTGTGTTTCGGATGGCACGTTAAACTGTAGGTCCCGGCTGTCATTGAATATCCTTGGCAGTCGTTACGGGTAGTCAGAAGCCAGTAAGTCTGACGCCAGTCTAACCAAGGGGTATTGGGTTGCCCAGGTAACTGGGTTGAGGAGGTCAGATAGGCAGTCGCTCCTTGTAAAACACTGGTACTCAGCCGAAACCGGTTAGACTGGAAGCCGACCCCAACATAGTTGGGAAAAGGCTCAGGAGATGATGAAGCCAAAAAGTGCCCAGCACGCCACGGTCATGACTTCATTACAGACTTTTAAAGTTTAAAATTAATAGTCAGTTTCAATCGATATAATTCCGAACTCACTACTATATTGTAGGTATTTATGGATGAATTCTTAGCTTGGCGCTGAGGGTAAGTCTTTCTTTGACGTGGTGGTCAAATGGTTAATAAAAATCATATCTGACTTTTAAAAGTATATGATAATAATTGAACCATATGCTTCAGCGATAAAGTTGAGTAAGGGAATTTGACAGATTGTAGCTTGATGTGCTAGCGGATATACTGAACAGGATTTCAATTTTAAAATAATTAAATTACTTTATTTCAAAATATTTTTAATTAATACTTGTCATCATTTTATTATTTTAAAGGTAAAATAAAACAAAACTATTTGTTTAAACGTTTTATTAAACGAACTGTTTTATTAAAAAAATATATTATGTCATACTTAAACGTTTAATTAATTAAGTACAAAACGAAAACCAAAACACAATATTCGCGTACTTAATAAGTTATTAAAATAGTTTAATATCTTGTATAAATAATGTATAACTTATAATCTAAATGG
Source organism: Heliothis peltigera (assembly GCA_958496145.1). Classification (NCBI taxonomy): domain Eukaryota; kingdom Metazoa; phylum Arthropoda; class Insecta; order Lepidoptera; family Noctuidae; genus Heliothis; species Heliothis peltigera. The sequence continues at coordinate 2,945,463 of OY292348.1, read as the reverse complement.
AAGACGAGATTATGGCTGGCTTCACAGCCTACGGGGAGACCTATACGCGTGTCAGTACGGGCGCACAGATCAGGAGCACATACATATTTAGAGCCTTTAGGGCCAGTTTCACAGGTAACGGAGGACCAGATAGATTAAAAAATGGATCAGAATTTGAATGAAATTATCTGCCAGATAAACTATCTGGAACTTATCAGCAACCGGTGAAACCGGCTCTTAATATCGTTTCATAGCGACGCGGATTGGTACGCACGCAACCAGATACGGGTAGTAGAGCCCGTATAGTGCCACTGGGTCTCTCGGATAGCTGTGAAACCAGCCTATAGACCTTCAAAGTGTATTTAACTTTATCATCATCATCCCCCTGCCCTTATCCCAAGTTTTATTTGGGGTCGGCGCAGCATGTTTTTGTCTTCCACGCTCTTCTATCTGCCGTCATCTCACAAGTTACATTCTTTCTAGTAATATCAACTTTCACGCAATCCATCCATCGTTTCTTGACTTTATCGTCGTTGGTTAAAATTATTTGCCAAATACTTCCGTCGCTAATGGTGACACTGGCCTGTAATACTTAACCTAGATGAATTAATTAACAATGCAACATTTGTATCAACCATGAATCATAAATTCCTAAAAAATATAAGAAACACTTTTTACAACCTCCATTTTTTCAATGTGAAATCATCAAATGACCCCTCCCGCTGTGGGCGCAGCTGAAGGGAGTGTCAGACTTACTGACTAAAACCCACTATGTTCCTTCTGGAGGTCCCTGTGTGCCAGGGCCGCGGTAACTCTGGCGAACATGCCGCAGCCAGAAGCTACTTCTCTTTGCTAACCCTCTGGCTTTGAAATTTTTTAATGTGAAAGCAAGACAAAGCTATATACTCGATATAACGTGTCTCATGACGTCACATAGAAATTGAAGAAGGGAATTTCATGTTTCATGGTTAAAAAAAAAACACTATCGAAATTGTATACAATCAAAATATTCATATAAAAACACCTACTCCAGATACGAGTTATAAACTAAAAAGTATTAATTAACTTCTTAATCATATCAACGGACTCATTTTGACCTACACCATCAATATATTCTGTAGCCTTCTTAGCGTGCTCCTCGTAAAGCATTTGTGTCTTTTCAACAGCGTCAGTCTTTAGAATATTAAACTTCAAATCTTCATAATCGACGTCTTTCACATCATTTTTGGACTGCGAAATTACTTTATACAAATTCGGATTGCTATCTAAGGCAAAAAGGACCGGAGCACTTGCCAAACAAAATTGTTCCTTACTGTCTGATGTTAGCTGTTGAATTTCTGTAGCAGCTTGCCACGCTAGGCCTACATGACACCCAAATTGGTAGGCAAGATTTTGCATCTCTCGATTCTGTCTGTCTAGAACCATGGCTGATTGACATCCTCTACCCAGAAGACTGACGCCATTGTAAACTGTCCTTGCTGTCCACTCCTTCCTAGGTTTACCTAGCACATCATCGACAGCAATTGAACTGGTATCAAAAGTAATTTCATAATCCTTACCAGTCGGTTCAGGCTTACCAGGGATAGGCATATTTTGTTCATCTCTTTCGCCAAAGAATTCACCTTCGGACAGATCTTTTAACGCTGTAGAAATTATATAGGAAACGTCCGAGTTTCTTAAATTAGCCAACATGCCATTGGCAGTTACCAAAAGATAGTCTCCTAGTAAAATAGCTATCTTATTACCAAAGATGGCTGATTCTGTGTCCTTAGATCTTTTAGCAAAAGGTACGTTGACTATTCCTCTGTGTATAAGATGACCAGTTCTCATCATTTCCGTCAGTTCTGCTAGGACTCTGGTCTGTTCTTCATTGGCCTTCATTTGAGGAGTGTAATTATTGGTCTTGACGGACTTGGAGAGGAGTAAGATGATGAGACCCCAGGGTTGGAGATTCTTCGAGTCACCATACAGGACGTTTTTTGCTGTTTGCATCACAAGATGGTTGCTCCCGACCTGTGGATAAACGATTTTGAAATTATTTGTTATGAAGTTGAATTTTACAGCTTAATGATTATTATAAATTAAAAGAAAAAACTTTTTTTAAAAAGCTTTTATAGTCCGCCATATTGGATTTAGAATAACGTCAAATTATTTTTTAAGTCACTCTCAATATTTTCATTTGATACCCATATTGTTGAAATTCATTAAAAATAACTACTCCGCCATCTTGGACGGTCCGCCATATTGGATTTAGAATAACGTCATATAACATATCTTGCATTGTCATCCAGACTGAACGTGTATACAAAAATTCAGCTCAATCGCTTGAAGATATCTACTTCAAAATTGAGTTCAAAGAATCCACCGTAACATACATACACGGCAAGTTAAATAAAAGCTTTTAATAAGACTATAAATGTCTGTTTAAATATTAGGTAATACAAAATCCAACATAAGCACACCAATTTTGATAATGATACTCAAATTACACGAAACAATAAGAGACCTCGAAGGATTTCGCAAATATTGCGTAAGAAAATTAGCAATTAGTTTATAAGGTCATACATAACAAGAACGATCTATTTTTACTGTCCCATCGCTGGGCTAAAATCGGTCTATCAAAGCAGCATAAGGTGGGCCATGTTTCGATAGACACGTTAAATTGTTGGGTCCCGGCTGTCATTAGAACATCGGAAGCCAGAAGGTCTGACAACCAGTCTTACCAAAGGGTCTTTAAAATTTCTTTAAGTACAAGTCTTACTTTATTCATCAACAGTATTCTTTGTTTCACTAAATTTAGTTCAGTGAAATGACATATCTCTGACTTTATGTTAGTAGTTTCTTATATCACTAGATTCTTTTAGCAAAAACACGTAATAAACAAAAATATTCGACATCTAACGGGATTTCATGATATGCATAGGGTTTTTGTGATATTCCTAGGGATTTCGTGAAATCCCTGATATCCTCATTTCCCTGCGACATGTATACATACATTATTATAAAACCCAGACCACAGCCAACAAGCATGCTCATGACGCAACTATTGACCGTACCGGGAATCGAACCCGGGACCAGCTCGACAGTCACACACAGTTCACAGATGGTGAACATTGAGCCGACGCGGAGTCGTCTAATGTTATATGATTATTTGCGCAGATATAATAGGTATTACTGTTTGTTTGTCACAAATGAATAAAATAAGTCAAACCGCGTGAAAAAGTAGCATGTTTCTATGAATTGACGCGGAAAATCCGCGTAGAAATTCTAGTGTTTTTGCCACCAAGTTTCCTCGCGATGTTTTTCTTAACATTTAGCAAGTTATAAACAGTCAATATTGCAAACGAAGACTGATGTGAAAGGTATGCTTTTAATTTCTTCGTTGGAAACCGGTGATAGTTATGTTATTTTAAGAATTAAAATGAATGGTATTTTCTATGTAAATTAAGTAAGTGATTTGGGTTGAGGAGGTCAGGTAGGCAGTCGCTCCTTGTAAAACACTGGTACTCAGCTGAATCTGGTTAGACTGGAAGCCGACCCAACATAGTCGGGAAAAAGCTCGGGAGATGATGATTCTTTAGTCTGCGTTATATAGCGAACTAATATTTTCATTTATTTTCCTCCTTTATAGGAAGTTGGTTGAAAACAGAGTATTAACAATGATAATGTTGCATAAATTAGATCATAATTTTAATCACTTGTACTAGTAATAATGATACATTTTCATTAGCCTTAATTAGGTCTGAGTTCTTACTTTAAATACGAATGTTTAGCGTAATGCGTTTTAGAAGGTTAAGTCGTAGTATATATACCTTTTTTTAACATGGGATATCACCAAATGATCCCCTGAGGGTGCACCTACAGGGACTGTCAGACTCTTACTGACTAAAACCTACTTCTCTTACGACTTAAAATAACTAGATAAAACTATTGATTCAAATAGTGTTCTTTTTATAGTACTTAATTCTTATTATTGTATTAAGTCGTGGTGGCCTAGTGGTTAAAGTACTAGCATCTCAACTACGAGTGTGCGTGTTCGATACCAAGCTAGGCTAGTACTAATGTAACATTTCTAAGTTATATGTATGTACTTTCTAAGCCTTACTTAGACACAAAAGATTGTTAAGATAAGCTTTGCTTAGGCCCAATTAACTTAGGTACATACTTAGTGTGAATAAACTACACTAGAAACATTTGGTCCTGACCCGGGAATCGAACCCGAGACTTCGAGTAGTTGATTAGGCCAAAAATAAAATCCTTTATCATATTCATTTGGTAAAACATCTCAAAATAATTTCACTTTCATTTTGATGTAAAAATTGATTTATTTTTTTATTGACAATATAAGCAAAATAAGTACACACTGCTTGATGTGAAAAATCTGTGACGTCATAGTTTGCATTTTCAGACAAATTGCATAGAGAGTAACCGTTTTCGACAGTTCAATAAAAGTATTGAATTTGACTGGTTGTCAACTACCATATCATATCTTTTCGTTTATTAAAATATCAAAAAAAAACAATGTAGAAAAGAATTAGGAATCTAATAAAAAATATTTAAAAAGAGAACTCACCAATTTCCTCAAATAAAGCGCCATATTAGCGAATTCATCGCTCAACAAACACCGCAGATTCATAAAAGAAGTCGGATAACCGACAACTTTCTCCGCATCTCGGATGATATTACTCCAATTAGTAAAAGGAGGTCTCAATAATATTAATATTTCATCTTTAGTTAAACTCGCGACGGTCGATTCAAATCTTTTTTGATAAAAGATTGGTGACGCGCGTCTTAAAACGCGGGAAACGGCGTAAGAAACCGCCATGACAGTTTATTTTTTTTTAACGATCTGGCACAGGTAGCGACCGTTTCGAGTCGCGGTTGAAAACGCTATGGTGATTTAGAGTGAAATCAACGCATAGTGTGGCGAGTTTATAATGATTTTTTCCCGACTTCGGTTATTTATATTGCTTGTTATAACTTCGGTATTAATTGTCCTTGGTGATTTTTTGCTACTTATCGTCCTTTGTATGGTTTTTGCAAGGTTTTGGATGTTAATTAGAAAATATCATGGCATTTTATGACATGATAGTTAGGTATTCTTTTTTTTTTATTATTATTTCAGAAAAGGTTTCTGAAAAGCAAAAACAGTCGTAACAGACGACCCCATTGGCGCAATGATTACGATGCCGAACTGAGGGTTCTGGGTTCGATTCCCGGTGCGACCGACATGATCAGTAGTGTTAGCAGACAATCAATAGCTTAGATTGGAGCTAACTGACCATGTGTGGAAAGTATTTCGATATTGTTATTATTTTTCTCTGAAGTGACTGGTGAGAGTTTGGGTTAGTATTATTTTTGTATAAGGTAATGATTACTCAAAAATAAACAATACACAACATGCTCTAAAAATATTTTCTTTTCCCAAATGTCTGGGAAAAATCAAAACCTAGCAACACTTATGTTCTTGACCGTGAAGTGGAAAGTAGCGTTGAACTAGTCCCGAAACAACGCTTCATTTACCATCGACTGTCTCGCAGAAAACTCCAATTTCAACCTTATCCCATTCACTTAAGGCCTGAACTAAACTTTATGAACTACAAAAGAAATTGGTCAAGGCGCCACCACGTCAATTTTAGTGAGACCTCTCGCTATGTAGAATCGAAGTGAAGAGATGGGTCAAACTATACTGGATTTAACGGATTCTACGGTAACTTTTTTATAGCTATCTTGAATGAATTTCTCCGTGGAACCAGTTTTGAAGTATAACATGTTTAAGATTTTCGTTAATATTGTTTATATTTCGTATGATTAAGCCTGTCCTACTTTTGAAAAGGTTTGAAACAGATATAAATACCTTCCAATCCCAAAGCTAGCTGCGCAAGAAATATTATAGTGCACAAGCATTCGCGCAGACACAGGTGCACTCTCTATTCCCTCACTGTCATAGTCCGATGGGAGGGCAATCCGACACGACCGGAGAGATCAGGTGCAGGACCGACATTTACTTGCTCTCCGATGCACGTATATGTCGGTCTTATCGGTGTATCAATCACCAACTTCTTGACTTTGGGCTGCTTTTTTGAAAGTTTTTTAAAGCCTATAAAGCAACATACATATGCCCGACCCGGGAATTTAGCCTGAGACCCCGTGCTCAGCAGTCACGCCGCGGGACTTCTAGACCAAAGAAGCGGTCTTTATTATTACATACATCATTGCTGGTCTAACATCTTTGGCTGTCATTGATAAATGATATTTATTTTGCAAATAGGTTGAAATCAACACTTTTACACGTCAACACATTTTTGTATAAAAAACGAGATGAGGTCGGCATTTCCTAACTGACTGCCTTGAGAAGAAACGCCGATACAAACTCAAGGGTCATAGTCTCTTTTAAAGTATGGATGAGCAATGTAGGCTTGCATTACGTGTGAAATTCTGACAATCAGTTTTACCAAGAGGTATCGTGTTGCCCAGGTAACAGGGTTGAGGAGGTCAGATAGGCAGTCGCTCTATGTATTGACTGAAAATCGATCCAAATAATGCTGTAATTGGGAAAAAGCTAGGCAGATGTTAATAACGAAGACAAAATAATTATATATGTATTTAATAAAATCTTTAACAAATTTTATTTTATATCATAAGTACTTAAATCTATTATCACAATCATAATTATTATTCTACATCTTAAAAACTTTATACTAGTTACAGTTGCCCGCGATTTCGTCCGTGTGAGTATTAGAATAAAGATTCACAGCTGCTCCCCCGTAAGTGATAGCGTGATAATATGTAGCCTATATGTTGACCCGACCTCTTAGTTATATTCATGCCGAATTTGAAGCAAATCCATGCAGTACTTTTTGTGATTAGCCCGGACATACATACAGACAAACAGGCAAAAATTCTAAAAACTATATTTTTGGCTTCGATATCTTCTTCTTATTTTTTACGATTTTATTATATGTAATATAGATATCACTTTAAAAAAAAATGGTGAAATAATAAACCAATAAATATATTCTCAATATTACCTACATATATTAAGAGCAATTAATTAAAATATGTAAATATTTGACAGCTATTTGCAACGATACCAACTTTGGTATATATTTTTGGTATATGCGCTCTTAATGCACAGACACCAGCACATCAAGCTACCCGAAAATGACAAATGTTCCCATCCAACTTCTTACCATATGCTTCAGCGATAAAGTTGAAAATCTATTGAAGAAATTTGATTGTAAAAGCTTGATGTCCTAGCGTCTGGTACTTTATATATGCAGGATAAAGTAGGTATACTATGTTATTTTCTTCGATAGAATTCTAGAGTTCCATATTAAGGCGTTCAAGGCCCATTGAGAATAGTATATAGGAACCAGAATAGCGAACACAAACGCGATGAACAAATAGAAGAACGCTGATCCAGTGAGCACTCCAAAGATGGGGTATACCCACACCCCCTTGATAGCATGCACGCATATAACACTGGAAAAGAAAAAAAAAATGGTTAAGTCCACTTCAAAAATGGTTTTATGTTTGTCAGCTTCGTATAATTAATTATACCTAAGTCTTCAGATCTTTGGTAAGGCGCAACTGCTGTGCACGGGGTCTTGGGTTCGAATCCCGGGTCCGGCCGAAATCGCTTTATGGATTTTGAGAAACTTTCATAAAGCAGCCTGGATTCTGGGAGTTGATAATTGATTCACCCGTGCATCGGAGAGCACGTTAATGTCGGTCCTGCGCCTGATCTCTCTCCGGTCGTGTCGGATTGCCGTCCCATCGGATTATGAGAGTGAGGGAATAGAGAGTGCAACTGTATCTGCGCGAATGCTTGTGCACTATAATATGTTCTGCGCAGCTGGCTGCCATTGCCGACAATCGATCTGGACGCCATCATAAGACATTGATAATCATCTATTCAAGACTGAAGATAGAACTAATGATAAAAGCGAAAAGGGCTACTCATAAATACTTACACAGAGAAATATACAACAGCAGTCAACCAGACTAGCAGTAAACGCCACGTATGTGTCTTCGGAGCCTTCCTACTTCTGAACATGACTTCCCACAGGCTGGCAGGGAGTATGCAGGTGTGCATGATGTGGTTGGAAGTCTTTGTGATGACCAGGTCGATGTCCTTGGGGAAAATCAGCTGACGATCGTAGAGGAAGAACGTCCAGAAGATGGTGAAGACCAGCTGAAATGAGAAGGTGGATTTTGAGGAGCTTTTATTGGTTTTTATAAGCACGTAGGTATACGTATACAATATGGAGAACAAAATATCGATGTCCATGGTATAAAAGGAGTGTAATTGACGCCGTATCTTGCGTGAATCTACGCGAACGCGATGGCGAAGTCATCCGATGCGAATTCAGTAAGGGGAGGTATGGCGCGGCAACTTTGTTCTCATGCGCGAGAATTGGCGCAAATTAACCTACCCTTCGAAGCCCTATCCACCGTTTAGTTTTGTCTTATAATTATTGGATAGCACTTATAATATCAGGAATTACTATATTTTCTACAAAAACAAAATAATAGAAGCGGAGGTTATCGCATCCAAGTCGAGCTTATATGTCAGGCCAATTGATCGCTTTCATGTTGTTTCACAAAGCCTTTAGTCCTGAAATTTACGACCTCACGTCCCACGTCAATGTCGGTCTTTCGGCTCATATCTCTCCAATCATGTCGGGATTGCCGACCTATCGGGCTAGGAGAAAGAGGCAATAGAGAGTGCACCTGTGTCTGCGCAATTGCTTGTGCACTATATAATATATAGTAGGACATATTATGTCCTGCTCAGCTGGCTGATATGTTTAAAGTCTAGTACAACCGCCGGGAATCGGTTTAGACGCATTATTATTTTTGGCTTTGTTAACGGACCTTTGTTTCTAACCATACCACTAAATAATGCTTTCAAAATACTTACAACTGTAGATGGCCAAACGAGTATAGTAAATAAGGCGTCTCTGCAGGAAACCAACAGTTTTGGCGGTTTATATCCAGACGACTTCGAGTTCTTTAAAGTTAGAAGGTCCATGTATAACGCTAGAACCGCATGGACTGTCTGAAAAGTCTGAAAAAATATGAAGAATTTAGTATTTAAAAAAAAAACAAACCACGATTTACCATTGCAATACAAACAGGGAGATAAGCTCCTCTGTAACAGCCGTATGGATTGATCGATCATAAGGTTAAGCAACGCTTGGCGTGATCAGATCTTATCATGACGAGTTCTTCACTGTTTCGGAAGGCACGTTTAATTGGTGGGTACCGGTTGTCATTTGTACTTCTTTGGCAGTCATGAAGGGTAATCAGATGCTAGAAAGACTGACAACTAGTCTTAAAAGAAGTATCAGGTTGCCTAGGTAACTAGGTTGAGGAGATCAGGTAGGTAGTCGCTCCATGTATAACACTGGTAGCCTTGGGCCAATCAAAGACTCAGAGAGCCGCTTCAAAAGACCCCACGGCCCGAGGGTTTCAATGCCCCTAAAATATGATCCAGCCTGTCCTTTGCTGTAGTCAGCGCCGCCCTAAGCCGAGGTTCGTACCCCACAGGGGGTGCTCTTAGCGCAGTCGCTTAGTTTGTTGTAAGAATTTTTTGCCCCTGGCTGGAGGCCTTAAATTCTAGGCATCCACAGGGTTCGTCCGGTTAAGCAGTAAACAGCCTCCTTAGGCTGAACTGCGAGATGCCACACAAAAAAAAAAGCGTTTCAACCCCAAACGGCTCAAAGGTATAGTCTCTAACAAGATATTTACGATGTTTGAGGGTCTCTTAAAAATAAACATTTCTTTAAACTAAATATCGTCCAAAAAAATGGAGAATATGCAGAAGTGCACTCACAAAGGTCCAGCAAGTGAAGAAGAAGCACTGCATCTCGCTAAAATGCTTCACATCACGGTTCTTCATCGGTTCTCCGTGGAAGGAGTTCATCATAACCACGATGTTTGATGTGTGCATCGTTATGGTCACCATGTAGCCCAGGATGCGGAAGTATATGTGATGATTCATGGTCCTAGAATTAAAAAAAAACCCTTAAAATTGTTTTTAAGTACACACGCAACATCAAGCTACCCGAAACTGTAAAACTTTCCCAGTCAACTTTGAACTGAAATATATCATCATCATCATCATCTCAGCCATAGGACGTCCACTGCTGAACATAGGCCTCCCCTTTAGATCTCCACATACACCGGTTCGAAGCGACCTGCATCCAGCGTCTTCCGGCGACCTTTATAAGTTCGTCTGTCCATCTCGTTGGTGGACGTCCTACGCTGCGCTTGCTGGTCCGTGGTCTCCACTCTAGCACTTTTCGACCCCATCGGCCATCTGCTCTGCGAGCAATATGGCCTATGGGCCATATATTGCTAATCCGGTGGGCTATATCGGTAAATTTAGTCCGTCTACGGATTTCCTCATTTCGGAGGAGAATATATGTATATGAATATATATATGTATACTTTAACTCGAACCATATATGCTCAGCGATAAAGTTGAAAATCTATTAAGGGAATTTGACAGATTGTAGCTTGATGTGCTGGCGTCTGAACATATGTACATAAATGTACTTTAATTGCATGTAAATGATATACCGACAACCCGGAGTTTGACCTTTGGTGTAGTAACCGCTATCTTCACTTGCGTATCATGTAACTGAAAAATGTGTAATTGTTTATATTTTAATCCGACTACGTCCATAAGAAATGGGTTATGATTTTAAACGTTTTTTGACGATTGAAGGAAGGAACCTAGTGATGGTCTTACTCTCAAGTATGAGGGCGTGGGTTCGATTCCAGGTCGGGCAAGTACCAATGCAACTTTTCGAAATTTGTATGTTCTTTCTAAGTATATCTTGGACACCAATGACTGTGTTTCGGATGGTGCGATGTATATTATCTTTGCTTGTGGCTGATTCTGTGACATTGATGGGTTTGTCAGTTGTCTTTTGAAATAAACCTGGATAGCTGTAATAAACGTATTTTTCTCTGAATACCTCAGATGTCAAACTGTAGGTCCCACTTGCATTGAACATCCTTGACAGTCCTTACGGGTAGTCTGAAGCAGGTTAGTCTGATGCCAGTCTAACCAAGGGGTATTGGGATGCCCGGGTAACTGGGTTGAGAAGGTCAGATAAGCAGTCGCTCCTTGTAAAACACTGGTACTCAGCTGAATCCGGTTAGACTGGAAGCCGACCCCAACATAGTTGGTTCAAAGTTGATTGGGTTTTGACAGTTTCGGGTAGCTTGATGTGTTTGTTGTGTCATGTCAAGCTACCCGAATGAATGCAAATTTTACCAGTCCAATATTAACCTTCCGGCATTGTATTAAGGTTGAAAATCTATTAATTTAACAGATTGAGGTAGGTTGATGTGTTGGCGTCTCATAATTTTTCATATATCATCAATGTACGCGCATAATATTAAGATAAAAAAAGAAACATATTTTTCATTCCGGTCGTTTCTAAATTAGTTGGACATTCATTTTTTCCGGGTCCGAATACTCTTGGTCTCTACAACGAGCTATCTAAGCGGCTGGTTGACGCTTCCCGTGATCAAACGGCTGGCTAATACTTTGTTCAGAGAATAAGCATTGCCGTCCAACGTGGCAATGCTGCCAGCCTCTTGGGCACGCTCCTGGATTTTTCGATGCCTTTTTGTTTTTTTTTTTTTATATATGTACTTGTTATTAATTATATTTAATTACTTGTAAATAAGTAGGCAATGGTTTTTCAAATTGCAAGTTTACTTCCTCAAGCAAAACAAACTCTTCAGCTTCATAATATTAGCGTTTCTATGCTTCTATATTTAATTAAAACTACATAAACATGTTGAATTGAAAACCTCCTCCTTTTTTGGGAAGTCGGTTAAAAAGACGATTTGGCTAATCCCTTAATTTAATTTAAAAAAGAACATAATTAAGTAAATGAAAGAAAACATCTCGCGGAAACCTGGACTATGAAGTCTGAAATCACCAACCCCCATTGAGCAAGCGTGGTGACTAACGCTCAATCCTCCGTGGGAGAGGAGGCCTGTGCCCAGCAGTGGGACGATAAAAAAGGCTGATGATCATGATGCTAATGTTTTGTGGTCCTGGGTTGCTCAATATATGTATGTATTTTCTTTCTTACAACAATTATCTTTATGGCTACAGTACTTACAGTGTTTTTTTTTTAATTCGCGTGAATAAAAGAAAATATTTCAACACACTTATCAATGCTTAATGACTTTTGAACTTCACAGTTGTTAATTAAACCAGTTGTTAAAATTATTAACAAGTAACGCGAACGCACGTTTGAACTCGAACGATACTAAAACCACACTAGTTGTTTTATTGATAACAAATTTGTATTAAAGCCAATAAAACATTATGTAAGGGGGTTTTCATTCTGCCTGGCTTATGTTCGTAAGAGTTACCGTGGCCCTGGCACACAGGGACCTCCAGAAGGAACATAGTGGGTTTTAGTCAGTAAGAGTCTGACACTCCATCCAGCTGCACCCTCAGCGGTAGAGGTCATTTGATGATTTCCCAGGAAAAAATGGTAGTTTACATTAGCATTGGATGACGAGGGATGACTCCCGGCCACCTTAGGAGCGGATCTGTGAACGGTGAGTTCTGGGTGACTCACCATCCGTACGTCTAAGGACGGTGGGCCCGTGTCAGCGGCGCGTTCTGTTCCACGCGCTCTTCGAAGAGCAGCTAGCAAAATTTTCGGGTCTTCGGAAGGCGGAGGCCTGCATGAGCTCCGAGATTGTTCGTTGATTTTTCGATTCATTAGAACATGGGAAACTATCAAGTGACCTCTCGCGCTGTGGGTGTAGTTGGAGGAAGTGTCAGACTCTTACTGACTAAAACCCACTACCCTTATTATAAAACGAGGTTTTAAAAAGCACCTCATTTAGTGGTAGCTTTTAGCCATCTTCTTAGACAAAGTTAATGATTTAAATCTAGTACTGAAGCCGGTAGGTACTTTTTCAGACCATGTTTTATAATAAGGGTGACTATATACCTTCTGGAAGTTCCTGTGTGCCAGGGCCACGGTAACTCAACAACCCTCAGCCCCGGTAGAAAATTGCTATTCAATCTGTAATTATTCAGTATCTAATAATTGGTGTGAGTTCAATAAAACATGATAAGACCAAGGTTTCCTTATCAAGACCAGACGGTGTGATCCAAATTATGATTAAAGTATTATTACGAATATTGTAATCAGCTGTTGTATATTCTAGCCAGTGGTACCCAACTTTAAAACCTGAAAATTCACGATAGTTAGTTAATACATTATTTTTATTTTAACATTTTTAAACGGCCAAGATTAAAAATATTTTTTTTAATATGATAAGTCATAAGTAATAATAACAAAATATGAGTTGAACTCTTTTTTCCGGTAATAGTATACATAGTATCTTCATCATCTTCATCAGCCTTTTTATGGTCCCACTGCTGGGCACGGGCCTCCTCTCACACGGAGAAGAATTTTATTTTGTGTTGTAGGCACGAAATAAAACGAAACAAATAAATAAAATTATTTTACTAAAAAAAAAATACAAAATCAAACAATGACCAAAATAAATTATCTAAATTTAAACAAGATTTTTTTTAACAAATTAACTAAAGACGCCAGCACATCAAGCTTCCCGAAACTACCAATTTTTCCCAATCAACTTTGAACTATATGCGTTAACGATAGAGTTGAAAACTAATTTGACAAATAGTAGTAGCTTGATGTGCTGGCGACTGTGCATTTAACACTAGAATCATTTAACCTTTTTCTCTAATTTAGCTTTTTTCTTTTCAACTTTTTTCTTAGTAGCGTGTAACATTTTCGTAAGCGGCCATTGTAGATAGTAGAACATGTAAAACAGACACGCTATAGCGGCTAGTGCCAAAACGAAGTATATTGTACCAAACAGCTTCCTAAATATGGGGTACAGCCAAACACCCTTTTCTATATATGTGAAGTACAACCTGGAATGATAAATAACAGAATTAGAATAATGTTACTTCAAGTTTGATTGAGGAAAGTTAAGTAATAATGGCGTCCAGACCCATTGCGGGTCACGGCGGCCGCCTCTCTAAGGACATCAGCCAGCTGCGCAAGGCATATTATAGTGCACAAGCATTTTATGTAATATTCCTCACACATTCACACAACGTCATCTAGTCCCAAACTAAGCAGAGCTTGTACTATGGGTACTAGACAACTGATAAACGTACTTATATAGTTTTCTTTTGTAATATACATAGAAACACACAGACTAAATCAAACACCGTACCCATACATTAAGTCTCATAGTCCTCATGGACGGCAATCCGACACGACCGGAGAGAGATCAGGCGCAGGACCGATATTTACGTGCTCTCCGATGCACGGGTGAATCAATCACCAACTTCCAGACTCCAGGCTGCTTTATGAATCTCTAAAAACTCACGAAACAACTTCAGCCCGACTCGGGAATCGAACCCGAGACCCCGTTCACAATAGTCGCGATAACTGCCTACTAGACCAACGAGGCAGTTAAAAGCGTGTACACATACATAAATAACACACAAAATACTCACACACTGAAATAAACACACAGATGCAGGGTCAATTGCATTACATTCCTGGCGTGGTTCTCCGGCTCCTGTCTAGGTCGTAGCACCACTTCGCATACCACCACTGGGACGATCATGGTATGTATGACGTGGTTCGAAACGGTGGGGATGACGTCATCGAGGAACTCGGGGAATATCAGCGCTCTGTCATAGAGGTACAGGCTCCAGAATATTGAGAATACTACCTGAAATTGAGAGATTTTTTAAGTTATTTTTGTTCTATTTACTGTTAGCGAATTATGTAGTAGTTTCTAAGTATATCTTGGACACCAATGACTGTGTTTCGGATGGCACGTTAAACTGTAGGTCCCGGCTGTCATTGAACATCCTTGGCAGTCGTTACGGGTAGTCAGAAGCCAGTAAGTCTGACGCCAGTCTAACCAAGGGTATTGGGTTGCCCAGGTAACTGGGTTGAGGAGGTCAGATAGGCAGTCGCTCCTTGTAAAACACTAGTACTCGGTTAAATCCGGTTAGACTGGAAGCCGACCCCAACATAGTTGCGAAAGGGCTCGGGAGATGATGATGTTGTTAGCGATTTCTCACACGTTTCGAAGGAACCACATTCCGCAACTGGGTAAAAAAATCCTAACATCAGCTCACCTTCTAGAGACAGCCAAACGAATATGTATTAGTTAAGGTGATTGGTTTAACAATAAAAATGTAGTCTTGTATGGATCAGAGTGTTGGGTATTGCAAAAAATAGGATGAGAAATTATTGAGATGGATGTGTGGAGAAGCCAGGATGTATCAAGCGAGGAGTGAGTAGATATCAGACGAAGTCTGAAAGTAGCACCAGTGATAGAAAAAAATGAGAGGTCTACCTTTGTCCTGGTATGGGCATGTATTGAGAAGATGTGAAACGCATGCTACAAGGAGTGTGTTAAGTACGAATGTGGATGGATGGAGAGGCAGAGGCAGACCAAGGAAGAGACGGATTGATAACCTGAAAGACGACATGTATAAGAAGGGAGTGGATGTTAGTATGACGGCTGACAGAGAAGAATGGAAGCGGAAAACATATTGCGCCGACCACAAATAACTTGGGAACAGGTCACGAAGAAGAAGAACAATAAATAACTTGCCATGGAACATGGCCACACCAGTCCGGAGAATATGATTTCTCTGAAGTCCGTGATAGGGGAAGGTAGGCTATAGTTTCTGTTCTTCGCATTCTTCACTATGAAGAGATCACAGCCCAGAGCGAATATTGCGTAGGCTAACTGCAATAACTGGAATACAGGTTAAAGAAATTTATTTTATACATATAAACATAATGACACTACATTTTTTTTTCATTGTTTTTGGACCCTGTTCGCGATATCGGTTGACAATTACTGTTCTTTTATATTTTTATGTTTTTTTTTTTTAAGTAAAGAAATAAAAATGTAAATTACATGTGTAGAAAATAAAACAGCTACCGGTGGTTAGGGTCCCAAAGACAGACCTCCTCACAATACGTGCCGTTTCAAGGAGTACTGCCTTCTGAATCAGTCCCTTGATCCAGCCGCCTAACGAGAGCCTCTTCAGATGTTGGTCGAGACTCTTGGCCATTAGACCAATTGGCCGTAACAACAATCGGAGCGATGACAGCCGTGTCGATATTCCACATGGCGACAAGCTCCCGCGTTAAGTCTAGATAATACTACTTAAACTTCCTTGTTAGTCTAGTTGTCACACGACCTGACTGCTGAGCACAGTGCCTGATATTCGCTTCCCGTGACGGCCAAATCGTTGTAATGGGAAATTGATAAACCAGTGCATTGGAGAGCACGTAAATGTCGGTCCTGCGCCTGATCTCTCTCCGGTCGTGTCGGAATGCCATCCCATCGGACTATGAGAGTAAGCGACTAGAGAGTGCACCTGTATCTGCGCAAATGATTGTACACTATAATACGTCCAATACAGCGAAAAATACTCACATAAGTCCATGTTGTGAAAAATCGCAACTCCAAGCTCTTAAACTGCTCCACCGATTCACTTTTGACTGGGTTATTTTTGTTCAACCAGCTCATGTAGACTATATTACTTATATACATAATAATACTGGCCGTGTATAGCAAAATACGGAGGTAAGTCTGTCGAGACATGGCGCTGAAAAGAAAGAAATAAATTAAAAAGAAAAACTTTTTTTAAAAAGCTTTTATAGTCCGCCATATTGGATTTAGAATAACGTCATATAACATATCGTGCATTGTCATCTAGACTGAACGTGTCTACAAAATTTCAGCTCAATCGGTTGAAGATACCTACTTCAAAATTGAGTTCAAAGAATCCACCGTAACATACATACACGGCTAGTTAAATAAAAGCTTTTAAAATATAGGTACAGTTGCGGACATAAATAATCCTTCTACACGATCCAAAACAACCGCCGACAGAGGTCTCCTTTCAGTTGGTGTGAAAGTCTACAGTGTAGATGTTGATCGGCCGACTAGATGTGGGCGAAGTCAAACGACTTTGGACGACCTTGGTCGGGAGCGCATCGCGACAGGCTGCGTCAGTGGTCGGCCCCAACCGTGTGAAACGCTGTCGGCCGACGAGAGACGCGACCATGGTTACCTACGTTGGCGGTCGGTTAGGATAGTGTAGAGCGCAGTTAATGGTTGGAACCACTTTCATTATTTTGGATTTGTATAATCATCAATGTTTAAAATATTCGTGAGATTAGCTGAATGAAGAGTTCGTGGCTAAGAAACAACCGCCCGGGTCGGTCCGTGGATGGATTTTGATGAAACTTGGCAGTAATATAGCTTATACATCAGAATAAAATATAGGATACTTTTTATCCATATTTGGGAAGTAGTTCCCTTGGGCCGCGGACGAAACCGCGGACGGAATCTAGTAAATGATAAATTCATGCGTTTATTCCGACCTATTGCCTACCCTTATAAAGGCTAGACCGTTTTATCACAAATTAACCGCGAAATTATTACATGCCATTATGAAATACTAACTTGTATTTACATAGAATTATAATGGAAAAGTATTTCTGCATAATATACATATAACATAATAATGGCGTCCAGACCGATTGTCGGTCACGGCGGCCGTTTTTTCTAACAAGATCAGCCAGCTGCGCAGGACATATTATAGTGCGCAGGCATTAGCGCAGATACAGGTGCACTCTCTATTCCCTCACTCTCATAGTCCGATGGGACGGCAATCCGACACGACCGGAGAGAGATCAGGCGCAGGACCGACATTTACGTGCTCTCCGATGCACGGGTGTATCAATCACCAACTTCCAAACTCCAGGTTGCTTTATGAACGTCTCTTAAACCGATTATTAATATGTCAGTCTGAACTTTTGATAACCGATAGCGTGTTATCATTATTACATTATCGGCATCCTCTTATCAATCCTCATTCATAATTTTACAGGTCAGGTAAATAGTTCAACTGATAATCAATGATAAGAATGTTTTAAAATTATTTTCTTTTGTACAGCATAAATGTATGTAAGTATAGATTTCTAGGCCTACCTACCTAGGTAGTGGGTAGATTGGGTATCACTTTCAAGAAACTCATAAAGCAGCCCGGTGTCTGAAAGTTAGTGATTGATTCACCCGTGATCGGAGAGCACGTAAATGTCGGTCCTGCGCCTGATCTCTCTCCGGTCGTGTCGGATTGCCGTCCCATCGGACTATGAGAGTGAAGCAATAGAGAGTGCACCAGTGTCCGCACAAATACTTGTGCACTATAATAAATTAATTGCGCAGCTCGCTGATCTCCTTAGAGAGAACCGCCGTCGTGGCCGACAATCAGCCTGGAAATCCGCTTCCGGGCCAAAATCATTTAAATAAGTTCAGTAACCTTACAAACTGTCATGGCGGACTTTCAAAGCCAATTTCTTTGCGTTCATACCATCGTTCATGGTTGAACTTTGAACTACAGATATAATAGCAGATTTATCTAAACGTGATCGGAAATTATACAAGATAACTACAGACAAGACGCGGTATGGCATTGACATACAACATACAATTATGATCTATATACAATTATGAATATATATTCATCACTAGCAGTTTCTCGCGGATTCTCCTGCGTCCCCGGAGAACTTCTTCACGTACCCGGATAAAATATAGCCTATGTTCACCGGGGATAGTGTAGCTTCCCAACAGTGAAAGAATTTTACAAATCTGTTCAATCATAACAAATAATAAAAATTTTCCTCTTTATAATATTTGTATAGATTATGTTACGAAAAAAAAGAGCTATAAATATGTAGCTCTTTTTTAATCTATATACATATAATAAAATCGTAGAGAAGCTAAACTGTACATATGATATTTTTTTAAAAGAATAATTGGGGCGTTATCTAAAATCGACATCGAAGCCAAAAATATAGTTTTTAGAATTTTTGTCTGTTTGTCTGTATGTATGTCCGGGATAATCTCAAAAAGTACTGCATGGATTTGTTTCAAATTTGGCATAAATATAACTAAGAGGTCGGGTCAACATATAGGCTACATATTATCACGCTAGCACTACAGAGGGGAGGGGTTATTGTTTAATCCTAATGCCCACGCGGACGACGTCGCGGGCAACAGCTAGTATTTAAATATTTCTTTTTAAATATTTCCACTTTCTTCGTAGTTACTTTAATGCTTACACTCACATAAGAGAAAGTTATATTTCACGGCTCAATATTACTTGACTATAATATGTATAGTCAGCAACATTAAGCCCACAAAACTAAAACAATTTATTCAAATTGGTCAACTAGTTTTGCAGCCCATTCAATGCAAACAAACAATCATTTCACTTTATAGTTTAATTAGTATAGACAAACCCAATCTCAAATTATTTGAGAAAAATAAACATGATAAATAACCTGTCTAATTTTAAATATCGTTATAATACTAAAAAAATATAATCTTATTTAATTATCAACCCCTTAGCAATTGCTAAATAGCTCTCAACCTACCCATTACCACAAAACATTCAAACATTCCATACAATTTTAGACCATACGATTCAGCGATAAAGTTGAAAATCTATTAAGGAAATTTAACATATTGTAGTAGCTTGATGTGCTGGCGTCTGTACCTTATACCAAAACAAAAAAATCGAACCACAGTAAACATCTGTTTTTATATAATTATTACCGTCATAGATAAAATCAATGTGCTAATAAAATTGATATCAAGTCTTACATAAATATAAGATAATACAATATTATGTTTAATTTTATACAACCAGCCATAAATTACAAAGTAGAATGACAAAATGATTCACCGTCCCATCGTACTTAACCTTTTTAATTCGCTGACGCGTCAAAATGACAGCTAGAAACACAATTTTAACAAAAACATCTAATCCAACCCATACACAAATAAAAACAACCTTTTTCACTCAAATTATTCACTTATAACCCACCATTGTTATAGTTTAAGTTGTATTTTGTATAAAAATAGTTTTTTTACCTTAGTTTTCCGTACGAAAACACCAGAGATACGAAATAATTTATCGACCTACGCAAGCGACTGGCCGGCGAAGTGGCTTATGCCGTTATAACGCATATTATACTTGTTTTCTAGGTTATAACCACAAATTGTTTTTTTTTTTTTGGTACGAAGTTCGAATTTTAAATACGTACTTATTTCTTTTTAAATGTTACAATTTTATTTGTTTTATAATTCCATGTAGTACTTAACTTTTGTAAAATATACTTTTATTCTTTTTAATGAGTGTAATAAGGTAGTGTAGTACAATAGAAAAAATGGATTTTATAAAACGCAGCTGTCAAATTATATACCTGTTATTATAGATGTTGAATATTTATAAAATCAAGCATAATTCAAGTCATAAGTTTAAGTATTTTTGTCAAATGACAAGCTAAAGATATACTTAAAGATATGAAAACTTATAGCGCCTGCGATATTAATAATAGCATTAACTTGTATCCTCATCAGATTGCTATTGTATTTATATCTATATTGTGTAACAGGGTGCGAGTAGGCTTCTAGTGTAATGAGGGGCAAATGGGCATCAGAATACTAGTGTTTTACAAGAAATAACTGCGACTAGAAGCCTAGACTAGACTAGACCAACGAGGCAGTCAAGACAATGTTTTGTATTTTTTTTTGTACTGGCAACTCCCAGTTCAGCCTAGGAGGTTCTTTACTGCTTATCCGGACAGATGTTTTGTAACAAAATAACAACAATCTGTTTTTCAATCTAGTTGTATAATCCGATAAAATTAAAATCACAATGTTGTACCAAGGCTCAACAAGTCTCACAATACAACTTTATTTTGCAATTTGGCTTACCTGTCCCATAAATTAAAATAATTAGGTATAATGTGACGGGACACTTTTTTCACACACGGTCGGATAGCCCCATGGTAAGCTATTAATCAGCTTGTGCTATAGCTGCCAACACAACTGATAAAAATACATATTAAAACACCCAGACCACAGCCAACAAGAAAGCTCATCACACAAATGTCGACCGTGCCGGGAATCGAATCTTAGCTCGGTAATCCGGTGTGGCTCGGCAGTCCGGTGTGGTTACCATTGCGCCAACTGGGTCGTCAAATAATATTTATATTCCAAAAACTTTCTTTCTTTTAAAAATCTATAATATTAGATTCTCCAACTACTTCCTTTAGAATCTAAGTCTTTTAATATTATAGCCTCTAATGCCTCATACTGGAATGCAACACGAACAGCCTTCCTGCTGGGCCTGTAGGTTGTTCGCAAGAGTTACCACGGCCCTGGCACACAGGGACCTCCAGAAGGAACATAGTGGGTTTTAGTCAGTAAGAGTCTGACACTCCCTTCAGCTGCACCCTTAGCGGGAGGCGTCATTTGAAGATACCCCACTCAAAAATAGACGGAAAAAATATTATTAAGGCGTAATTTTAATCCAATATTTTTCATCATCATCATCACAGCCTTTTTATCGTCCCACTGCTGGGCACAGGCCTCCTCTCCCACGGAGAAGGATTGAGCATTAATCACCACGCGATGATTTCCTCGAGATGTTTTCCTTCACCTTTAATCAGTCATTGGTGTCCAAGATAAACTTAGAAAGTACGTATAACTTAGAAAAATTACATTGGTCCTTGCTTGATCTGGAATCGAACCCGCACCCTCTTACTCGAAAGGCTGGTGCTTTAACTACTAGGCTACCACAACTATATTGTATATTGTTATTGATAATATTGTATAGTATATTGTTTACTTAAAAATATTGAAAAAAAAACAAATAACAAGGTCAAAAGTGTGTAAAAATAAAATAAAAAGCACTATCAAGCTTGTTTCGAACCTGCTTCAGTTTATTTTAACTCCATTTGGTTGCGAATATTTGTGACAAGCTTACGTGTTCAAGAATTTGACAATAATCTTAAGTAATCACCAATAATAGTATTATTATTGTGGTAGTAATTATTAATAACTAGAAATTTGTATCTATCCTATGATTGGCCAAGTTTTTTTTTATTCAACAGTCGTAATTTACTATAAAAAATACTTTAACCAGCCAGTAATTCTTCTGATGTTTTTTTATCTTTACATTTCCATAATCAAATTGTTGGATTAATTTGAAATAATTGCATTATTTTTTATTTAAGTTTTGATAACACTGAAGTGCAATTTTAAAATGGCGTCCGCAGACCTTATAAACAGGTAAGGTGTAATATGTTTTTTTGTTCATAAAATGCATTTATCTCTATAACTTTGATAATATTGAATTATAAACTTCTCATGGACAATCTTTAGAATGATTTATTTTGCGTAATCTTAGAAAAAATAGATATCCGTATATAGATATACCTTACTTTTAAGCATCGTGTCGTATCACTCATAATTAGTGGTCGGAAATCGCGACTGCTGTGCACGGGGTCTCGGGTTCGAATTCAGGGTCGGGCCGAAATCGCTTTGTTAGTTTTGAGAAACTTTCGTAAGTCTGGAAGTTGGTGATTGATTCACCCGTGCATGGGAGACCACGTAAATGTCGGTCCTGCGTCTGATCTCTCTCCGTGTCGTGTCGGATTGCCGTCCCATCGGACGTGTAATAGAGAGTGCACCTGTGTCTGTGCGAATGTTTGAGCACTATAATATGTCCGGCGCAGCTTAGCTTAGCTTATGGAGATCAACAATCTCCATAAAAGAGAACGGCCGTCAATCGGCTTGAATGCCATCATCATTTTGAAGCCTTTAGTCCAGGTTTCCTCGAGATGTTTTCCTTCGCTTTCATTCAGTCATTGGTGTCCAAGATATATTTGGAAAGTACATTTTAACTTTGAAAAGTTGCTTTAGTACTTTTCTGACCGGGAATCGAACCGAACACTCATAATTCAGAGGCTGGTGTTTTAACCAATGGGACACAACTTTTACTTGTACAGACACCAGTCCATCAGGCTATTACACCAGCACATCAAGCTACCCGAAACTGTCAAATTTTCCCATTCAACTTTGAACCATAATGCTTTAGCGATAAAGTGAAAAATCTATTAAGGAAATTTGACAGATTGTAGTAGCTTGATGTGTTGGCGTCTGTACACGGATCAAGGTTCCAAAACTAGATGTGTTCTAATTAACTAGAACCTTTAAGTTGTGACTGGTTTTACTAATATTTAACTACATAATCGCCTTAACTGGTTTAGTAACCCTAGTTTAGTTTAAAATGCGGTTCAAGTTAAATTACCTAAGAAATATGTGTGAACTAGTGTTTGCACGCGATGTCGCCTGTCAGGTCAATGTATGATTTTTCTAGATTTTCATCATAATCAATCCAATTATGTATCATCATCTCCCGAGCCTTTTCCCAAGTATGGGAAAAGTTCTATTGGGGTCGGCTTCTAGTCTAACCGGATTTAGCAGATTACCAGTTTTATAAGGAGCGACTGCCTATCTGACATCTTCAACCCAGTTATCCGGGCAACCCAATACCCCTTGGTAGACTGGCGTCAGACTTACTGGATTCTGACTACCCGTAACGAATGCCAAGGATGTTCAATGACAGCCGGGACCTACAGTTTAACGTGCCATCCGAAACACAGTCATTGGTGTCCAAGATATACTTAGAAAGTACATACAAACTCAGAAAAGTTGCATTGGTACTTGCCTGAGCTGGAATCGAACCCACGCCCTCTTTTTAGAGGCTGGCTCTTTAACCACTAAGCCACCACGACATTTCAACTTTTATATTAATTAAAGGATAAAAAAGCTTTTAAAAAATAAACTTAAAAATCATAAACCTTTTCTCAATCTTAATCAACAAATTCGATATGCACGTATTTTATTTTGAATTTAAATTTCATAAAAATAAAGTCCATATTCGTTTGTTTGGTTTTATCAAAACAAAACTTGAAAAAAGAATGTAAGTATACCTATAACAAGGGTCTGATTATTTTTAGATTCTATTTTTAAATCATACGAGTTTTGGGCAGGTCGTTTTAAGATTGGATATTTCGGAAATTCAAATAAATGAATTCAAAGAAAATTAAACCTTCTGCCATTGGAAATACGGTTCATAATTAATCGTAGGCGTTTGAATGCGTTTTTACATCGAAATGAGCCCGTTTACTAAGTGTATTATGGTATTATTATTATTTGTATGTCTTTTTCCGACCACGGGACTATAGAGTCCCGGATTTTTGGAAGGCGAACGTGGGGCCGAAGCCAACACGCTGAAGCCCTTTTAAGACAACTTTAATATTATGTAATGGTGACACAAAACCGACGATTATCCCTGTATACACTATGGAAATGTACCCAAGGACAACCCCCGGTTTGTGCTAAACTATTGCTAAGTATGGAAGAAAATCTACTTGGGTTATTGTGATGGGATGCTAGTGGCCTAGGGAAGGGAAAACTATGGGGACTATGGCCCCTGCCGATAACAATGTAATAAATACATGTAAAAATGGCAGGAGGAGACTCGCCAGCTCACTTACCGGGCCCCCGGGAACTAGTCGCTAAGTCGCAACAAGGGGGCAACGGGGACGTGAGCGGCTGAAGGGTGAGGTTGCCTCGGCCGGCTTTCTACCCAGATCACGCGCCTTAAAACCGGCATCAAGCCAGGGTCCAGCATCTCTGTGCCCACTCGCCACTTACCCGAGGCATTCACCCTCCGAGCATTGCTCTAGCGACTCCACTCTGGACGGCCAATGAAGGCAAGCCAGAGGCGGGAGACCTGTCCCCCCTCAGGGTTCACTCCGGCGAGCCGGAGATGAGGGACAGTATCCTCTCCCTGGAGCACTCGGTACCCGCGGGGTCGCTACTCCCCGACATCCGCCTCAGATGCCCTGCGGGCTATTTGTATTATTATTATGTAGGTCATAAGTATTTTAAATAAAGAACATTTTTAAAAGTAGAATATAATACAGTTCATTTTTTATATTGTTTTTTTCTTTGTTAAAATAAGTAGGCAATGTAAAGTATGTACTAGACGAACCTTCGTGCTAGAAGTCCGACTCGCACTTGACTGTTTTTTTCTAAAAGCACCTTTATTTTCCAGATCATCATTGATATACCCTCGCATGCTGGGCTATGCAGCGACCCTGGTGATGCATATCATCACCGCAGTTCATATAACCAAGACCTTCACCAGGGAATCGGTGAACGATCGCGCTGTCAAGGAATTCTATGAGAACCAGTTCAAATACTTGACTGTTTGGAATGTCGTAAGTAAATCTTCATCGGCCTAGCCTTTTCCCAAGTTGGGGTCGGCTTCCAGTCTAACCGGATTTAGCTGAGTACCAGTGTTTTACAAAGAGCGACTGCCTATCTAATCTCCACAACCCAGTTACCTGGTCAACATGATACCCCTTGGTAAGTCTGGTTGTCAGACTTTCTGGCGTCTGAGTACCCGTAACGACCGCCATAGTTGTACAAATGATAGTCGGGACCCACCAATTTAACGTGCCTTCCGACAAGATGGTCACCCATGCACGGGCGGACCGCGCCAAGCATTGCTTAACCTTATGATCGATCAACCCGTGCGGCTTTTACTTAGCCACGAGCTCCATTTAGTATGACTTGTTATTTTTAACATCATCATCATCATCATCACAGCCTTTCTATCGCCCCACTGCTGGGCACAGGCCTCCTCTCCCACGGAGAAGGATTGAGCGTTAATCACCACGCTTGCTCAATGCAAGTTGGTGATTACAGACTTTATAGTCCAGGTTTCCTCGAAATGTTTTCCTTCACCTTTAATCAGTCACTGGTGTCTAAGATAAACTTAGACTTAGAAAGTACGTATAACTTAGAAAAGTTACATTTTACTAGCCTGACCTGGAATCGAAACCGCAGCCCTCATACTAGAAAGGCTGGTGCGTTAACCACTAGGCCACCACGACTTCGGCTACCACGATTTTTAAAATATTTTATTTTTTATTTTTAGTATATGCAAATGATATACGCCGCGCTCGGTCTATCGTGTGACGTGCTGTCTCTCTCTAACGAAGGGAAGGATAGCTCTCTACTGGTGACTTTGAAGAAAATTCGAGACCCCATGTTTTCAAGTCTCCTTTGGCCGTTCGCTTTTGTAAGTATGTAATGACTTATTAAGACATACACTCAGAATTGACGACCAGCAGGCTTAGCATGGCGATTCTATATCTATTCTATCATGAAAAGACAAATTTCTTTCTGTCAACATGTCTGCCTGAGCATGGCGCGACCTGTCATTATGTCGATCGAAGAAAAGAAAAATTTCTTCAAAATATGTCTAAAGAAATCTTACGCCAATCTGTCACTTTTCTGTCATTATGTCCATTCTCCGTTAGACAAAATTTGTTGCTACTGTTACCTGTTAAGCCATGTTAAGCCTGCTGCAGGCTTAGCATGGCGATTCTATATCTATTCTAGCAAGAAAAGACAAAGCTCTTTCTTTCCAAGCATGCCGCGACCTCGCACATAATCCCTTGTAGATTTATGTCAATTGAAGAAAAGAAAAATTTCTTCAAAAAATTTCAAGAAATATTACGTCAATTTGTCACTTTTCTGTCATTATGTCCATAATTCTCCGGTAAACAAAACTTGTTTCTACGGTTGCCATGCTAAGCCTGCAGATGGCGTAGTAGTTAGTGAACATGCTTGCTACGCTAGAGGTCGCTTGTTCGATTCCCGCATAAGTGAAACATTTGTGAGCATGAACATGGGTGTTTGACTTAGTATGGGTGTTTCTATGTAAAATATGTATGTATTTACAAAAGAAAAGTATATAAGTACGTTTATCAGTTACAAAAGTTTGCTGGGAAGTTTGTTCCACCACTTCTTCTTCCCCGCGATAACACATAGGAAATGATGAAGGCGTTTTTGGGGCTGTTTTTTTGTAGAATTGACCTTAAAAGTGCTAATTTTCAGCCTACTTTGAATAAATGACTTTTTATCAAAAGCAACATATTTCATAATTTCAGACCACATCATCTGTCTTCTGGACAGCATATTCCTACGATAGAGGCCTGATCCTGCCGCCTTCGGTAGACCAGACCCTGACTTGGGGGGCTAATCATGTGATCCACACAGCCATCATGGCCATAGTGCTGTGGGAGGTGATCTTCCGTCCCAGGAGGGCTCCTGAGGCCCATGTAACTAATTTAGTTATGATGTATGGGTACGCAGCTGGTTACCTAGCAGTGTAAGTATACATCTTTTTCGCAAGTCGGTTAGCCCCGAGGTAGGCTATTGATTAGCTTGTGTAATGTGTTGTGGGAGCAGACACAACTGGTAAACTGATGATGATGACATCCAGGCCGATTTTCGGCTACGGCGGCCGTTCTTTTTTATGGAGATCAGCCAGCTGCGCAGGACATATTATAGTGCGCAAGCATTCGCGCAGATACAGGTGCACTCTCTATTCCCTCACTCTCATAGTCCGGTGGGACGGCAATCCGACACGACCGGAGAGAGATCAGGCGCAGGACCGACATTTACGTGCGATCTCCCGAGCCTTTTCCCAACTATGTTGGGGATGGCATCCAGTCTAACCGGATTCAGCTAGTAGTACTGCAGAGTACCAGTATTTTACAAGGCGCGACCGCCTATCTGACCTCTTCAACCCAGTTACCCGGGCAACCCAGTACCTTGGTTAGACTGGCGTTAGACTTACTGGCTTCTGACTACCCGTAACGACTGCCAAGGATGTTCAATGACAGCCGGGACCTACAGTTTAACGTGCTATCCGAAACACAGTCCAAGATATACTAGAAAGCACATACAAACTTTGAAAAGTTGCATTGGTACTTGCCTGACATGGAATCGAACCCACGCCCTCATACTTGAGAGTTCGGCTCTTTAACCACTAGTCCACCACGACTAATAATAATGTCTGGTGTAAACTGAAAATAAAATTTAATAATCAATAGTATTTTTGTTTATATATTTAAGGACGGTGACGAATAAAAAAAACACCTTTTGTTCCAGAATCGTGACGTCATACATGAACAAGGGCACGTGGGTGTATCCGATACTGAATGTCCTGAACGGCACTATATACTTCTATATATTCCTAGGAATTTCTTTAGTTTTCACGCAAATATTCTATAGTCTACAGTGGTATCTCACTAGCATTGTATGGCATAACTTTGAAGAAATTAAAAAAGTTAACTAAACTTCGTATTACGCTATGAACAGACTCCAGCACATCAAGCTACCCGACTTAACTTTAACAGTCAAATTCTTCCAATCAACTTTGAACGCTTCAGAGATAAAGTTGAAAATGTATTAAGGAAATTTGACAGATTTCAGTAGCTTGATGTGCTGTTGTGTGAACCTACAGCTTTCGTGGAATAAACCTTGCATCAGTCACAAATATTCCTAAGTTCAAAGTGATCTGGGACTGTGGGTTGTTCCCAAGAGTTACCGCGGCCCTGGCACACAGGGACCTCTAGAAGAAACATAGTGGGTTTTAGTCAGTAAGAGTCTGATACTTACTCCAGCTGCACTCACAGCGTTACTCTCTATGCAATTTGTATGAAAACACGAACTATGACGTCACAGATTTTTCACATCAAGCTGTATACTTAAGTTGCTTATATTGTTTATAAAAATCAAATAGTGTTTCCTTCAAAACGACAAATGGAAGTGATATTATTTTAAGATGGTTTTACAAATAAATATCTCAAAGAATTTTATTTTACCTACCTACCTACCTAACTAGTCAACTGCCCAACCATACATGTATTTTCTTACTAGCTTCCGCCAGCGGTTTCACCCGCTTTCTAAGGGAAGTACTTTCTATACCCGGATAAAAAGTAGCCTATATGTTATTCTGATGTATAAGCTATATTGTGGTAAAGTTTCATTCAAATCCATTCAGTAGTTTTTACGTGAAAGAGTAACAAACATCCATACATCCATACTTACAAACTTTCCCCTTTATAATAGTAGTAGGATATAGGGTGACTGGTAATTAGTGACCGATATTTAAACACGTGATTGTACTCATGATTACAAACAACTTTCCCAAAGAAACTTTTTTGTTATTTTTTTATCATTGTAGCAAAATTACTGGCTCGCGTGAAAAGTTCAAATTTCGCGCGCGCCGTCGCCCGATCAGCTGTTGACAAAAAATTACAAAAAAAAAATTCAGGGAAGTTGCTCATAATCATGAGTACAACCACGTGTTTAAATATCGGTCACTAATTACCAGTCACCCTATATAAATGATGTTGATGGGGAGTTTGTTGCACCACTTCTTCTTCCCAGCATGCATACACATAGGAAGTGGTGAAAGGTGGGCGTTTTTTTAATTTATTATATCGGGACACCGTTTTCACACAGTCGGTTAGCCCCATAGTAAGCTATTGATTAGCTTGTGTTATGGGTGCCAGCTTAACTGATAAACTACAGTCTGCATATACTTTACACACACATATACATATTTATAAATACATACTATAACTCCCAGACCACAGCCAACAAGCTTGCTCATCAGACAAATTTCCACTGTACCAGGAATCGAATCCGGGACCCTTAGCTCGGTAGTCCGGCGTGGTAACCATTGCGCCATCGGGGTCGTCTGTTGTCATTCACAAATTGCTGATTTATCAGCCTTTATGTGGTAAACATGATCCTTAGCATGTACTAGATGACCTGTAAAAATATGGTGCACTAGTATTGTTAGATCCAATATACTAGTAAATAAAACTTCATTTATTTAATTACATAACTATATGTTAACAACAAGTGATTAATATAATTGTTTATTGTTTAAAATACATACATAGGTATGCCTACAGTTCAAGAAAATTACTAACAGTAGGAAAATAATAGGTTGTTGACATAACCGCGTCATAAGGGTATTTGCTATACCAGACTATTATTGTAAGTACGTATAATGGATATACCTCACCTTTGTACAGACGCCAGCACATCAAGCTACTGCAATCCGTCAAATTCTCTCAATAGATTTTCAACTTTATCGCTGAAGCATAATTATGGTTCAAAATTGACTGAGAAAATTTGACAGTTTCGGGTCTTATACTGACTTATGCCCGCGAATTTCCCTGTGTCAAAACGGGTAGAAAGTAAGCTTTACTTTAGCATGACAAAACCAACTATGACTGCCTCGTTGGTCTAGTGTCTAGAGGTCTCAAGGCGCGAGTGCTGTTCACGGGGCTCGGATTCGATTCCCGGGTCGAGCCGAAATCGCTTTGTAGGTTTTGAGACTCATAAACCAGCCCGTAGTCTCTAAGTTGGTGATTCATACACCCGTGCATCGGAGAGCACGTAAATGTCAATCCTGCGCTTAATCTCTCTCCGGTCGTGTCGGATTGCCTTCCCATCGGACTATGAGAGTGAGGGAATAGAGAGTGCACCTGTGTCTGCGCGAATGCTTGTGCACTATAATATGTCCTGCGCAGCTGGCTGATTACCTTAGAGGGAACAGTCGCCATGACCGTCAATTGGTTTGGATGCCATCATGATTATCATCATTATTGTAAGTAGGTATAATGGATAGGTACTTATATTTCACCTTTGCTCTTAAACTAACTTCATCTGCCTTGTCTTTTCCCAAGCTATATTGCGGTCGGATTATCTAGTCTGATTCCTGTGTAACTAAATAAAATGATTAAGTGGAACATAATTTATTATTTATTTAGTGAAACCTTAGTTTTTATTTTAATTTTCAATTACAATCGATTAAAATTATATCCAAATCTGTTAAGCCGTTGGAATCTACCCACAAATTATATTATTATACTAGTTGACTCGGCGAACTTCGTACCGGCTAACAGTCAATTTATTATTTTTTAGTCCTTATTTTCTATCCGCGATGCTGGGTCAGATAATACGATGAAAAAGAGAGAGAGAAGAAGAGAGAGTATCACTCGTTTGTTTTTAGACTATTTCCAGCGCTTTTTTTTAATAATTTCTCTCCATAAGAACCATCCTCGTGCTTCAAGGAATATTCTAACAAAATCAGTACAGCTTTTTTTTCGAGGGAGTACATCAAATGACCCCTCCCGCTCAGGGTGCGGCTGGAGGGAGTGTCAGACTCTTACCCCCTTATTACAAAACGTGGTTCCAAAAAGTACTAGGTTTTGGACATTAACTTTGTTGGAAATGGTGGTTTAAACTTGGTACTACAGCTCATACTTTTTTAGAACCACGTTTTATAATAAAGTGGTTACTGACTAAAACCCACTATGTTCCTTCGGGAGGTCCCTGTGTGTCAGGGCCACGGTAAGTCTCGCGAACAACCCGTAGCCCAGCAAATCAGTACAACTGCCCTCAAAATTTTGCCTGTCAACACATTTAGCAATTCATTTCTATCACGGAGAACAAAATGACGTAATTTTCATAATAGCACCTACAGAAGAGTGTCATTAACAGTATAAACCATCGCGTGCCGTTCATCCGTTCTTCTAAACACGATCTAACTTGACGTTCTACTATAGACCGGTAAAAAAAAACTTCTCGGTCTTGACCGCACCGTTATCAATACGAATAAGGCAGTCTGTCTAAGCAACTGGCCACCACCTAACGTGTTCTATCGAAGTGATTTGAAGTGTTCGTTTTATTGTCTATGTTTTTAAACGAGTTCTATAATCAAATTCATTTGTTTTTCTTTATTTAAAAGGTGAGTTCTATATTTAAATTGTGAGTTAACTGTATTATTTTGTCATAAAAAAGTTGGTCAAGTAGTTTCGTTTTTTCAAATTCGTTTCGTTTTCTTTATTTAAAAGGTGGGTTCTATATTTAAATTGTGAGTTAACTATATTATTTTGTCATAAAAAGTTGAACAAGTAGTTCTATTTTCAAATTCGTTTGCTTTTCTTTATTTAAATGGTGAGTTCTATATTAGAATTTTGAATTAACAGTATTATTTTGTCATAAAAAGTTTTATTACATTTATTAACCTGTCATATTATAAAAATGTATTTATTTTCTCATGGTTCACAACACAAGGTCATAGTTTAGAGAATGGTTTCTATAGAAGATAGACCCTGTTACAGATCACTATTAAACGTATATACATTTAACACGGCTCATTTCGTAGGTCTTAAGGTAAACCTGTAATTATTTAACTGACTACCCGCCTCGGCTTCGCACGTGGACAAATGGTATAGGTACAGACGCCAGCACATCAAGCTACCCGAAACTGTGAAATTTTCCCAATCAACTTTAAACTCTATGCTTCAGTGATTAAGTTGAAAATCTATTGAGGAAATTTGACAGATTGTACTGCAACTAAGCTTTCCTCGTAAAAACGATGGTCGTTCATTAAAAACAATATCTAATGCGCCACCCATCAATAGGGGACTCTAAGAGTAGTGTCCGTGGATAGCCACATCCACCACCTTCAAACAATAAAAGCCTGACCCTGGCTTGACCCTGGCTGGTTTGCCCCTGTCTGGAGGCCTTAACTTCTAGGCATCCACAGGGATTGTCCGGTTTAGCAGTAAACAGCCTGCCTAGGCTGAACTGCGATATACCATTCAAAAAAAAAGATCATCGCATGGCTGGCCATAAGTTCTAGGCATCCACAGGGATTGTCAAATTGGACAAAAAACAAAATATGTTTGTTCAAAATAATGGTCCAAATTTTGTTCTTAAGAGAGGAATCGTTCATGTAGCAGGCAGCAGGCAGGGGCGCGAACGGCAAGCGATTTCTTTTTGGTGTTTAGTATTATATCTCTTGAATAAAACGACCATCATCTCCCGAGCCTTTTCCCAACTATGTTGGGGTTCCAGCGTAACCGGAGACAGCTGAGTACCAGCGTTTTACAAGGAGCGACTGCCTATCTGAACTCTTCAACCCAGTTACCCGGGCAACCCAATATGTACCCCTTAGTTAGACGTCAGACTTACTGGCTTCTGACTACCCGTAACGACTGCCAAGGATGTTCAATGACAGCCGGGACCTACAGTTTAACGTGGCATCCGAAACACAGTCATTGGTGTCCAAGATATACTTAGAAAGTACATACAAACTTAGAAAAGTTACATTGGTACTTGCCTGACCTGAAATCGTACCCGCACCTGAAAGGCTGGTGCTTTAACCACTAGGCTATCACGACTTAAAGAAACATAGTGCTCATATATTATAAAATTTCGTTTGGCAATGCGCATGTCCTAGAATTTTGGAAATGCCATTTCAGGCTACCAGTATATGCAAGGTCATCCGATATCGACGTCAATACAGACTTAAAGCCGCATTTAAAACGTTTAAAATATGACTAATCTTGTTAATGTCTAATCACAAGATAATTAAAATGACGTGATTAGATTTGTTCTAATATTGAACAGTTGTACATTCCAATTAGCGTTTAGTTCCCACATAGTTTTTCCACCGGTAACCGAAAAACTATGTGGGAACCGGCTAGCATGGTATGGGCATGTAATGCGGAAGAATGAGGATCATGTTGTGAGGAAGGTCTTGAACATGAATGTGGTCGGATATAGAGGAAGGGGACGACCAAAGAAACGATGGATGGATTGCGTGAAAGCTGATATAGCTAGAAAGAATGTAACTTGTGAGATGACGGCAGATGGAAGAGCGTGGAAGACAAAAACATGCTGCGCCGACCACAAATAAAACTTGGGATAAGGGCAGGAGGATGATGATGATGAATTAGCGTTTAGTTCATACCAAAGTATTTTAAAGATGACGTTTGACTGACTAGTTGATCTAGTAGTGGCATAGCGCGACTGCTGTGCACGGGGTCGTAAAAGCTTTGTGGGTTTTGAGAAACTTTCATAAAGCAGCCTGGTGTCTGGAAGTTGGTGATTGATACACCCGTGCATCGGAGAGCACGTAAATGTCGGTCCTGCGCCTGATCTCTCTCCGGTCGTGTCGGATTGCCGTCCCATCGGACTATGAGAGTGAGGGAATAGAGAGTGCACCTGTGTCTACGCAAGTGCTTGTGCACTACACACAAAAACTTGATATATTTAAGATGGCGTCCAGACCGATTGCCGGCCACGGTAGCCGTTCTCTCTTAATAGATTAGCCAGTTGCGCAGGACATTTTATAGTGCACAAGCATTCGCGCAGACACAGGTGCACTTTCTATTCCCTCACTCTCATAGACCGATGGGACGGCAATCCGACATGACCGGAGAGAGATCAGATTATTTTTAATATAAGAAATACTTTAAGGATTTGAGTGATACAGAGGACTAGTACCTCAATAAAAACAACTATTATTTCCCACAAATGTTGTTTTGGTTCATAAATAATTTCGCAACCGGTTCAGTAAAATCATTGACAAAAACCGGTTCCCATAATATTAATTATAATTTTTTTATATATACGTCTGCATATTTCCTGACTAAAGTTCTCTCGGTCTTAAATGTCAGACAGACAAAAAATGCTTGATGCTGTGAGGATATTATAGGCAAACAAAGTAATAGAAGTAAGTGGAAGTATTTATAATATAGTAGCCGGTCCACCGTGGAACTAGGAGCTCGAGGCTAAGCAACAGCCGCACGGGTCGATCGATCATAAAGTTACGCTACGCTTGGCGCGGTACTGTATGAGAGACTATGCATCTTGTCATGACGAGTTCCACCATGTTTCGGAAGGCACGTTGAATTGGTAGGTCCCGGCTGTGATTTGTACATCTTTGGCAGTCGTTACGGTTAGTCAGAAGCCAGTAAATATCACAACCAGACTTACAAAGGCGTTTCGGTTTGCCCAGCTGACTGGGTTGAGGAGGTCAGACAGGCAGTCGCACCACGTAAAACACTCGTACTCAGCTGCAAGTAAGACTGGAAGCCGACCCCAGCATAGCTTGGGAAAAGGCTAGAAAAACTCTTTTAAGAACACATCAAGACCTTCATATTAATTCTACAAATTATTTTTTTACAACAGATCATAATCCTGCCATTCTCCATCGTCACATCGTGAAACTGGCACTTAACCTTACAATATGCAATTTTTATTGTAAATTATACTACGGTGTTCATTATATAGAACTAAATATATAACTTAACCGGATGCAGCTGAGTATCAGTGTTTTACGTTGAGTGACTGCCTATCTGATCTCCTCAACCCAGTTACCTGGGCAACCCAATACCCCCTTATAGTCGTATTTTTATTTAAACGATACAAAATGACAGTAGCTAATGTCACTTTGTAAAATAATGTGGCCACAATTAAAGTAATAGTGATGGGTTCAGTTCTCGTTCAATCAGATGAATGAACTATGAATGAACCATAATTATACATTTGAAAATTTTAAAGAATATTATGTGTAAAATAAAATAGTGAAAAAGTGCTCTGATATAAGTTACTAGTAGTATATATGTAACTACAATCCGTTTTAGGTCGGCTTATTAAAAAGCGCAGCTTATTAAAAATAATTTATGTAATAAGCCTTGTTATTATAATTTTTATTACCTTCCTAGTACCTATAATTGATATATTTTATACATCTATTGTTTCAACTACATGATTTACTGAAAATAGGACAATCCTACAAGTTTCCTCGCATTGTTTTCCTTATTTTTTGTGAAAACAATCTATTCAATATAGGTAGTATTCAGAATACTATAGAAACATGTAGTGGTCTAAAACTCATTGGTATGTACTAAGCACCTATCCTAACCTAAGATATCAGTAGGTTGGCACACTAATTATTCACTAATCAATCTAAGTAATTTCATTAATTCAGGAACTTTTCCATTCATTCACTTTTTCGCAACACTATTTTTATTTCATCAAAAACTGACAACACAGTAAACGTCATTTTGTATCGTTTAAATAAAAATACGACTATAGTAAGACTGGTTGTGATACTTTAAAAAAAAAGATTTTTCTATCCTATCTAATTGAGGTATTACTTGCAATAAATTAAACCCAACAACGACGAGTGTTATCAGTGATTGATAACTAAATTACTTTTATCTACTTATCTATTACTTTTATTACATAGGCATTTTATATTATCATATTAAGAAATAAATTATGTCGGTAGGCCGTAAATATTGCAATAATAAATAGTGAAAGAAGATATTAACATTTTAAAATACTTCGATGAATGTTTAAGAAACTCGTTCACACCAACCCGCACACTCATACTTAAAACTGCTGGTGCTTTAACCACTAGGCCACCACGACTTGCCATATATGTACATATTTATCAATAAAAAAAATCAATTAGGTTTTTCTTCAAAACGATAATTAGTTACGATATTTAATATTATGTAGATAGTCAACTACCTAATTGTGTTCCAGAGTATGTCTTCTGCAATATACTTCAGGCTAATAGGCCAAGGAGTGACCTTGGGGCTGCATGGCGCCAATTCCCTTGTCATGCTGCTTTCCATGCAGAATGAGGAGCTGATGAAGGACCCCGATATTAACAGGATGACTTCCATGCAGAGCCGCTATCTTACCGTTTGGAACATTGTAAGTAATTATCTCTACATCATCATCTCCCGAGCCTTTTCCCAACTATGTTGGGGTCGGCTTCCAGTCTAACCGAATTTAGCTTAGTACCAGTGTTTTACAAGGAGCGACTGCCTATCAGATCTCCTCAACCCAGTTACTCGGGCAACCCAATACCTCTTCGTTAGACTGGCGTCAGACTTCCTGGCTTCTGACTACCCGTAACGACTGCCAAGTATGTTCAATGACAGCCGGGACCTACAGTTTAACGTGCCATCCGAAACACAGCCATTGGTGTCCAAGATATCCTTAGAAAGTACACATACAAATTTAGAATCGTTGCATTGGTACTTGCCTGACCTGGGTTCGAACCCACGTTCCAACCACCTCATACTTCAGAGGTTGGCTCTTTAACCACTATGTCACCACGATTTCCACATGACTCTAAATCATTACTGATAATTATAAATGCGAAAGTACATAAGTCTGTTTTTCTGTCACGCTTTCACGTCAAAATCCTGTCGGACTATAAGAGTGAGGGAATAGAGAGTGCACCTGTATCTGCGCGAATGCTTGTGCACTATATAGCTGGCTGATCTCCTTAGAGAGAACGGCCGCCGTGGCCGACAATCAGCCTGGATGCCATCATCATCATCGTCAATATAATCTGCATAGCTGGCTGATCTCCTTAGACAGAACGGCCGCCGTGGCCGATAATCAGCCAATGTTAAAATTAGCAGCAGCAGTAAGGATGTTATATTTTTTTCTTTCCCAGGCCTTCCAAATATCATACTTCTCCCTGGCGTTTGTTTGTGATCTGCTGACAATCACCGGCCGGGACAGTCTGATCCCGAAGAGTATAAGAAGATTCAGACAGACATTCTTCTCTTCTATCATATTTCCTGTGGCTGTGGTAAGAAAATTACAGTTATATTTTTTTTTGTATGGCATCTCGCAGTTCAGCCTAGGAGGCTGTGGATGCTTTATTGCTCACCCCCCTTAGTTAATAGCGTTATAATATATAGCCTATGTGTTATTCTGATGCATAAGCTATATGTTTGTCAAGTTTCATCTAAATCCTATCAGCCGTTTGGCCGTGAAGAGGTAACAAACATACACACTCACTCACAAACTTTCGCATTTATATATTAGTATAGATAAACGCAATTTACTTGTGAATATTATATAATATATTCAAATACCTGTATTGCGATATTTTTTGCTTTGGCTAGGAATGTCACATTACTCATAAATAAAGATAGAAAAAAGTTGTTGTTACGACATCCAAGTCTGTACCAACTTATAGTTAAATATAATATATAAAACACACATTTTAATATACAGACGCTAGCACATCAAGCTACTTATGAAACTTAAATTTTCCCAATCAACTTTGAACCATATGCTTCAGCGATAAAGTTGAAAATCTATTAAGGAAATTTGACAAATTGTAGTACATTGATATGATGACGTATGTACACCTACATATAGCTTTATTTCATAATAATAACATTGAAATATTTTTTGTTTCAGCTAATATTCACAATTTTTTGGCCTATTTTTATATACGACCGAGAACTCTTGTTCCCAGCGTTTATAGATAAGATATTTTCCTTCAAATCCAACTTGGTAATGCACTTTTGCATCCTGCCTGCAGCACTGTGCGAATATGCGTTTTTGCCGAGATATACTCCCAAATCGCATTCGGCTAACTTAAGAATAGTGACAGCCTTGAACATCGTATATAATTCTGTGTAAGTATTAAAGATCATATTATTTATTATTCATCACCGTCCTCCTGCCCTTATCACAAGTTTTATTTGGTATCGGCGCAGCATGTTTTTGTCTTCCACGCTCTTCTATCTGCCGTCATCTCACAAGTTACATTCTTTCCAGCCATATCAACGTTCACGCAATCCATCCATCGTTTCTTTGGTCGTCCCCTTCCTCTATTTCCATCCACATTCATGTTCAAGACCTTCCTTACAACATGATCCTCATTCCTCCGCATTACATGCCCATACCATGCTAGCCGGTTCCCACATAGTTTTTCGGTTACCGGTGCCACTTTTAAACTTCCTCTTATATACTCATTTCTTACTCTATCCATTCGCGTATCCATCCGTTGTTTTGCTTATTAGAGACTGAATTTTGACATTAGCCCCATGTAATTTGTGTCAAATTCCTATCTCTAGTAAACAAAACAACGGATAGATAGGTTATTAATCTCAGCCGTAAGTAATAGTCACACGGGGTCGATCGACCGTAAGGTTAAGCTAACCTGGGGGTAATCGGTCCGTCATGACGAGTTCCTCCGTGTTTCGGAAGGCACGTTAAATAGGTGGGTCCCGGCTGTCATTTGTACATCTTTGACAGTCGTTAAGGGTCGTCAAAAGTCAGAAAGTCAGACAACCAGTCTTACCAAGGGGTACCGGGGTACCCAGGCAACAAGCGCTCCACGTAAAACACTAGGACTCACCTGCATCCGGTTAAGACTAGAAGCCGACCCCAACGTAGCTTGGGAAAAGGCTAGGCAGATTCAGATGATGACACTATTTATGACATAACAATATCGGGACACCTTTTTCACACACGGTCGGTTAACCACATGGCAAGCTGTTGCCGATGACAATGTAATAAATACATGTAAAAATGGCAGGAGGAAACTCGCCAGCTCACTTACCGGGCCCCCGGGAACTAGTCGCTAAGTCGCAACAAGGGGGAAACGGGGTATTATATTATATGCGCGTTGTGTCATTAAATTGATTATCTTTCTTTTCAGAGTTCTTCATACGTATCATAACAGAGGACTGTTCCCGTATCCGATCTTCGTCATGACGTACGGAACTATTTACTTCCCATTATTCCTGGCAGCAGTATTTGTACTAAGTATAGTTATTTATTTTGCTCAATGGAAACTGTACTCTTTAATTTGGGGGCACGAGAAAACTCTTGAAGGGGGCAAAGTGAAATTTTCTTAATTTTATTTTCTTTTTGTTAAAATGTGTAGGTAATCTGTGATTGTTAAATTTATTTACGGTGGTGATGTTAATTCTAAAATGTATTATATAATAATTATAATAATAAGTTTTTTTGTATAATTATAATTTTATTGTTGTTGGCACAATATTTGTAAACGGGTATTTTTTTATGTGAAATCATCAAATGACTTCTCCCGCTGTGGGTGCAGCTGGCGGGAGTGTCAGACCCTTACTGTCTTAAACCCACGTTTATTTCTTCTGGAGGTCTTTGTGTGCCAGGGCCGCGGTAACTCTTGCGAACAACCAGCAGCCCCGGCAGACCTTGGCCCTAAGACTTCTAAGACGATTCCTATGTTGCTGATATTTCTTCGAGGAGCGCGTGGAACAGAACGCGCCGCCGACACGGGCCTGTCGTCCTTAGACGTTTACAGTGGTTGGGAGTCCCCTTTTTGTGAAAATGAATGAATAATATAGGGTGACTGGTAATTAGTGACCGATATTTAAACACGTGATTGTACTCATGATTACAAACAACTTTCCCGAAGAAACTTTTCTTGTTATTTTTTTATCATTACAGCAAAATTCAAATTTCGCGCGCGTCGTCGCCCGGTCAGATGTTAGCGGCGAGGCCCCGAGCCCGCGTTGTTAGTAATTTTGCTATAATGATTTAAAAAAAAGTTTCTTTGGGAAAGTTGTTTGTAATCATGAGTACAATCACGTGTTTAAATATCGTTCACTAATTAGCAGTCACCCTATATAATTCCCATATTGTCTTCATACTTAGTAAGTAGTAAGAGCTGAAATTTTCATCAATATTATGTTAAGGTTTTTCAGGAATACTAAATAAAACACAAACGCATTTGCAAGTGATTCGAGAATAATAATAAAAACAATAACATTTATTTACTATTGGTTCTCAAAATTCACCATTATCTACTTTAGGTACATAGGTACAATGTTTTTTGTATTTGACTTCATAAACCAACAAAGCTGATGCTCGATACTATCGAAAAAGGCTCAGCCGCCGGTTTCCAAACGAAAAATGAGTAAAAAAAGATTTTTTACTATTTTTTATTGTTTTTTTTTTTCACCTCAGATCTTCGATAATATCGCGCATACAAAATATGTTTTTTAATATATTCTGTTTTTTACATACATATATTATTATGTTTTATTTTTTATTATTTTTAATATTTGTTACTCTTCATATGTTCAGGTAATGTGTAAAAATACTTAATTATTTCATTAACAAATTAATACTTTTGATAATATAAATCATCTCATAGAAAAACAAGACATACAAAAATTTTATTATTTTTATTTTTTTATTATTTTTTTCACTATTTATAATGATCTCAGATACCCGTAAATTCGTAGGTACCGTTTTACAAAATAGAAACTCTTAGAAAAAAAATTACGAATTAATTAATTTTAAAAATTAAAGAACATATTGTTTTTAATCGAACCAATTTTTTATAAAAAACACACAGACACCCATGACCGATTATTCCCATATTTATCATGCTTGCTTTTTCCAAAATACATTTTTTTTTTCTCAACTATTCCTTACGTGTCCAAATCTCTATATATTAGTTTTTTTTAGTGAAAATTTAGCAAAACATAGTACAAAAGTTTTAGAAATACCTACTAAATCTACCAGCAAGTAAAATTTTTACCCTATATACTATCACTATCGCACTGACACGCATATGTGCGAGAGAGAGGCAGGATAACGCTCTCTTCACCCTTCGATTTGCACCAATCAAGTCTAAGTTTTGCACGAAGTTGTGGACACGGCTTTGTTTAGGGTAGCTGCACACTTGCGATTTTTATCGATAATTTTGTCGATGCGATGTTATATGTATGAATTTTTGAAAATCATTGCTTAGCGAATGGGTGCAATGATAAGACTGAATACGAAAAATATCAAGTTGCACTGTAGTCAGCCTTTTTCATTTAAGTAATAAGAGAAACTAAATAAAAACTAGAAACTATATTTTTAAATGATTTTTTTATTAATATTTAAAAATGTAAATGATATGTTTAAAGAATAAATAAATGAACTTACATAGAGAAACTAAAGATTGTCGCTTGTAATTCATTCAATTCGCTGACTAAATTAGAATGAAGCAGAAACTAGCTTAAATTACGCCACATATTTGGAAAACTGTAAACCATTGAAGACAATTTAATCGCAAAATCGCAAATGTGTAGCAACCATTATCTTTCAATAACATTTATCGATTTTATTTTTCAAAATAAATTCGTGATACATGGCCGGTGTCAGACATATAATTTCAGAATCGAGAAATTCAAGAAGACGCTGAATATTTTTTTTTATTGTTTGGTTTTTTTTTAATATATTGTTTTTTTTTGGTAGTTGTTAAGCGAAGGTAATAGGTTTTCAGCCAATATTTTTCAGTCTTAGTGCTCTAAAACGTTTTCACCAATGTTTCGTTTTTTTTTACTAATTTTATTTTGTAAATCTTCATGGGAAATGTCCAATCGTAGTTATTTAATGAACAATTAAGAAAATCATTGTATTTCTCTGGAATAATAAAATAATTTTCTGAAATATGAAAAAAAACAATTTGACAAAATTAACACAGTGTTTACATTTACACAATCATTTCATGTAAATTTTACATTTTTTAAATTGAATTTTACAAAATGATTATTAGATTTTACAAATTGGACATTCCCATAGAGAAGCTAAAAATAATGACTAAACAATCTAAACGTGTGCGCCTAGGTTTTTACATTTTTTTAAATTTTATTTTTGCAAAAAAAGAGTACACACTCTTTGAAAAAACTGTATTGCATACACTAATAGTTGTGGAAATATTAAAAATTAATTATTTCTACTTATATATCTGAGTTTTAATAAAAATTAAAAATATAACATGTTTAAAAATTAACATTTGAATCACCCGTATGACTTTTTTTTAACTATTATGATCTCACTATAAGATTAAACCTATTTTATGAGTAGTAAAAAAAATAAAAAAAAAACAAAGGAAAACAAGGAATTCAAAAAAAAATAAAACGAAACTAGACAATAACAGATTGCTTTATTTAACAAAAAATATATAATATATAGAAAGGAAAAAAACAACATTTTTCACATGATCTGTCAAGCGCGCTCGGAGGCCATTTTGAAAAATTTGTTTCTTTAATTATATTTTTTTAATAGAATGTAAAATTAAAGATAACCCATCGAACCTTATGATATTTAATATAAAATACATACGATTAATAACTATTTACAAAATACAAGTTAAGATTTATACTTTTTTATTAACATTAATATAATCCAGTCTATAGTAAAGGCTATCCGACAAACTTAGCGTAATGTTAGAAAATTGATGGTTATTTTAATAATTCTAATTATTAATAGCAGGCAATTTAAATTAAATTAAAAAAAAATATACGTATAAAATCCGCGTCAAAAGCTAAAAAATAATAAAAAAAAAATACGGCAGTAAAAAAATAATTTACGTATTAAGGGGTAAAGTACAACAGTTTATTATGCAAAAATTGTGTTGTTTTTTTTAATATATTTTTCTTGTTTTTATTTTATTATGCGAAATGTGACGTTATTCCAAAGATGGCACCCAAGCAAAGAATACGAAAAAAAATGAGATCAATTTACTCTACGCGCGAAAAAAATGAAAAAAAAAAAGAATAAAAATTGCCTGCTAAGTATTACAAAAATGTTTTTTTGTCCGTGATAATTTGATTTGTCATTTCAGAAAAGTTCATTGACATTTCGAAATTTTGTTCAACGCACGACTGTTATTCGACTTAAAATTAATTTAAATTATAATTTGCATTTTTCCATCGCTTCAACATATCCGACATATATGTACTTCTTTATTTAAAAAAAACAACGAAAAAAATACAATTAAAAAAAAATGGGCAGTATCTTGTATTCCTATATTACAGCTTAAATCGAAAATCTACAGAGGCGAAAAAAAACATCAATAATAATAATAATCATTTGAAATAAATAACAAGTTACATTCTTTAAAAAAACTGTTAAAATTAATAAAAAAAGATACCTATTTAAAATAAGTTTCGTACGATTGAAACTGTGTGATCTTTAACTTGCTATACTTTTATAACTTTTTTATTTATTTCTTAATAAAAACTCTATTCCTATTATTATATCTTTATATAATAATTATTATTATTTCTTCATCCAGAGTTAGATACACTTTACGATAATTATATTACGATATTCCTTTGTATACAATACACAATCAAACATACATTATGTCTAATTATGTATTAGATAAACCACAAAAAATGTGTGTAACGCTACATAATATTTCATGTTATGAAAAATTATAATAAGAGAATTCCATAACAAATGAAAAAAGAATCATAATATTCTGAGATTAAATGTAAAACTAAACGCATTAAAATGTAACTAGAATCGAATTAAATAAAACTCCTTTTAATTATTGTACGTACATACTTTTAAGTAAATATTTTAACAGTCTCAAGGTACATACATACAATTATAAATATATTAACAAATTTATTTAATTGCGTTTAGTTTTACTTGGAGGAATTAAAAATTATAAAAAAAAATATAATATAGCTGTCAAGCTGTCAAGAGTCTTTGAAAAGGTCTCAAAATGCCACCGTCCAGCTATGTTGGGCAAAAATGAGATCGTTTTAACGCAATCTGATAGAAACCTGTGGGCCCAACGCTGGGCTTAGCCGTGGGTGTAGTCGAGCACGCTGTCGAGTGAGAACAGCTCCTTGTACAGCGCCGGGAACACGTGGTGCGGGTGCGCCGCCTTGAAGCGGCACAGAGCCTCCAGGTGCATCAGCGATAGTTCTCTGTAATTCAAATAATGAATATGAATAATTTGTGTTATGTACTTCTTTAATACCAGCTTTATAAAATTAACTTTTCTATGTTTAAATGTAATGGGATTGATTTTCATAATAAATATAACCCATATTTGTTTCTGTTCCTACTATTGACCCCAGCGTGTAAAGAAATATAGTCACCCTGGGTGGTTTGCAATAAATACATTTAAAGTCCACGCGTGACCACGGTCGGTGCAATTCAGCCGAAATGTCGGGAGAAAAGAGGTAGTGTACCTTTATAATTCCATCACGCATAAATACCCTTTTGTTGTGTAAAATATTTGTAGTCATCCATTCAGTAAGTTCTACATATAAAAACTATCATTCATTTAAATAAAAGTGGCCAACACCACTCATTCC
Organism: Heliothis peltigera; assembly: GCA_958496145.1. NCBI lineage: Eukaryota > Metazoa > Arthropoda > Insecta > Lepidoptera > Noctuidae > Heliothis > Heliothis peltigera. Next base: position 2,900,869 of record OY292348.1, on the reverse strand, counting down.
CAACTTTAAGAAAAATCTACCCATACATCTACGAACAATATTCCATCCCACCCACTATAGCTGAAGACGTCTTAGCGACACATACCTGAAGGTGGGTATCTTGGCTAGCAGCGTGTCCAGTACGGTGACGTCACCCTTGAGGGGGGCGTGGTTGGTCTCGATCTCGTGCCGCATCGCCGCCATTGACATGTTGAAGAGGCACTGGATCTCAGGGTTGCCGCGGACGCCGTGCCGCTCTGGAAATTATAAAAGTATTGGTTTAGTAAAAATATGACTATTTTACATTCGAATTTAAAATCTTGAATTAAGGTGTACGATCATGTTTTAATATATACAAGAAAATTAATTAGTTTCTCAGCGTGCATATTATGAAATCATGCTTACGAGTAGCACCTTTTTTAATATTTTATTAAATCAAGGTAATGTTTTATTCTTGAAATCTGTTTTATAGGACATGCTGTTTCTTTTTTAATTTTTAAGGATTCTATCAAAGGCTATTAATTTTTAAAACATTTTAGAGGACAATAATGCTCATTTCTTACCTGGCCACAAAAGCACAAGGCTCTGGTATAGCGCCAGTTCAGTCTCAGTGAGTTTGAGTCGTGCGATCGTCTTCGCCGCGTCGAAGATACCAACCACTAGCGCCACATCACGGGGGTCACTGTAAACAAAAAACGATTTGTTATAGATAGAAGAAAAAAATAATAAATTCTAATAAAATTTACAATTGAAGTATTTTTTTTTTTGTTTTATTTTATCACTTATGAACTGAAATGTTACATATCTTCGTTCGTGAATTGACTTCAATTCTGAGACTAAATGTAATATATACATATAAGCATACATATGCACTATAATTTTCACAATTTATTTATTACTTAGTCGTACTACCTATCAAAGTACCTTTAAATATTTCTATGAGGAGAATAATATAAGCCCATATAATATGGAGTTTAGTCCTCAATGTTTATTTACATTTAACAGTTTATGAAATAAGAAGAAAAATATAACAATCAAGTACATCAGGCTGCAACAATCTGTCAAATTTCCTGAATGGATTTTGAACCTTATCGCTGAAGCATAAAGATCAAAGGTGATTGGGAAATTTTGACAGTTTCAGTTAGCCTGATGTGCTGGCGTCTGTACAAAGGCATTGCATATTTATAACAAATTTCTTCCAGCTAGACCACCATGGGAAATTTAAAATGCAAAGTTACATTTAAAATCAGAAAGTTACATTTAAAATCAGAATATAAGAATCTAAAATTTAAAATCAACTTACCGTGCGTGGACACATTCTCTGATGGACAGTACCGCGTCTCCGTACAGCACCTGGTCACGATTGACATCTATCAGTCGCGACAGCCGGACTATGGCTAGCTCGAACGAGCCTAAACAGAAAAACATTCATTAGTTAATGGACTTATAGCCTACACGTTATCGACTGATTCAGGCCATAAATGACAAAAGAGATAGAAATACTAATAGTCTGTCAATGAATTGAAAGCTATAGAGTGGCTTATTTATTGATAATTAAACATTATTTATTGATAATTATATTTATTTAATTGTTATGCACTTCACTAAGCGGGTCTGTAAGACCTGTAAGTGAGAGTGAGATAGACAATATAGGTGGCAGGAAAATTTATGGGCTGAAATATCCTGTCAGTTATTAACGCGCAGACTAGTGGGTTTTGGTATGCGATGCTGTGAGGTTGATGTATGATAGTGATGACTGTGTTTTTTTCTTCAATCTATATTTTTTTTATGGTATTTCGAAGAATTCTAAAGTTTTTTGTGTTTGTCAAATGAACAGACGATAATTTTTTTTGGGCTTAATGTTTCTGTATTTTTTTTTTAGGGTTTTGTAAATTGGTTATCATTAGCATTGACAAGAAATAAAAGCATAATTATTATCGATTTATCTTTCATGTAGTTAAGAAATATGCTTTCTATTTGGTGTAATTAATTTTGCTACTGTTCTTAAAGAAAAAACTATTTTTTTTTATAATGTAGCTATTTCAACAAGAACCCAGAAATGACAATGAAATGATCAATGGATACTATACTCACCAGATTTCAAGAGCAAAATCTGATCATCCTGAGTCAGCTTCATGAAGCCAGGTATAAGCTTAGCGAACTCAATAATATTCTGAATCATCCCAGTTAATTTGTCTGCACAATCCAGCCACATTTCTTCGTACGTCATAGAACTATAGTATAGAAGCCTGCAATAAAATAAGGAAATTATAAGTAAAAAGAAAAACTTATAAGTTAAAAGTCGTAATTATAAATGGGGTTTATTAAAGAATTATTATAAGTTATAAGTTGAAATTTTATTGGTGTGAAAAATTATAGTTTTTTATAGCAACCCTTTTATTTAGTGGCAGTGGCTGCTGCTGCGGTACGGGGTTCGATGCCCGGGTGGGGCAGGGTTGGATATTTCTGTCAGGAAAATTTACGAGTACATTTTTTTGTCTTTAAAATTGGTGATTTTGCCTATTTTTATTATTCCATCAGATTTCAATAACAAAAAAAATAAGCTTTTTTTTTTAAGTTATAATTAAAATTTGAAATGCTTACTTGGAGACATCTTGTGGCTTTCTGAACATCTCATGAATGAACTCCAGCTTAGGGTTGGTGTTTGCGTGTGCTTCTGCCAAACTCTTCACCAGAACTTTGCTGATGTCACCCTCCGCTGTGAAAAAAAATAATAAGCTTAGCTACCCGTCGACAGATGGCGTTGTTTTAAATTTTGAACAAAAAGTTTTAAATAATTACAAAATAAACAAGTGTAGGCAACATTTTAGCTATAAAACTAAACAATTCTAGCAAGCATTACATAATTACTATATTATCTAAATAACAAAATAAACAATAACATAAATAACAAAACTCAAATAGTCTATGAAAAAAAAATATTAAAATAAAATCTATAGACGTTGACAATGTACTGACAAGTTATTGACATATAAATATTGAGTTTTGAAGTTACTAAAAATCCAAATATTAAACACGAGAGCAAATTATGGTGTTATTATATAGAAATTTTTAGATAATGGTAGGAATAGACCCATTATCAGCCTTTTTGTTGGGCACGTGTTGTTGTATATGTTGGCGTAAGTTTTTATTACAATAAACATAAAAATTGCTGTTCCCTGTGTTTCCACCTGCGGCCTGAAGAGATTACTTCCCGCATCTGGATAAAAATTAGCCTATAACCTTTCTCAGACCTTAAACTACGTGTCAACCAAATTTTATTCAAATCGGTTCAGTAGTTTTGTCGTGAAAGCGTGACATACAGAGTTACTTTCTCATTTATAATATTATAAGTAAAAAGTAAGTATTTACTTCTACTCTAATATTATAAGGCTGAATAATTTATTTGCTTAACGCGCTAATCTCAGAAACTACTGGTCTGATATCAAAAATTATCACAGCGTTAGATAGCCCATTGAGCCACCACCCCGCATTGAGCAAGCGTGGTGATTAACGCTCAATCCTTCTCCGTATGAGAAGAGGCCTCTGCCCAGCAGTGGGACGATAAAAAGGCTGATGATGATGATGAGATAGTCCATTTAGGAAAGAAGACTATATGCTAGTTTATATCCGGATGAGCGAAGTAGTTCCCACTGAACGTCGGTGAAACCGCTGGCGGAACCTAGTTCTACACTATTTGTAGAGTCAAAACATGTCTATGGTTGTTCCAGCTTGTCTATTGCCGCTGTGTTTGTCCCTGCCTATAATACCATTCCCAATGATGATAATACGGGAGCAGAGAGCTGCCCCTCCCAATAGCCAATATAGAGCAGAAGCCGCTTATAATGGCTGTGGGGTAAGTTACGTCTATATAAGATCTAACAATACTAGTGCACCATATTTTTACAGGTCATCTAGTACATGCTAAGGATCATGTTTACCACAAAAAAAGTTGAATGACCTAGGTCAACGACCGAGCGCCTTCATAAAGACCGGCGTTATGCGTACAATTTGGCGACTGTGATGATAAACTTAATAAAATATGAAGTAGTTTTTATGACTTTTTTGTGATAAACATGATCCTTAGCATGTACTAGATGACCTGTAAAAATATGGTGCACTAGTATTGTTTAATTTAGATTGAGAGAGTTTCTCCCACGTTTCGTTATGAGAATGTCTCCGCGACTATCGCAAGCAATAATCGCCATAACATAATCGTAACAAAATTTTTACATTCAAGCAAGAACTAAAATATCGCCAGCGAGATTCGTATATGACATAACGAATTTAGCGAAATGACACGCCGCTTGTCGCCCATGTCAACGGGCGAGAAGAGTGAATGTTTAGACGAAGGAAATGTTTTATATTCCTTCAATCTTCGAGATGAGAAACTCTCCCTGTCTAAACGGGCCTTGTGTATTTTCAGTTGCGAAGCAGTCTGCGAACATTTCCCTTTGACTTCAGTGGTCAACGATACAACGTTATTTGGGATAACAACGATCTAGTCTTTCAGCCTACAAGTAAACCATTGGTTAATGAATAAACTGTAATAGTCCTGTCCTTTCGTATTAAATTAATTGAAATTTGAATCTCTGAAATCTTTTATTATTTCTACAGACGCCAGCACGTCTGTCTGAATCTGTAAATTTTTCCCAAATCTATCTATCGAGGAAATTTGACAGATTGAAGTAGCTTGATGTGCTGGTGCCTGCACTTTAAGACCTCATTCTACAGTTGCGATATCTAGTGAGACATTGAACAATAGCTTTCATAGAATGTCATCATTTTTTTTTTAATCTAAATCAGAGAGAATGGCAAGCTTGCCCAAATGGGGAGGTTTTTCAAAGTGCCTTCTATGGTAAATTGTTCAGTAGACTATCCACAAATGAGGACGATGATTATAACGATACTAATTTTGATTTCAATACAAAAAATAACAAAGAGCTCAACCAAAATGAAAAAATAAAAAAAAATAACTGGCAAAATAAACCAAATAGCCGAAACGTTTCCAACAATACACTTACAGGGCAAATCGTCACTCGAACTGTGACTCGACCCCTGGTGTCTTCTATTCGTGACGGCATTTGGATTGACCATCCCCATCCCCGACATGTTCATATTCAACGGATCCATCAACCTTCCGTGACCACTACTGGATGTAAGGTCATCTGGACTCAGATCTTCACTCGTCAAAGACACGGAGCTCTGACCGCTGACCAACACAGAGTTTTGGATGTCCATAGGACTGTGTTGGATGTTTGACGGACTGTGCAGAAATGTCGTCGAGTCCACATAACTGGCTACTAGATTATCAACACCCATTGACGTCTCAGGTTTGATTTCCTGTTTGATATTTATTACTCCGCTCGAAATTGACGCTGGCGACTGAATCCTGTCCTGATCGTAGCGATCGAATTCCTGTATTCGTGTTCTTGGGAGCTCTATGGATGTTTGTCGCATGGATGTCGTGGATGTTGTTGCTGTTGTTGTGGATGTTGAGCCGGATGGTCGGACTATTGCTGTCCCTTTCTGTTGTTCGTCTATAGGTAAGTTTGGGGTTAGTGATGATGACGGTAGTAACTACAAAGCTAACAATTTGTTAGATCTCATCTCTAAGTTCTACTTTTGTTCTCATGTGAGATGAGCGAGAGATCGCTGTCTTAATTATTTAATTAGTCGACCTTTTATCAAGCATTAAGAGAAAGTCCTTATCTGACGGAACATGCGTTGCGTATTATCGGTCACGTAACGCCAGAACAGATAAATGTATAGAAAAACGCTTGACCGTTCACACTCAACCGATGATACGTTAGTGCGACTGATGATACGCTCGGCGTATTTTACGTCAGATATGAACCTACCCTTAGACTTATTGATGTTACATTTTGAATAGAAATCTGAAATCGTATAACAAATTTAGTTAATGTTACCTTCAACAGTGAACAGACGCCAGCCCATCAAGCCACTACAATCTGTTAAATTCTCTTAATAGATTTTTAATTTTACCGCTGAAGCATATGCAGTCTTGGGTAGCTTGATGTGCTGGCGTCTGTATTTATAAAATTCTCTTTACCCATACCTACATCTTAACCTATGATCGAGTCGCCCTACACAGTCTTAAAAATCCTTTCATTAGGGATGCGGACAACTAGTCAAATTCAATACTTTTAAAGAACTGTTAAAAACGGTTACTCTCTATGCAATTTGTATGAAAAAACCACATATGACGTCACAGATTTTTCACATCAATCCGTATTACCAATAAAAAAACAAAAACAGTTTTCGGTTCAAAACGATGAATAAAACTGACAATATTTTAAGATGCTTTACAAAATGAATATGATAAAGTATTTTATTTATGACCTAGTCCGCATCCCTATTCTTTTTATAACAAGTTGTCTCAAAAGGGCTTCAGCGTGTTGGCTTCGGCCCCACTTTCGCCTTCTAAAAGTCCTGTGGTCTCAAAGATACGTACCATGACTAATGAAGTCTGGGTCCAGGAACCCCCCAGTCTGTTTCGGCTCGTATGCCGTGGTGGAGTCTACGTAGTCAGCTGACACATCATACGGCTGCTGCTGTGGGGGTTGAGGCTGGATCCCTCCCATGTTAGACTGTAGCGCCGGGCCGGCGTTGTTGTACCCATACGAAGACAATGGCGATCCATAGCCAGGGTAGCTGGAGAAATAAAAAAAAAATTGTATAAGTATATGTCTTCATCCAAGTCAGGCAAAGTTTGTATGTATTTTCTAAGTATATCTTGGACACCAATGACTGTGTTTCGGATGGCACGTTAAACTGTAGGTCCGGCTGTCATTGAACATCCTTGGCAGACGTTACGGGTAGTCAGAAGCCAGTCTAACTAAGGGTATAGCGTATTGGGTTACTCGGGTTACTGGGTTGAGGAGGTCAGATAGGCAGTCGCTCCTTGTAAAACACTGGTAGGTACTCAGCTAAAAAAATGACTTTGTAGTTAAAAGCTACTAATTGTAAATAAGCAAATATTATGTAGGTATTTGCAAGCTCTCAATGATAATAAGCTCGCATGTACGAGTTAGCAATGGCTTTAAATACAGTTGAATGTTAATTAGTTTCTCATTACAAGGAGCAACGGTATATTGAACACAGTTCTTGGAACGAAGATGTAAGCCAAACACCTCAAGCGGTTCATCTTTGCAGAAAACTCATAAGCGATGACGCTACAAGACATCAATTACTGTAACTATCAATTATGACGAGTAATAGATATTATACTACGAGAAAACAAAAAAACTGTCGCGTTAACATTTTCCCCACTTACTACAACAATTTACTGTTAAAAACCAAAGAAAAAAGAAATCGTAAATCTATTACCAGACATCTCAAGCGCGCAATAATAAAAACAGCGCCATCTATCATTCTTAATGAGAAACGCTTAGTACCGCTACCCGATACTAGGTGGCAGTATTTACAGTTTACCGTTAAGCGCCATTCAACTTCGTCACGACAGTATACCGTTGGTCGCTTACAATAATGACAGGCGTCTGATGCACCGCTGACACAAATTGAGGTCCGTGCAGTAATGAATTACAACGGTGACGGTAAACTAGAAAGCTAGGAGTTCTAACGAGCTATAGCTTTGTCGTTTGACTACTGACCATTATGCATTTTATTGCCAAGTTGCATGAATACCAAATTATGTTAGGTACACGTTCAGTTTAATATGGACATGCTTATGTTTCACAAATCCTCTTTACTACTGCGTACAATACTTCGAATAAATAAGACACGCAACATCATTCTTCAATGTTTTTTTATATCTCGAAAAGGACTTCAAATAGCTACGATGAAGCACGGCAGATTCTCATAATTAGCCTATTCGACAATAGATGGCGCTACTTACCCATTGTAGTGACCATGGAACTGGTCGCTTGAGCTCGGCGTTTGTTGCTGGGCGTCGTATACTGAATCAGGCGCTGTATCAGTCTGCGCTCTCATCTGTGCACGATGGAATCGCACCTCATCTTCCACCTTCTCCCGCTGTTTTTTCGACATCCGTCCAAACTTCACCGCTGAAAACGAAATGTAAAATTTTAGCTTTAGTTCTGCCACTCACCGCCACGAGCGCTCTCGTCGCGCACGAAAAACTAATGACACAAATGACATAACAGGGAATCCGATATTCGCATCGTTCCCATGCCTCTTAATATTCACACGACGAAAAAAACGCAGCTTAAATCGGCAAGCCTAACAATACAATGCAATTATGTTCTCAATGACACCTAGCTTCATCGCTTAGTTACTCAATACCCGCACACTAAGATCGCAGTGGTGTGCGAAACGAACGAAACGCGTTTGTGTGTTCGTGTGCGTGAACGAACGGGTGTTGATTGTCTGTGTGTGTAAGGTATATGTTTGTGTGCGTCCGGGACACTTCGGCCGTTGGCACACTGCCTAGTAGAACAACGAACTCGCGAACTCTGACGTATGTATGTATAGTACACGTCGTGCGAGTGACGTTACTCGCTACGTAATTCCGCGCGATCCCGTTGGGCGGCAACGCGACCGATTTGAATTACGAACGTGGTTTAAACTTCGAATTCCTTGCGAGGTGCCTCCTTGATTGCGTTGCTTAAATTATTTGTTCTTAGAACACAGATTTTGTTTGAAATTCGTCTATGATTTTTTCTTTGTTTTAAGTTCGATGACTTTATAATATCCATTGTAACTTGAGCTCTCATTCTGAACATTTTACTTGTGAACAAGGATCTTACTATTTGGTTGATTCTTCGAACGCTTATGAACAGCCAAAGTATAGTTTGTCGTTCCAGATTTTGGTAGAAACAATCAAATTAGTAACAAAAGTTGTTTGTTCGGTAAGAACAGTGAAGTCTTTGAACTGTATTTGTGTCGAAAAATATTTATTTTTGGTGTTAAATCTATGTGTAGAAGAGGCTCTAGCGGGTATGCGGAAGAATTAGCTTTGTTTACTTTGATGAATTCATACCGCGCAAATAGAAATATAGGTACTTACACGTTTTAGAATAGACATATAAATATTTAGATTAGATAGGGGATGTTTTTTTTTTAACTTTAAAAATAAAATTGACCTCAGTGACCTCGGTAAATTCAATATAATTATTATTGTACTTAATCATAAAAGCGAAATCCGAAAATGTTTTTTTATCAACACAAAAAAATATTAAGTATCCTATTGTCTTAATACACGAAAAAAAGCAAGCCAAGTCGCGTGAGAACGTTACTATAAAAACATTATAAAATATAGAACGATATGACTTGTTTGAAGAATTAGTGCATGTTACATAAATCCAACCGTTTGTATGTTTGCACCAGTGCGCATGTGTGTGTAAACGGGTGTAAAAACTTGAATATGTTTATGTTACGCTTCACGGCTGCTACATTGCACAATGTTTAGGGATGTGAACTTATTTTTATCGATAGTTTTTGTTTTATCGATTTTGTTAAGTTGAAGTGATGAAATAAGCTAACAGTGAGTAATTTAGATTCTGTTACAAGTTATTTATTTAAATTGTTTAATTTACAAACTATTGACAGTTAATAAGTATGAGCGTTTGTCCATCTAAAACAAAATCATGAAATAACCCCTCCCGCTGTGGGTGCAACTGGAGGGAGTGTCAGACTTTTACTGACTAAAACCCACTTTTGTTCCTTCTGGAGGTCTTTGTGTGCCAGGCCCACGGTAACTGTTGCGAACAACCCGCAGCCTAGGCAAATAACTACCATACCTAACATTTATGAAAAATAGCTACATTTCTTTCCAAATAAAACTATGAAAAAAGAGATACGAACACTAAGCTCCACGTTAGTTCACTTTACAAAAAAATAACAAAAGACATTCGTTCACAAAATCCCATAACAAATTAATTCACTGACATAACTAGGGTAGGTATGTATCGATAAATGGAGGATCCATCGTAACGAGTGATTGTGCAACAAGTAACGCCCATGTCAGTACTGTAGTGCTAGTGACGTGTTATATGGACGTTATTTTCAATTTATTTCAATCACTAGTGTTATTAATTAAGAAAGAGCTCTCGCTTGAAGAATTTAGCCCTAATATGGTTCAGAAAAGGCTAGGCTGATGATATTAAAAAGGTTGGGAGTTTGTTGCGCCACTTCTTCTTCCCAGCAAAAACACATAGGAAGTGGTGAAGGGTGGACGTTTTGGAGGCTGTCTTTTGTAATATTTGCTTTTTTACAGCCAAGTTTGAATAAATGATTTTGAGTTTTTGAGCAATATCATTAAAAACAATATCGATAATAGTTTGAATGAGATAATACTATCCATACTGTCTATATACTGTCCATATATGCGAAGACGGTAGATGATGAATCACACGTCAAAAAAATAAAGACGCGCCTTAAGCGCCAAACTAAAAATTTTTCCATAAATACCTACAGAGTACAGTGAGTTTGGAATTATATCGATTAAAATAGACTAATGATTTTAATATTAAAAAGTATGTCATGTAGTCGTGACCGTGGCCTGCTGGGCACTTTTTGGCTTGTCATCTATACGTGACTGTGGTGGTCAGATATCTTGAGAATTCTGTCAAATAAATTAATATACAGACGCCAGCACATCAGGCTACAACAATCTGTAAAATTTTCTTAATGGATTTCCAACCTTATCGCTGAAGCATAAAGTTCAAAGATGATTGGGAAAATTTGACAGTTTCGGGTAGCCTGATGTGCTGACGTCTGTACGATAATAATTATGAAAACTATCGATGAAACGTTATCGATAACCACTAGCTGTTACGAGTATTACGCAACAAGCCGTCACAGCACGCGTGGACGGCGTCGCGCTATGTGCGCTCACGCGATTTGCCGTGACACATCCTATGTATGTTTTATTATGTAAAAGTATGTATGGAAAAAAATAGAGGGCGTGACCGGGTTGTATCTGGTTTTAATAATAAAAAACATGTGTGTTTTGTATAAGGGTGGGGTCTGTGTATGGTTTTTTTTTTATAAAATTGATGTTTTTTTTAAGTTTTGCCCACTATAATAATAATCTCTTCTGTGTTACACAAAATTTGAGATTAATATTAAATAAAATTCACTTTAGGCTTGTATAACGTATGTATATCAATGAATATTTGTTAATACTGCAATTTAATAAAAAAATGTTTAAAGTTTTATAAATTTGACAACAGATGGCGTTACTAGTAGTCAAATTGTAATACTTTTTATAACTGCAAAGCTGTTATATTTATTTTTTGCTAGTAGTAACAAAAATAAGTTAGGCTTCCAATTCAATTTGACTAGTAAATCTGATAATCATCTTTTTATCAATATAGATAAATTAATATTGATAAGATAGCTATGAAATAGTGATTCGTAATAGCCACAATGTTCGCAAGTATGTATCTATTCTATACTAGAGAACTACTTCGCGCACCTGTAAAAAAAGTAACCTACAGCCTTCCTTCATAAATGAGATAACTAACATGGAAAGATTTGACTATATCAAACCGGTTCAATAGTTACTGAGATTAGTGCGTTCAGACAAACAAACTGCAGTTTTATAATATTATAATAGTATTATCATGGCCTTTGATGTGAGCAGAATGAAGAAATTTATTTATAGATTTTTATGGATTTTTTGTTAACTAGCGATTTCAATAGCTAATAGGATGCAGACCTAAGCCCAGCACTGGCCTTAAATAAAAATATTTTCCCCAGCCGTGGGCATACATTTAATTTATCATTCCTAAGCTCTACTGTTTTAGACAAAAATATGCCCAGCAATATTACCATGCCCACAGTATAAAATTAAAATAGTGTATTTTTATACATGACCGGCTCTCGTAGCGAACTAACTTGGAGTACTTGTATATGTATTATAAACAGCGTTATCAGCAATTTGATAAGAGTTCGTTGACCGGGCGCTCGCTTCCTCATCGCGTCGACACGTGCGTTGAGGTAAGTTTAAATTCTTTTATACTATTGTGATTTCAATTTCAAAATTGGAATTTCTTGTATTATTACGACTAATTGTTATTAAAAGGGTAAGCAGTAGTATAGGTTGGTATAAAAATACACTCTTTTATACTTAGGTTTTAATTTAGTTATGCTCAATGACTGAGCTACCTAGGGATTGAACCTAAGACCTCAAACTTTCTACCGGGGCTACGGGTTGCTCGCAAGAGTTACCGTGGCCCTGGCACACAACACCTCGAGTAGGAACATAGTGGGTTTAAGTTAGTAAGAGTCTGACACTCCCTCCAGATACACTCTCAGCGGGAAGGGGTCATTTGATGATTTCCAACGAAAAAAAGCTCCAAGACTCAAACGAAAGAAACTCAACAAAGATAGAAAAAAAATATTCCTGTTACAATATAGGTAAAATATATGGTGCAACAGCCGATAAAAATCACAATTTTGAGTTCTATAAGGTCTTAATCTGACGTAAATTGCGAATATTCCTGATTAAAATTATATGTGTATTAATCTAGTAATATTAACCTTGGCGATTACTTGACCGATATAACTGTATTTTTTAAAGGTGACCTCGAATAATTTTTTCACGTTTTGGTATCGATTTAAGCCGGATGCTACTATACTATAAAGTATTCTATAAAAAGAGCTTATCACGTAAGAACATAATTATTGATTAATTTACACCCGTTTTCAGATAAATTTGTGTACACTGTTTATAGTATTTCATGATTAAAGGTGAAGGAAAACATCTCGAGGAAACCTGGACTATAAAGTCTGAAATCGAAAAAAGTGATTGACGCTCAATCATTCTCTGCATGAGAAGAGGTCTGTGCCTACTAGTGGGACGATATAAAGGCTGATGATGACGTTTTAAATTAAATAAAGGCTAGTACTCACCATCACGGCTCATCCCAAGTTTGAGACATTTCTGCAATCTGCAATACTGACAACGATTTCTGTTGACTCGGTCGACCACGCAGGCTTTATTCCGTGGACACTGGTAGTTCACCACTGGAAGAGAGGGCAGGGTTAGTATCGATTACTAGATGTACAACTATCGAGAGATTTTGGAGCCTGGACGAAGCGATATATCGAATATATAACATAGAGCTGCCACACTTGTGTGATTTCTATCTTATTTAAGTCGGACATATTGCCCGTATGAATTGAAACACTCGTTATATCAACTCTTAACAGAGTTTCTTTTGTTTTTTTTTTGTCGAGAAGGTAGTATGAGCTCCAAAATGTCTCAATTGTATTTTACTTCGAGATAAATGGATCGATCGTCCATCTTGGATATTATTGACTAAATTCTTACACATTCTTAGAGTTAATTACCAAAGCATGCAACTACTGCATAATTTGAACTACTCTCATGAAATTATTTAAATAATAGTTCAAATCTTACCTTTCCAGGTAAGATTGACTAGTTCATTCAAAATTTTAGTTAATTGGTTTCTTTCCATGTGTAATATTGTAGTGTTAAAAAGGGTATTACCTTTTTCTAGCCATGCCATAACTTAAACTGAGTACAGCTTACCCCCTAAGAAAGAAATCAGTATCCTAATAATTAAGATACATCTTTTTCTTCTTAGTATATCAGAAGCCAGAAAGTCTGACAACCAGTCTTACTAAACAGTATAAGGTTGCCCATGTAACTGGGTTATAGAGGTCAGATAGGCAGTCGCTCCACCTAAAACACTGATACTCAGCTGCATCCAGTTAAGACTGGAAGCCGACCCCAACACAGCTTGGGAACAGGCTAGGTAGATGATATTAACCCACATAACATCGCATATTTTGTTAGAGCATCAGAAATTAAAATACATGCAAAAATATTCTATATGACTTTAAGGCGATATGATTTTGTATCTCTAGGTTTGAAGAATGACCTGCCGGGGTTGTGGTTACCGGTACAGCCCTGGTATCTTAGGGCTCCAGATGAAACAGAGTCCCAGTTTCCATAATCAAGAAACAATTGGTTTTGCTTATAGAGGGTAAATTTTGACATAAGCTTCATATAGTAAACGACAAAATACTACCATCAGTAAGCAAAACAAATCGTTTCTTTTTTTATATGAATCGGGCATTAGACAGTAAGTGTCTGATACTCCCCCTCTTGACCCAGACTGAAGGGTCCATCTCATGATTACGCTTATCCAAAGATAAAAAAAAAAATTGAAGCAGGAATCGCACCCACTCAATCGCTTAACTTAACTCTACCAGAGAGGAGGAGATTTGTTATGTAGATATTTTATTTTTATTTATTTTCTATCTGCCTACAATAGCTTAGTAGTTCAATCTATCTATGTGTGTATTTCAATTTCATTTCGTGGGTTATCTAATATATTTATAAAGTCAAAAAGCGCTGATTTTCAGCCTTGTCTTGTCTGAACAAATCTATGAATGACTTGATAAATGTATGGGATTTAAAAATAGCAGTAAAAAAGACGCCGACCTGTGCTTTGTGATCGTCTGAAGAAACCCTTGCAGCCTTCGCAGGTGATCACTCCATAATGGACGCCAGATGATTTGTCTCCGCACACCTTGCATGGTATTATTTCGATTTGAGCTGTAACAAAAAAAATTAAACATTAATTTTTGTGACAACATTATTTATGAAAAACGGTGAGCTGCGCATGGACTTGGCTTGACACACTACCACATGTCTAGATAGGTCGACATTGGTAAATTTTGACATGATTTTGGAATTAAGAAGGTTTTCTTCAGATTTTTTTTCACATTGGAAAATAATAACCATAATTAAATTGATTCTCGTCTTAAAAATATATTTTGTAATAATTTGTAATACAATAGGCAGTGTGTAACAAATATAATAATAAATAATTTGTTTTGTGTAACCATTACTTTCATTAAAGTTGTCTCAAAAGGGCTTCGGCGTGTTGGCTTCGGCTGACTCTATAATACCGAGTGTATGGCATAGACATAATATTATTATAGATACACAGGCGAGCTACTCCTGATCTGCCTATCCTTGTCTGATACCTGCTGAAGTGCAAAATGACCACCTCAGCACCTCACCTATGCACAATAACTAAAAAGTCATACGGCCGAAATTAATAACCTATCTATCCCTTTTTTTTGCTTACTAGAGATAGGAATTTGACACGAATTATATGGGGCCAATGTCAAAATTCAATCTCTAGTAAGCAAAACAATGGATCGATTGGTTATTAATTTCGGCTGTTAGCTATGTCACTTTTCGCGGTAAAAACAAAAAAAATGGCCGACATAAACAAAACACTATCACGTCACTTTCAAAAAAAGAACATCTTCAATTTTTTTTTGAAACCTTTCCCGCCGTTTATTATTTTTTTGTTCTAATAACTTTCGTTACATAACGATTATAAATAACAGCTTATCCTTAGCTTCTGCCTGCACCATTCTCATTGGAGCGTAAAGAACTGGTCCCCGATTTGCAACCATTTTTGGTACGAGTTCGTTGACCTCGAGGCAAGGTCGGAACGCGGCCGATGACTTCGCTTGAATGTGTGCGTCCGTGTACAGATAGAGACAGCCCTTTTGTGATTGTGTGAGTGTAATGTTCGGTTTTTCGCTTTTGTTAGATAATGTTACGATTCTAAAATTACTGTTTTTAAAATTGATAGTGTTATTTTTTTTAGCTGTGACATTTTTTATTAAAATTATTAATTTTGTGTCAGTACAGACGCCAGCACATCAAGCTACTACAATGTGTCAAATTTCCATAATAGATTTTCAACTTTAAAATATGGTTCAAAGTTGATTGGGAAGATTTGATAGTTTCGGATAGCTTGATGTGATGGCGTCAGTACCTACAAGTTCCACAAAAATCGATGCAGTAATTTTATTGGACATACAAAATTATAACATGACAGACAAGCAGATTCTATACAATTTTAGATTCGAAATTTCAGCTAAGATATATAAACAGGAGAATTTTCTTCATAATAATTAAGAAAAACATTTTTTTTTTTATTGTAAAAGGGGGAAAATTTTAACTCGATTCTTACACGTGTCACGCTAATTAAGATTCTAATGAGATATATCATTAAAAACCTATTAACTACATACATATATGTATAAGATAGGCTATAAATGTCATTGATATTATTTATTTGGGATAAACTCGTATTATTCTTTATTTAACCAGTATGTTCAACTTACATAAATAAGTAGAAATAACTATTAAGTAAAAGGATGGTGTAAGTCATGGTGGCCTAGTGGTTAAAACACCAGCCTCTCAAGTGTGCGGGCTGGATTCTAGATCAGACAAAGGCTAATGTATTAAGATATATATATAAGATACTCGCAGAACAGCACATCAAGCTGCTACAATCTGTCCAATTTCCTTAATAGATTTTCAACTTTATCGCTGACATTTCGGGTAACTTGATGTGCCGGCGTCTTGTACTTTCTAAGTACCTATATCTTGGACACCAATGACTGATTAAAGGTGAAGGAAAACATCTCGAGGCAACCTGGACTATAAAGTCTGAAATAACCAACCCGCTTTGAGCAAGCGTGGTGATTAACGCTCAATCGTAATCTGTGTGAGAGGCCTGTGCCCAGCAATGGGGTGATAGAAAGGTGATGGTTCTTTGGTCCTTTGGGTAGCTTATAAGCTACTTGATAGTAAATTGAAAATTTCATAATAATTAACAATAGTCTACCAAACACCTAATAAATAATGTTGAAATAGAATGATTGTATAATAAAATGACAGTAATTGTGCAAAACATTCCGTAAAACGGAACTCAAAAACAATAGTTTGACAACGTTCCGTTTTACGAAACAGTTGACAATTTCGTTGACGACAGAATTTGCAATATCCTCGGGTCATATTTGTTTGGAGTATAGTTTTCGTAAGTAAAAAATAACAAAAGGGCCTGTTTCACCACCTACGAATAAGTTCCAGTTAGTTTATTTGGTATGGATAATTTCATACAAATTCTGTGTTTCAGATGGCATGTTAAACTGTAGGTCCCGGCTGTCATTGAACATCCTTGGCAGTCGTTACGGGTAGTCAGAAGCCAGTAAGTCTGACACCAGTCCAACCAACTGGTGGTAACTGGGTTGAGGAGGTCAGATAGGCAGTCGCTCCTTGTAAAACACTGGTACTCAGCTAAATCCGGTTAGACTGGAAGCCGACCCCAACATAGTTGGGAAAAGGCTCGGGAGATGATGGAATTTCATACTAATTCTGTTACATTTTTTTAATTTATTCGGTAGATAGTGGATATTCGGACATTGAGAAACTGGCCCTTAGTGTTGCAATAATTGGACATCAATTAGTTCACTTGATGAGAAGGAATGAGGATCATGTTGTGAGGATGGTTTTGAGCATGAACATGGATGGATATAGAGGAAGGGGACGACCAAAGAAACGATGGATGGATTGTGTGAAAGTCGATATGGCTAGAAAGAATGTAACTTGTGAGATGACGGCAGATAGAAGAGCGTGGAAGACAAAAACATGCTGCGCTGACCACAAATAAAATTTGGGATAAGGGCGGAAGGATGATGATGATGTTTTATTTGACACGGTCATACAAACGACTGTCATCATTAAAATAAGAAAAATGATTTTTGTATCTTAATACAAAATTTTTGATTGATCTTTAAAGATGATACAGAAATACAATCCAAAAATATCCAGAAGCAAACCACATCAATATCGACCAAGCAGTTTCCACCCACGAGTAAAAGAGACACAAACATATTTCTATCTCTGTCACATTGCTCAGCTGATCATGACGTCACCGGCCGTCGACCGAGCATGTTCGGAATTGTATCACGCCCCGCTACGTCATACAACGGTTAGCCTTTTGAATTTGGAACGTTTAGGATTTACAGTTATGCAATGATGTGATTTAGTTTTTTGTTTTGATGGACCTTGTATTTGAAAAAAGAAGTGGTCTTAGAAGTATTCGAATTTTGAATCTAATCGTTGCGATTCGATTTCGTAAGCAAAATACGTAATTAAGTCATATCGATTGGATTGCCAATAAAAAAAATTGATACCTTTAGCCTGCTTACAAAATTTTCGTCTTAATTTTCAAATTCTTTTTTAGATCCCTTTACGTAGGTAGATATTAGTTATTCTATAAGAATGGAAAATTCCTAAGAAAATCCCCTGGAGTATCAGAGTATCTATTTTTAGATATATTTTCGTTACCATTCGTTTCTCTTTCCTTCCTAGTTTTGCAATTTTGACCCTGGAAAGGTTTTTAAGCATAGTTTTAAGTAGTAGATAAGTTTATAAGGTTCGATGAGACTGGCATGTACCTTGTATAAAAGTCTCTAATTAAAATAAAGAGAGAGAAAAAAAGGTTTTTAATTTTAAGCCTTACATAAAAGTTTAATTACAATATTCCTTCCAACATAGCCGTAGGATATATTTTATACTAGCTTCCGCCAGCGGTTTCACCCGCTTTCTGAGGGAAGTACTTTCCATACCCGGATAAAAAGTAGCCTATATGTTATTCTGATGTATAAGCTATATTGTGGTAAAGTTTCATTCAAATCCATTCAGTAGTTTTTACGTGAAAGAGTAACAAACATCCATACATCCATACATCCATACTTACAAACTTTCGCCTTTATAATAATAGTAGGATTAGGATTAGGATTCTAATCCGTTTGACAAGCCAACAAAATAAAACCATAGACATTTTAGTCGACTACACTTGACAATTGCTGATTATATTATTCGATTTTCAATTTGCATTCAATACTATGTCTTACACACCCACCGTACGTCACAGTTCAATGACCTTTTGAAGCCTCAACAAGGCAGGCTCAGGGCTGCTAAGTTATTTTTAGTTTCAATTCGTAATTTGAATGTGTTCTTTGGTTTTGAAGAACTAGGAATAAAATTGGTGTATTTTCTTGCATTCATTTTATAAAATAGAATATGTAATGTTTTTTTAGAAAATATAAACACTTAAAACAGTGGGTTATTAAGCTTAAAACATAAAAATAAAGTACCTACACACCGCAAGTGTGGGTCTAGTACCAAATTTAAATTTTAATCTAACGGCTTACGTCAGGGTTCATCGACCGCAGTTGTCCGAACTAGCGCTTCAAACAACTTCATTGTGACACCCCTAAATTCGGGAATACGACTCTATCACTTAGAGATAAAGTTTAATTTGTAACAACAATTTGTTGCGAAATTGCTAAATTAATTTTGCGTTCGCTGGTACGAAATTCGAATGTGAGCCGAGAAATTGTTTTTATACTATCTTTTTTTTTGACTAGAAAGTTCTCTGCCGCTTGTTTTATTACGCGTACGTTATTCTATTTAGTTGTAGAATGAATACTTTTTAAATTAAGAATAATTATTAAAAAAAAACATTTTTATACGCGATCTTTTTTTAAATGGAATTATTAGCTACAAATATTGACATTACGACTGACTGAATAACCATATGGTGTAGTAGTAAGTAAATCTGCCTGCTACGCCCGAGGTCGCGGGTTCAATTCCCGCATAAGTCAAATATGAAAATTACTACCAGAAAACTATATTCACTTTGTAATAGTAAATATGGAAAAAAAAAGATTATTTATTTGCAAACGCAGCAAGATAAGTTCACCAACAGTGGTTGCAAATAATTGCATAATCAAAATGCAATACAATAACCAATGTGTCTTGTAATGACAATGATTGTTTATTAAAAGATACAATCGTTATCAGCATTATTTAATAAATCATTTTATTATTATCGGTCATGAAAAAATGGATTTATAAAGATCATTATTTAAACAGATTTTTTTACAACTGATTTTTTTTTGCATTTATATTAATACATAAACCTATATATTGTGTTATACGAGATTGTGATGTTTTTTATGTTAATTTTTTTTTAATTGTAATATGTAAGACAGGTAAAGTGTCATGAGAAGATGTGAGACACATGTTACAAGGCGTGTCTTAAGTATGAATGTGAATGGATGGAGAGATAGAGGTAGACCAAGGAAGAGATGGATTGATTGCTTGAAAGCCGATATGATTAAGAAGGGAGTGGATAGTAGTATGACGTCTGATCGAAATGAGTGGAAGCGGAAAACATATTGCGCCGGCCCCAAATAGAATTGGGAACAGGGCAGGAAGAAGAAGATGTAAGACAGGTAAAGGATGTTTTGTTAGTTTTTTATCTTGGAATTGTCATTTTGAAATAAGTTTGTTGATTATTTCTATAGTAGTTTAGTCCTAGCTACCGCATTAGATTAAGTTACCTGTAATGGTTTAGAATAGTTTAGAGTGTAAATCCTACTAATATTATAAAGGCGAAAGTTTGTAAGTATGGATGTATGGATGTTTGTTACTCTTTCACGTAAAAACTACTGAATGGATTTGAATGAAACTTTACCACAATACAGCTTATACATCAGAATAACATATAGGCTACTTTTTATCCGGGTATGGAAAGTACTTCCCTCAGAAAGCGGGTGAAACCGCTGGCGGAAGCTAGTAAATAAATATATGCTTTCAACATACTATTAGCTATTTCATTATAAACAAAATAATTTAAATAACAATAAAAAAAAAACCTAATATTAATTTTCGTAAAGTCTTAATAGAAAATCTATTTTAAAATTTTTATGAGACACAAAATATCCTAATCCTATTACTATTATAAAGGCGAAAGTTTGTAAGTATGGATGTTTGTTACTCTTTCACATAAAAACTACTGAATAGATTTGAATGAAACTTTACCACAATATAGCTTATACATCAGAATAACATATAGGCTACTTTTTATCCGGGTATGGAAAGTACTTCCCTCAGAAAGCGGGTGAAACCGCTGGCGGAAGCTAGTATTTAAATAATAATCAATATTAACATTATGACTCATATAGCCACTAAAAACACAATTTTTTTTTGTCAATGTTTACAAAACTCACAAAACTACACATAACTATTTTTAACAAAAACCCCAGACCGAGGAAACAACACAAACAGCCTTGTGTTTTCAATAAATCGCTTTTAAATATAGTTTTTGGCTTAAGATCAGCTGTTGCCGGTCACCGAACTGGATCTATTGTTTCAGTAATGTATTGTAATCACATTCTTGTACAGTTGCACAAGTTTTTTAATGAGCCGTCTGGCATTGTGCTTTAAAGGCATAAAATAAATACTTTTTATTGTTAAACTTGCTACTGGCATGCTTGTTCCATTAGTGTCTGGTAGTGTCTTCCACTAGTAAAGGATTGGGATTTGAAATGGGAACAGGGCAGAATTATGAAAAACCGGCCATCTATGAGACGGATATTTTCTATACAACGACCAAAACAATATGTCTGCTTTATGAAAGCCGCCCTAAAATAGTTATTTGATTCTAGTTTGAATCAGGTATTTACTATTTTAACAAGAAAATGCATCATCTCTGAAAATTTTAATTATACAGACTAAGGACTGGCGGACATCGAAGTCTTAGAAATAAGGCCCTATTTTACTATTTAGGGTAACCCGAAAAAAGAGGAATACATTTTGTATTCGATTTTCAAAAATTTGAATCTCTTCGCTTGATTTGTTGTATAAGCTTTGAGTGATTGAGTGTCATCCATTTTGTATTTATTTACGACAGTTATTATATTATGATTCTGCGTTTCTGTAATAGCAATTTATAGATCAAAAATACCCGAAAAAACGAGACGTAGTTATCACTCTTACTATAAATTACTGTCTGACTCAGATGTAGTGAATACAAATAACGTTATACATATAATATAACATGTTATATTAAGAGTCAAGGAACGACCTTGCCCATCGTCTGCCTTTTAATATTGTTACATAAATCGTTCACATTATCATAATCTAGACAACACCAATGTAATAATTCTTCATTTATAAATATTTACAATGTAATCATATTGAAAATATTCAGATAGAAGAAAAGAGGAGAAATTGCTATTATCGGGAAATTCTCGACGGGTGATATCATACCTCCTTACATAGATACGGAGACGTAGACTGTATATTGAAGACGCCTTTGATAGAACGAATTTTAAACTACAAAAAAAAGTAAATAGAAATTGTTTACGGATGATTAAAGAAATAAAAAATACAGATAATTGAAATATTATTATAAATAATTAGGTATTATTTTCTGCTACTTGGGAAAATAGTCAGGAAAATATATAATAATATAAATTCCATAATATTGATTGCATTGTTCGTAACTCGTAATGCGGTTTAATAAATTATTGTTTTATCCTTAAATGAAAATAAATTTACAATGTTTGTATATTTTTATCGTTAAAGGTAAATGGCCTCGGAGCTTGTTAATGACCCAGGAATGAATCAAAGACAACTTCTGCCGCGAAAAAAACATAGACAAAGTAACTGACACAATAACTTCTTAAAACATCACTATTTAACAAACCTGCGTTCATTTATACGCATCAAAGTTTAAGTATAGATAAAAAAAGATAAAAAAATAAATGATCAAACATTTTTACGTAAGAAACCAAGCCTACAAAAAAATATCACAACACTCTGATTCATTATCAAGTCAAGGCAATGACCGATATCGGTCAAACGCAAACCGCATTACAGATTGTATCGCGAATTCATATACGTAACGCGAACGAACGCGTTACCGTATTCAAAATTACCTACGTTTTGTGACATCACAGGCCAATGACCTCGACACACCGCGTGCTTGTCATTTTATATTTAGGCGTAACCATTTTACTTTGACCTTCAATGCACACAAGAATGTTCGGATTAATAGATCAGTTTATTATGGTTGGATGACCGTTATAATTGACAAGTATACGTTGATCTCTGGTATGTTTTGTGTTGTTGGGGATGATGGCTCTTTTTGAAATGGATCTGTTTACTTTAAAGACTGAAGTATGTTGATCTGTCACGTCTGTCAAAACGTTCCGTTTCACGGCTTATTTCATTTTCGGCAGGGCTTGGAAACCGGAAAAAATTTCGAACCGGTTAACGCCCAAGTACATAGTGAACTAATGCTTTCGGTTTCGTTCTAACCTTAACGAAAATTAAACGGTTTGAAGCTAAAAAAGTTCTTAAATAGGTTTTAGTTCAATTAACCGGTTTTAAACGGTTTTGTATGTTATGTTACCTACACTTGCTGAATCAACCAGAGTCTAAATCTGGTTTGTGCGGCTCGTCTCAGCGCGCGTCGTAGGTAAATTTTGACTACTTAAATGTTTGTACTTAAACAGTTTTTATTGTATTGTGATGCAATCAACTCAAAAACAATTCGTTCGTTCGAGTTAAATGGCAATAATTTATTTAATAACTAGCGGACGCCCGCGGCTCCGCCCGCGTGGATGTCGGTTTTCGCGACAAAAAGTAGTCTATGTGTTGTTCTGATATATAACCTATAGAGGACCCCCGCGGCTACGCCTGTGTGGATGTCGATTAGCGCTACAAATGCCTAACTTTTGTCGGGATGAGAAGCTCGCGCTCGGACCTCCCGCCTTATTATACCTACCGACCGACCCGCTGATTATCGTATTTTATGTATAAGTTTGGTATTTCTACACCGATTTCTATGATTCTTTTTTTATAGAATATGTTATAATGTTATCTTTTGTTAATTAGGCATGACCGAGAATATTATAAACATAATAGTGAACAAATCATCAATAACAAATAATCAGAAAACTCCGAACTGGTAAACTATCGGGAGTTATACGTGTTATTGTGAGTCAACCATTAAAGATATACATATGCTGTTGTGGATTTTTTTTTAGATAATTTTATGTAGAACATTTCCGTCATACATGATTTCTATGTAGCTTTAACCATTAAGGCTGCACACGCGACGAAAGCTTAAAAAATGGTGTAACTTCTCCCGTTTTCCCAACATTTTCCTTCACTGCTCTGCTCCTATTGATTGTAGCGTGATGAAAAGTATCCTATAACCTGCCCAGGAGTATGAAGAATAATTGTACTAAGTTTCATTAAAATCCGTCCAGTAGTATTTGTTCCTATTAATCACATACAGACAGACAGACAGACAGACAAAAATTTTACTGATTGCATTTTTGGCATCAGTATCGATCACTTATCACCCCCTGATAGTTATTTTGAAAATATATTCAATGTACAGAATTGATCTCTACAGATTTATTATAAGTATAGATATTGTAACGTAGGTCGATAAGTATCAGGGCTGGAGACGGGATAACACTTCCCGTAGGTGCCGCGCCAACGATGCGAGACTTTAAGGTGCCACCTTTTGATGGAACATCTCCCTGGTCGTCGTATAGAATCTAATTTGAAGCAGACAAACAAGCCATGACGGCACTGAAGTTAGGCCTCCGTGACCAGACTTTATCCGTGCTACGAACATGACCAACGACTAGCTGATTGAGGCTTTAGAAACCAAATACGGCGATGCACACCTGGAACGCGTATATCGCGTTCAGCCGAAGGATCGGGTACAACGTGTTGGTGAAGATCTGCAGCAATGGGCCACGGAGATTGAAAAGCTGGTTCGTAAAGCGAATCAGTCTGCGACTGGGTATATCGAATCGACTAGTGTGCAGGCATATTTTGTCGATGACATAAGAGACCTGGATGTTAGGACTATTGTAAGTCAAGGGCAGCACGCGTCTTTGAAGAGTGCCGTACCTCACGCTTTGGAAGTTGAGGCAATACGAAAACGCAATCGTGCCAGGTGGCCGTGGTCAGGGTGGTTTCAGCGGCACCAGCACCATTTTTACGGGACCGTTTTAAGTAGGTACAGTCCCAGGTGCTTCGCATGCGAAGAAAAGGGCCATCTTCAGTCGAGCTGCCCGAAGCGAAACAGTGCCACCGAAGATCATAGCCGAGAAAAAAGGGCGGCTAATGTTGCCGCCCAGTAGCAGGGAAACAGGACTGCGGGGCCGGTGCCGGCTGGTTTTAAAAGAGCCCCAAGGTTTTTCGATCTCACAAGCCCGCGATAGGAACAGCCTGCTCATCAAATGTGAAGTGAATGGAAGACCACGTAAACTGACTTTGGATACTGGAGCGTCTCGCACATTTAAAGAGTATGACTTCGCCATCGAATATCGCTGGTGTTGCTGGGAAGTCACACGGCAACGCAGATGCGTTTTCACGAAGACCTTGTCCGGAGGATTGTAAGCATTGTGTCAGGCAAGAAAATAAGGAAGCTGTACCTGTAAGGATGCTAAGGATGGATCTTAGTGATGAGTGGAAGGGAACCCTGCAAGATGCTCAGCGAAGTGACCCAGATGTGAAGACAAATACGCGATAGGGTTGAGGCCGGTGCTCCTAAGCCCAAATGGTGTGATGTAGCATCGATGAGCATAATCACTAAGAGCCATTGGGCACAGTGAGAGAGCTTGGTTATCCAGGATGGCGTATTGTGCCTTAGATGGGAAAATGCCCATGGGGACCGATGTCACCTGCAAATGGTTGTTCCAAAAGCTAAGGTACCAGACGTTCTAGGGCATTACCATGATGGTTGTTCAGGAAGTCACCTGCGAGTAAAGAGAACTCTGTTGAAGATCCGAGAATGGATTTACTGGATCCACTGTCGTAAGGATATTGAGGATTGTTGTCGTAAATGCAACAGTTGTGCTGCAGTAAAAGACCTCAGATCCGTAGCAGGGGTGCATTGAAAGTCTACAATGTTGGAGCCCCCTGGGAACGGATAGCAGTGGATGTCGCCGGACCATTCCCCGAAAGTGACAGAGGGAACAAATATTTCATGGTTGTCATGGATTACTTCACCAAGTGGCCGGAAGTCTTCGCTATTCTTAATCAAGAGGCAACGACGGTAGCTGATAAACTGGTTCACCGAGTTTTATGTCGATTTGGAGTACCTCTGGAAATCCATAGTGATCAAGGAAGAAACTTCGAGTCGCAAGTTTTTCAGGAAACATGTCGAGTGATGGGTTCACATAAAACCAGAACCACATCGTACCACCCACAGTCTGATGGAGTGGTGGAAAGGTTTAATCAGACGTTGGAAAGATATCTGGCCAAAGTAGTTTCAAGCAGACAAAAGGACTAGGACAAGCACATTCAACCGTTTCTCCTGTCGTACTGAAGTGCTGTTCATGAGAGTACGACCGTGACCCCTGCGTTTGCTTACTTAGGCAGAAAGTTAAGGTTACCAGCGGATTTGATAACCGGCCTTCCTCCCGATACGCGACGCTGTATAACGGATTATGCGAATGACCTGCGCAGTAAAATGAATGACGTGTACGAACATGTCAGACAATCAGGCCAACAGATGTCCGAGAGTAAAAACTCGTTATGACCGGAAGATCAACAATAGTGGGTTCGACGACGGGTCACTAGTGTGGTTGCATAACCCAGTGCGAAGCAAAGGAAAGTCTCCTAAACTGCAGGCTAAATGGGATGGACCATACCGCGTTGTGACCAAGATCACGACGTCACCTAACGAATACAGAAGAACGTGCGAAAGGCACCCAAGATTGTCAAGTAAGCGTCAGGTGCGCAAGCAAGTCGGTGCGTGTCTATAATGTAGCGTAGAAAGACGCGTGATCGCTGTGATGTGAGCGCCGCACAACCGAAGGCGGCGCCGCGCATTACTCGGCTCTTGCGGATTAAACCGGTTAATAAGGGTTCTTAATAAAGTTCTTTTAACGTTTCGACTCCGAACGAAATAAAGATAAAACCGATTAATAACGTTTAATAACCGGTTATTTTCAAACCGGTTCCAAGCCTTGATTTTCGGTTTGTGTGTGTTTGGAAAACTGTAGTTTTTCAGTTTTTTTTTCGGAAGGAAGGCTTTGTTGTAGCTTACCTTTGATAAATGGCCAGACGGCTAGACAGATAAATTACGATAGTGAAATAAAACAAAACACATTTATCAGTGTAACCTAGATCTGGTCGGATGTATCCTAATACCTACACATAAAATTAGAAATGTCTACAATTTCCTGATTACAAAAAATACTCACATAGGTACTTAATGTATTTACTTATCTATCATGAAATTATAAGAAATTGAATATCATGTTTAATCAAAAACCCGTCTTAAACAGCTTTATTCAAGAGCTTGTTATAGTTAAAACATACTAATAGTTCAATTTTTTTAGAAGAAAACGGCTACTTATAAAAATAATTTCCCAAAAAAAGAAACCGACTTCTAAAAACACTGAAAACCAAATAATAAATTTATTTCTCAATTACATGTACCTATTAACAAAGTTATAAAAAAACATGATTATGATAAAATTCTTTACATTTTATGTATAAAAAATCACAAAATTCGTCCCCATAATAGTTAAAACAATCAGCTAAATACAAAACTATAAATTGTGAAACGGACCTTTGAACGTTAGAACATGAATTCCAACATGGCGGAAAATCAATGATGACAGTTACATTTTTCAGAGTGCCAGAGGTTAACGAACTGCATTTATTTGAATGAAATGATGACTAAGTAATTATTAGTAACTAAATGAATCATTTTCATGCAGTCTTTAGCTTAGTAATGAGGAATTTCTGCACTTTATATTGTGAAACCAAACATTTTGCAAGCGCGTTCAAATTTTTAATTCATATCAGTGCAGTATTTTGAACAGAATATCTGCTAATTTTGCCTTTGATAAATGGCTAGTCATTTAATATATTTATTATGCTAAAATTTAAGGCTTTAAAACATTTAATTCCAGTCCCAATTTTCCAAAAAAAGTACATTTATTGATTCTAAACGATCATTCCATTCAATCGAAACCAGAGACAAAATGTTTTTTCAACAAAAGAGGTTTAACGTAACGTTCAAGTGACTGGCCAGAAATAGAGTCTATTCAACATTACAAGGAGGTCTATTGTATGTTTAAACATAAAACATTTTGTAATCTCCTGTTTCAATACTACTTCTGAAAACTTCGTAATACGATAATATATACATTAAAAAAGAATTATGTGCTATTGTTTATATAAAAGTTAAGTGGGTCCATTTAATGGCTAGCCTGTTCTAAAACTTATAAAGTAAGTACAGTAGAATAAATAAAGTTTTGATTTTTTTTAAGAAAGAATTTATCACCCTTTATACCCCTTCCGCTGAGGGTGTAGCTGGAGGGAGTGTCAGACTCTTTGTTACTAATACCCCCTATGTTGTTTCTGGAGGTTCCTGTGTGCCAGGGTCACGGTAACTTTTACGAACAACCGGCAGCTCAGATTTATCACCCTTAGAGCTTGGAATTAGCGCAATTTTGTGTCCTTACCAGACTAGCAGAGGTTTGAAAACCACTGATGATGATATCGAAAAGTTTTTATTTTGATGTAATACCAAAAGTCATTAATAATGGCCTCAGAAAGTGACAGTTGAGTTATTATTTAACTTGTCCAATGTCCTCCTGACCCTAATTCCATAACGAAGGTAAAAACCCGAAACGGTTTGTCAAATTCCACTTCGAAAATCGAAAGGGAAAGTAACCTTTCTGTTTGGAAATTCTTTATACCCCCACTCCCTAAAACAATTAACTTTGAGAATGTTAATAAGTCGTTGAAAGTATGCTAACAAAACCATTCATTTGAACGCGCCCTAAAATAAAAGTGACAGCATACGTCACGTGACGTCACGGGTCGACGACATCACAAGTTCGTTCTAATTTTGAAACGTTTTGACGAATTCACGTTCTTTTTATTTAACTAACGCAGTTTTTATTTTTAAAATTAGATTCTGTTTTTAAATCATATTTCCCGCCATATATTTGTTGTTGTTTGATTAATCTAGCTCTTATTCAGGTTCGTTTACTTATTTAATAAAGAAATGGGAATTGTTTACCATGAAAAAATATTGTTTATCATATTTTAATTATGTAGAGTCTTAAGGTATTAGCATAGAGCGTTATTTTTGCGCTCCAACCCACCTTTCGTGCCGGTCTTGTGGAAAATTTCAGCGCGCGAAAATCAATAAGCTATAATAAAAACGAACATGGATTTTATTGTAAAGATGGCGCCTACAACGTCTATTTAACTTTTTCTTTTATAATATTTTTGACTCTTGCCTTTTAAAAAGGTTTTACTCCAAAGTTTTTGAGGCTATATAGCCAGTACCTACGGAATAAATTCAAAAAATTGAACAGAATTTCTATGAAATTATCTACCAAATAAACTAACTGGAACTTATTCGTAGGTGGTGAAACAGGCCCAAATATTCTAAGACAGGAAACTTTGTCATTGCGGCTTTTTTCAGCTACCAGCCCACACGGTTATTATGAAATTTTCAGCATCGCAAGTGTAGAGAAGACGGACTGAGGTGAACGTATTATCAAATTAAAGGCCAGCGACCTTGAACCCAGGCAGTTGAGGCCAATTTGTAGACTGACAACCCCGAAATTGTTCTATTACGACATTCTGACTCAAATGACTAATGACAATTGGACTTAAAAATGTAGGTATGTGAATTTAAATTGTCTTGTTTGAAAATGCACCTGTTTTTCCTGCAATTATATTTATATTTTTTTTTTGTATTACATTTCTTTTATTACATAAAAAAATAAAACTGATTGTCATTGCATTTGTGGTCTATTACGAGACATTCAAATTACAAATTTCGAAGCCGAATAAAATGGCATACGAAAATCTAAAAAAAGAACAAATTCTTAATTCAAAACATGAAACGAATTAGTACCATAGACACTTTCAAACTGCGATATATCGTCTATTAATCGTCATAGTTAATATTACGCAAAGGCAGCTACGCGTACAGCCTGCACTTGCGACGTTTTCCAACTGTCATGGCTTCCACGTGTCATTTTTCGACGGGGTCAATGACACCAAGCTGCACTTTGACTTGCCTAGTAATTGTTAGCCTTTTTTCATACATTTTACTTTTTTAAATGTGTTCGAAAGTATGTAGACCTTTTTTGTTTTGTTAAGTGTGTGTTGTATTGTGTGAGGCCCTTAACTTTTAAGTGTAAAAAAAGGATTGATGTGTTCAACCTTTTTGCTATAAATTTTAGTTATTTTATTAATTATTTTCCAATACTACTAGTAAGAATGGATTATTATGCTCTTCTTTTTAAAGTAATTTGAATAATAATAATAATATGTTTTTTTAATAGACATTTTCATACTAAAACTGGTCCTTTATTTATGTAGCTCTACTTAGAGGAATTAACAAACTATTTTCAAAAACAGTAATTTATTATAAATAATTATAAATGACACATACGGCCTTTTAGAGGCGTAACCCAAATTTTAGAACAATTAACACAAATTCTGTATAACAAAGAAAAACCCGGTAAGTATAATATAAAAATTGAGGACACAAACATTTAAATGCAATTTGGAGCAATAGATAAATGCATCAATTTTGTGAATAATTATGTTTACTTAAATGTAGGGCGAATGACGCAAAAAAAAACTGTACTAAAGCTATTTGGTTTTCGTATGATTGCAGTTTTGTATGTCACTAAGAGTGCATTGAAATAAACCATTTTAGTACCTATATTTGCAACTGGACACATACATACATACATATATTATAATTTTCTATGTAAGTCAAAAGCGTAACCCGAGAAAACCTGCACCGATTCTGCTGTTTTTGTTAATCTTGTGTTTTTTTAATTAATCAATCATTTCACAAAAGAAAATATTAAAAAAGCGTGTAGCATGGTTGAGATGATGATGATCTAGATGTATCCAAAATACGACCTTGATATGACCTAAGCTTTGAAACAGCCTTCTAGTGCCAATTTTAGTTATATGTAGAGAACCAGTAACCCCATTTTCTATTTCCATTTTTTTCATAAAGATGCTGGTCATAAGTAAAACATTAAACTCGCATATTTCAAATTCCAAAAAGTTCTCTCACAACTGCAAACTTTTCTAAACTTTCCTAAATTTAGAAAAAAAACTTTTGACAGGTGTCGCTTTTTCCCGCGAAATGTCAACGTGGCAAAATATCGAGAGTCGTGTGTACCCGCTTAAAAATATCGAGTTATCGGACTAATTAATACGCACTTTGCTCCAACAAATTGGACAATGCAAACAAACAAACATAATCAAATTGATACTGCTATTTGTATAACATATCGTATAAAAGGGCCCAATGACAGTAGGTACCCAAATTAATCGTAACTAATTGAACCATTTTGCGTACTTACTACTGTTGAAAATAATAAATGAGTAACTTCAATTTTTTGCCAAAATGGACGGAAATGGTTGATGTAAATCAAAACTTGGTAACCAGTGATTTTGTATGTAGAGTCGATATTAAGCTAATGATGTAAAAATAAAAAAAAATCAAATACCTCTTATAGAATTAGCGGCTTTCTTATCCATAAACATGCCAGATATCGATGAGCCGAACATCCCATCACTGCTGCCAGGCGGGGGGGATGTACTATCCGCCACGGACCCAGACGTGATGTCCATGCCCATCTGGTTGTGCATCACCGGCTGCACATCCGTATGAGGTTCTCTCTTCAGCTGCATACCTTGCGGCAGACCCTGGGACTGGTGCAGCATCGTCGAAGCGGACGAGTGACCTCCGTGCTGGTCTGGAGGCCACTGCGACCCAAATAAATCGTGGAACTGATTGCTGTTCATCATTCCAAATTCAATTTTCGAATTTTTCTCCGTCGTCCTTTCTTTTTTTTCTTGAGGTTGAAACCTTTTTTCTGGTTTTTTAAGTTATTTTCGGCCAATGATTTTGTGTGCACGCGAATCGAATTCGCATTGCGGTAAACACTAGTATCACTGTACGATTTGGTGATCCAACGGATTTGTATTAAATTTCTTCTTTTTTTTAGTTTATTGTTCGACTATGTCGTTAAGGCAACTGTTTTTGTTATTCTTTTGCGTTTTTCTTTTACACCATGAGAATTTTTCTTCGAAAATACTATGGCACTCCCAATATAGCGTTTCTTCAACTATGTTGACGTTTTAAGCACCAAGTTTTTGTTTAACTGATATATATATTCCGGCCAAGCGGTGATGTGAGATTTCTTTTAGCGAAGTTTATTTCCGGTATTAACTTTTTGAAGAGCAACAAATTTTTTGGCATTTTGTCTCCGTGGTTATGTTTTGTTTTCTTCCTTTCGTCTTAAATAAAATAAATAAACATTCTACGTAAGGCACTATTATATTTATTGTAGTTATTCACTTGTTCCCTTAATCTACTGGTTTTATTTTATCTCTTTATCAATGTTTGGAAAACACAAAAAAAATCTGTAAAGAGAAAAACCGAGGCAGGGAGAAAAATGTATTTGAATTTAAATAATTTTGAATTTAAAATATTTAAAATGCCAATTTGTTGTCGTTTACAAAAGATTTTAGCTAACCGAACAATACTGCTCAATTATCTAAAATCCGTTATCCGAATTTACGTGGAACACTAGATTTAAATTTTAAATGTAGAAGTCGTTAAACGCCACCACGTTCCATTTCCAAAAAAGAAAATGATTGCTGTCACTGTTGCACTGTTAGGCACTGTCACTTGTTTTGTAGAAAATAACAATACGTGATCACCTCACTGCTGGAAAAATTTGTACGTTAGTCGTTTGTACTATAGGTTGTTCACAAGTCGGCTTCGCGACGGCGACTGGCGAGTCCGAAGATGTTGACGCCAGAGCGGCCCGAACGTGACTGACGCATTGACGAATCTTCGGCCAGGCTCACGAAAAAATTATATATTTTTTCATTCCGACCGAATAATCAACTTAGCTCATAGCGATAGTTCAGTCGCCCCGCGCGGCGCAGACTACGATGGGAAAAATCCTCCTTCAATATTCATCTTTAAGGGGAATTTCCTCGAGGTGTACCAATTAGCACTCTAGTACCTCCCAAATAACCTAACCGATGTACGGAAACGTGTGTAATTACAGTGTAATTAAGAGACAAAATTGCCCATCAGTGTGCGAACGGTTCACAAGGCGTTACTCGCTTGTGTGCGTACGTCGGTGTCGTGTACAGATATAGCGGCGCGCGCACACTAGCTCGCGGGCGTCACAGCAGTTCATTGACCCCGGGACCCAAACAAAGTAGATTTCGGTGAAATGCTGTTGAACTCTAGTTTTGAATGTGGAATCACTGAGCGATATTACGTCGCCGCCTTTCCTGGCGAATTTTTTCGCCAACGACTCGAATATTGTTGTTCTTTTATCAAAAAAGAGGATTTTTTTACTTTTTTTTCTGCGCGTGCTAATCTACAATGCTGGCTGACAATGATATTCGGCTGATATTTCAAAATTGTAATCGAACTCTTTATCTTTTTAACGATAAAATCATGCTACTTCAAACTTACAGTTGTGACGTCATTGACGAAAATCTGTGTGTTTTTTTTTGGTACTAACTTTAATACAAATATGTAGTATCTTAATATATCAAGGTTATAGTTTGAGAATAAATTTATTTACTAATAAAATCGTCAGTGTAGTTAGAAACATTACCTGAAGCTGAACTCTTTTCAACTGTTAAGAGGTCGGTGACCCCGGGAAAAATGTGCTGTCAACCGCAAATACAAAATGTAGGCAATTACGTTTAGTTACGCGTCTGCTAAATATTTTTTTTTGTTTATACCATTTATTTCCTTTGAAAATAATTATTACGCATCGTTATGACATTTTTTTGCGAAAAAAAAATGCTTTTTTTGAGACACTTACATTAAGTAAGTCTTGTATCTAAACTGATAATTTTAATGTTTTTTTGTAAAAAGTATGACCTTTACCTATGAGGTCAATGACTCTATGCTTGATGATGATCGCTCTCTGGGACATCGTTTTTTTTTTCAATTAAAATCATAGTTAATATCGTAAAAGGAAGTTGTATATCAATAATTAACATTATATCATTGACTTTTGATATTTTCTAGAGGTCATTATTTAGTTCAAACAAAAATAATTATATTGTTTTGTATTGCGAATGTGTCTAAAATACTCTTACTTCCTAAACTCTGTCAATATCTTATCATAAAAGACGCAATTACGTACCAAACATGAAATACATAACTCTCACTTCTATGCCATTAAAGAAAGAAATAATACCTAAAAAAATACATCTACTTTTCTTAACAAACATCATCGAAAACCGTCCAGTAATTCAAATACATCACTATATTAAAAGAAAAACTCCCAAAACTTGGGGAAAAATAATGTAAATAACCCCTAGAGGGAAGCCGCCGACCTTGCGCTAGAAAGGGACGGGGCATGTGACGTCACGTGCAGCTATCTCCCTCTACCTAGCAGGCTATTGATCTATTAATTTGGGACCACGTGTTGTGTCGTTGTACTGACGAGAGCCCAGTACTGGACAAATAAGCAGTTTATATACGGTATTACAAATTTCGTTGCTCTGTCTATGGGCTGGTCGTACCAAGAAAGATAAGACTTTATACGCGAAAAAGGGAAAACTACATCTGCCTAGCCTTTACCCAAGCTGTGTTGAGGTCGGCTTCCAGTCTTAACCGAATGCCGCTGAGTACCAGTGTTTTACGTAGACCGACTGCCTGTCTGACCTCCTCAACCCAGTTACCTAGGCAACCCGATACGGAAAAGGAGAAAATGATCAGATGATTTTTTTTTAATGAGTTTGTAAGACTGACTCTTAATTTAGCTTCCTTTAAGCGGTTTTAAAATGTTTCTTATAGGGTCCTTGAATACATAGCTAGCTCCTAGCTCTAACAATTTGTCTAAATATCATGGAAAATTACAATATGGGCATATGACGCGAAGGAATGATGACCATGTTGTGAGTAAGGTTTTGAGCATGAACATGGGTGGGTATAGAGGAAGGGGACGACCAACGAAACGATGGATGGATTGTGTGATACTCGTGGATTGTTGATCGTGAAGAGTGTGGAAGAAGAAAACATGCTGCGCCAACCACAAATAAAAATTGGGATAAGGGCATGAAGATTTAATTCACATATATAACTAAATTACAAATGCATAAATATGATAAAGAAGACGGAGTTTGTAATTAAAAATTAATACTACTACTTAGATTTTACAGTCGTCGCACATCGCAGATAATCTGCATGCAATTTAGGAAACTTATAAATATTTATTTAAAGTAGTAACTTATGTAAAATTCGGTAACAAACGTTAATCCTAATATTATTTAATCAAGAAAGTGTGATTCGCGTATCGGTGCTAATTTATTCTTCAAACAGGTTAGGTTTTAATGGATAATCTCATGAAATATGTGTTCATCGAATTTAGATTTGTTTCGCTTTCTATATTACTAGTAGTTGCCCTCGGTTTTACCTGCGTCCCGTGGAAACTGCTATCCTTACCCGGATACAATATAGCCTATGTTATTCAGGGTGAATGTAGCTGTCTTATGGTGAAAGAATTTTTGATATTGATGCAGTGGTTCTTGAGTTTATTCATTAGAAACATAACACAAACACAAAAATATTAATTCTATAGCTTAAGTGTAATATGGCGCTAGATGGGGCCGAGTGATTAAAGAACATTAAGCATTCGCGCAGACATAGGTGCACTCTCTATTCCCTCACTCTCATAGTCCGATGGGACGGCAATCCGACACGATATATACGTGCTCTTAAATGCACGGATGTATTCGCTGCTTTTGTAAAAGTGTCTTAAAACCCACAAAGCAATTTTGGACAAGGAATGGAACCCGAGACCCGCGCATAGCAGTCGCGCCATGCGTCTACAAGACCAACAAGGCAGTCCACATGACAAGGGGTCCCACATGACCGATCTCACGTAGGCACGCTTTCTTGCAGGACTCCACGTAATGACTGCAGCCCGCTTCCTTCAAACCATCGTCCTCTAAATGTCATTGACGGGTATTTTTAAGCTAATCTTTCGCTTGAAGACATGACACTAAATATTATGCAACTCTTTCCTCTATGCTGGGGAGTTTGTTGCGCCACTTGTTCTTCCCAGCAAAAACACATAGGTAGTGGTGAAGGGTGGGCGTTTTGGGGGCTGTCTTTGTAATATTTGACGTTCAAAAAGTGCTGTTTTACAGCCAAGTTTGAATAAATGATTTTGAGTTTGAGTTTCCGCAAATAAAGAAATTTCTCAAAGACTGGGTTTTATTTTGGCCAACGGCTAAGTATTGACATACAACGTGGCAATGCTGCCTGCCTGTTGCGTACACTCCCGGTGGGCAGCGATGAGGAGGATTTTTTGTTGTTTTTTTTTTTGTTGTAATGTGTCTACATAGATAAAGATGATGATTGACTTTATTGCATAACTGTGTAAATATTTATGTTAATTAAAATACAGTAGTTTAGTTCAAGAGTCTATTCAAGTCGAAAATTGATAATTATGAAAATCTGTGCACCAAATAACTTTTGAGAATTCGTTAAGTAAAATAAATAAACTAATTTTATCCTATTTCAATTCTTTATGACAAAAAACACTACAGCCTCAGAAGAATCGAAAATCTAATTAATAAAAAATAATATCTTTTGTTGTCTATACAAAATGTCAAAAACACAGTACAAAAGCCCTATCCTTAAATAGGGCGTTGTCCTAGTTCAAAATAATCTAGGTCTTACAGTCTGCGCCGATGTGTCTAGGAAAGTCTTTGACATTTCAATTGACCGAAAGGCTTTTTTTATCATGAGTTAAGCAAGTTTATAATTATGTAATACTTCGCTTTGTGGGTTTTGAGTCTTTGCATTTTAAGAGTAGGGAGTTTGGAAGTTGTTGATTGATACACGTGCATCGGAGAGCACGTAATGTCGGTCCTGCCTAATCTCTCTCCGGTCGTGTCGCATTGCCGAGCCATCGGACTATGAGAGTGAGGGAATAGAGAGTGCACCTGTATCTGCGCGAATGCTTGAGCACTATAATATGTCCTGCGCAGCTGGCTGATCTCCTTTGCTCATAATCGGTCTGGACGCCATTATTACTAGTATGTTATGTAATATTATGGTATATTAAGTTTGTACCTATAATATGTACTACATATAGTATCCAATGTCGTCATAATATAAGCAAAATAAGTATACGTCATAGTCCACATTTTCATACAAATTGCATAGAGAGTAACCATTTTTGACAGTTCTATAAAAGTATTGAATTTGTCTAGTTGTCAACTACCATATTGTACAGGCGCCAGCACATCAAGCTATCTACGAAACTGTCAAATTTTCCCCAAACAACTTTGAACCATATGCTTCAGCGATAAAGTCGAAAATCTATTGAGGAAATTTTACAGATTGTAGTAGCTTGATGTGCTGGCGTCTGTACGTTATAATGTGGACTAGATTAAGGGCCAGTTTCACAATGTCCGAATAGCCACTATCTACCGAATAAATTCAAAAATGAAACAGAATTTGTATGAAATTATCTACCAAATAAACTGACTGGAGCTTATTCGTAGGTGGTGAAATAGGTCTTAAGCCTTGCATATGGGTGTGGTTCTAGGGATTAGAATGTATTATTAGGGACGGGTCATTAGGCTTCAGGGTAGTGGACCCATTTGGGGACGGGTAGCGTGGAACCTACTTGAAACAACCCTATCCAAATATAGTATTGTAGGTTCGAATGTTAGTTAGTTGTCACATAAAGTCAATTAAGATAAGATGTTAGACATTTGTTATGGGTTTGTTATGAACTTAGTATTTTATAGTGCAGGTGACAAAAAAAACAATTGGTTTGATTATGTATGCTGAAAATTCAACATTTAATCGTTATTTTGAAAATCTATACTAATATTATATAGCTCAAGAGATTTTCTTTTGTTTACTTGAACGCGCTTAGCTCAGAAGGTTCTAGTCCAATTTGAAAAATTCTTTCAGTTTTAAAAAAACCTTCTTCAATAAAATTGAAGAAGGTTTTTTTTCGGGGTGCGTTGAGTGAAATCTAGTGATTTATAATTGAAACGAGGAATATATGAAGCCACGAGAGGAATTACAACGAAAACTCTTTTATAATTAAAATTCAACACTACCGGCGGGCAGTGATGAGGAGGAATTTTTTGACGCGATTTATTAATTAGTTTTTTTTTTACTTTACTTGTATATATTAATTTAAATTTGTAAATACACTACCAACAGAAAAATCAAAATGGAAAAAAAAGCAAATGGCAATCCCAAAATTCAAATTCAGAACTGTAAATTGCGTCGCAAGAAAAAAAAAACAATAGCAGGAAAGAATTTCAAATCAGCCAAGGGAGGCAGGATTTGTAAACGATGAGAATTACAAATTTTGAACCAGATACAGTTCATACGTTGAACTGTGACTTTTTTGAAGATTTTTTTAACTTTATGTTACCATATAATATAAAATTGGCAATACAAGTCAATCGATCAAAGGCGAAGCCTAGGTAATGGGCTCTAAAACACGAAGAAACTCGTCAGGACATGGTCAACCATCCACGGACCGACCGCGCCAAGCGTTGCTTAACCCTACGATCCTATGACCCGTGCGGCTGTTACTTATACTGGCTACTCTAATCAGGGAAAATTACATGACAAAAAAGAACAGGACCAAGTTCTAAATTCAAATTGTCATGACCAATTCACCCCCTACTACCCGGGGTTCAACGTAACGGCTTGGGGTCAATAAGTTCACACGATCCGCGGGTCAACAAACGACCTAAGTGACATACTATTTCAAATCCTCGTGTTCGATTTTCGGTGTGTGCTGTTCAAATTTCGAACGTTCATTTTAGGTTTAGACTAAAAAGTTTTTATATCCAAAAACAGTATTGCCACATGAATTAAAATGTTCTTAATTGTTAAAATAAGTTTGATTTTAGTTATTTTTGAGTTAGCAATAAGATATAAGCATTATAAAACCTCATTTGTACGCTTGTAGGTCTAACTAGACATTGCTGTATTTCGTAAGAAAATGTCCTATCTGCTACAAAGCAGTTCTGTTTCAGCGTGCCACTAGCTAGCGTATAGTTTAGTGTTAGCAAATGGGGATTAAAATCAAACATAGGACTAATTTTAGTACTATACTATACAAAACGCTGATTTTCTAGGTAAAATATATTACGAAATTTCTTATTAATTTAGATTATAAAGGCTCTTTACTAATTCAACTGATTAGAAATATCCTCAAAATAAAGTCCTTAATACGCGCGTAGCAACACAAATTGGCGCCAACATAACCAAACTTTTATTGGCCCAACATTCCACCAACTTCGAAACTTGAAAAGAGAACCAACTACGAAATTTGAAAAGAGAATCGGACATCCGCCAATCTCAACGCAAAGAACATTAATCTGTCTAACAAATCGCCAATCGATATGGAGTCGCGCTATCGGTGCGGTTGTATGCGGTCCGACGCTCGGGCAACGAACCCCGAAAATGGCGAGTTCATTGCCTTGTCTAGCTTCGGCCTAACGTTTGAATCGCAATGCATTCGCCAATCCTATTCGTTAGAATTAGAAATTTTTGTTCGGCGTTCCATGTACGAATTTGAATTTGGAACTTTCCAGCTGCGTGCGAAAAAGGCCAGCTTATTGTAGGTTGTATGTAACTGGACACTGGATAAAGAGTCGTGGTGGCCTAGTGAGTAAAGAGCGAACCTCTCAAGTATGAGGGCGTGGGTTCGATTCCAGGTCTGGCAAGTACCAATGCAACTTTTCTAAGTTTGTATATACTTTCTAAATTTATCTTGGACACCAATGACTGTGTTTCGGACGGCACGTTAAACTGTAAGTCCCGGCTGTCATTGAACATCCTTGGCAGTCGTTACGGGTAGTCAGAAGTCAGTAAGTCTGACGCCAGTCTAACCAAGGGGTATTGGGTTGCCCGGGTAACTGGGTTGCAGTCGTTCCTTGTAAAACACTTGAATCCGCTTAGACTGGAAGCCGACCCCAACATAGTTTGGAAAAGGCTCGGGAGATGATGATGTGACTAGACACTAACGTAAGCAATATAAGATGTTCCCAATAAGGTTGACAGTATTGTGTGCTGTGTTGCCATGTCTCTTGAGCGTAAATTAATCATCATAGCCAACATTGGTGAGTCTTTGTTAAAGCTGTTATCAAAGATAAAGCCCAAAAAATAAAAAAATCGTTATCAACAATACATCTTCAGACTTTCTTTATCAAATATTGTCGTCAAAACAATAATAGCCAAATTGAGGCCGTAGACATAATTTAATCTTACACAGCAGACATCAGATACGAAATACCAACCTTATAAAAAAAAGAAAAGATTGTTAAATTTCGCGCCTAATCTAAACATAGGAAAACAAACAATAAAAATTGCTAACCCGGTTTTCGTAATTCGAACGTCATGTGATATGGCGTCGCGTCGGTGAGCGTGCCTATGTATTTTGAAAAAAGAACGACTTTTCTTCTTTTTTTTTTTGTATTTGTAAAAAAGATCAGGTTTTATTGTAATCAAAAATGTATTACAAAATTGATTATGGTCATCGAACCATGCGAGCCCGTAAATGTCGGTCCTGCGCCTGAGCTCTCTCCGATCGTGTCGGATTGCCGTCCCTGAGGACTAAGATAGTGAGGGAATAGAGAGTGCACCTGTGTCTGCGCA
Source organism: Heliothis peltigera (assembly GCA_958496145.1). Lineage (NCBI taxonomy): Eukaryota > Metazoa > Arthropoda > Insecta > Lepidoptera > Noctuidae > Heliothis > Heliothis peltigera. The sequence continues at coordinate 2,860,511 of OY292348.1, read as the reverse complement.
AATGCGCACTATAATATGTCCTGCGGGTAATCTTCTTAGAAAGAACAGCCGTGGCCGACAATCAGTCTGGACGCTACAATTATTATCGTAGAAATTATCACGATTGATTGATTGATGAAACGGTTTCAACATATTTTTTTCTGTCTAAACATTGAGCCTGAAAACTAGGTTTACGAGGCAACTTCCGCACACACAGTTTTGTGCCAGACATGTGTTTATGGTTGTAAAAAAAAATAGACCCAGTATAAACATCTCACGCGCCGCTAAATTTTCAGATCAAACTGGATTTTTGCGGTTTTGATCGCATATGAACTGATAAGTCTTCAGTAATAATCTGCTTAGAATAAGGATTTGGACAACTAGTCAAATTCAATACTTCCATAGAACTGTCAAAAACGGTTACTCTCTATGACGTCACAGATTTTTCACATCAAGCCCTATACTTATTTTGTTTATATTATCAATAAAGAAATGAAAAGAATTTTTGGTTCAAAGCGTTAAATTGAACTGACATTATTTTAAGATGCTTTACAAAATGAATATGATAAGGTACTTTATTTTTGACCTAGTCTACATCCTAGTCTACATCCTAATTTTTCTAACTATATTATTAAAAATACCTATATTAGTGAAATAGTAGAACGATATATAAAAATACAGCTTCAATGTTTTTTTTTAAAATGGGTGTGTCTTAGAAACCAAAGACAAATATATTATTTACATAATGCATTTATTTAATAATGACGTGTGTTTGTTCATACAGAAGAGCAAAATAGGGGGAATCAACTTTCTGACTGGTGGAGGGAGGCCAGGCGGCAGAAGCTTCAAGTAAAACCTGTAACGACTGGACCTCGCATATATCTATGTATGTAAAAAGTTAAAGATACTGGCTGGATTCTCTTACAACTTTTGAATGGTTAGGTAATTCAAATTTGGAATAGGTTTAGTCCTAGTCATTTTGGGGACATTACAATTTTTGTATTTAGAATTAGTTGTTCGTTATTGTTTTATTTTTAGGTGAACATTGTCACATAAACATTTTAGTAATTAATTGTCCTTATTCGATAATTAATAAAGATTTTTTAAACAAATTTTATGACTGAAATCCACACATTACTATACCTTAGCAACAAAAACTACAAAAACGTAAAAATGAGAGAAAAAAATCACAAAAATGCGACCGGGAAGTCAACTGCGCACGATAAGACGGGCCGGTTCCTTGCCTACCCACGTGGTGGGTCAACGGCTGGCCCACTGCGCACGCCGGTCGGTGAACCGAACGCGCCTCACTCACACACACAGCCTCACATCCACACAACCACAATTCCACACTCATTGCGAACACACATGGGATTCTCGGGGCGTGTTTACACGAACATCTCACCCACACAGAGATGTAGTTGTATGACTGAAACTCTTGCGCACATTTGTGGTATGGGCGTCGACGCACAGGTGACTAATTGTATGTACCTTGTTTGAAGCCTTTTTTTTACGGTAGAGTAAGGTTAGCAATTGTTTTGGATCTGATCAGATAGCTTGTTAACTTTAGGCTACCGTTTTAAGGGTATTTTTGCAAAAAAAAAACGGTGCGAAAAATTTGGAATTAAGTATTTTAGAAGGAAGAAAATGAAGAGCAATTTCTTCTTCCCCTTCATAAAACAAGAAAAAGAAAATTATCCTTATATTTCTGCGTTTGCCGTTTGTAAATATGGCGCCCATATGTAATATGTAAAAATCAAGTAAAGTAATAAAAATAAATAGTGTCATAAAGACCAAAAGTATTCTAACACATAATTTACAAATTCTTAGTAAACAGATACTCATAAAGGTATTTATTTAAATCTTACTTCCTATATTGTTAAATGTCTAGCTAACTCTATGTATAGTAAGACGCAACTCCTCAACCAGACAATATTTTGGCGCGCAATAATGTCCTTCAAGCAATGACATCACAGATTCTAAATTTAAAAATGCGTCACAAAACTGCCTAATACTAAATAGGTGTTTTCCAAAGAGGATGGAACATTCCATACTTTTTAGAGAGATCAACAAGTTTTAAATCGTTTAAACTTTTCTAAACATTTTAAAAGTGTTTTCTATGGATACTACCAAATGGAGTAACTTACTAATTCCTACAACAATAAAAGATCTAAGGTTAAATACTATCAAAATCTGCATGCTGAATATCATAGGCAATTTTTCTCCATCTTTAGACTAAGATTGTTTTAAGGTTGGGTTTTGTATGTAATGAGTTATATGTCAATATATAATTCTACTGTTCGGAGTACAAAAATAAGATTTTTTCTTATGGCAGAAGAGAACAAAACATTTTTTTTTAAGAAACGGCTTGCAATGGCGCTGCTTATAACAATGCCCTAAAAATCTCTTTTTATCAAATCAAATCAAATATTTTTATTCGTCCATGCAGGTGTATAATACAAAAGATGAAAAAAAATAAGAAAATTATATTGAAAACGTCATAGCTTTGTCAAAATTGTTTTATGTTTTAAAACTGACTTTATCTTAAACGCATACATCACAAATCATAATCATCATCTCCCGAGCCTTTTCCCAACTATGTTGGGGTCGGCTTCCAGTTTAACCGGATTCAGCTGAGTACCAGTGTTTTACAAGGAGCGACTGCCTATCTGACCTTCTCAACCCAGTTACCCAGGCAACCCAATACCCCTTGGTTAGACTGGCGTCAGACTTACTGGCTTCTGACTACCCGTAACGATTGTCAAGGATGTTCAATGACAGCCGGGACCTACAGTTTAACGTGCCATCCGAAACACAGTCATTGGTGTCCAAGATATACTTACATATGCATACATCACAAATCTACATGACTATATATCTAATAAATACTAGGAAGTGAGATAAAAAAATCTACATGACTCACAAGCTAAGAGTAATCCCATGAGATCATTAGGTATATTAGAATAAAAATGTAATCGATAAAAATATAATCGATTAAGATCATATATTGATTGATCGTTTGAAATTTGCATAGAGTGGTAACTGTATTTGGCTTGCCTTGCCTTATAACAGTATCGATGGATAATTATATATATACATTGTTATACTTTCATAGCTAAATAAACTCACGCCTGATATCCCAGGGGATAGGTAGATATGGAATGCTATATGCTAATTATTATCATATAGGTACATAGCTCTTTTGCATAGTCCATTCACTGTTTTATTTTACTCTAGTCGTCGTTAAGAGAAAAATACTTTTGGTATCCAAGTTAAAAGTAGCCTATATCTTTCTCTAGGATTCGAACTACCTCCATACTAAATTTTATCTAAATCAGTTCAGTATATTTCATGTGAAAGCGTCATATACAGATAGTATTCTTTTTGCCCTACCTATCAGAGAACTAAGCTTCGGAACATGGCGTAGGAACTACTTCGTGCACGAATAAATTGCGCAGCATGTTTTCTTCTTCCACGCTCTTCTATGTGCCGTCATCTCACAAGTTACATTCTTTCTAGCCATATCAACTTTCACGCAATCCATCCATATAAGTATAGTAGTAGGAAAAATATCATAGAGTACTTTGTTCAGTATTCATGTACATATATACAGACGCCAGCTAGTCAACCTACTCTAATCTGTCAAATTTTAACAATCAAATATTACCTTTCCGGTGCTGTGATGAGATCAAAAATCTATAAAAGAAATTTGACAGATAGAGGCAGGTTGATGTGCTGGCGTCTGTACTACAAAAACAGGGTTAAAAACCCTTCTCTTCGGTCAATTTACCCCCTTTTTACGGGCCTCCGTGACACATTAGGTGGTTGCATTAGCTTTACAGAGGTCTATTAACGGCCTGAGTTCGTTTACCCTCAGAGGGCATTCCCTCTGAGGGTTGTAGGCCTCCAACAAAAACATGGCGAGAGTATTGAACGAATGATAAATGGGGTCCCGCCTTTTTCACTGTCGGTGTCGCGTTATGACAAAAAACTTATTTTGAAATATTATTAGGTGGTTGTAAGCTCTGAAAATATTGTGGATCGTTCAAAGATAAAGAGATAGTTCTGTAATTAAAAATCTAATACATGCTTTAAGGCAATTTTTCTAAAAAAGTAAACGTATCTAAAGTACAGACGCCAGCACATCAAGCTACTACATACTGTCAAGCTTAATAGATTTTTCAACTTTATCGCTGAAGCCTATAGTTCAAAGTTGATTGGGAAAATTTGACAGTTTGACAGTCTGTACTTACATCAACATTTTTGACAGCTATGCTTTGTCTGTGTTTTGTTTTTGCCAGCAACCAGAAAATGTTAAAAAAATAACATGATTAAAATACTCTAATCACATTACCCAATTATCAAATTAAGAATAACTATCTAAAATAACCACAAAATCTAATAATCAAATATAATAATAATATTCTACCAAATTTAAACATGGCGTCTCATACATTTATTTTTACCGCGAACAAAATAGAATTTGTGTATTAGAACTATTTCAAATTGACATAGATTCGGCTAATTTCGGACGTCTTCGGCGGTACTCGGGTACATTGAACTTTTGTTTTCAACCTGACCTATAGTTTGTTGTGTAGAAAAACTAGGTTTTACACGCGTAGTCGCCTGGTCCGCGCATTGGTGAACATTTTAAAATAAAAAGTACCCAATATTTTAACCTAGTTTATAAGCTATATATGTGCCAAATTTGACTTAAATCCGTTCAGTAGTTTCCGTGTAAAAGAGCATCAAAGTAGACCAATGTGTCAGGGATGAAACGTAGTCTAAATTTCGATTATACTAAAACTCGTATTAACGAATGACCGTTAGGTGAACGAACCATGTCAACGTACGACCTTCGTAGGAGTTTGGCCTTGATGTGGGTTCGATTCCCTGTGACATCACAAGGGTGAATGTAGCGAGTGAACCCGGATGGGTGGAATTGTATAGTTCACGTCTTAAGGGGTATGCTGACTAATATAATAGAGAATGTAGATTTGTTTGTTAATTTTTCATGGTATGGCTGTCCCGATTGAGATAAAATTTGGTTTGGAGACTGGTAAGACTCTGGAGATGATTATAGACTAGTTTTTATTAGAGCACGCAAGGAAATTCTCTCAAAATGAAAAAAAATACTAATAGAAGTTAAGCTATGGTTATCGCAGTCAGATGGGTGACCATATTTTACATTATGACATCACTTCTGTGAATCAGAAAAATAATCAAATAGTTTTTTTGCCAAGGATAGAACGGAATATTAGATAATAGATCAGACAAAATAATTAAATCTATCAGCCATGAGCCAATCTGTAGTGTAAAGATAGACAGAACTACAAGTTTAGTAGAAGGTATAAAAATATAGTCTTATCTCTTAGTCTGGAAGTCGAACCCGACATGCCAAGGAAAAGGCAATGATGACAATGCGAGATTTATTACAACGAATTTATGATGCGTCATCGAAAAATGATTGGTTAGAGGGCAATGAACTTAAAAATTACACCATATTGTATCATTTTGTATATTGTATACGAGTATGCGTAAGAATATAATATTTTTGCTTCGATTTCGAAATTACACCTACTATGAAATATGCGTAAATATGTACCACGAAAAACATTAAATGTAAAAAGGAGCCAAGTCTCTCTATGCAATCTTTTCACCGTAAAAAGTTTTGAGATCACATCGTAGCCAAGTCCTGTTCAACCTATTTTGTAATGATAAATCAATATTTAGAGATTGTATCAATAGATTTACTTAAATTATAATAATAGTGACTTGTCACCGGCAACCTAAAGCCCTAGCTTTGTCCATATCGAAGACATAGGGGGTAGAAACAGCCGCGAATCGCTTCGAGAAAAGATGGTACGGCCGTGCCCGCTCTGCTTGAGACTTGGCTGGGGCACTCCCGTGCCTTCAGATGTTTGTTATACTTCAACTGTAAAAGTTGTTAATTAAAATATTTTTTTTTTTTCCTTTTAATCTGCAATCGACTGAGTCATAATCAGATGTTTTAGCTTTTAATTATTATTTAGAGGGAAATTCCTGCAAATACTCTCCCTTTGCTTTCACACAGCAATGTCAGTTTTCCATGCTATTTAGCATCTTTGGTCCAATTGTAATATTTTCCATCTTTTTTCAATCAATTAAAATATATACACAAAAAAAATGGAGTCAAAAAATTCCTCCTCATCGCTGCTCACTGGGAGTGTACCCACACTGTAAAATAGTTATACTGATTTCGATGTATGTAATTTGTCATGGGGATAGATTGAAACCTGGAAATAGCTTATACCTTGATAGAAGGAAAAAAAAAATTAAATTGTGTGTTAACTTGAAAGCGCCAATCTCAGGAACTACTTGCCCGATTTAAATAATTCTTGCAGTGTTACATAGCCTATTTATCGAGGAAGACTATAGGCTTATATATAAATACGTTTTATCCAGGTGCGCGGAGTAGAGTCCATGGAACAAGGGGGGTATAATTACTAATCCATCATCGTCATTTCCCGAGTCTTTTCCCAACCATGTTGGTGTCGGCTTCCAGTCTAACCGGATTCAGATGAGTACCAGTGTTTTACAAGAAGCGACTGCCTATCTCCTCAACCCAGTTACCCGGGCAACCCAATATCCCTTTTTTCGTGGCAAATCATCAAATGAACCCTCCCGCTGAGGGTGCAGCTGGAGGGAGTGTCAGACTCTTACTGACTAAAACCCACTATGCTCCTTCTGGAGGCCCCTGTGTGCCAGGGCCACGGTAGCTCTTGCGAAAAACCCTCAGCCTAGGCAGAAACTCAATACCCCTTGGTTAGACAGGTAGATAACAACTAATTCATACTTGTCAATAATCAAAATATCCTAAGATAAAATTGCATTGACAACATCCCCCAATATTTTTGGAAATAACCGCTCGCTTCCTACCGTCTTGGTTATCAAACTCATAGGTCATTGCTCTCTCCGGTTGAATGTGCGAATTGACCGGCCAGAGTAAATTGAGCTCTGGGTCCTCACAGTTCGATGTTGACATAGGTTGTAAAAAATCACGTGACAGAATTTTAATAGGGTTATAAAAGTAATAGACTTAGCAACAACCTATATTATTGTTTTTATACGCAGGTAGAATATGATAATACGTATGTCTTTGTTGACAATCTCAAGAATTACTGGACTGTTTTTGGTAATTACTAAGCTGAATAATTACTAATCTTTTTTATGCAAGGTTTTTTTAAAGCATTTATATTTTTCAAGTACTTAATTTTTATTTTCAAAAATATTGTTACTAAAATAATCGTGTCAATGACCTTCAAAGTTTAAGATTATATTGTAATTTTTATCATGTTTTTATGTAACTACTGTTTATCAAGTTATTATGTACAGACGCCAGCACATAAAGCTACCCGAAACTGTCAAATTATCCCAATCAACTTTGAACTTAAAACTTCAGCGATAAAGTTAAAAATCTATTAAGGAAATTTTATATATTGTAGTAGCTTGATGTGCTGGCGCCTGTACTTATAGTAAAAGTATCTAACAAAAATATTATGTCAGTTACCAAAAGAGAGGTCATTGAGCTAGCCTGCCTGGTTAAAAATGACTGTACCAAGCACTTATACACAGAGACAGGGTATAGATGGTATATCTAGAAGATTCTGTAGACAGCTTTTTATATATAATCCTATATAACTATTCAAAACTGTAAACAGCTGAGCTGAGGGTCCCGTGTTTGATTCCTGGTGCTGTCGACATTTGTGTGAAGAGCATGCTTGTTGGCTGTTATAATATGTATTTATAAATACATATACATATATGTAAAGTATATCTAGTTTATCAGTTGTGTTGGCACCCATAACAAAAGCTTTAATTTTTAATTAATAGCTTACTTTGGGGCTAACCTACCATGAGTGAAAAAGTGTTCCGATATTATATCTATAAAGAAAAAACATAATTTATAATTAAATTATAAATTATGATTTTTACACTATTTTTGCCCGGGTAACTGGGTTAAGGAGGTCAGATAGGCAGTCGCTCCTTGTAAAACACTGGTACTCAGCTGAATCCGGTTAGACTGGAAGCCGACCCTAACATAGTTGGGAAAAGGCTCGGGAGATGATGGTAGCTTATATATATAAGTAATATATAGGCTACTTTTTATCCGAGTGCGGGAAATGTAGCTCCCTCAGGAAGGGGGTAAAACCGCTGACGAAAGCTAGTCTAATATACATATGTATATACACAGTTAGGTTTGTCAGCGAATTTGTTAGAGTTAAACCTATGACATCATTCCTATGTCCAAAGGTCAAAGTTCCGTTGTTAGGTCGATCGCCCATAGACAATACATAGACAAACTGCATGACGTAACTATGTCTGTAATCTGAATACCTAGATAAAATATCAGTACAGTTGTTCGGCTAAGATAGATTGATACATTTTTATATTAGTCATTGTTAAAAGATAAAAAAGTAACTTATTCAAAGTAGGCTGAAAAGCATCATCAGTACTTTTTGAAGGTCAATTTTACAAAAGACAGCCCCCAAAACGCCCGCCCTTCACTATGTGTTATCGCTGGGAAGAAGAAATGGTGGAACAAACTCCCCAGCAACACAATTCTGTCTGTATGGTTTGAAGAACCGTTTCTATACAAAACAAAAATAATAATGCATGAAGTATCTTTAGTTTGAATTATTACAAATGAGAAAGTCATTCATTTTTTAATCAGCCTTTATTATTGTCCCACTGCTGGGCATAGGCGTCTTCTCGTATAGAGAAGGAATGAGCGTTAATCACCACGCTTGCTTAACGCTTGCTTGGCCATTTCGGACTTTAAAATCCAGGGTTTCTGAAGATGTTTTCTTTACATTTACGCAGTAATTGGTGTTCAAGATAAGCTTAGATAAGCTACGCACCGGTTAATCGAACATGAAGTTAAGCAACCCTTGGCGCTCTCAGTCCGTGGGTGGCTGGCGAGGTCATAACGAGTTCCTCCGTGTTTCAGAACGCACGATAAATCGGTGGATCCCTGCTGTTATTTGAACATCTTTGACAGTCGTTACAGGGAGTTATAAGCCAGATACATAGTCTGAAAGCCTTAGAAAGTGGTATTTGGTTGCCCCGGGTTGAGTGGGTCTGATAGGCAGTCGCTTCATGTAAAACACTGGTACTCAGTTGCATCCAGTTAGACTGGAAGCCAACCTCAACATAGAACGAAGGATGAGCACTCTTGCCTAAAAGTCACTTATTCGTCTTGACATAAAGGCATTTTTTGAAGGATTTTTGATTCAAATTTTGATTGACAAAGCCTACTGACTCAAAAAGTAATTTCTATAATGATTACTACGACCTTAGCCTTGTCTCCTAATAAAACAGCGTGATGATAAATCGCTCTACAAAACAGCGAAAGTATTACGGAAATCGGTTCAGTAGTTTATTAGTTTAAGATTATGAAAACAACCATTTTTTGAGCAACGAATTGTGTTTTTTTGCCTTTCTTTATTGGATTATAATTTAGTTTTTTTTAAGAACAGACGCCAGCACATCAAGCTACTATAATCTGTCAAATTAATGGATTTCCTTAATAGATTTTCAATTTTATCGCTGAAGTATGGATCACAGTTATTGGAATGGATTGATGAATTGGAAATTTGACATTTTTGGATAGCTTTATATGCTGGCGTCTGTACGTATATTAAACTAAAGGTTCATATTTTAATTTATGTATCAATATTATCGAAATAAAAATAAAGTTATGTCCTATATCTGGCTTGCGGTATTACATAAACTTACATACTTTGAACATAGCAGGAAGAATAAACATTATACACTATACAGTATACTTCTGCTTACCCCTTATTGGAATAAAAGCATGATAATACTAACAATGAATTTCTTTACTCTGACTTTAGGCTAAAATACCCAAACAATGGTTCGTTGACCTCTGGACACAGTTCTTTCAAGTTCCTCATCTAGTTTCAAACATTAGTATAATCAAGTAATTTATTATTGTATTTTTCATAGTGTTAGACGATAATTGTATTAATTTTAATGACGGAAATAAGTGCTAGGTGTAATAGAAGGAAGTAATTAATATTAATTCGCAAAATAATTAATTATTTTAGAAATTTTTTTGCAATGATTTTTAGATCGTGTTTATTTTATTAAGTATAGATTATTATAGCTTAATTAAACTTTAATCCTTAAATCTGTTTGCGTTTAAATATTGATGTTTATGCCCACAAAATCAAATGTACGTAACTTATCCATAGTCAAAACTGAGTACCAAAAAAAAAATAATAGCCTTACTTATTAAAAATTGCCAAAAAATGAGCGCTTTTAGCACCCCAGAAAATCCTAAATACGCCCTGCCCAGAAAACGGTACGACGCTACATACCTACTTATAAAAAAATAGCGTTTCTACAGCCGAGCCGAGCATTCAACTTCGGTCGTACGTTAACCCCGAGAATTTTGGCAGGTCAACGACCCGGTCGCTGGCCGCTTAAAAATAAAGTGCGAGCGAGACGGAGCTAGCAGTCAAACTCACGTCAGCTGATAGTGTAGCTAATCATCTTGTGACGTCATCCTGCATTTGAATTTCGAAGTGTTTTGTAAATTTCGAACAGTTCGTCTATGTTACCTATGGTCATATGTATTTAAGGAATGGTTTGTTTTGGAATTAGTTTTGTTTGAGGAAAATTTTTGTATGTATTTGTATTAGTACAAACTATACAACTAGTGAAATTCATTACTTTTTTCTACTGTCAAAAAGAAGAAGAAAGGACATCTGTACAAGAGAGTTTCGTAAATCAGTCAGTTAGTGATTGATACTCCCCTGCATCGGGGATCACGTAAATGTCGGTCCTGCGCCTGATCTCTCTCCGGTCGTGTCGGTTTGCCGTCCCATCGGACTATGAGAGTGAGGGAATAGAGAGTACACCTGTGTCTGCGCGAATGTGCGTGCACTATAATATGGCCTGCGCAGCTGGCTGATCTCCTTAGAGAGAACGACCGCCGTGGCCGGCAATCGGTCTGGACGATTGATTTGAATATAAATTCCTTTTCTTATATAAATAAATACCTATTTCAAACAATTTGTTTCTTCATATCAAAAATAAATAATTAGCAGACAATTATTTGAATTTTGATAGTAATAAATATCTTCTTTTATTATTGATAAATACAAAAGGACGTTTGTCTGTTATCTTCGTCATTAATATAGAAAACAGAAAAACAACTTTTAAACACCAAAAAAGAAAATTTAGAAATTTCACCTAAATCTGATCCTATACATAATTATAAGGGCCAGTTTCACAGGTTACGGATAGCCACTATCTACCAGATAAATTTAAAAATGAAACAGAATTTTTACGAAAATATCTACCAGTTAAACTATCTGGAACTTATCAGCAACCGGTGAAACTATGGCCCTTAGTATCACAAACACAGTCTAAAAAACCTAGGAATTTTAATTGTCAGTAGCTCCATACGAAATTGACTAGCTGAATCTAGTTAGACTGGGACCTTCATAGAAAAATCTAGACGGATTACCAAACCAGACAAAACCATAGACTTATTGTTAGTAATCTGTGCCTCAATTGTTATCTATTATGTATATATGTAAGTGTCTGGCCGAATAGGGTCAATGAACTTTATTTTACGTACGTACGAAAAATATAATTGTATGTATGTAATATTATATTGAAAATAAAAATGTATGTTTTAATAAATATGTATATTTATTGTTAATATCCGGTGCGAACAAGAAACTAAGCGTTTTGTTTATGGAAGATTACTTTGAGGGTTATTGTCATCTGCCTAGCCTTTTCCCAAGCTATGTTGGGGTCGGCTTCTAGTCTTAACCAGGTGTTTTACGTGGATCGACTGCCTGTTACCTCCTCAACCCAGTTACCAACCCGATACCCCTTGGTAAGACTGGCGTCAGATTTACTGGCTTCTAATTACCCATAACGACAGCCAAAGATGTACAAATGACAGCCGGGAACTCGTCATGACAAGGTGGTCAGGCATCCACGGGCCGACCGCGCCAAGCGTTGCTTAACCTTATGATCGATCGATCTGTGCGGCTGTTACTTAGCCACGAGCCACCGTGAACTCTTTACAATATAAGTTTCCAACTATAGATTTACCTCATAATTGTAGATAATTATTTCCCTTATGACAAATCATAAACAAGGCAAAATCCATAGAGTATATATCGTCATGTATACTTAGAATACCAAAAAGTATGTCATTGACCCAAAAAAATAAACTATACGGTGTTTGTTATTAATTATTTGTATATTATTACTTGGAATTGTAATATATATTATTATACAGGAAAGGTATAGCTTCCTTTTTTGCTAATTCCTTTAATAATTACAAATCTTTCCTTAATTGTTTTTTTATTGTATAAATTGTTAATATTATCGTTAAAGTTTATTCATAAAAAAATCAATATATTATCAGCTGCCTGGATTTTTTCAAAGCTATGTTGGGGTCGACCCCAGTCTAACTTGATGCAGTTGAGTACCAGTGCTTTACATGGAGCAACTGCCTACCTGACCTCATCAACCCAGTTACCCGGGCAACCCAATACCCCTTGGTTAGACTGGCATCAGACTTACCCGTAACGACTGCCAAGCATGTTCAATGACAGCCGGTACCTACAGTTTAACGGCCATCCGAAATACAGTCATTGGTATCCAAGATATACTTAGAAAGTACATATGTACAAACTTAGAAAAGTTGCATTGGTACTTGCCTGACCTGGAATCAAATCCATGCCCTCATACTTGAGAGGTTGGCTCTTTAACCTCTAGGCCACCACGGCTTTAATGAGCCATTTACTTATTTTGTACATTTTTATAGCATGTGGTATAACGATGAATTTTAAATTTGGAACTTATCTTTATGTAAGTTATTCAGTTCATTGGAAGATAAGCATTGTTTTTGAATTTAGAACGTGTGTTAGAAACAGTGCGTTCCTTATTTAAAACGTTTTTCGTAATGCAAATACAATATGGCTGCCGAAATAAAATGAATATTTCTAATTCGTTTACACACACGTAATTTTATATTTTTGTTCACGATGTGTTATTAAAAAGACGGTTTATATAATACAATTTTCTACAGAAGTCTAAGGGCCTAGCTGTTTCGGCACCTCTGAATAAGTTCTAGTTAGTTTATTTGGTAGATAACTTCATATAAATTCTGTTTCATTTTTGAATTTATTCGGTAGATAGTGGCTATTTAGACAAATTATTTACTGAAACTGAAACTAGCCTTTAGTCTTTAGACCCAGATGTCATTAGTCCTAAGCCAAAACCCAACTCGGGACTAACGTTTCCTCTTAAAAGTAAAAATACAGTAAAAAAACATGAATAAAAAAATCTGAATCACGTCAAAACTGTGCCCTTCCGGGTTCGAATCACGCATTCAAATTAAAACGGACCATCCTTCAACATGACACCAATGAAAAACGCAAATACAAATATTACGAGACAGAACAAACAGGAGATAAGCCATCACTCTGATAAACAAACATAAATTAACAATACTACTTATGCGTCGACTTTTTTTTACCAAAACATTTTCGTCGGGACCAACAACCCGAGCCAAAGAGCAACGCACTCAGCACCAGACGTACTAGGGAAATACCTTTAGACAGCGCCATCTCTTATCAAGTAGCTGTACTAAAGGTCAAACTTGAAGGTTAATGAACTGAGGTTGAATTACATCCTATCAAAGATGATTGTTTGACTATTTTTGGTTATGTATGTAATGGTTTCGTGTTTGTTATAATATGTAGTGTATTTTTGGTAATGATGTTTGAATAAAAAGGCTTGATAATACCTACCTATAATAATAGTAATTGGTTTTAAAATTATGTGCGTTACGGTTAGTTAAGGAAGCTAACAATTTGAGAATAAGTCTTAGGCCCAGTTTCACAGGTTACGGATAGCCACTATCTACCAGATAAATTCAAAAATAGAACATAATTTGTATTAAATTGTCTGTCAGATAAACTATCTGGAACTTATCAGCAACCTGTGAAACTGGCCCTTAGTCTAGTAAGAGTATTATAGTATAAGAATGTTAGTTGTAATGTTGCGACATTTCTTCTAATATTCAAGTAACCCTGATATTGCAGCTTCGGCACTTGTAGAATAAAAGTGGCCGATCATGCCGAATATATAATTTAAGCGTAAGTTTTGCTAATCTAAGTTAATAAATCTAAATTAATTAATGTCCTCTAGATAAAGTATAATCTACATAAAATGTCTATTATTAAACGCTTGATTCTTCCGGCCAAAACATCTTAATAAGCAACACTTAACAATTCCCACGTTTCTAAAAAGCTTAACTAACTTGCTAAAACGTCTTCACAAAGATATATTGACCTCAGAATGATCTAGAATTGCAATAAAACAATTTTAACACATCCTAAACAAAAATTATTTGTAAATACCGCCATCTATTGCCGAGGGGCCGAACCAAAGTTCAAACTGCCAAACTGAGGTGAACGACCCCGTGCGCGGGCTTATCTTTGTATTATGTTCCTCTTATGACGCACGCTTGATTTATTTTTTCCATGCAGTACGTACCTCGTCAAGGAAAATGAGTATTTTTATTGCAATCATCGTTACTGTGTTTGTTTTGCGTAAAGTTTTGTAAGCCATTTAGTCATTAGACAATGACTGTTCGAATTTCAAACGTTCGCTCCGAAAGGGATTTTCTTGGCGTTTGAAAAATCGATATTGCGATCTTTTTTTGTGATAATGGCAACTCGCAGTTAGGAGCCTAGGAGGCTGTTTACTGCTTAACTTCTTCTTTGAGGTGTATCTAGGGTATTAAACTAATTATAGTTTATTATTTAATCAGGTTAAAATGGTTCACATCAAGCTAATTCAATCTGTCATTAATAGATTTTTAGTTTTATCGCTGCTGCATATGGTTCAAAGTTGATTGGGTAAATTTTACATTTTTCGAGTAGCTTGATGTGCAGGCGTCTGTACATTATTTTGTATCCAAAATTATCCAAAAATAATATTATTTCGTATAAAAAAACCGTATAATGAAACGGTAAACTTGAACAACACTATCAAACACACAAAGAACTATAATAATACCAGCCTAAAAAAATAATAATTGAATGAAATATTGTTATTGGACACACGTCTACACAGCAAGCTATACAAAACTAGTATAAGCTGACCTTTCAATTAGTAGAAAGACCATATAAAGCGAGTCCAAGACAAACTGGTTATGTATAGCTTGATACTACACGCCTACAAAAAAAAACTAATCTATTGGTACCGGGAGGCACATGTATTTAAAAAACCATCAATTCTCTATGGGATAGTAATTAATCATTTGGGTTTGTACAGCCAGCACATCAAGCTACCCGAAACTGTCGAATTTTCTCAATCAACTTTGAACCATATGCTTTAGCGATAAAGTTAAAATTGATTATTAAGGAAATTTGACAGATTGTACTAGCTTGATGTCTTAGCGTTTGTACCTTGATCCTGGAAAGAGAGGCCCGTACCTAGCTATGGGACTGTAGGTAGGTATTTTAAGACAAATACCTACCTAGTCATCGTCTCTTCAATTCTGTGAACAACCTTTCCCAAACATAAGCCAGAGAATCTTCAAAATTTAAATTCATTTATTCATTTTGTGAAACATGGATGATTACAGGTGTTTTTTCATTAATTAATGTACAGACAAAATTAGTTTTAGAAATGTTAATAATATAAAAGGTTCGAGTATATTGATGTCAAATTAAAAAATATGTGTCAATACAGTCGTGAAAGGGTTAAAAAAATATAAATTATCGTCAGAATTTGTCATCCAAATACTCTTTGACTGAATAATATACCTTGTCTTTTAGTAGCTTGAAGTGCTTATTTTTAAATTAATTATTTTCTTACTATTTCTTACATCACAAGGTGATTTATTTATGAATCTGAAAATCAGTCTTAGAAAAAGTTCCTCGGTTTCAAAACAAATTTTTGAATAAAGGTTTGCCAACTCTGCTTTGTCATTAGTCATTAGAATAACAATATGTCATCAGTTGGTATTGAAACAAAAAATAACTATAATGTAGGCGTACCAATTTAGAAGATAGACTCCATAAACAATAGCATATAGTTAAGAGCGAATGAGATAGATTTAAAAATACACTGCTCTTTCTTTCTATATATGCACAGTCGTCAGCACATCAAGCTACTACAATCAGTCGAATTTCTTTAAAAGATTTTCAAGTTTATCGCTGAAGCTTATCATTTTCAGAATTTTTTTATCGTTCACTGCTGGGCACAGGCCTCCTCTCACACAGAAGGATTGAGCGTTAATCACCACGCTTGCTCAATGCGCTGAAGTTTATGCTTATGATACTTTGACAATTTCAGGGAGTTTGATGTGCTGGCATCTGTACTAACAGACTTTGGGATTTTTTAAACCACCCAGAAAAGGAGCTTATGGGTTTTTACGAACATTTCACAAATGTAAGCCTGCAAGTTGGTGATTGATACACCCGTGCATCGGAGAGCACGTAAATGTCGGTCCTGCGCCTGATCTCTCTCCGGTCGTGTCGGATTGCCGTCCCATCGGACTATGAGAGTGAGGGAATAGAGAGTGCACCTGTATCTGCGCAAATGTGCGTGCACTATAATATGTCCTGCGCAGCTGGCTGGTCTCCATAGAGAGAACTGCCGCCATGGCCTACAGTTATAATCAAAAATGTCTACTTCATAATGACCTAGAAGGAAGGTTGAAAACATTTTCTATAAAAACTAATTAGTTAAGTTTTAGTTGGGTATACTGCAAGCTATCAACAGCGGTACGATACAGGTGTGCTGACCAGGTGCTAAATCAAGTTGGCAAGTCGCTCACACCGCCGTCACTGGAATTCCAAACCGTACTTAATACTTTGTTAGAAAACTTAGGAGGATGCCAGCAAATCAAGTTAACTGCAACCTGTGAAATTTCCTTAATAGATTTTCAACTTCATCGCTGAAGCGTACGGTTCAAAGTTGATTGGGAAAATTTGACAGTTTTGGGTAGCTTGACGTGCTGGCGTCTGTATTTTAATAAGGTGATAAGCTATTCATAGATTTATTTCATATTTGACTAGGTAACTTGGGTTGCCCGGGTAACTGGGTAGAGGAGGTCGGACAGTCGCTCCTTATAAAACACTGGAAGCCGACCCCAACATAGTTGGGAAAAGGCTCGGGAGATGATGTATATATAATTCAACACTTATAAAACAATATGTTTAATTCCAGTAAATAATATGCGACGTGGGCTATCCGATTGGATACGCCATATTGTTATATGCAAAGTAAATAAAAAAACAATAAATTGCAATCGGTCAGCGAACGATTATCGAAGCTATGCAATTAACTATAAAAAAATGTTATGACATAATGTGTATAGCCGGTCGGTGACCCAATGTGTTACGCAGACCGTACAGCGCCATCTAGTAGCGAGTTTCTGTCCTCAATGAGAGTTAATTAAATTATTATACTTCAAATTGCTATTGCTAACAAAACTTAAAAAGTCATTTTTAACGTTTAAAAATACATTTTATTTCTGATCAATTTTCTTGTTCGCTTTAATTAAACGTTAGTGATGAAAGTTCGACTACTCAACGCTAGATGGCGCTACGGGCGCGCCTTAAAAACCATACCGCCAAAACCGCACCTAACTTAATTGGTGTAATTGAACTGAATAATGAATAAAATATTAATAAATACGGAATAAAACAAGTTGTTAAGCGTTATGCGTTTGCTATTACGCATTATGAAACCGTATTCAAGTTGGTTACCTAATACGGCCGCTCGCCGTACCTCGTAATCGACCCCCACTGCTCAAAGTTGGCAAATTCCAAGGTTACCAGTTATGAATACAGAAAGGGTCCTTTAAGATAAAAATTCTCTTTTACAGAGTCATTATGAGCTGACTACGCTGACGTCACTAGACAGGCGCGCTCAAAGGGACTGCGGTTTTTTTTATTCTGCCAATATTGGAGGGGACAGATGTATTTAAATGTAGGGGTACTTGATAACATAATAGTATACCACTACTTTCATTAAAGTTGTCTCAAAAGGGCTTCAGCGTGTTGGCTTCGGCCCCACGTTCGCCTTCCAAAAGTTCGGGACTCTATAGTCCCGAGTGTATAACAGAGACATACATAATAACAGCCTTTATTAACTATTTTAATATAAAGTAACATTATCCTAATATTTATTATTAAATTGAAAGTTTATAAGTATAGATAAATGGATTGACTAATGTTTTTTACTCTTTCGCGTTAAAAGTACTGAATGGACCCGTGCGGGTATTACTTACGGCCGAAATTAATAACCTATCTATCTGTTGTTTTGTTTTACCGGCCTTAGTGCTAGATTCAAATTTTTAACATTTACTTTCTATAAGCCTGGTACTAACGCAAACACTTTTTAACCGACTTCCCAGAACGGAGGAGGTTCTCAATTGATATAGAATTTGATATTTGCTCATTACTCCAAATATTTGCGTGAAAATACTTAATTTGAAAAAATAAATTCATTAATAAAAGCAGTACATACATTTGGACGACGTAGCAGGCACTGTTACGCAACCAGTGTAATCTAGAAATGTCTAGCTGGTAATGGTATGTTTTGTATGCTACGGACATGGTGGGACATTGAATCGATAATGTTGTATGTGGAAAAATTCTAGTGAAATCATTCTTTGGAAATGCTGACAGACTTTTCAATTCAAATTTTAAAATGAAAGAGGAAAAAAATAAAAAAAAAAACTCTCAAAGGTTGATTGATTACTATAATTATTGAAATTACCTTATTAGCGTAGTTGTAATATTCAAATCGATAAAAACGTTGACCTTACTACAAAAAAGTTAGACTGACATTTGACACGTGTTTAACTAAAGAGAAAATTTTATGCATAATTGTTTTAAGCTCGTGTCAAATGTCTGTCTAACTTTTTGGAGTAAGACTCATATCTATAAGAAGTACCTAATCTAGACTAAAATTGACATCTTTACCGATATCAATGTTATTCATCCATACTTAAGTATGTAATCTCTTTTTATGTCTGGACTCTAAAAGAGACTGTGACCCTTGACTTTGTTTCGGCGTTTCTTCTCAAGATAGTCAGTTAGGAAATGCCGACCTCATCACGTTCTTTCTTTAAAAAATGTGTTGACGTGTAAAAGTGTTGATTTCAACCTATTTGCAAAATAAATATCATTTATCATTTAATACATTATAATGTCTACTTCAAGTTTTTTCAAAAAAAATAAAAAAGACAATAAAAATATTATCAATAGCTAAACATTTGTTTTAAAGTATCCTTACACAATACACTGAATAAGTTTCCGAACGCAACTGGGCCAGAAGTTCAACTTTGACCTCGAATCCGATTGAACCTGAGTTCCAAGGTCACAGAGGTCAGATTAGGGCCGTTCGAGAGCTAGCCCAAAACGTGTCAGGCTGTGACCTGTGGCTGACCTACATATGTTACAAGTTGGAGGTCGAAGTACGTCAATGTTTGCGGATTTTGAGAATAGCCTATTGGTCTATTGGGGAGAAACAGATTAATTATCGTAATAAGAAGTTATTTTTTTTACATTGCCCGCTAATCAAGGTACTGCAATGTGTCAAAATTTTCTGAATAGATTTTTAAAGCATAATAATAATAATATGGTTCATTGTTGATTGGGAAAATTGGACTGTATCGGGTAGCTTGATGTGATTGCGTCTGTATTTTTTTGTCACATAAAAGTAGCACACACAATCAAGTATAATGTATAGGAATATTTACATGAATTAAGTTATTTTGTTTTTTTAAAATAACGTTTCTGCGTGGATATATGACCAAAAATATCTATGGTCATATTATGTCAGTAGAACATTACAAATCTTTGAAAACTCTTATTCAATTTTCAGGAGACGATCTCAATCTAAACTCTAAAGTTAGCAGTTACCTAAGTTATTACAGGGTGCAATTAACCCATTTCTCTCGTTAACCAGAACAGTTACAAACCCTGTTAGTGTTCAAACTACAATAAATTACCGTTGTGCGTGACTTAC
Organism: Heliothis peltigera; assembly: GCA_958496145.1. Classification (NCBI taxonomy): domain Eukaryota; kingdom Metazoa; phylum Arthropoda; class Insecta; order Lepidoptera; family Noctuidae; genus Heliothis; species Heliothis peltigera. The sequence continues at coordinate 2,840,444 of OY292348.1, read as the reverse complement.
GTTTCTCACAGCGTCATATTGTTACAACTTAGCTGTTATATCTTTTCCCGTTTTAACTAACCCTACGTTACATTCTCATGTCATCTGCCTAGCCTTTTCCCAAGCAATGTTGGGGTCAGCTTCCAGTCTTAACTGTAGGCAGCTGTGTACCAGTGTTTTATACCTATATCACATCTATCGTCATCTTTAGCTCCCTGTCTAGCCTTTTCCCTAGCTATGTTAGAGTCAGCTTCCAGTCTTAACCGTATGCAGCTGAGTACCAGTGTTTTACGTGGAGCGAATGCCTTTCTGACCTCCTCAAACCAGTTACCTGGGCAATCTGATACCCCGTGGTAAGACTGGTTGTCAGACTTCTAACTACCCGTAACGACTGTCAAAGATGTACAAATGACAGCCGGGACTCATTAATTTAGCGTGCCTTCGTCATGTCAAGATGGTCACTCATCCAAGGACCGTCCGCGCCAAGCGTTGCTTAACCTTATGATCGATCGACCCGTGCGGCTGTCACTTAGCCACGAGCTCCTCGTTTATATTCTCATGCAAATAATACCCATTCACCAAATTCACTATCCCTTTTAAAAATCAGCGTGTACCATACAAAGAAACCCCTCAAAATATCCCTAGCAACTAACAAGGAAATTGCAAGACACCACGTGGCCTGAAAATAGGTCATCCTTTATCTTTCGACAATTTAACTATGCCCTGTCCCTTTCTTTCCATTGTGGGACGGTGGGTGCGACAGAGAGAGCTGAATTTAAAGTGCTCCCCTCGGAACTTGATAGTGTGGCTATAGAGGCTGGCCAGTTGACTTTTGTTACTTAAGGTTAGATGTCATGATGTATCCTGAGTTGTCAGGCAGCCAGGCTTTCTGTGGTGACATCAGGAAGTGGCCTGTCACGATAGCACTAGCATTCCTTCTAGCAGTTTTGTTTGTAACCAATGTAAAGTCGTGTGACTTAATTGAATTGAATCATATCGCTTGTTAAGTAGGCATAGCATGCTAGTGTTCCAACCAACGCGTGTATTTTTCTTGCTTTTGTGGTTTTGATAAAAGTTGCTCATTGAACTTTAGTTGTATTTTACAAATCTGTGACGTCAAAAATCTTGCTTTCATACAAATTGCATACGAAGTAATCGTTTTTGACAGTTCAATAAGAGTATTGAATATGACTAGTTGTCAACTACGATATTTTACATGAAATGCTATTATTTTCCTGTAAAAAAGATAGCATTATTCTAAAAATTCACTTATTTATACAGCTTGATATAAAATACTTTGCAACGGGCATGAATTTACCGTGAAACTTAGACAGCAAGTTATCTTTTCCGTCAAAACCAAGATACGAATTTATCGATATTGTGTGTAAACAATTGGAGTTCTGCGGTTTCATGCTATGATTGTTACTCGTTACCTATTTTGTTGGAAATCGAGTTTCAATAATAATAATCAGATTTATCTATAGAGCTTAACAATGAAATATTATCCATATCCAAACTATCCTCATCATGATATACTGCGCAGGAGTCATTTCAAAAACCCTACATTATAGCCTCAACTCAAATTAAACGTAAAGCTACAGAGCTCTTATCCTTAAACCCTGGACTGTCTAAAGAACACCATGTATACATAAGAAAAAATATAAAAAATCCTATGAATAATGAAAAATAAATATATATAAAAAACTTAAGTTAAGTATTTAGGTAATTTTCATTTGAAAATGTGAATATTTTCAAATTAAATTGGGAAATGTCATATCTCATTTGTTTTTTTATTACTTAAGACATTTGAGGGGTTAAAATGATAAGCTAAATTAACAGTGACGGATTTCTTTCTGAACAATCTAATTATTACAGTCTGTTCCATTTCTGACTCCCAAACTAGGTAGATCTTGTATGTCAGAAGTCAGAATAGTAATAAATTCAATATACATAGTTTTGATTGACAACTTTTTGTTGTAATTTGAAAACTTTGAATCAATAAAATTGGTGCTCGTTTTGTAATATTTCTAACCTGCATTTATCTAATAAATTTATTAATTAATTTTAGAAAGATTAGTTTATATTTATATTACCTGCAAATATGTAAATGCATTAAAATATGTGTCGCTAATAATAACACAATTGTTTATGTTTTAGATATCACAAGGTAAGGAAATAATATAGTAATATAGCTCAATCATAGAACTATAATAGTCAGAGAAATCCAGTCGTCTCTATTAGGAAAAAAAGCATTTATTTTTAATTCTTGATTTAAAAGAATTTCTTGTAGAATATATAGCTAGAATATGCTTGTATCCTTAAAATAAATTTATTATGTTTTAGTTCACAATTAAAAGAAATACTCTACATTATTATTTTCTTCAAAAATAAACTATAGGTTAAGAAATAAATGCGAGTAAAAATTCTTGATTTTAGAAATAATGAAAACTTTAAAAACTCTTTGTTAAGCTACTTAATTGGTTGCCAACATACTGAATTCTGGGCGTCATAAAGAATAATTAAAACCAATTTGCCATTAGGAAGTTACAAAATGGCTAATTTTAAACATCACCCATCACACAACCGAGCTTATTATTCCATTATTAAAGTTACCGTGACCAATTTAAACTTTATGCACAGAAAACAGTTAGCTAAACAGTTAAACTGTAATTAAAATTCACATGCAAAACTCACTTCACGCCTGTAATTGCGTAATTAAAAATTATTTTAAAAAAAGTTACGTAAAAAAAAAATACGAAACTTTCGAAAAAGAAAATGGTCGCCGCAAGTTGCCGCCAAAACCGACTTGTGAACGTTTAGAAAATACGTCAAACCTCCGTCCGTCATTCCATAATTTGAATTGATTCACTGTCACTACACACCAACAGACAACACATTCACAGGACACTTTAAAATTGGTATTTTCGCGTCTGGAATTATTTCGTGTACGCGCCGAATTCGTAAAGACCCGCTCACACCGAGATGTTGCAAGCGGGCCATCGGGGGAGCAACTAGGAAATGAACACAACGACGGCGCACCGCCCGCCACACATAACCTCCTGCACGCAAGTGTGTGTAAGTGCATACGTTTTGACAACATGTGGAGTTTATTTATAAGCCTACCGCATCACTTACATTCCCAAAACAAAATCATTTTGTAATAAACTAAAAAAATCTAATAACTGTATCAGTTACACTGTTTAACAACTCTAATTAGACTCTAATAAGAATCCAACAAGACATAAATAAGACAGCAATTAAAATATTTTTAATCAAAATTATAGATCTAAAATGACAGATTAAAAATCTGAGACATAGCGGTTTGAGAGAAAAATGTTACGCGCCTAAATCACAACAACCGTTATTACATAACAGTCGGCTAGAGTGAAACGGGGATAGTTTTTGTACGTGCTAAAAAAAGACAGAACATCGAGGTTGTGTAACTCAACACAGGGAAAGCTCACACGTACTTTCTTTATACACGCTAAACACGTGTGCGTCGCTGTATATACTATTACGTGTGCGAGTGTGTGCGCGTCTTTACATTTTTGAAATTCGAACGAAAGAGCGTAAGTGTCGGGATGGATTTTTCAAAATGGACTCTTCTTTTAGAAATATGGAGTGCAATATTGAGCGTTGACTTTAAGACTGTAAGGTCGAAATTGGTGTTTGGATGAGCGTGCACGGCAGCTTTTTGAAGGGGTTCAATGACACACGGTTTGGCACGTTCCTTAGGCCCACCGATTTTTTCAAATGTACTGCGGAGTAGGTTGAAAACGCCACAAAAGACGTGATATTTCCACAGAACTAAAACTAGGGCATGCGTAGTTGCTGTTATGGCTCTTTTAATCGATTTTCCTCGAAACAGGAGGATAAACTTTACACTTTTAACAAGCGGAATTTCTTGCATCCTAATATACATGTTATGAATCGCTCATAGCGAGAATTGACCGAAAATGAGGACATGCGTGATAGGCTATAAATCATCATTATTGAAGTGTCGCTACCCGATGGTAGATGGCGTTGTAATAAATTTTATTGCTCAACTCGATATTATTGTTTTGTTTACTCTTATTTTTTTTTTCGTAGTTTTTATTATCCATGAATAACTTACAGTGGATTTTATTTGACTTAATGAATTATACATCAGGAATTTCCCGCCAAAAATATCGTAGTTATGGTTGTATTGTGAGTTTGTTCGAATATTAATGTCGAGCTAAAGTGCGTGGCCAACAATGTTGGTTATGATAAAAATATTTTAAAAAAAGTTGACTTGGCGTCAAACTACTCAATAATCGGAAATAACCAATTAAAAATTATGAATTACTAAAAATAAACGAATCTTTGTCTCAAAATAGATGCTTTACTGTAAAATTACTATTGCATCACAGCGGAGGAAGTGAAATAACAGCCATAATATTTATATAGCTATCCCTTTCCGGCTATATGGCGTCATCTTTGTCGCACGAGGAGAGTTCCTCATTTGAAACGCGAAGCCGAGGGACGTCGCGCTATCTCGCTCGCGCAACAGCGAAGTTGTGTATAGCTAATATGCTCGTGCAAGGCAACGGAGGGTATTGACCTGTCCTTGCTTTGTATGTGTGCAGCCTTGCTTTACTGTTATACGTTGTTTGTATGTATTGTACGTGCATCGTAAGGATCGCTACACACTGCCTCATATTTTGTGTAGTAAATTATTAAAAGCTTTTATTTAACTTGCCGTGTATGTTACGGTGGATTCTTTGAACTCAATTTTGAAGTAGATATCTTCAACTGATTGAGCTGAAATTTTGTATACACGTTCAGTTTGGATGACAATGCAACATATGTTATATGACGTCATTCTAAATCCAAGATGGCGGAGTAGTTATATTTTAATGAATTTCAACAATATGGGTATCAAATGAAAGGGCTTATTGAGAGTGACTTAAAAAATAATTTGACGTTATTCTAAATCCAATATGGCGGACTATAAAAGCTTTTTAAAAAAAGATTTTTCTTCTAATTTATTTTATTTTAATTTTATGTAAAAGTTTGATGTTTATACAAACCACGGTAATTGATGTTGAATGATTCCATTTTTTCTTGCGTGTACGGTAACTTACCTGAAATAGAGAAAGGGTTATCGTTAATCCACATTGTACTTCATAAAAACTGGAAAAAAGATCTTGCGTTTCAGTTTCTTCTAAAAAAATAGTTCTACTTTATAAATGACGTCATCAGCTATGAACCCTTTAACAGTATTCAGACTAATATCACTATCCCCACTTAACCCACCCAAAAACTACAAAAAACTTCCTAAAATACAAATACGGAACCATAACTCAGTCAAGCAAGCAAAGGAAAAACCTGAAAACAGCCTAAGCCACGCTTATAAAAAAAAAGTTGCGTCAGAGCCCATAAAAAATGTCTGCCAGTCGTCAACGTTGGCATTACATCACTGTGGTACGCCTGTGTGAGTGACGCACACGTCACGCACACATGCACACGTGTACGCTGTATACACGTGTTCTGTTCACGTGGGGCGCCAATGTGTGGGTGCGGCCTAATCTTTAAAGGAATGCGGGTTTCATACGAGTACTTTTTAAAAGCGCTGAAAAGCAAAATTCTTTGACTGCCTCGCCACCCTTTATGTTTTTACTTTTTAAAGTTTTTTCTCGGCTTTTTTTTTGCTAGCAAATGAAATGGATTGATGCGGATTCGCTTTGAGCTCTTTTTTTTAGTTCCACTTTAATTAGAGTTTTAATCGCACGCAATTAAATCTAGCATAAACTAAACGTTTAATTAATGTTCAAATATTGACCAAAAACTGGTTCTTTATTTGAAAATTGTTTACCAAAGCGACTGTCAAACGTCAAATGGCTGTTTTCTCTTTTTAAAATATGACAGAAATGTCAAAAGTTCATAGACAATTGACATTTGATATAGAACCGCTTTGTACATGCATTTATATTCTCCTGGTAGTCAAAGGTCCAACAGTACTGCGTTTGTCTTCGTTAAAATAGCGGATAACTGATGGATTTGTATTATGTAACTGCTGCCTCTGAGTCATGGCGGCCGAGCCTAAATTCTCCAACTTAGAATTTGCTGAAGGGATGTATCTGAAATCTTTACTACTTAAATTATAAAGAGGAAATACTTGATCGTTTGTTTGAATTAAACTTTTGAACACTACATCAAAGAAAGATAGACATGCCCTCAGCGCCAATCTAAGAATTCATCCATATATACCTACAAAAAAGTAGTGAGCAACCGTCTATTAATTAATAACTTAAAAGTCTGTCATGTATTCGTGACCGTGACGTGCTGGGCACTTTTTGGCTTGTCATCTATGCGTGACTCTGGCGGTCAAAAGTATATACTACAATCCGTCAAACTACCTTAATAGATTTTCAACTTAAAGCTAAAGCCTATGGTTCAAAGTTGATTGGGAAAATTTAATAGTTACGGTTAGCTTGATGTGCTATATGAGTCAAATCACTATCTTTATTTTTTTCAAATATAAAGATTTAATAAATTTATTTATTTGTGTAAGTATAAATGTGTAGTTACTATATAAATTGCGAATAAATGCATATATTCATAGTGAATCTATTTGGTATGCACCTCGGGGAGGTTTAGAAGTAGGTTGCACCGGAAAATGCATCTTACTGCAGTGAAGGTAACGGAATCATTGACCGACCTTGAAATAGACTAGAACGCAGGAATTAGAAGTAAATACCTATTCAAAAGTGCAATTTAATAATGTTTAAGTATGTTTTTTTTTATTTACAATACATAAATAAAAAGTACCTTAAAGTTTTAGGGCCAATTTCACAATGTCCGAATAGCCACTATCTACCGAATAAATTAAAAAAAATGTAACAGAATTTGTATGAAAGTATCTACCAACTTAACTGGAACTTATTCGTAGGTGGTGAAACAGGCCTTTAGTGTTTTTGGATGCTGTAATAAATTGATTGATGTTTGATAAACTAGAACTTCAGGTAGTATTATTTTTAGGCAAAAGAATCTAATTATTTTAAGAGAAGATGATATTATTTTTAATTTATTTTGTATTGTTTACTGCAGGTTTAGCATGACAACCGTAGAAACAAGTTTTGTTTACCGGAGAATGGACATAATGACAGAAAAGTGACAAATTGACATAAGATTTCTTTTGACATTTTTTGAAGATTTTTTCTTGTCTTCGATCGACATAAGTCTACAAGTGATTATATGCAAGTTGACAGGTCGCGCCATGCTCGGGCAGAAGACATGTTGACATTGACAGAAAGAGCTTTGTCTTTTCTTGATAGAATAGATATAGAATCGCCATGCTGAGCCTGCTGGAGATGTAGCCTCTTTGCGTTTTATAAATTATATTTTGAGACTGGGCTATAAACATCAATTAAATCAAATACAGAATCGCTTTAAAAGTACTTAAGTTCTTAGATAGGTTTTTTTTATTCATCATCACAGCCTATTTAACGTCCCACTGCTGGGCACAGGCCTCCTTCCAAGGAGAAGGACTGAGCGTTAATAAAGAAAAAATCTTCAAAATTGCCCCTACATAAATTTGTAAAATGCATTATCTATCTGTTTATCTCTTTGGTTCGATATGGAGAAAAAAGTTTCAATATAATTTTTTATACCCCTGCGTGGTGAATTTTCCTGCAAAACAAACAGTAAATAAAATTATTCCCAGTGTGTGACATACATACAAACAAACGATATCAACATGCAATGAACGAAAAAAAAAACACCTATTAACATACATTATGTATAACCAAAAACCGCTATTTATAAAATAATAAAAAACTCAAGAACCCGTTGCAAAAACCTGACCTACTACAATAGTTGCACACATTTATATGTACACACATACACATACATACATACATGCACACACGTATAGGTATTACGTGGGAACTAGCTACAATGATAATAATGATTTAGGATATTTACAAACGGTCAATTTTGCACGATGGGCGGTTTGTCGTGGGATGGGGAATAAGAAGCAGTTTTGGGGGATGTTTTAACTATTTTAATGTTGAGTTAATTAAGTAAATTGATAATGTTACGGGGTTTTAATTGGTGATTAATAGATTGTTTACTATTACTGCAAAAATAATCTAATCTTGTTTGCAAAAAGCTAATTTATTTATGTAAATACTTGATTTTGTTGTAGAATAATAAGTGAAAATACATCAAAGATTTTTATTTTTTTCAAATATCAAAAAATAATTGTTAGTACAGACGCATATCAAGCTACTACAATCTGTCTTTCCCTTTTAGATTTTTCACCTTTATGGCTGAAGTTTATGGTTCAAAGTTGATTTTGAAAATTTAACACTTTCGAGTAGCTTGATGTGCTGGTGTCTGTACCTATCGGAATTGATTAAGCTACTCAATACTTTCACAATGCAATTTTTTTCAAATCAATACGTTAGTTATTGCATTCCACTTTTTTTTAGCAAACGTCATGTTCATCTAAGATTTTATCTACACAAGTATAATTTATAAATGCATAAAACTGAAGGTTATTTATAATCATAATATTCATAACATCATACTAATATGACAGTCTCATCCTGACAGAGATAACTCTAATTACGCAATTCCGCAGTTAAAATTGACAGTTAAATTGCTCGCGTGTAAGAATCCTAATAGATCTATCCATTGCAAGAGTACTGACTTATATATTGCCTAGGTCTAGCCGTTATGAGTCAGTTACGTTGAAATAGTATAATACAATTATTGTCTATGAATTCGTGACTAAAATCGTACATTTGTTAGAGGAAAAATGTTTTTTTTTATGGTTAAGATAAATAGAGCTACCGTAGCCTTGACGTGCCTATGTTGAATGTCCAATTCATCATCATCTCCCGAGCCTTTTCCCAACTATATTGGGGTCGGCTTCCAGTCTAACCGGATTCAGCAGTGTTTTACAAGGAGCGACTGCCTATCTGATCTCCTCAACCCATTTACCCGGGCAACCCAATACCCCTTCGTTAGACTGGGGTCAGACTTACTGGCTTCTGAGTACTCGTAACGAGAGCCAAGGATGTTCAATGACAGCCGGGACCTACAGTTTAACGTGCCATCCGAAACACAGTCGTTGGTGTCCAAGATATACTTAGAAAGTACAAAGTACAAAATACTTATGGAATGCCTAGTTATATCATAATCCAACATAAATATCTAATATTAAGAACCGGTTTATGATATACATTTTGAATTATTCCACAGCAAATTATTGACGACTGTTTTGCATTTTAAAGAGTCAGTGTTGCCATATTTGAATTATGTGTTTTATGAGTATTTGTCTTTGGACAGATTTGACCTAAGCATTCGATTTGATAAGGTTTGTTAAAACTAACAATTATCAATAGTTTTGAGGACATAATAACCCATACTTTTAAAATGAGGTAATAGGGATGTGGACAACTAGTCAAATTCAATACTTTTATTAGAACTGTCAAAAACGGTTACTCTCTATGCAATTTGTATGAAAACGCAAACTATGACGACACAGATTTTTCACATCAAGCCGTATACTTATTTCGATTATATTATCAGTGAAAATAAAATCAATTATCGGTTCAAAACGATAAATTAAATTGACATTATTTAAAAACTCTTTGCAAGATGAATTTTAAAAAAGTATTTTGTTTTTGACGTAGTCCACATCCCAATTTAAAGATAGCTAGAATTTATGAATAAATTAACTTCTGTAGAATAACAATCTATAAATAAAATGCTATTATATTCTTATTTAATACAGTTGCAACACAAAGTGAAGCGAAAACCTAAATAATGTCATGTCAATAAGTGAAATCGAATAGACCGAATTCAGATAATATTTTATGCAATCACACTAAATTGGTTGCAATTTGCAAAAGTATTCCATTTAAATTGATTGAATCGTTTTCAAGTTGAAACACACAAAATTGATACGAAAATGTATTCTTTTTTGAGACAAAAATCATCAAAGAACCCTTCCCTTTGTGGGTGCAGCTAGAGGGAGTGACTTACTGACTAAAACTGTCATTTGTACATTTTTGGCAGTCGTTACGGATAGTCAGATGCCAGAAAGTCTGAAAACCAGTCTTACCAATGGTATAAGGTTACCCAGGTAACTGAGTTGTGGAGGTAAGATAGGCAGTCGCTCCACATAAAACACTGATACTCAGCTGCATCTGGCTAAGACTGGACGCCGACCCCAAAACAGCTTGGGAAAAGGCTAGGCATGATAACGTTTCTGCTAGCTGTAATTTAAAATCTCCAGCGAATGAACAACATATAAAATCAATTAATCAATTCTTTACATAACCTTTTATGGAAACTATTAAGTTTTAATTTATTATAATGTAAACAACACTTAATTCTTGTTAAGTAATAAATGGGGAACAAAAACGCTGGAGGTATTATGACATCTAATGACTTTTGAGTGGGGAGCCAATTAGTTGTGAATGATCGTTTTAATATTGTTTAACCAGGGGGTATTGGGTTGCCCGGGAAACTGGGTTGAGGAGGTCAGATAGGCAGTCGCTCCTTGTAAAACACTGGTACTCAGCTGAATCCGGTTAGACTGGAAGCCGACCACAACATAGTTGGGAAAAGGCTCGGTAGATGATTGTTTTAATATTGTCTCGAATTGTAAGAAGAGAAGAAGGCTGGTGTTGTTCCCCACGGTCCAAAGGCAATAGTGTTGTCCCCTACTTAATAGAACTTAAACTTAGATGTAGAACTATGGTTAATATTTGTTGTACACTTCTGCCTAACCCTTAACCAAACTAAATCGTAAACTTCCATCTGGCTTTTCCCTAGCTGTGGGGTTTGGCTTTCAATCTTAGTCGGATGCAGCTGAGTACCAGTGTTTTATGTGGAGCGACTGCCTATCTGATCTCAAGAACCCAGTTACCTAGGCAACGCGATATCCTTTAGTAAGACTGTTGTCACTTTTTTTGGTTACTTACTACATGAAACGACCGCCAAAGATGTAGAAATGACAGCCAACAATTTAACGCGCCTTCCGAAACACGGAGTAACTCGTCATGAATAGGTGACCCATCCTCGGACTGACCGCTCCAAGCATTGCTTAACCTTATGCCTTAATACTTAGCCACGAGCTCCTCTAAAATAAAGCGTAATATTATGAAGAATATAAAGTTATAACCACGCTTCAAAGTACCAGGGCAGCATAAAAAACAACAGTTCTATCAGTTGGAAAAACCCTAAAGTATCACGCTATTTTTCCTTGAAGTAGTAAGCAGAAGTGTGGCGACAAGGTGCGTAGTGCGTGAGGTCATTTACAGTAATAATGTAAATTAGAGAACGCAGTTGCGCGTGCGCTGTTGCTAGGACAGGGCTCGTTTAACTTTATTGACCTTAAATTGGACTGATGGAGTATTTGAGGGGCTCGTGGCTAAGTAAACGCCGCACGAGTCGATCGATCATAAGGTTAAGCAACGCTTGCCGCGGTCGGTCCGTGGATGGGTGACCATCTTGTCATTACGAGTTCCTCCGTTTTTTGGAAGGCACGCTAAATTGGTGGGTCCTAGTTGTCATTTGTACTTATTTGGCAGTCGCTACGAATAGTCAGAAGCCAGAAAGTCCGACTACCAGTCTTACGAAGGGGGATCGGATTGCCGAAGTTACTGGGTTGAAGAGGTCAGGCAGGCAGTCGCTCCACGTAAAAGCACTGGTACTCAACTGTATCCGGTTAAAAATGGAAGCCGACCCCAAAATAGCTTGGGAAAAGACTAGGCAGATGACTAGTGAATGATATGCTAGAGAAATCGCTTTTTAGTGATTTTGAATTATCTTCAGAACCTGCCTTGATCTGGTCGTTAATTTTATAAAGGTTTTTTTTACAGCGATGCGAAGCTTTTTGCCCTACTTACAAATAAGGCTTCTTTTGGCCTGAATTTAAAGGCTTTAAAAGAGTTATTTTTCTGCCTGAGATGACCCACTGACCTTTATTTCTCCTTTTAGATCTAAGTCGTAGTTAGAGTTTTGAGTAAGACATTATTCATAATATTTTAATTGATATAATTGTGTGTATATACAAGGTGTAAGGGACAGCACTTCGCAAACTGATAATTATTCAGTATTTTTTTCTTTCTTTCAATGCAAAATTATATTCTTTGTACGCAGACTTATTTTTTTTTAATAATACGGCTAAAATTAGGAGCTATTATGTTATAAATACCAAATTAACTCGCGTCTAGTTGGTATGTCTTCAATGCTGAACTACTAACTCAATTTTAATGAAATTTGGCACTGAACTCTCACGCAATCTATGACAAAGTAGTTTCATTTGTAGTGAGTGCCCTACGAGATAATTGAGCTTATAGTAAGTAGGTATGTGTAGATTTGCTGACTAAAAAAAAGGGAAGTCAGTATGTTTAATGACGAAGATAATCTCTAAAAATGGACATCCATCATCATCGTCTCCCGAGCCTTTTCCCAACTACGTTGGGGTCGGCTTCCAATCTAACCGGATTCAGCTGAGTACCAGTGTTTTAAAAGGAGCGACTGCCTATCTGACCTCCTCAACCCAGTTACCCGGGCAACCCAATACCCCTTGGTTAGACTGGCGTCAGACTTACTGGCTTCTGACTACCCATAACGAGTGCCAAGGATGTTCAATGACAGCCGGGACCTACAGTTTAATGAAATCATCCGAAACACAGTCATTGGTGTCCAAGATATATTTAGAAAGTACATACAAACTTAGAAAAGTTGCATTGGCAGGCACTAGGCCACCACGACTTTTTTTGCAAAATAAATAACATTTATCAAGAAAAGCCGCTAAAATAAGCTTGTTTTAACAGAGAAACGCTTTTACCTCGACGGCAACTCAAAGTAGTCATGTTTACAACCTTGAGTCCCAAGTAACGTAGCTAAAACTGATGTTTAGTTAAACTTTAAGTGATTAGCTATTCTGGACGGGTGCATTCTACCATCTGACACCTAAGTCTGTCTGCATAATGTACTACGAAGGCTTATTACTAAAATTGGTCAATGCCGTAGGCTCTAGTACCTACTTTATAGATGCATAAATAATGGTCATTCATACGTTATTTTAATTTTATTGGCGTTTAAAATGTTTTGTTTTGGTTGGTTATTTTTAAATTAATGTTTAGGTGCCAAATGCTTACCTAAATGAAAAAAATACCATATTAGTAGTATTTTTTTTCGTTCGACATTCTAATCATTAAAATTGAGAAGTCGTGGTAGCCTAGTAGTTAAAGAGCCAACCTCTCAATTATAAGGGCGTGGGTTCGATTCCAGGTTGGGCAAGTACCAATGCAACTTTTCCAAGTTTGTATGTACTTTCTAAGTATATCCTGGTCACCAATGACTGTTTCGGATGGTACGTTAAACTGTGGGTCCCGGCTGTCATTGAACATCCTTGGCAGATTAACCGTCGAAATTACAATCTTGCAACAAAAAAAAACATGAAATAAAACATCCAAACGAAAAATTAACAATAACCATTACAAAATAATATAATACGAAAATTCGCATAGTGTGTGCCAACACAGAAAGTTTTTTTGCCCACTGTGTAATCACGAGACGATGAGTAGCGCGCCGCTCAATGTTCCTAACCTATCTCTGTGTGTGTGCATCCGTGTGACCCACTTACGATCGCGTTCGGCGCACTTCGGGCGTTTCCGTCGCCCGAACATATGTCCACGGAACCGCCATCTTTACTTATTGACTGCACACGACCAACTCTAGTTGACCTATCTCGTAAATTGTTTTCGTAGCTACAAGAGTTCATTGGTATTTGGACGTCAGTAGCGACGCATGTTACGTAAAAAAACTAACAAAATGTTTACTTGACGCTTGTTTTCGCGTCTTTATCGTAGGTTTTGTCATCGCAAAGATAAAACTGATTTACTTCCTAACGTTTGAGTTTGTAAACTTCGGTGTAATGCAATATGTGTTTAGTTAGGTCTTAGGTCTCTCTGACGTGACCTAGGCGACTCTAATTAGATGTAATCATGAAACAGTGTTGTATTTTTAGAGCTACATTGTTTGTCTGCGCTTAAAAATCGAAACTAACATTGTATTTACGGCCGTTGACCATAAGCATACATAATATTAATAAAAATATCTTACACAACACAAAATAATCGATATTTAAATATTAATAAACGGTTATCAATAAATATCGTAACATCTTGTAACAGAAAGCTCGCGTGTGCATATCCGAACGTAACTTCCGCGTTCGAAATTTGTTTTTTCCCCACTCACACATAGAGACGACTTTCACCTATTCGAAAGTCAAATTGTGACGTGTGTGTGTGGCTATTTTTGTTTCGGATATGCGTTTAGAAGAAAGCTTTTACAAATAACTGTTTAATAAAAGGAATGTTTATATAGTTTTGTCCAACTGTGTTGCGGATGGCAAGTTAAACTGTAGGTCCCGGCTGTCATTGAACATCCTTGGCAGTCGTTACGGGTAGTCAGAAGCGAGTAAGTCTGACGCTAGTCTAACCAAGGGGTATTGGGTTGCCCGGGTAACTGGGTTGAGAAGGTCAGATAGGCAGTCGCTCCTTGTAAAACACAGGTACTCAGCCGAATCCGGTTAGACTGGAAGCCGACCCCAACATAGTTGGGAAAAGGCTCGGGAGATGGTTGTTTATAGTTTTGTCTATTGTTGTATACCGATAATGGTTTTATAAAAGCTCTGAGTCTTCATCGCTCTTCAATTAAATAAAATACTGAAAACTGGACATTTATTTCGAAAAAAACAAAAAAATCTGATTTAAATAGCGAACTTTTATAAAAAAAAAGATAATGATGATGCTGTGTCATCTCTCACGATGGCATACTGATTGAAGGCGCATCTGCTGAACCTTTTTATCCACAGTTCAGTTCCCTGATCGTACAAACTATTATCGTAACACAAATGGTGTTTTTCCCTAAAAACTCTCACACATGTTTTCTTCTACAAAAAAAAAATCTTGATATAACGGATGAAAAGAAAGCTTGAAATAATAATAACATAATATATCAGGACACCTTTTTCGCACACGGTCGGCTAGCCCCATGGTAACCTATTGATTTGCTTGTGTTATGGGTGCCAACACATCTGATAAACTACATATACTTTCCACATACATATATTTATATTTATTTATAAATACATTTATAACACCCAAACCACAGACAACAAGCATGCTCATCACACAAATGTCAAATGTCAAAGCTTCTTATATTGATGCTCCTAAATACATATGCCCAGGAATCGAAGCGACGACCTCTCACTCAACAGTAGCCAGTAGCCATTAGCCATATAACAGAGAAATCGTCAAATATACTCTCAAGTGTGCATTTCGACCGACAACCCGAATATACTTTCACTGGTTATGCAATGGACCAGTTTGGTTCACTGATAAGGTAATGGCGAACTGCCGAATGGAAAGGGGTGCTTTCTGACTCCGTATTTCGTACTCTAGAGCCTGGATTCCTAGCTTCTGCTACTTATACCTATTGTAGAGATTTGCAACTTTACGTTTTAAATTATGTTTTGTTGGGACTGGCCGAATCTTCAGTTTAAAATTAAATAACTAGTCTTTTTACATTTGGAGTGTCAGTCTACTATTAGCCCTCACAAGAAAATATAGACTTCCAGTAAGGGAAGACGGGACCTGGAGGCAGTGTTGCACGAGGAGTCACGGCTCTACAGTATCCCTCCCCAGAGGGGTAGGAAGTAGACTGTTTTGGTTCTTCAAACACCTTAATAGATGGCGAATAAAAAAGGGAGGTCAATCTTTTCGTTTAGCCTTTAAGATAATCGTATAACATGAAACATCTCTAAAGAGATAAGCCAGCTGCGCAGGACATATTACAGAGCTGATGTTGCTGATGTTGTAATGATGATGAGTGCTGATGCACTTGCGCAGAAGGAGCACTCTAATCCCTTACCCTCTTCGACAGATGGGACGGTAATCCGACATGACCGGGGAGAGATCAGGCGCAGAAGCGACTTCTTCCGATTTCCAGACTCCGAGCTGCTTTTGTGGAAAATTATAACAAAGAAAATTCAGCCGACCCGGGAATCGAACCGGAGATGCCATGCTCACTGTCTAGGCTACGGGTTGTTCGCAAGAGTTACCGTGGCCCTGGCACACAGGGACCTCCCGAAGGAACATAGTGGGTTTTAGTCAGTAAGAGTCTGACACTCCCTCCAGCAGCCACAGCGGGAGGGGTCATTTGATGATTAGCCACGAAAAAAAAGATGCCATGCTCAGGAGTCACGCCATGCTACCACTAGACCAACGATACAGTTAATAGGGTGAAGAAATATACTTTCTCTAAGTGCACACACGGGACTGGTCTCACGTTATCTTACGGGCTGCATTTTACATGCGTTCCCGAGGACTGCACGTGACATCTAGCTGCTTACTGTATTGCATTAATAATGCAAGGAATACTATCGTCAAATGCCGTATCACTTTTATAGGGTTACGAATAAAATCTGGTATTTAGACGTCATTTTACTTTCAGTCTGTTCATTTTCAGCGATTTTCTCATGTTTGGCTAAACGGTATGCCTTCCAATATATGCTTTTGACCGCCACATCAGAAGAAGTAAGAGCTCTCAGCGTTAAGCTAAGAATTCATCCATAAATACCCACAATATAGTAGTGAGTGCGGAATTATATCGATTGAAACTATGTAAATTTAAAACTTTAAAAGTCTGTCATATAGTCGTGACTGTGGCGTGCTGGGCACTTTTTGGTTTGTCATCTATAAGTGACTTGGCGGTCTAAATAATGTCTCCTGATTTTACTGTATTTTTTAGGAAATAGTTTTCCCTAAGTTTTAAGACTAAAATACCAATCTACGGTAGAATATCTCTCCCAATAAGTCTAACTAAAATGTACAGTTTATAACAAAGTACTTTTGAAGCATCATCTCCCGAGCCTTTTCCTAACTATGTTTCGGTCGGCTTCCAGTCTAACCGAATTCATCTGAGTACCAGTGTTTTACAAGAAGCGACTGCCTATCTGACCCCCTAAACCCAGTTACCCGGGCAACCCCCCTTGGTTAGACTGGCGTTAAAAGACAAAGTACTTTTGAAGCGAACAAAAAAAAAAATAATTCGCACCCTAACCGTCTAAGAACAAAAGTATGAACATACATAATTACAGAGATCATTATCCAACACATAATTATTTTGTACAATAATCAATTCGCTGTACCTAGGTGTACCTACATAACAAAAGATGGACCTTCACCGGATTTCGTATGATGCACGCAAGCAAGTTTTAAGTGAAGATACACGAAGGTACTACGCATAATCATATCGTAGATTTATAGTCTTTAGATATCTAAGAATAAAAAAAAAATACAAAAAAAAAAATCTTGAGGTTTGTATTAATTTTCCATTGACATGAGCTACAAAAGACTTCTTTCTTCTTTTATGTATTATCAGCAGGCTTAGCATGGCGATTTTATATCTATTCTGTCAAGAAAAGACAAAGCTTTTTCTATCAATGTCAACATGTCTTCTGCCCGAGCATGGCGCGACCTGTCAACTCGCATATAATCACTTGTAAACTTATGTCGATCGAAGAAAAGAAAAATTACTTCAAAAAATGTCAAAAGAAATCTTACGTCAATCTGTCACTTTTCTGTCATTATATCCAATCTCCGGTAAACAAAACTTGTTTCTACGGTTGCCATGCTAAGCCTGCAGAAGTCGGTTTTCACAGTATTGTAGACTAGTTATTTCTCACGGTTGGCAAGCGTCCTGGGTAAACTTCTTCCCGTACCCAAATAAAACATTGCCTATGTTCACCGGGGACAGTGTAGTTTCCCAACAGTGAAAGAAATTCAAATCGATCAAGCAGTTTCGGAGCCTATTCGTACCCAAACAAACTATCAAATTTTTCCTCGTAATATTTAACCTAGATAAACTGATTAATGGATGTCAATTGTCATTTTGGACCTTCTTTTCATATCAATCACCAACTCCCAAACTCTGGACTGTTTTTGTGAATGTTACTTAAGACGCAAAGCAAAACAGCTAGAATTCAAGGTTATCTAAGAATATAATAGTTTGGTTGCTGAAAACTTAGCAATTGTTGGTTCCACGGCTCACATTGGTTGCCGTTGAATATGAGGCAATTTGAATTATCTGGTAATTATTATCAAGGTTGTTGATAGATAACCATTGGGCCATAGGTATAGCAACCAGGAAAATTGGTTGTCATGATTTTTTTACAAATTAGTCAAAGTCCAGAATTTTAGCTTATTAAAATAACCTTTCTTATTGATCGTCTAAGATCAATTAATTTGGATAGATATAATTGGTTAGATTGAGACGGTAAAAAATAAAATACTTTGTGATATTTATTTGGTAAATCATCTTAAAATAATATCAGTTTCATTTATCATTTCGAAGGAATAACTGTTTGAATTTTTCATTGATTCTATAAGTATACAGCTAATTTAAGCAAAATAAAGTATACAGCTGTAAACAGCATGTAAACTACCAATTTATGATCAATGGTTTTAAGTCAGTATGGTTGCTTTAGTCATAGCAACCAAACTCTACTAACCAAAGCAATCTTTTGCAAAACAACGAATAACTTCAAGGACGTTTCGCAAAATTTCGTAAATACAAAATAATTGGCACTATCATCTGCCTAGTCTTTTCCCAAATGTTGAGGTCGCTTTTCATTCTTACCAGCTACTTTGCAACTGTAAATTTTTGTTTTACTGGGAGCGACTGCCTATCTGACCTCCTCAACCTAGTTACCTGGGCAACCATATCCCTTGGTAAGACTGGTTGTCAGAGATGATAATTAGCACCGGTGAATGTTTTTCGCGAATTCAAATATGAATGTCTTTAGGCTTTAAATGCGAGGCTAAATAGAAAGTGGAATTAAAGAAAGCAATTTTGTGACGTAAGGATTGAAATCGTGAGTTTTTGGTTGCGCACGTACATAATGAAGTGCTTGTTAAGTAATATTTAAATAAATAATTAAAAAATAAAGTGATTATGTGATTATACTGTGTAATGTTGCTGGGGAGTTTCTTCCACCATCTTTTCTTCCCAGCGATAACACATAGGAAGTGGTAGGGCGGACATTTTTAGGCTGTCTTTTGTAAAATTGTCCTTCAAAAAGTGCTGATTTTCAGCCTACTTTGAATAAATGACTTTTTATCTTTTTTTTCTTTTATTTTACTAGTTTTTCCCCGTAGTTCTACCTGCTGCCCGAGGGAACTACAACCCCAACAAAAAGTAAAGTAGCCTATGTCCTCTCTCAGGCTTTAGACTGTGTCTACCAACGTGGACGTGGTAGACTGGGTAGACCTAGGAAAAGCTGGCTGGACGTCGTAAGGGGTGACATGCGTGCCAATGGACTGACCAACAAGGATGCCGAAGATCATGCGAAGTGGAGGAGAAGTAGCAAGTTGCAGGTTGCAACCGGGATAACGCTCGGATGATGATGATGATGATTGTACTAAAAAAATCCAGAGCAAAAGACACATGTACAGCTTTTCGTAGAAAGGGAAGTCGTTATCTCGAGACGCGGGCAGAATCGCGGGGAACAGCTAGTTATATCTGAATTAGATTCCAATGGATTTTAAAAATTAAACGCCATCTTTAAATCGATCTTTAAAAGTCCATTAGTAAAAGGAGTTTGGTATAATCGATCCTGATAAAGGCATGTCATGTTTGATACAGCCTTAATACAAACAGCTACAAGGTTGCGCAAGCGCAAGTGCTCAGCTGACGTCATTTGTATGATTCTTAATTTGAATTGCTACTGTTTTATATGTGACACATAGAGTTCTCAGTCATTTCACTGGAAAATGCATAAGTATGATACGTAAGTACCAAAATTAATGGCGGCAAAGAAAATCAGGCAAGTCACTGCGCAGGTTTTTTTTTTATATTCGGGTCGGTTAAGTTGTGCTAGGGCGGCCGTTTTTGAGGCTGTATTTTGTAGAATTGACCTTTAAAAAGTGCTGATTTTCATCTTACTTTGAATAAATGACTTTTTATCTTTATCTAGGAAATTCATTTAGTATTAGATAGCCAAGGCTTTTTATCCGGGTCTGCCGGGGCTAAGGGTTGTTCACGCGTGTTACCGCGGCCGCGGGGTTTTATTTAGTCAGTAAGAGTCTGACACCCCCTCTAGCTGCTCCCATAGCTGGAGGGATTATTTGAGGTTTTCCCACAATAGAAAAGGTTTTCTTATGTGGGCTAATATGTCTCCCGGGACGCGTAAGAAGCCGCAGGCAGGAGCTAGCGGTCCTCAATAATTGGAGTATTATATCGACCAGCAATGAGTGTGTAATTTAAAGAGTGAAAGAGTAAAAATATTTTATGAAAGTAAGTACATATCTGTAAACAATTTGTTGAGCTTTTAGTGTTGTTTCGCTAATCAGACGTCGCGAATGCAAAATGTGTGAAATTTTCACTTTTCTTGTACGTTTACTGACTTTTGCTCCCGGTTTCACCCGTATACAAAACAAAAAACAAATACTTCTAACCATTTCTACGTTATCCTTGTGGATCCTGCGCCTGATCTCTCTCCGGTCGTGTCGGATTGCCGTCCCATTGGACTATGAGAGTGAGGGAATAGAGAGTCCGCGCAAATGCTTGTGCACTATAATAATGTCCTGCGTAGCTGGCTGATCTCCTTAGAGAGAACGCCATTATTATTATTTAATACATTCATTTTTATATTTAGTTAAACTTATGTAGACCTGCTTATTTACAAAATTAATAAAAAGTAAAAAATATATAATACAAGTAATTATATCTATATAATAATATCCTATCACTGTCTACTGGGAGCGTGTCCAAGAGACAGGCAGCATTGCCACGTTGTATGGCAATGCTTATTCTCTGACCGAAGTAATAGCCAGCCTTTGAGTCACGGGGAGCGTCAACCAGCCGCTTAGATAGTTTTATACATAGAATGGTTTTATTTATAAGTGAGATAAATATTTGTGTCAGGAAGTAAGCAGAACCATGGGATACAGCTAGTTGAAACAATAAATTCCAAAGCTTGTTTCCAATTTGATATAAACGCAAATATTAGTCACTACTTTCCCTCCAATATGTTCAGTGTTGCAACAAGGAAAATACGTCGTAACAGCGTATAACCATGAAGGTTGTAGAAAGTCGTAATATTTGCGCTGGTAACATTGTTTGTTTAAAAATAATAATAATAAATGTTGGATCGGAATTTTTCTTAGATAATTAATTAATCTTATAAAATATACATATTCCTTATTATTTTCCCTTTTCTTATTCTATAAGCCTGCTAAAATTATAAATACTGAAGTTTGTATGGTTATATGTAGTATGCAAGTAGTTAATAATATATCCAGACACCTTTTCCATTCACGGTCGCTTAGCCCCATGGTAAGCTATTGATTAGCTTGTGTTATAGGTGCCAACACAACTGATAAACTACACATACTTTACACATATATATATATTTATAAATACATATTATAACACCCAGACCACAGCCAACAAGCAAGCTCATCACACAATTTTCGACCGTGCTGGGAACCGAGCCCGGGACCTTCGCTCTGTATTCCGGCGTGGTTACCACTGCGCCCATGGGATCGTCTTCTCTTTCACGCAAATATTGCTCAATGGGTTTCGATCAAACTTGCCTTGTAATATAGGTACCTAATAAGGTAGGTATCGAATAACATGTAACGGAACAATACATAATTATATCGGAAATTAATATTAATACCCACGTGCACGTGTACCAGCGTCCAGGAAGTTGCCCCCCCCCCCCCCCTCCAAAGGAACTGCTTCCCTCACATACGTTACACAAAACTGCTATTACACATTAATCACTCAACAATCACCAATATGCTAATAAGTACCTACAATTTTTCTCTTCATTCCTATACCTAAATGCTCAAGCCCTTACTCGCTTACAAAGTTGCGCAAGAGTATTGTACTATTGGCCACGCGACTACGTTACATCACACATACATACACACATACATGTGTAGATAGTCAGATGTAACTAAGATCTTGTCGTGGTCGTGATGGCTTAGTAGTGGTTAAAACACCAGCCTCTCAAGTATGAGTGTGCAAGTTCGATACCAGGTCAGGCAAGTACCAGTACAAATTTTCTAAGTTATATGTACAGACGCTAGCACTTCAGGCTACCTGAAACTGACAAATTTTCCCAATCAACTTTGAACTTTATGCTTCAGCGATAGGGTCTGTACTTTCTAAGTATATCTTGGACACCAATGACTGATTAAAGGTGAAGAAAAACATCTCGAGGAAACCTGAACTATAAAGTCTGAAATCACCAACCTGCATTGAGTGTAAGAGGAGACCTGTGCCCAGCAGTGGGACGATAAAAAGGCTGATGATGGATTAAGATCCCTGCTTGTATACTGGCATGATAGGCTATTCGTATCACACCCTGTGGGGGGTAAGACCTTGGCTCCGGGTGTCACAGAGTAATTCAGAAATCAACAACCTTTTTTTATATAGAAAGACCTCCGCCCATTACGCGTTTAAGGTATAAACATATGAAGTAGCATGTTGCGCAAACGCATTCTCAGTTTTGTTTGTCTTTGACACATGTTACGTCACTTTAAAATGTGTTCCATGCTTGAACGTTATCAGGAGAAATGCGATAGAGCCCGCACTACGAAGGAAGTCTTATAGATGCGGCGCTGCTGTCTATGGTCTTGCATAGCAACTACATATAAAAAAAAAACTCAATTATCCACTAAGCTCCAGTAGCAGGTATAAATAATATAGGGGTAAGGGCCTGGGCTTTGTTTTCCTTGCTGCTGTGTGTGCAGCTGGAGGGAATGTCAGAGTCTTGCTGACTAAAACCCACTATGTTCCTTCTGGAGGTACCTGTGTGCCAGGGCCACGGTAACTCTTAAGAACAACCCGCAGAAGGGTCTGGGCTATATTGCATTATTTCAGAAAAAAATATAATATTGGACCCGAGACACATAGAAGCTTATGAATATTTTATAAAAGGTTTTGTAGTAGAGTTTAAATCCTTAAAGAAATTAAACTACGCTGCCCTTTCAAGATTGCAGAATTTGGAACTACGATTTTAATCTTACCATAGATATTTTTCAAATTAGAAAATAAGTAAGCCTACTAGGTACATAGCTAATAAAATGAAATGAAGAGCTTAGCTTAAAGACACTTAAAGCGCGGCAATCCAAAATGGCCGACAAATACTAAAGAGTATTTAATAGACCTCATGAATATGAATAAAAGTTTACATGTTTACATAAAAGGGACAAGATTAAAACGAGTTAAGTAATGCCGGTAATTAAATTGAAAATCCTTGACAACAAATTACATTGCATTTAAAATCCATAAAAAAAACAACAATTTTAATTTATTTATCATTGAATAAAATAAGAGAGCATAAAAAAACCGCCAAATTCGAAATTCAAATTTCGAAATTCGCGATAGGACGGTGCGTTGTCTCAATTAAAACTTTACGTTAACATTGTCCGTTCGAATAGCGATCGTAACGAGTTTGAAATAAAGGCTAGTTTTTATTGTAGAGTTACACGGCTTGTAGCCAACTGAAAAGTATGTCACCGAGTTGAATAGCATTCGCAAGGCCGGGCTATCTATGAATGCGCGCTCAAAACCGCGGATGTGGCTACTATCTTGTACTATCGATGTTTAAAATCATCATTAAAATAATAAATGAAAACATTCACAACACTGCATCTTTCAAGCACAATTTTTAAGCTGCAGAAAACATGTTACTGAGTAGAAAATGTTCAAGGCCGAACGACTGCGCGTGCAAAACGACGAATGTGATAGCTTTTCTGCGTTTTGTATTTACGCATAAATTGATAGGCAACAGTATCTTTTAGCCTAACTAAATGATGTTCCTGGCTGAATAAACATACTTTTGTTTTTGTGTTCTTATTTCAAATATTCCAATATGGAAGGAAAATTGAAAATCGTTTTTGATTCAAAAACTGCTGAGAATATAGCAGAGAATATTGTTAAATCTCTAAGTTTTTTTTTTAAATTGCTTGTGAGTTTTTTTTTATAACTACCATGTTTTTATAAAAATTAAAAGAACATCGGTTTCTATTAATATAATTACAATGTCAGCAAACAATTTCCTAGAAACGATTACAAAATACTTAGTTGTTCAATGCAGAAAAATTATCCTCTAATCTATAGGTGATAAATAAAATATCCCTACAGATAACTATAACATACTTCTGTGATACCAAAACTGTCCTATCACAGAACTCCTAATCGTCTCCCAACGTCTCGCGCTACCCCCAAAATTCCTGTTCTTCTAGTTTTCTTTTCCTACTCTCGCTACGATATATTCGCGCCAAATTTTGTCCGTCAAATTTTCGCGCCACACAACTGTCAAATGTTGTTACGTCAATGCCTGTTGCCAACACACAAAATTACTTATCTATGCTCAAATATAAAAACTAATAAATAATGAATTTCCGTGTATTCAATTAAATTAAAATTGTGCTTAAAATACTAAAACACGTTAAATTCAAAATCGATTATGTTTAGAATCTAGAACGTTCTACCAAAGTCCATGTTTAGACACTAAATTATTATCATTTATCAGCTCGTTTGACCTAGAGACGTTGTACTATTGTTATTCTAGCTTTTTATCAAATATGGCGTCGTTTGAGCTTTTAATTGCGATTTATTTGTTTCTGTTTTACGTTTAGAGCTTTTTAGTTATCCCAGTTATTGATAATAATTAATCTTTAATTCCAGGAAAAGATTGAAAACTTCAAGGTTGCTAAAGACTTTTGACCGCCACAGTCACGTATAGATGACAAGCCAAACATTGCCCAGTACGTCCCGATCAAGACTACTAAAAGTGGGTTTTAGTAACAGTCTGACAATCCCTCCAACTGCAACCTCAACGGTAAAAAAACCTATAACTTGGTGTAGTACAGACGCCAGAACATCAAGCTACCCGAAACTGTCAAATTTTCCCATACCAATAGTAATCCCAACTTTGAATTATATGCGTCAGCGATAAAGTAGAAAATCTTTTGAAGGAAATTAAACAGACTATCTTAGCTTGATGCACTGGCATTGTATAGACGCCATCAAGAACACCAAGCTACTACAATCTGTAAAATTTCCTTGATAGATTTTCATCTATATCGCAGAAGCATATAGTTCAAAGTTGATTGGGAAATTTGGACATTTTCGGGTAGCTATATATTTGCTTGCGTCTCTACAAGCTTCTAGATAAACAATAGACGAAACACCAAGCTAATACTTCAAAGTGTAATTTCAGAACTATCACAAAATGAACAATCGCCAGCCAAGAGAAAACAACCTTCCGTTCGTTTCAACATTCAGAATCAGAACGCTTTTACATTTAGCAATACACCATCAAGGTGATAATGGTTTTTGTGTACTGATACCCGAAACGGGGCCAAACGTCCGTCCTTGAGCTCTGCAAAAGAAAAACTAATGAAAATTATTGACTAATTTGTGGGCGTGGCTAATCCTTTATAGATCGGCCATCTTGTTTCGGAGATTCTAGACGGTAGTTCATCCCAAGCTTTACAATAATACATGTAAACAAAAAATACAGAAGCCTCCATTAAAGCTCTCCTGAACTCAAACACAGGTCTATGATAGAAGTCTTTGCAGATGATGATGCCAGAATGTTTGATTTTTTGTAAATAGTATAATACGGTAGATGACACTAGTCAAAAGCATTACTTTTAATGAATTGTCAAAAACGGTTTCTTTGTATGCAATTTGTATGAAAATACTAAGATTTGCCGTCACAGATTTTTCACATCAAGCTGCATACTTATTTCGGTTATTTTATCAATAAAAAAATGTAAACAACTTTCGGTTGAAAGCGATAAATGAAACTGTCATTATTTTAAGATGTTTTACAAATTGTATATGATAAATTATTTTATTTTTGACCTAGTCATCATCCCAATTGACTTCGGTCGTTGTATTTAAGTAAATAAATGTGTTTTTTTTTACTATGAAAAGGTGCAGTGGAAAGTATTGTCAGACTAATACGTATTGACAAAACCCAAACAAAACCCATCTTTCCCGGAGCTCTCTGGGTTCCGTAACGCGGCAGCCATGACTCAACATGTCCTAGGTGTTGTAGATGTTGCTGAATGTCACCGTTATCCACCAAAACCGGATTATTCCGGATTTTAAAAACTTAATTAAACAATCATGCGGTATCCTTAGAAACCTTAACAGAATAGACTCCAGAATTTACATTGGTGGGGTTTAACATTATTTTATCAATTTCAAACTAATTCTTATAGTTCCCCCTCTACTATGATAGAACACAGCGTAATGACGTCACCGGTATATAAATGCAACGTGCGGACATGCGTACACGCACACATGCACGTGACCGTTTAAATAGTTGTTCGAAAGGAGCGTTTGAAAGGGGTTAGTACTTGAGTATAGTACTAGAACTGGAATAGATGACTGGTTTGATGTTTTGAGCGAGTAAATTTGTATTTGTAAGTGGTCATTTT
Organism: Heliothis peltigera; assembly: GCA_958496145.1. Lineage (NCBI taxonomy): Eukaryota > Metazoa > Arthropoda > Insecta > Lepidoptera > Noctuidae > Heliothis > Heliothis peltigera. The sequence goes on along the minus strand of OY292348.1, from coordinate 2,813,937 downwards.
TTGATGATGATTGTGTCTTAAGTTTGAAGGTAAAAATGAGGTTTTCTTTCAATCTTTTAGTAAGTCAAAGTGTCCTGATAAAATTTACCTCAGCTTCCATTTTTGCATACGAAATGATTTTAAGCTAACTTATAAAGGAAAGATATATCTTTTTACTGTAATTTATTTTTAAGTGGAGTCTTTTTTTACTATCATCATCTCCCGAGCTTTTTCCCAACTATGTTGGGGTCGGCTTTTTTTTACTAATTATACTAGTATTATATAGCTGCAGAATTTATTTGAACAAGCTAATCTTAAGAACTAATGACTCGATTTGAATAATTCTTCCAGTGTTAGGTAGCCCATTTATCAAAGAAGGCTACATTTTATCCGGATGCGCGAAGTAGTTCCCACAGAATGCGAGTGAAACAGCTGCCTTAAACTAGTACTGTAATATTTCAGTTTTTAAAACCAAGATGGCCACATACCCTATACAACACTAAAATATTGTTTTATTGCGTGAAATATTACAAAATGGCTACGCAAACAGCGGTAGCAACAGCAACTAAGCTGCATTTACACTGTCGAGCAATAAAATAAAGCAACCAATACAATGTTGGATCTAATATTTAGATAGACAGGTGTTAAATAAAACAATTGTTACGTGTTCTGTGGTTTTGTCTAGAAGCTAACGGTTGTTTCAATATTGGAGGTATTATTACAGGTATTTCTTGTGACGTCATTGTCTTACAAAAATGGTATGGGCATGTGATGCGCAGAGGCAAGTTTTGTGCATGAACGTGGATGGATATAGAGGAAGACGAACTAAGAAATGATGGATGGATTGTGTGAAAGTCGATATGGCTAGAAAGAATGTTACTATGTGAGATGACGGCAGATAGACGAGCATGGAAGAAGGAAACACGCTGCGCCGACCTTAAATAATATTTGGTATGAGGGCAGGAGGATGGTGATGATTGATTTGTAAATATTTAATATGAGTGCTTTTATATTGTTCGTTCACGATAAACTCAAAAAATACAAGACTTCCATGAGACACGAGTGAAGCAGCTGACTAAAGTTAGTACAGACGCCAGCACATCAACCTACCTCAACCTGTCAGTCAAATTTCTTTAATAGATTTGCAACCTTATCACAATACCGGAAGGTTAATATTCGATTGGTAAAATTTTATACGGGTAGGTTGACCTGCTGGCGTCTATATAAATCTAAGCTGGAACAACAGTACGATACTAAACGCAGCATACACTCACACATGCCTGAGTCATTATCAGTCGCATATAAGTTCCCCCAGTAAAGCACTATGCGAGGTTAGTTACCAACTTGCTTATAACTAGTAGCTAGGTATATAGACTTAGTTCTATTTGTTAGCCGAACAAAAGCTTACATAGAAAATTCTCCTATAATTGGATAGTTGACAAGAGAAAAATAAAATTCTTTATGATATTCATTTGGGAAGAATCATAAAATAATGTATGTCACTTTCATTTATCGTTTTGAACCGAAAATTTGTTTTTTTTTTTAATTGAAAAAAACCTACTATTAGGAAAATTTCTTTAAGGGCCAGTTTCACAGGTTACGGATATCCACTATCTGCTAGATAAATTCAAAAAATGGAACAGTCTATGTATGAAATTATCTGCCAGATAAACTATCTGAAACTTATGAGCAACTTGTGAAACGGGCCCTAAATATTTATATTGAAACTAAAAGGCAAATAAGTATACTGTTTGGTGTGAAAAATCATGGTCATCATGGCAGGGTTATGTCGGCCTCAAGACTTTTCTTAAAAAAAAGTTGATCAAATTCTGGTGAAGGATAAAGAAGTTCAAAACTTTCTCATAACATTCATTCATCTTCCATTTTTTTTTAATTAAAACCTATATGTATCATTAAAATGCCTATTTCAATCACCTACAACTAACCAATCTAAACACAGCACAAAACACACACGTCTAACTAATATTATTATGTCACTTGTCTAACCCACTCACCTGGTCATTTGTAGTGGAGCTAGCTAGTTAAGTATTTGTAGCTAGATAGCGAAGTAGATAGCCGTCTGAACGAGGCTTTGATATTGTATTTTTATTGAAATACATATTAGTTAAATAACAGGTGAAAATTAAGTGTTTATTTTGCTTAAGAGTTATGATTGGTTATGATCAATCATTAGGTTAAGCAACACTTGGCGCGATTGATCCGTGGATGGGTGACCAACTTGTCATGGCTAGTGACACGGTGTTTCGGAAGGGTCGTTAAATTATATCTTTGGCAGTCGTTAGGGATAGTTAGAAGCCAGAAAGTGTGACAATCAGTCTTAGCAAAGGCAGATAGGCAGTCGCTCCGCGTAAAACACTGGTACTCAGCTGCATCTGGTTAAGGCTGGAAGCCGACTCCAACATAGCTTGGGAAATGGCTAGGCAGATTATGATGGGTAGCAGTTTCCAAGAGACGCGGGTGAAACCACGGAAAATAGCCAGTATATTATTAATAAAATATCCTATACTATAAACAGTCAGTACGAGCTAATACACTTCTTACTAGTAAGCTTTTCAATAAACCCCACGAAACTAAACAAACACATTACTAAAATTACGATCAGTAAAATACTTAGCACTCGCCGCCAGCACTAGCCACTGGCTAGACTAGCCTGTCTAAACGCAGCATAGTGCAACACACAGACAGCTAATATTATCATATCAGTGGCTAGTACCTGAGTGCACGCTCCACGCATGCGCATACATAAATGTGTGGACTGCGAACGACAGGTGTTGATACTTGTCACGAATTTTATTTGCGATTTGCAATATTTATTTCTTTATTTGACTTAAAATCAATTGCTTAAAAAATGAATGAACTTGAGCATATGAACGTGGAGAGATGAGAGTGTAAAAGAAGATATGGCTGGAAAAATGTTACTTGTAAGATGACGGCAGATAGAAGAACACCTATGGAAGAAAACGCCATGGTGCGATGAGCCCATATTGGAGTAAGAATGTTAGCTAGTCTTACGCCAAAAATTCTGCTTAAATGTTTCCCTAGCTACAGACGGAGCGGGGGACCATTTTATTCATTTTGAAGGTGGTGAAACTAGCTATCTACAGCTACCCATTGACTCTATGACCGATGTACCTGGGAAAGTGCTGGATGATGACGTTATTTTTATCGAAAGACCACTGTCTCAAGAGGAAAGCTTAGCGTCACCTATATTATTAGCCAAGATGCAAACCCGGTATGGGTAGCTAACCTGTAAATATTTTACAGAAGAATTGAGACATGTAAATTAAGCAATTTTCTCAACTATTATCAGCTGCATTATATAACATAAAAAAAGAAAATGTGTCCGGCCCTCATCCTACGCATGACACAGGCATATGATTGCGATAGAAGATATAAGCGTTGACAAGCTGTTTATGTCTTTAGAACATTGTTGTTTGTGAATTTCTAAACTCGTATTTTATATCTTTGTTTTCGTGAAAGTAAAAGTTGTATCCGCCTCTTTAAATAATTCCCTTCATCCTTTCCTTTTTATAAAAAAAAAAAACAGATACCCATAAATGATACTTATTTTGCAAATAAGTTGAAATCAACACTTACACGTCAAGACTATTAAAAAAAACGAGATGAGGTCGACATTTTCTAACTGACTACCTTGAGAAGAAACGCCGAAACAAACTCAAGGGTCATAGGCTCTTTCTCATAAGCAATAATATGTATATGTAGACACCAATTATATTGTACTTTCCGACTGTATTACCAATGTTTATTAATGAATTTTTGATAAGAAAACTTCTTAAAATATATATTCAAACCTTAAACAATCTATTAGATTCAAAATAATTTGGAAAATATTTATCATCATCAGCCTTTTTATCATCCCACTGCTGGGCACAGGCCACCTCTCCCACGAAGAAGTATTGAACGTTAATCACCACGCTTGCTCAATGCAATGAAAATATTTATAGTTACATACAAAAACAGCCTATGAACGATTGACCGCAGAAATACGATCCTAACTTCAAAGTTATTTAAGTATTAATTATAATAATTATTATAAGCCGTCTCCTCCAATTGACAAGTCCAAATCGCTTAAAATACTGTGTAATTATTTTTATAAGCTATTATAGGTACTGGTTAAAATCTAAGATGGCGTCCACACTCGTGCGTAAGTATCAAAACTTGTTGGTCAGAGTACATTGAACACGCTATATGGGTCTTGGCCAGGCAACTTTTTCTTGCACACTTTAGTACTAAACCGAGCCGCGACCTGTCACATGTTATTGCTACCCTAGTACTTTTCGTACATGTATGTATGGAAATTTATATACGATTTAGGCTTTTGAATAGATCTTATTGTTGTTTAAGGTACATATAATAAGGATGGTAGCTTGATTTGCTTTATAATGGCAGTTTTTGTGAAGAGCCGATTAACATCTTGGCTTTTTTTTGAGTCTTTCGTTAGATCTTGACTCTTCTCTCTTTGAGGGTGCAGCTAGCGAGAGTGTCAGACTCTTACTGACCAAAACCCACTATGTTCCTTCTGGAAGTCTTTGTATGCCAGGGACGTAGAACTCTTGTGAACAACCCCCGGTATCTACATATATTATCCTGGTAGCTGCTTGATATATATTATAATGTAAAGCTCAGAGTCTCAATTCAATTCATATTAAATTGACACTCTCAGCTCTAAGAGGACATTAAAAGCTATGTATTTGCTAGAGGACACTAAAAATAGCTTCAAAGGTTTTTGAGTAATATAATGCTCGGAATTGAAAATACTTGTATACTTAAGGCCTAGCATCATAAGACTCATTTTCATCGCTTCTTAGGTAAATTTCAAGAGGAAAAAAAAAATTCTGTTAAGTATTATCCTCTAGATAAATAATTGCAAAAATAATCAACATCCATACTCCTTGCTGTTAGTGTTACCATGTGACATAAATATATAACCATCCTCATTGTTATATACGATATGCTAGCAACACTACGGGCTACTACGAGTTAAACAATCCATTTCCTACAATTACATTGCGGACTGTACTGTTCGTCTGACATATATGAATATTTTTCATTCATATCGTTCCTAAGTTAGCTTGGAGGAAGATTTGCCTTATACATAATCATTTTATTAGCTTCTACGAGTGGTATCGCGCTTCTTCAGGGACCCATGTCCCGTACCCAGGTAAAAAGTAGCCTAGGTATGTTATTCCGATGTATATTTGTATAGCTATAGATTGAAAAAATCTCATTAAAGCTACACATTTAAGATTAGAACAAAATTGACACCATTTTGTTTTTGCTTGTCGACAGAAACAATTGAAAATTCTTAATTCAAAAACAAGCTACCGCAATCCGTCTTCTATTTGAAAAGAGAACTGTATAATTTTAAATTGGGATGATGACTAGGTAAAAATAAAATACTTTATCATATTCAATTAGTAAAACATCTTAAAATAAGGACAGTTTCATTTGTCGTTTTGAACCGAAAATTGTTTTCGTTTTTTTATTGATAATATATAACCGAAATAAGTATGTGGCTTGATGTGAAAAATCTGTGACGTCAAATCTTAGTATTTTTATACAAATTGCATAAAAAGTAACCATTTTTGACAGTTCAATAAAAATAATGAATTTGACTAGTTGTCATCTACCGTATAATACATTTATGACGATCGCGCAAAGAATTTATTTTGACGAAATAAACCTAAAAACATGAGTTTCAATTCAAAATTTTGCTGACAGTAACAAAATTATTATAAAATAGTTTGAGATATCAATAAATAATACAGTAATTGCGTCCGGTGGAAATTTGAGCCGTATGCTAAGTCGGCAATAACTAGTATTGCTGGTTAGCAAAGCAATCATTGTGCTGGCGAATCAAGTTTTTTTTTTATTGTACTATTACCCCTTACAAATTAAGCAGACATTTTGTAAACGTGTGCAGGAATTCGGTTTTCAAATTGCGATAAATACCAACCTTATAAAAATTGCTGATTATTAGACAAGGAGGTTGGATAATAGTTTACGTTGTGTCTATGATTAGTTGAAGTCTAGATTAATATACAGATGAAGTAAGCAACTTTGCTTATTTTAGTCTAAACTTGACTCATGATTCCTCTTACTTAAGTATTCTGGTATTGTAACTATGTCTTAGAAGGATCTATTTTAATCTTCGACCAAACTACGAAAGAGGGAAGCGTCTTTACTTAATTTAAATTTGGTTTCGAAATAATTCTTATACACACAGAGAAAAAACACTAAAATTATTTTAACATTAAAAGATCGATTGGTTCATCAAAAAATTTGCAAGAGCCCTTTTTTTTTAAAACGTGTCGTGTTTCTCTTTTTACTCTAAATCGGAGGGGCGCATTCGTGTTCGGTACTCTTACGCCAATCAGAACTTATGCTAAATGGAACTGGTTAGCAATGCCTTTGCCGCATTACGCAACGAACGTTTTAAAAAAAGAAACCAGACTGTTAGCTTTAGGGTTTTCACTTCATTTGAATTGTGTTGAGATTTCCAGCCAGTAATTTTGAATGTGAATTTAATTAATCTTCTAAAATGTGTGCGTAATTTATCGTTGTGTGAAAAAGAAAGTCTATTTAATAAGGAGTATCAAATTGTTTTTGATGAAAGTCATAGATAAACAGTTTTGTTTGTGGGCGGGCTAGTTTTTGACGCATGACAATATTCACAAAAGCTGTAAGAAGTATGATAGTTTAGATAAATATAAGTTTGTAGGTACTTTCTAAGTATATCTTTGACACCAATGACTGTGTTTCGGATGGCACGTTTAACTGTAGGTCCCGGCTGTCATTGAACATCCTTGGCAGTCGTTACGGGTAGTCAGAAGCCAGTAAGTCTGACGCCTGTCTAACCAACTTGGGGTATTGGGTTGCCCGGGTAACTGGGTTGAAGAGGTCAGATAGGCAGTCACTCCTTGTAAAATACTGGTACTCAGCTAAATCCGGTTAGACTGGAAGCCGACCCCAACATAGTTGGGGAAAGGCTCGGGAGATGATGATGAGTTTAGATAAATATAATAGTATTCCAAATTTAAAGTTTTTAAGCACTAAGCAATCTATTCTATACAATTGTGAAATAAAACCTAGAAAACATAAACTACTTTTTGAGAATTATATCTCTTTGTTCGTCGGAGCCATTTTTATTAATACCGGACAGGACAATGTAGGAGTGGAGATTCGAATCAACTTTCACTTGAAATATAAAAGTCGGAAGAGATAAGGCGTGAGTATTTTATTTAAATGCTGTTACGAAATAAAAAAATATTGAATAGATTTGTTGCAGCCTTTATTTACACGCGTAACGTATTAACTTCGTAAAAGTCGTGGTGGCCTAGTGGTTAAAGAGCCAACCTCTCAAGTATGAGGGCGTGGGTTCGATTCCAGGTCAGGCAAGTACCAATGCAACTTTTCTAAGTTTGTATGTACTTTTACTTAGGCAGTCGCTCCTTGTAAAACACTGGTACTCAGCTTAATCCGGTGAGACTGGAAGCCGACCCCAACATAGTTGGGAAAAGGCTCGGGAGATGGTAACGTATTAACTTCTTTTTATTTTTTCAAAATAAATACTTTTTTTTTATAATTGCAACCCTAGCATAGCTTTCTCAACTGAGCATAAGAAACGCCCAAAATGTCCTTTATTATAAATTTCGGTGCCAATAAAGCGAACGCGCCTCGCGTGAAAGTACCCCCGAAATGTCAATTGATATTGAAAAAAAGAACAACTTTTTATCGCTGGCTGAATATCATGGTGATCAATGTCATTAAAAAATAATTCAATGGCCGCCGTAATATAATGAGCTTTTGACGTATTGATAGATTATTGTGATTAATGAGTTAGATTTCGTTGTAACTATTATATAAATAGGCCAATGGTATGAGAATTTCGAAGTGTAGGTAGTTGGTACGCCTGCTCATCAAGCTACTACGATCTGTCAATTTTCCTTAATAGATTGAGGTTCAAAGTTGGTTGGGAAAATTTTACAGTTTCGGGTAGCTTAATATGCTGGCGGTTTGTATTTTGAAAATGTATTTTAGATCCCAGCACCAAAAAAGGTGTCAATTTCATGTCTAACATTAACGCAAGCAAAGAAAAAAAATCAAAATAAAAAGCGAACAAAAACAAAAGAACCTATCTCAAACGTTCCGTGCTATCCAAACTACGATATAAAGAAGCAATACAGCTCTCAAACTAAACAAATCGCGCAAATAGAAAACAGAATTATAAGGAAAACCACAAATCTGAACTTAGGACCTTCTGCCGCGATGTCAGCGCCACCTACATTCCAAACCTTGAATGTATCTGACGTTTCGAGAATGTGTCAAATGTATACCTACATTCATAAGACTGATTCAATACAACATGGCTTCTAATGGTATTTTTTATGACCTAAATGACACATTTGTAAAATATTCACCGTCCTTCCTAAAGGCTTGGTTCCTGCAGTAATAGATATGAACATCTAGTCAAATTCAATACTTTTATAGAACTGTCAAAAACGGTTACTCTCTATGCAATTTGTATGAAAACGCAACCTATGACGTACCAGATTTTTCACATCAAGCCGTATACTTATTTCGATTATATTGTCAAGAAAAAAATTAAAACAATTTTCGGTTCAAAACGATGAATTAAGCTGACATTAATTTAAGATGCTTTACAAAATGAACATATTATGATAAAGTATTTTATTTTTGACCTAGTCCACATCCCAATTTGGATTGACTTCTAAACTACTTCATCATCATCATCATCAGCCTATCGCAGTCCACTGCTGGACATAGGCCTAAACTACTTAACCGATTTTAATCAAATTCGCACACCGTGTGCAGTTTGGTCCAACTTGAAAGATAGGATATCTTACATCTTAATTTATAGTCGCAATATTATTACATTGCAAATTATTTGTCTATTATTTATAACAAATACCAAAACAAACGCATGGCCAAGTCTGCTAGATTAATCATAAAATGTACTAAAAGCATCAATACTCTGCTGAGGCTGTGGGTTGAACGCAAGAGATACTGCGGCCCCACACAGGGACCTTCAGAAGGAAGGTTTTGGTCTGTAAGAGTCTGACACTCCCTCCTCCCTGATATTTTTATCCGGGTGCGCGGAGTAAGTAAGACGTGTTTGGCGTATGCGTATCATTTATTATTTTCTGAAGAATGTTTTGTGATGGAAGTTTAACATAGATAGACCATACAGCCGAAGCTAGTCTATTTAAATTCATAAGAAGCAAATATCGAATATAATGCCACTGGGTTCTACAACTGGTTTAGAGAAATTATGCAAGTGTTGACGCTTGCAAAAATATATCTGTAATAAGGTCTGAATTTTTTTGTATATATGTATACGTATAATAGGCTAATAATGTATTTATTTCAATGAAAACTGTACTATTATAGTTATGTCACAATTACTATTTTTTCATAAAAAAAAAATACTTTCAAACATTAAAAATAATAATCTCAATATCGCAAAAAACATCGCAAATAGTATAACCATTAAACTTCAGCTTTACAAAAACCACAAACCAAAACAAGTTTAAATCTAGAATAAAAAAAAAGAAGCATCACTTTAAAAAAAAAAATTAAGTGCATCTGATGCTCGTCATCCCGTGCCAGTTCGCATAGACTGCAACTGTAAGTAGGTCACTGTGGCGACCGTAGGCGTGGGGTAACAACCTCTCAATGCTCATGCCCCCACAGCTATATGCACGTAGGAACGTCCATAGGATATTTGATGCCTTAAATAGGCTAACCTACATCGTTCCAGGCAGTTAAGGGCTTAAAGATTCCCGGTACTGTCGACATTTGTGTGATGAGCATGCTTGTTGGTTGTGGTCTGGGTGATATAATAAATTTATTTATAAATAAATATGTGTAAAGTATATGTAGTTTATCAGTCGTGTTGGCACTCTTAACACAAGCTAATCAATAGCTTACCATGGGCCTAACTGACCGTGTGTGAAAAAGGTGTCCCGATATATCATTATACATATGTAGTTACTTTTAAGGTTTGGGGTATATTTAAATAGTTAATGAACTTGGCTTGACACACTGCCGTGTCCCTAGATAATGTCTTTATCCTACTAATGTATCCTAGGTCCTAAGTATGAATATTTGTCACTGTCACGCTAAAACTGCTGGATGGATTTTGATGAAACTTGGCAGTATTATAGCTTATATATCATAATAGGATTTAGGATATTTTTTATCCATATGCAGAGCGTAGTTTTCTCAGGACGTCAAGTAAGGTATAATATAGTATTGCATGGATATATACGCTCTTATTATAAAACGTGATCTTTAAAAGTACCGGCTTTAGTACTAGATGTAGACTATTAACTTTGTTCAAGAAGATGCTTAAAAGCTAGCACTAAGGACATTTCTTTTTAAAAACCACGTTTTATAATTAGGGAGATAGCCGTTTCAATTCTGTGCTTGTATGTGTTATAAGCTTTTTTATACAAACTTATCTGTGGATGCATATTTTTTTCCACAAAAGACTATAAAATAATTACGAAATAACACGACAGTGAGACGACAACCGCCGAATTTTAATTGGCCACTTTCTTATATCTTACGCAAGAGCTGCTATATGAGAAACAATTATGTGTATATAAATATACCGGAAAAAGTAGTTTTCGGTGCGCACTTTCTATATATTTTTTTATATATGTTTCATTATGGTTTTGTTTCACGCAACTGTCTTTTTTTAATTTGCAAATTTTTAAATGTGCTGAACATGATGACTTGGCTGTTTCTATGCCGGGCTGCGCAAGATTTTTTTATTTTATTTTTAAAATATGTTATGCAACAGGGAGTTAAAAATTCTTTTATATATTTTGGAAACTTAGCCAACTTTTTTGGATTTTTTAATGTTATTCTTTACTATATTTTAGATGAAATAAAAATAAATACTTAATCTTTATTTTTGTTACAGGTTAGCCACGTGCACCCCGTGTTTTAATTAAATTTCACCATTATGTAATTCGATTAAATCTCACTGTTTTAAATTATTAGCTATGCATGTTATGTTACCCGTGAAAGTTAATTTCTACTATTTTGCTTGGGGCAAACTTGGTACATGTGTTTCATTATCTTTTGATTAATTGTTACGAACTTTGATTATGTAAAAAAAAAAACTTGAGACTTGGCTGGGGCACTACCATGCCAGATATTGAGCGTTGTTTTAGTTTTAAAGTTTACCCCAAGCAGGCCCGTTTTATTATGTGGAAATTACCTTTAATGCTCCCACCTGAAGTGTGCGGCTGCTGGCTCTGTTGGACATTCGTCTGCTCCAGCTTCGTGCTGACAGAGTTCCACATATCGAACATGTTCAACATATTGGCCCACGGCCCAACACTAGCACAACAGTACCATAACACTTAACTAGCACTCACAAACACACGATCATCCATTTTTGTACACTGAAAAATAGCAAGTGTCAAAATTGTTCCGCCGTCATACAAAATTGTTTAATGTCTAAGGCTACGTCACTGATCCCTGAATAGATTTTGTATTTATTATATTGCGTTCTTTTTTTTGTAATTTCTTTATTATTGTAAGTAATAATAAATATTTTATTTAATTTTTTTATTCTTCTACATATATAAACTTTCTCAAATTGTCAACTAATGTAAATACTATATATTTTTTTTTGTTATTATTTTTTAAATCTACTTACGGAATTTTATATATCAGTCTAAAATTTCGATTTTAAGGTTGGGTTTTATTTGCTCGGGAGGTTATTATAATAGTGTATCACTAATTTGTGTTTAATTATTGAATTTTATTAAAAACTAACGGTTTTTTGTGATTATATATTGCGTATAAATTGTAATAAACTTGTGAGTTAAATGCTTTCGGAATTTTTTATATTTAATATTGTCAAAGTGCTCATACGAAGTGGTTTGTGTTTAGTATATGGCATTGAATGCGTTTATTTTGTGAACGGTGCATTCGTTTTTTCTTCTTCATAGTTCGTTAATAGCTGATGTGTGTTCGCTTCCACTTGTGACCGGTCTATGGTTCTCCGAGTCCACACGTTGCAGATAACATATTAACGATTGAACTACCGACACATAACCCGAACGCGCTTTATTTTGAATTTGAATAAAGTGTTCTTTTTTTGGAACAGCGGGCAATAAAAAATCCGTTTTATTTTATGCCAGTTTTTCTTTGGTCGCGTTCTCGCATGCACTGAAGTGCAGTTGCAGCGTGGGGCTGTTTCAGCTACAGTAACGCGGGGCGCGGGGGGCGGAAGTGCCCGGCCTCTTTGCGCATGCCCGGAATCGATCCCGCGTGCCCGCTGAGGTATACCGACTAAAACACTACTTTTCTTACTCGCTATATGACTTGCATGAATAGATATGTACACTCTATTATGTCATTCACTTTGATGTCTAGTTACTAGGCTGTATGCCTGTAGGTGTTCGCCTATTGTTGACTGTTTCTTTATTGAGTGTGGCAACACTGGAGTGTGAATGTTCTTGCGTACTGGCCGGTATTTATTTAAACTTGTTAGTGTTCTAATGAGTTTTTATTTTACTGGTTTAAATTTAGAATGCGTTGTTTGCAATTATGGTGCAATTCTAAATTAAAATGGCGACTGTGAGTAATGTTTTCTTTCTTTAGCGGTGATCAAGTTTTTTAATTCAATTCTATATTTATTTATAATTCTAAAGATTGCAGTTGTCTTTTTGAAAATTGGAAACTTTAATTCCAGTATCACAAGCTATATAATGTTCATATTCAAATGCAACATGCAATGCAACTAACTTAATTCTAAGTCAACCGAGCCTACACAGACTATACTTTACATAAGCATACTATACATTTACCTATACATAACTAGATTCTGTATAGTACACCGTGTTTCCCATTGAGATAGCACGAGTAAGTTTAGTTGCATAATTAACTTAACTGTAATACTATTTTAAGATAAAACAAGAAACCAGTTGCTTTAACATAACTTACTGTTAGATCATCATCATCACAGCCTTTTTATCGTCCCACTGCTGGACACAGGCCTCCTCTCAAACGGAGAAGGATTGAGCGTTAATCACCACTAACTTTTTCTAAGTTATATATACTAAGTAGATACTTTCTTAGTATATCTTGGACACCAATGACTGATTAAAGGTGAAGGGAAACATCTCGCGGAAACCTGGACTATAAAGTCTGAAATCACCAACCCGTATTGAGCAAGCATGATGATTTGCGCTCAGTCCTTCTTTGTGTGAGAGGAGGCCTGTTTCCACCAGTGGGGAAGATATAAAAGGCTAATGATGATGAATGGTTCATTTTCGTCTGCATACGTTAAAAGTATTAGTAATACTTAGTTTTATTAAAAATAATTGGGATGATGAACTAGGTCAAAAATAAAATACTTTATCATTATTCATATTGTAAAGCATCTAGACAGCGATGGGGATGAGTTTTTCGACCCTTTTTAGTTTTCTGTTTACTAGTTATAGCCCATTAGATGTAAGTATTTTATATAATTATGTAAATAGCCTTTATAAATAAAATTATCTTATAGGCGTCTCAAAATAATGTCAGTTTAATTTATAGTTTTGTACCGAGAATTATTTTCTTTTTTTTATTGATAATATAATCGAAATAAGTATACTTAGACTTGATGTGAAAAATCTGTGACGTCATAGTTTGTGTTTTCATACAAATTGCATAGAGAGTAACCGTTTTTGACAGTTCTATAAAAGTATTGAATTTGACTGATTGTCAACTACCGTATTGGAGATATTTGCAGGGCATTTTTATTTTAAATATTTTAAAAATTAATGGATGCTGTGATAAGTTCCAAAAAAAAAGAAATTAAATAGCACTAACCTATTTTGCTGAGACCTGGAAACTACTCTTATAAGTCGACCCTGGCTTATTATCAAGTCTGATAACCAGTTTTACCAAGGGCTATCGTGTTACCCAGGTAACCGTTTCTCCCGGCTAATCTCTGAAATGGCTGAACCGATTTTGACGGGACTTTTATTGGCAGGTAACTGATATGACAAGGAGTAACTAAATAGGGTAATTTTTAACCGTGTGCAGGAAGAAAGTCCCTATTTACACGAATAAAATCGCAAAGAACGGCTAGTATCATACAAAAAAGTACTAGGGCAACAGGAAAACTGAAGAGGTCACTTCCAAGAAACACACGCCAACGCAAGAAGGTCGAAAAACAACGATTCCAAATTCAAAATATGTATAAAAGCGCGCGAGTTCCACGATAACGTTAATCATTGGCGATGCGTGCGCGACACATTGCGCAAGACAGTTACGTATGCTTGCGCCGAATGAAAGTCCCCGGTTTTGGAGGTGGCTGTGCAAGCCATAGGCGGGAGCGAGAGCGGTTGATAGTGCATACAATATTATGTCAGTTTTATTTGTTGTAAAAATGTATCTTTGAATGTGTTACTAAGCGCAATTCTCTAGACCTACTAAACCGATTTTTCAATTTTTTGATACATTTTTTTTCATGTGCTTATACGTATATAATATAAGACGCGATATTCCTTTGTTAAGTTAAGGTAGACGTATAAACAAAATAGTAGTGTTAGGTATAAAGAAAGGACTAAAATATGAACAGATTTTTTTCGGAAGTCGGTTTAATAAGTCATGAAAAATTCAAAAAATATCAAACATAAATATTTATGTATTTTACATATTTAAAATCAATTAAAATGATAATTTTAGTGATAGCAAAATGTAAAACTATTAGTTAGTTTATTAACAACATAAAATGATTATTAAATAATGAAATTATTTAAAATTTATTAATAAATCACAACATTAAGTTGCATATTATTATAAATTAATTATAATTTTAAAAAGTAATCGTCAAAAAATTGCAAAGTAAACTTTGACAGCTATTTCTTTTTTTTAATTTAACCCAAAAACAATTTCATTTTCTAAATCTAAATAACCATTAAATTTTTTTTTAAAGAATAGTATCTTGGGGTGCATTCATGAAGACCTCCTCGCGTGCTTGGTGGCTGCTAATCCCTTTCGGATACGTCCGGAGAGAAGAGCAGCCACTGTAGTATAATAGTAACATCAATTTAGAATGCCTAATATTTATAAATCGCTCCCCGCCTATAACTTGCAACATACGTCACTCAAGTGAAAGTACCGACTGCCAAAATCTTGCGTGAAAGTCGAGAGTTGATCGATCCCATAATTATTATTACCATTACAAGAGATATGCTAAAAGCGAGCCGGATGTAGGAATCGAGAATCGATATGAAATATCTAGACTCGGTATCGATACATCAAAAATATTAGTGAGAGGAGATTTTTTTTTTCGGCCATTATGAAAGTTTTGAGCTCGCGTGATTTTTTGACGTTTTTATTACGATTGGTTATGGATTTTACTTTCAAATTTTTAATAAGTATGAAAATACGTTCTCTGTTGAAAATTAAATGTACATATACTATAGTTATATTCTGAATTGAAACTTATTATATATTAATGTAAAAAGCAATGTTAACATTAAATTCTGTCTTAGACCACAGTATCTAGGAACTATAAAATATGTAATTGGGTATAAGCTATTTTTAAATCAATTTATTTGTTAATATTTCCCTGACAAAATAATAAAAAAAAACAAGTACCTTCAATTAATTTCTCTTCTAATTAAAAAAAAAACAATACAAAAAAATATTTCCCAAAAAAATAAACAATCTATTAGATTTTATCAACTGACGGAAGTTGTGTGACAAATGGTTTGTATATATTATACTTGTTTCTAAACTAAAATTCTTGCATCATTAGAAAGTGCATGAGTAAGGGGCCAAGCCTTAAAAGAAATACCACAATACCGGTGTTAGGAAATACACGTAATTTTGACTATTCTTGTATATTTCTAAGTATTTTTTTAATATACCTTTATATTTTTGCATATTTGAAAACAAGGAGATACCATTTACAATACGATACTCTTTGATACCAAAGAGTTTTTATATGTAGACGGACCTTTTTGCTGATACTGGCTTGAAAGAATCGAAATAAAACTTGTCTTTGGAATTATTGTTCGTATTTTAAAAAGTTGACATTACATCGATACAGTTAGATAATTAATATTTTAAACGTCTCAATTGAACAAAACTATTTTTAAAATCAACTTTATACTTAGGTGACATTTTTTTAATGAATGAAAATTAACTTTTCTCTCGATTTTGGTGATAAAACAGGGAGATAACATCAATTTTACTTATTTTACTGATAGTTATATATCAACATGAAACTTCCATATTATGGAATCATTCTTAACTCATTCAATAACTAGTAGAACAACAAATTAACAGTTCTATAAATAACTCTTGTATAAACAAAAGATTTCAACTTAAGTCTAACTTGAAACTAACTTAGAACCTTTGATAGAATATTCGTAGGGTTAAGTTGGGTTTAAGTTGCAATTATTCTTGTTTGCAACATATAGTTATGTTGCACGTATAGTTTACTTGAATTCAAGGCTATCTAAGCTAAGCTAAGTTATCTACAACCATCGATTCGGCAAAAGGTTTCTCTATCACCGGATTTACGACATGACATTTATGTTTGCTTTAAATAATAAATTGGTAACCAAATTTAATTTTTTGTAAAAAAAGTGCTTTTTAAAAATCTTTAATATTATTTTAAATATTTTTTGCAGTAATTGTTTTCGCCTTAGAGATGTGAGCAACACAGTATGGGTCCCTTAGGGCCAGGAACTGCCTGCGGGTTGTCCGCAAGAGTTATCGCGGCTCTGGCACACAGGGACCTCCAGAAGGAACATAATGGGCTTTAGTCAGTAAGAGTCTGACACTCCCTCCAGCTGCATCCACAGCGAGCCATTTGATGATTTACCACGAAAAAAAGAGTAATTGTTTTCGCCTTTGTTTTGTTAAGACAAATCACAGAGATAAGAAAATTTCTTGGGTAATAAACAAAAAAAAAACTTCAGTACCCCTCAAATTACCTAAGTTCCAGCTAAGATGGGAACAAAAAGTATTTATCTATCAATATTAATGAACAATTATAGGTACGGAGATCTGCGCGGCCTCGGCACACGCTAGCCACAAAACCAGCTACTCGAAGTAATCTTATGTTTTAAATAAATACGTAGCAATGACCGGATGCAAGGATAATGAATTAACCTAACTACCTATAACAATTTCAGGGGTAGTTTTAGTTAAACTATACTGCCTATATGTCATCTTTGATCTGATAAAATCGAATTTTGTGTTTGAGAACCAAATTAAAAAAATAACAACATATTTATGTGATTTGTTAAATTCAGTTACAGGGTTTTGATTTATAAGAATCAGTTTTAATTGTCATTGTCCAAATATGACAGTTACGATTGCTATTAGAAAAATGATTCTAAAATTGCCCTTTACTGGTTATGATTTTAAAATAGCTCAATTCGAAGATTTGGCTAACAAAAATTGGACTTTAATATTTACGAAATTAAGTTGATTTTCAATTAACATAAGGGCTCTTGATGAGGCTTGTTAAAATAATGATATCCTTAACATATAACAAATGCCGTGTCTCGTACTATATTATTCTTTAAAAGGTATGACAGTAATATATGACAGTTACAATGACGGTGGCTAAGGCTGTGTCTAATATAAAGACTAAAGATTAAAAAAAAACATTCATACAAAATTCTACCCCAGTTATTAATAGCATCAATGATTTTATATTAAAAAGGACAGAAAAAACTTCATAATAAAAAATAAAACTAATAAAAAATGCTTTTTTATGTTAATAAGGAAAAAAAATCTATTACAAAAACATTTTTTTTTCCAAATCTACATTCGATAACTATAAAAAAGATAGCATGCAAAAACAAAACCCCGCTCAGACTAAATAATTTTATCCCTATCTAGTAAACACAAACTAAAATACGCATATAAATAAAATTATCAACAAACGCCACGCATAACCGAATGACCTATTAAGTCACATAGATAAATAAATACACTAAATCCATCCAACGATTAATTAATTAAACACCTCCCAAGCCTTTTCACATCGACCCAAATAAAATACAAACAAAAATATAATCCGATAACAAAATAATTATCTTAAAAAACAAATATTCATAAAAAATGCCCTTCAGCCCCCGAAAGAGAAAAATAATATTTCCCAAGAGTTTCCTAACATCCGCTGTCTCTTTCTAACGCAAGGTCGAATTCTTTGTTTCTCGCTCACACAGTATGCAACATTAGATCTCATGCAACTAGAGACCTTGATAAATTGTAAGTTTCGTGATAGATAATTGTTATACGGGCGATTATTATGCAGGCCTTTACTCGTTAAAAAAATGTTAAAAAAAATACTAACGCGATTTTTGATTGTTACAATTTTTTTGCGAAACTGTACTATGAAATATTTTTTTCATGTTACCATCTTTTCTTTTTTGGCAATGTCCTGTCATTTTTTTTAGGTACAAGTTTGGAGGATATTTAATTAATATAATTTTAACAGTTCATCAGGATGTAGCTATGAAAATATGTATTAAGAAATAATAAAATTTCGTATCGACGGACGAACAATTTTCTATAGAGATAAATGTAATTATAAAACTAGCTACTCACATCCAACGTAATGCATTTGTTAACAATCCAAAAAGTTCACAACACGAGTCCAAAATGCAAAGCACAGGCTAATAAAAAAAAATGTCTATTCAAAATTCGAACACAGAATTTGACGCGAGAAAGCGCGGGAATTTTGACGTTTGTTTTTTTTTCCAAAATGTAAGTACGCGGTGCCAAAAAGTTTGGTCGTGCGGCCGCGCGCGCGCGGTTTGCTAGTCAAACTGAATTTTGTAAGCGCGCGAATGGCGGCCCGCGTGCAGAACTGTGAAGGTGTTGGTCCAAGCATTTAATTTGAAGACTTTTAACTACCAGCCTGTCTTGTCGGTATAAATAGAGGCTGTTGATGTTAATGTGTTTGATAGATTTTAAGTTAGTCTCTACAATTCTTCAATGGTTTCATTGACGCTTCTAGAAAGTTCCATTGCAATAGACAAATCAATTAGAAATAAAATTCTTCACTAAAACAAAAGCTTACGAAAAATTCCGTGGGATAAACTTTCGAAATAAAACTAAGAGAATGTAATTAACTATTTCTGTCGCAAGAATTAAAAGACGTTCAAAATAATCTTGAAAAAAAAAACTGTAATATAATATATTTCTGTCACGAGCTGAATGTCAACACACGTCATGTTAATGCCACTAAATGGTTTAAGAAAAAAAAAACAAAAAAAATGAAATCCATCATTGTCACAAAAATATGCCAGAATTTTAAACTTCAGATTTTTCGATAAATACATAGAAAAATCGAGTCTTCAGCAGAAGATTAAACTTAAATTAGTTAACATTCATTCAATTGGTAAACAATATCAGTCAATATAAAATAAAAAAATATATTTTTTAAACACTGCAAAAAAATAAACAAAATGGCGAATATTTCCCTTTCCAAAAACCCATACAAGTATCATCTTCAAATCAATACAAAAAAAGTAGGTCATTCTAAAATTTAAAATGACAATCAACCCTTCACTGCTGTTACTTACAATCCTAACCCTTCTGTCGCTCGGACCCCCAGAATGACAGGACATGCAAAGTCCATTGAACAGAAAAACCGGACGAGCAGGGGTACAAGTTTTTAGGGTTAAACGGGGTCATACAAAAAAATTACGTTCGGAAAACGCAAAAAACATACCTCCTACATGTACAGACGCAGCACATCAAGCTACTACAATATGTCAAATTTCCTTAATAGATTTTCAACTTTATCGCTGAAGCATATGGTTCAAAGTTGATTGGGAAAATTTGACAGTTTCGGCTAGCTTGATGTGCTCTGTGTGTCTGTTACTGGCGCCAAATAAACAAACCACAAAAAATATAAAATATCCATTGACAAAAACGACAAAGCGCTTTCAATTTTAGTAAAAATAGAAAAAGAAAATAGCTTTATACCGGTCCATTTTAAAAATAAAACCAATTTTTACATCTCTTGTTCTAAAATAGATCGATTTTAAAAAGAATATCCCACATGTTCTTTTTAAAATCATTGTAATACCGCTAGCGGAAACCAGTTAAAATACACATGTAGGTATATTAAAACACCTTTCACTAAAAAGAGCCTAAATCGTTCATATTAAAAAAAAAATCGTACTAAAAAAAACATAAAAATATTGCATGAATACTTTCACCAAAGAAATAATAAAATACTGAGATTTAAATATTAAGCATATTACTTTCACAATCAAATGCCAAAATATAGGGAAAAAATACTAAGAAATAAAAAAATTGTTTCACTACCAAAATTTTATTTACATAATTATATTAAACATTCACACCTCCCCCCCCCCCCTTCACCCCCAGTACGTGATCGCGTGATAATATGTAGCCTATATGTCGACCCGACCTCATAGTTACATGCATGCCAAATATGAAGCAAATCTATGCAGTACTTTTTGAGATTATCCCGGACATACATACAGACAAACAGACAATAATTTTTGGCTTCGATATCGATTGTAGATCACGTCGCTATAATTTTTTGACTTTTCTACGATTTTATATGTATACATACATAGATTACCAAATAAAAAATTATGTCATAAGAAAATGTGAGACACATGCTACAAAGCGTGTGTTAAGTATGAATGTGAACGGATGGAGAGATAGAGGTAGACCAAGGAAGAGATGGATTGATTGCCTGAAAGACGATATGATTAAGAAGGGAGTGGATAGTAGTATGACGGCTAACAGAGACGAATGGAAGCGGAAAAGATATTGCGCCGACCTCAAATAGAATTGGGAACAGGGCAGGAAGAAGAAGATACATATATTAACAAAAATTAATAATTATAGAAAGAAAAGAAAAAAGGATCAAATTAAAGTAATGTATCAAAAACTACCAAGTTAAAAACAAATATACGGAACCATCTTCACAGAAATGGTTCGGACTTCGGACATTATTTTGAAACCATGTTTTCAATACACCCCTAGAAGGGGTAACTTTGAGAACCATGTTTAAGTTTTTATGAAAGGATTGCAAATTATATTTTTTATAGTAATATAATATAATATTCCTCACACATTCACACAACGTCATCTAGTCCCAAACTAGGCAGAGCTTGTACTATGGGTACTAGACAACTGATAAACATACTTACATAATTTTCTTTTGTAAATACATACATATTATACATGGAAAAATCCAGACTAAATCAAACACCTATGTATGTTCATTCACACAAATGTTTGACTTATGCGGGAATCGAACCCGCGACCTCCAGCTTGGCAGGCAGATTCACTACCCACTACGCCATCAGGTCGTCGATACAATACTATTCTTCTTTAAAGAACTAAAATAACATATTTTACTAGGTACATCTGGTAATGAAAATTATCTAAACTTATTTAATCATCATCATCAGCCTTTTTTATCGTCCCACTACTGGGCACAGGCTTCCTATCCCACGGAGAAGTATTGAGCGATAACCACCACGCTTGCTCAATGCGGATCTGTACGTTTGTCCAATAGGTCTGATAAATAAAAAGTAAATTTTCCCAAAATATACGTTACTATGGCTTCTATTATGGCGAATTATAAAAAAAGGAGGGTACGTTACAAAATGGTTGCTATGCAAGTCTGAAATGCACTTGGCGCGTTTTTTGTAACTATAAGATCCACTTTCACTACATGGCTTGGTAGAGAAATAAACGATATACCCAATCCTTACTCATACATCACTCTATCTACTGTTTAAAACCGTATAGAAATACGTTAAGCCGTTTTAGAGATTAATTCGCCGGAGGATACACACAGGAGTTGTAGGGACTAATTTTGAGGATACGACTGCTATATATCAATCGAAGTTTTAACGGGTTTTTATATCAGGCGATTATTATTACAAAGAAAAAATAACTAAGTAATCATAGTCGTATTATTAATGATGTATGTAAAACGCATTAAAACGGCTGAACAGAGTTCGATAAGGAACAGAATAAAAAACTTTTTACAAAAAAGAAAACCGACTTCTAAAACAATAAAAAGCGAAAAAAAATAAACTTTTAAGTACATCGCTCTAGAATTCGGTGTCAAGAAGTTGCAGCTTGTATTTATTTGGACACCGACTTCTAGAGCGATGTACTTAAAAGTTTATTTTTATCTCTGTTATCTCCCTAGTCTCTAGGTCTCGGGTGCTATGCCCGGTTGGGGCCGAAATCATTTCGTGGGTTATAAGAGACTTTCATAAAGCAGCCCGAAGTTGGAACTTGGTGATTGATACACCCGTGCATCGGAGAGCACGTAAATGTCGGTCCTGCGCCTGATCTCTCTCCGGTCGTGTCGGATTGCCGTCCCATCGGACTATGTGAGTGAGGGAATAAAGAGTGCACCTGCGTCTGCGCGAATTCTTGTGCACTATAATATGTCCTGCGTAGCTGGCTGATCTGCTTAGAGAGAACGGCTGGCATGGCCAGTAATCTGGAAGCCATTATTATTATCCAGTAGAGCATACATATAGTCAATCTTCAAAACATCTTGAAGATATACTCGCTTCACGCTTGCCACCAAAATAGTAAAGGAGGTACTTCCAAAAGATATACTTACTAACCTAATTTTAGGTCATATCTCACTGATAAGCGTTATCAACTTAAGTTGGTCAATGTCCGATACAAATACAGATATTAACTACCACACAATGTTATGTATGAATTAGGTACCTTTTTGAAAAGTAGTAGTAGCCAGAAGCCAGTAAGTCTGACGCCAGTCTAACCAAGGGGTATTGGGTTGCCCGGGTAACTGGGTTGAGGAGGTCAGATAGGCAGTCGCTTCTTGTAAAACACTGGTACTCAGCCGAATCCGGTTAGACTGGAAGCCGACCCCAACATAGTTGGGAAAAGGCCCGGGAGATGAGGTACCTTTTTGAAAATGTTATCCTTACTTATATTAAAAAGGGGAAAGTAATTTTGTATGTCTGTTTGTCGCGTTTTTACGATTTTCGAAGTTCTAAATCGATTTAAATATATTTTTTTGGCACACAAAGGCCCTCTGTTTTGTCTTGGGAAATCATCAAATGACCCCCACTCCCTGTGTCCCTTCTGGAGGTCCCTGTATGCAAGGATGTGGAAACGGGGTTTTGGTCCGTATTTTAGGTGATAATCTCGTTATTTACTAATCCGATTTTGAAAAATATTTCATAATTATGTATAGAAAGATGAATGTTATATAATATGATGGTTCATTACCGTAGGTATTATAAATCACCCAAATCTTTTTCAATGGCCTAGCAACTACGATTCTTACAAAAAAATATGTCGAAGCAACAAATAATTTTAATAATTTCAAATATTACTAGAATCAGCTTAATTTGACACCAAACACGTGTGTTGAAAATAGTGTCGATTATAGATATAATAAAATTGGAAATAACTATACTAATAAATTATAATTGTCTGTCTGTTTTGCAATGGAAAAGTTTGAATGTATGTATGTATGTTCGTTCCTCTTACCAGACTTTGACTGCCTCGTTGGTCTAGTAGTAGCAAGGGGTCTCAGGTTCGATCCCCGAGTCGGGCCGAAATTGCTTTATGGGTTTTAGGAAACTTTCACAGAAAGCAGCCCTAAGTCTGGGAGTTGGTGATTGATACACCCGTGCATCAAAGAGCACGTAAATGTCCAGTCCTGCGCCTGATCTCTCTCCGGTCGTGTCGGATTGCCGTCCCATCGGACTATGAGAGAGATATTTGTGCACTATAACAATTATGTCCTGTGCAGTTGGCTAATTTCCTTAGAGAAAATCGGTCTGGATGCTATTTTTCTGTGTTTTTATACCGAAAAATATTTGAGTCCTTACAACCTATTTGTCCAGGAGTTCCACTTTGTATATACATATATAACAGATATAAAAAATATTACTTATTCAACTTTTTTCTTGAAAAAAGTTAATAAAAGATAAAGATAAAAAGTCATTTATTCAAAGTAGGCTGAAAATCAGCACTTTTTGAAGGTAAATTCTTACAAAAGACAGCCCCCAAAACGCCCGCCCTTCACCACTTCCTATGTGTTATCGCTGGGAAGAAGAAATGGTGGAACAAACTCCCTAGCAATTCTGAATAAAAAAAAGTTGTCTTTTTTTGTAACACAGGCAGCTCTACGGACATTAGCTAGTGCAATTACAGGTAGACAGAATGTTCAAATAAATATATAACATAATATTAAGTTGCTGAGATTTCGATAAACTCAGTCGAGTGGCTACTTAGTTGGCGCCATTACTAAATCGCTGAAGAGGACAATAATTTTGGCCGTGTTCTCAAAACAATAAAAAAAAAATCATTTGACTTCAAATACAGGACAAATTTTGTACAATTTTCCTTCTGTATTTATGTATGTGTCACAAGCACGAAATAAAAGTTATTTTCTTTCTTTCTTTCTTCTTCTTTCTTTCTATTTGGCCATTTATAACAAACGTGTAATTGGCGGCCCGTTCTGCTTACTAACATATAGATAAAACTAAGGACTAAATAGTTATTACATATTAATAAAAAGTTACCTGATTTTCACCATGATATCCAAAATATATCTCGGATGCCATTTTTTATAACGGTTAAGGGAAACACGAGAATATAATCTTCTACATTATGTCTAAAATCACTGCTGATGTTGGTAGGACATCTCGTCAATCGGCTTTTAAAGTCAAATTTTAAAACGGCTGAGCCAATTTTGGCTCATGCATGATACATGTCTCTACTGGAAACCTAGTCTTTAACAAAACAAAACGCTTTTTCAAATCGGTTCATCCATTTAAGAGCTACAGTGCTACACACACAAATAGACACACACAAAACGGTCAAACATATAACACCTCTCTTTTTTACATCTGCAGGGGTTAGAATTAAGACTTACCATTTTTAGCATTCTTCTGTTGTCTGGTTGCATTAAATTCGCTATTTTTACTATGTATAGACACCAGCGCATCAAGCAAGATTCTCAATTTTATCGCTGAAGCATATGGCTCAAAGTTGATTGGGAAAATTTGACAGTTTCGTTTGGCTTGATGTGCTGGCTTATCTCCACATATAACTGAATAAAATCCTGTTGTTTTAATTCTTCAGTGATGAAAACAGAAGTAGTCTTCACGAATTGTTTGCACGGCTTACCTGAAAAAGAGAAAAATGAATATATAAATAAGTGCAATGTAGTTCCCTTGAAACTAGTACATATTAAAAGATAAGCTATAAATGACGTAAATCTTAAAACACTTGCGATTGTTCTTTTCTCATCTCGCGAGCCTTTTTCCTAACTATGTTGGGGTCGGCTTCCAGTCTAACCGAATTTAGCTGAGTACCAGTGTTTTACAAGGAGCGACTGCCTATCTGACCTCCTCAACTCAGTTACCCGGGCAACCCAATATCCCTTGGTTAGACAGGCGTCAGACTTACTGGCTTCTGACTACCCGCAACGACTGCCAAGGATGTTCAATGACAGCCGGGACCTACAGTTTAACGTGCCATCCGAAACACAGTCAATGGTGTCCAAGATATACTTAGAAAGTACATACAAACTTAGAAAAAGGCTAGCCTATGCAATGGAAATAACTTTCACGCCAACGAAAAAAGATAATGATAAAATCGGCCTAAAAAAGTCGGCCTTTTTAGCAGATAAAACTCTTTTGTTTATACCCGAGTCTGATAATCATATTTAGAACAATGACTGATATGGAAAAAAGGCTAGTCTAGACGCTAAATATTGATATCTTGATAAAGCGATTACCCCCTAACACTTCTAATGCAAAAAATTGTCAACGTAGGTACACATATAATGATTGTCATTGAACGTTCTTGGCAGTCGTTACGGGTAGTCAGAAGCCAGTAAGTATGACGCCAGTCTAACCAAGGGGTATTGGTTTGCCCGGGTAACTGGGCTGAGCAGGTCAGATAGGCAGTCGCTCATTGTAAAACACTGGTACACAGCTGCTGAATCCGGTCCAACTATGTTGGGGACGGCTTCCAGTCAGTGGAGATCAGCGCAGGACATATCATAGTGCACAAGCATTCGCACAGACACAGGTGCACTCTCCATTCCCTCACTCTCATAGTCCGATGGGAATATCGCCTTAAATGTTGCCCCTTGGGGGCTATCTTATATATTCACGTTCAAAAACTGGTAATTCGGATTTGTTTTTTTTTATACTTATAAACGCGAAAGTAATTCCGATAGAAATCCCAAGATAAACCAATTCCTCGTTGAGATTCTATATTATAATATCTAAGTAATTACGTACGTACAGCCAAATCAACGAAATAATATTAAAATAAAAAGCATAACCTTCTTTTCTCCTCCACAGTCGGGTAAAAATTTACTAAAAACAATTCCTCGCATTATGTCATAAAAGGCAACTTCGTAACATGAAAATTCAAAATTCGAACGCCATCTACAAGTTCGCTGTTAGAAAACAATTAACGACAGTCAAAGACCTCGCGACAAAAGAGGTTTGAACACAAAACAAACAAGCTATGGCACTCCAACTGGTTTCTATAAAGAACCCAAACTAACGGACCGGTGCATCCCGGATTCTACGCACACATCGGCACATTTCCCACGTACGTCACCCACACTAGCGACATCAGCTGAGCCAAAACTGTGTCAGTAGCTAGCGGTCCCGTTGAACGGTACACGGCAAAAAACTGATGTCGCTATCTGATAATAGATGGCGCTGACTACCGTAATATTCGCGGTATATATTTTTTGCGGATTTTGTATTGATGATGAGTTATATGCATTTATTTGTGTGTTTTGTTGTTTGAATTGGGTTTGTGTGCGCTCTAGTGCTTTCGATTACTCATAACGATATTTAGGTCAGACTGATAAAAACACTCACTGCAGACACTATTCGCTGTATCTTTGATTAATGTCTGTCGTTACAGTCGCGTAATTAAAACTCTTTGAAAGAATACTTAGAAGTAAGTAGGAATAAAAATAAAATGTACAGTTGCTCAAGTTTACCGCTAGATGTCGTTAAACGCCAACGACCTAGCAGCTGAGAGCTCAATTATCAAATGAATGGCCGTAATAGAAATAATTAAACAACTCCGGGTGTCCCATTGCTGTTTCTATAGATTACTGCCTGAGAAAAGGGTTTATACACAAATGTACCGTTGCGCAGAGCTTGTTCTGTGTCAAACTAGTACCGGCTACTCGTCAAAAGATGTCGCTAGTTGATACTTAAAATAAAATTGGTGTGTTAGAAAGAATGTCATAATTATTATATTTATAGTTGTGTGATAGTAAAATTATATACTAAATATATTAAAAATAGCTGTTAAATATTTCTAGTTATATTTATACCGTTATGTGATTATGTTAGTGTAGTTTATTATGCTAATTTCTATAAATCAGAATTGTATTATGATGATCATGACGTGAATGTTTATAAAATCAATAATTTTATCTGAATTTAAGCCGAATTTAACCAGTTATTTTATTATTATTTTTGAAATGTCAATAGCCTACAGTCAATCAGGGATGTATTTAGGTTACATTTAATACCTTATTTCGTAATTAAAAACTACGTCTTGTTATTAAAACTTCTAATGCGAATATTAGCATGGCACAAAAGCTGGTTAGAAAGACTTATTTGCCTTAAATAAAAAAGTTGCTTGTACAAAATTCCTTATAATATACTCAATTACTAGTGGTACCATTTTTCCAAAATCATTATCGATCCTAAACAGCTTTTTGTATAGCCACACAGGAAAGTCTTAGGGCCAGTTTCACAGGTTGCTGATAAGTTCCAGATAGTTTATCTGGCAGATAATTTCATAAAATTCTGTTCCATTTTTTAATTTATCTTGTAGATAGTGGCTATCCGTAACCTGTGAAACTGGCAGTTAAAAAAAATATTTTCGGTCCAACTATAAAGTTCAATGTTCGCCTTCTCTTCATAAAAAGGTCTTTGCCCAACTATGGGACAATACTCGTAATATTGCGTTCGCTGAAAACTTTACAAAAATAAGCAAGGAGAATGCATTTTGTTCCAAAATTATTAGAATTTCATTTTAGTGATGTAGTTGTTTCGATTGGCGATATCGATATTGTATAATTTATTTTAGTAAGATTGTTTTAATAAAAACATATTACAAATACCGTGTCAATAAATCGTGAAACAATTATAAAAAATAATAAATTAGTTTAATAATCGTGCTAATTTTCTGTGTTTCGGATGGCACGTTAAGCTGTAGGTCCCGGCTGTCATTGAACATCCTTGGCAGTCGTTACGGGTAGTCAGAATGAAGTAAGTCTGATAGTCACCATTACAAATAAAATTCCGTAATAACAAGGACAGACAACCTTATAATATTATGATTTAATTCCCCAGCGCAATGTTGGCGTTGGAAGCGAATACTTACAGAATCCCCTTAATTGAAATGAGAGGTTTTTATAGAAACGAGACAGCATTAAAATGAACATTTTAAATACATATTTTGACCTAGTTTTAAGAATAACCACTAGCCAAGTCATGGGCAGGCGAGTGTCCTTTTTTTTCGTGATAAATCATCAAATGACCCCTCCCGCTGTGAGTGCAGATGGAGAGAGTGTCAGACTCTTACTGACTAAAACCCATTATGTTCCTTCTGGAGGTCTTTGTATACCAGGGCCGCGGTAACTCTTGCAAATGATCCGCAGCCCCTGCAGATACTTTCCTACCCTGACAATCATATATACAGCCAGGGCCGGCCCGTCCATACGGCGAACGGAGCAGCAACTCCAGGCGCCAAATCCTAAGGGGCGCCAAAATGGCAATGAAATATGTATATAAGTTTTGTTTTTATTTTTTGTATATGAATTTATTAACAAAAAGGCGCCATTATTGGATCTCGCTCCATTCTAAAATTTACTTCAGGCCAGCACTGTTAATACAGTATTTTTTTAACTTTTCTTTTCATGCAAGATGTTTCAACAATATGGTGAAAAGTATTTACTTCAACTATTTCATATCCATAAATCGATAAAAATTAATTACTAAATTTATTTTTAAACGGCTTCTCTAGGCTGCAGGATTGTTAACAAGAGCTACCGGCTAAGAGCGTCCCTGGCACACAGGGACCTCCAGAAGGATCGTAGTGGGTTTTAGTCAGTAAGAGCCTGACACTCCCTCCGGCTGCACCTTCAGTGGGAGTCATTTGGTGATTACCCACTCAAAAAAAGGACAGTCTCTTGCCCAGGACTAAGCAAGTAGTAGTATTATATGGAGTACTTTTTTAATAAAGGTAAGTTCGCGCATCAGCGAGTTAGTTATAATATCATAAAGCATTGTCAAGCTTTAAGAGCAGTGTACAGACGCCAGCACATCAGGCTACCCGAAACTGACAAATTTTCCCAATCAACTTTGAACTTTATGCTTCAGCGATAAAGTTGAAAATCCATTAAGGAACTTTGACCGATTGTTGTAGCCTGATGTGCTGGCTGTCTGTAAAAATAGTCTTTATGAAGGGCAAGCTTGTCTCCATCACATACCTACGTTGAGTAAGCCTATATGCGTGTTTGAGTACCGGATTTCCTGCTTCAGGAGATTTTCGGAGTACTTAGATCATATACAAGGTATATGTAGACAATTATAATTTTTTATAATATAATATATCCCTCACACATTCACACAACGTCATCTATTCCCAAACTAAGCAGAGCTTGTACTATGGGTACTAGACATCTGATAAACATACTTGTATACTTTTCTTTTGTAAATACATACATATTATACATAGAAACACCCAGACTAAGTCAAACACCCATGTTCATGCACACAAATGTTTGACTTATGCGGGAATCGAACCCATGACCTGTAGCGTGGCAGGCAGGTCCACTAACCACCACGCCATCTGGTCGTCTAAATTACTAATTATATAAGGAGCTTAGAAGATTTCATAACTACATACATCTAACTACAATATAGGAGGAAGCTTGTGGGTAAGTAATAGCCGCACGGGTTGATCGATCATAATGTTAAGCAACGCTTGGTGTGGTTAGCCCGTGGATGGGTGACCATCTTGTCATGACGAGTACGTCCGTATTTCAGAATGCACGTTAAATTGGTGGGTCTCGGCTGTCATTTGTACATCTTTGGTGGTCGTAACGGGTAGTTACAAGCCAGAAAGTGTCACAACCAGTCTTACTAAGGAGTATCGAGTTGCCCAGGTAACTGAGTTCAGGAGACAGATAGGCAGTCGGTCCATATAAAACACAGGTACTCAGCTACATCCGGTTAGACTGGAAGCCGACCCCAACAGCTTAGGAAAAGGCTAGACAGATTTAGGTAATATTTTTCAGTATGATCACCCAGAGCCGGTCTCTATGCAGATAGCAATAATCTCCCTTCGCAAATTGGACTCTAAGACAACTTTAGAACACAATTTATCTGTAGAACCCTAGGGAATACAGCTTCAGATAAGTTTTATAGGCTATCTGTCTGTAAGCCCTTGAGAAAGGACCATAAGTCTGTTCTTAGGGCTTAAGAACTCGCAACAAATATATTTCTCCCAAATGTATTCTACCAACCCGCATTGAGCAAGCTTGGTGATTAACGCTTAATCCTTCTCCGTGGGAGAGGAGGCCTGTGCCCAACAGTGGGACGATAAAAAGGCTGTGATGATGGTGATGATGAAATGTATTCAAGGTTATCATTGCATTATTGACATTCACGTGGATGAATTGAGAGGAAGGGCAAGACCAAAGAAACGATTGATGCATTCTGTGAAAGACGACATAGCTGGAAATTAAGTTACGTGCGAGATGAAGACAGACAGCAGAAGAAGAGAAATTGGGATAGAACAGGAGGATGAGAATGATGAATTAGTTGAATCAATAGTTTGTACCTACTATTAAAAAACACCTAAAACATAACAATGAGGGATGAAAAAAGTCAATAGAAATCTAGGGTTTTTTTTTTAAACTCTGGTGGGGCGAATCAAGTCGAATTCTGCCAGATCTGTGGGACTGTTTGAAAAAATATTCTGCGGCTCTGGTACAGAACAAAGATGGGTTTTCGTCAGTAAAAGTCTGACAATAGAAAATCATAGGACCTGCTGCACCCACAGCAAGATAGGTCATTCAATGATTCTAATAAAGATTATCTAAAAAGAAGGGTTATTTCTAAATGGTGAAATCAAAAAAATTAACAAAATAATCTATACTAATATTATAAAGCTGAAGAGTTTGTTTGTTTGTTTGAACGCGCTAATCTCCGAAACTACTGGTTCAATTTGAAAAAATCTTTCAGTGTTAGATAGTCCATTTATCGAGGAAGGCTATAGGCTATATACCATCACGCTAAGACACACGGGAGCGGAGCAGTAACCAAAGATGCGGGTGAAACCGCTGGGGACAGCTAGTATCAAATATCCACTTTAAAAAGCCACACGCAACGTCACAATTATATAACCATGTCCAAAAGTCATCATCATTTGCCTAGCCCTTTCCTACCCTAATCAAATTATACATAATTTTGACGAGATTCGAAATAACTTTTATCGCATTAATGGACGTCAAATGTCAAAAGACAGCACCTAAGCGCCCCCTTATCCTCCCCTCCCCTAATGTAAGCAACAAACTCCCCAGCAACACATATTCATCTATTTTGATATAACTACGATACCTTTTACAATTTTAACCAAGCTCAAAGACGTGTATAAATAAAATGCTATTGTATTTTATGCCTTAAATTGATTCTGATTCCTATGTTAATTACCCCTAGGCTTATCTATCAGCATCATCATCCTCCTGCCCTTATCCCAAGTTTTATTTGGGGTCGGCGCAGCATGTTTTTGTCTTCCACGCTTTTCTATCTGCCGTCATCTCACAAGTTACATTCTTTCTAGCCATATCGACTATAGGATTATCTATCAGCCTTGAAAACATTATGCATTTTTGTCGGAAATTATCTAGCTCATACAATATAAATAATGATTTTAAGAAAATCCATTGACGGTGTTATTTTACGACAAGGATAGTTTTAAATAATTCGATTATAAATACAGTTTAAGCCTAATACGATTATCTATGTACAGAATAATTATTATTTAAACATATTGCGAATATATAAAGAAATCTGGGAGTTAAAGATAGATTTGTATTTAGCTAGAAAATATATTAATAAAAAAAAAACTGTTGCAGGGAAGCAATCTACAATTGATCGATGCTTGATACCGCTTGTTTCCGCCCATAACAGAAATAGCTATAGCGCAGTAGTGGATGAATTTAACACTGATAATAATAGCAACAGATACAATCCAACATATAAAATAGAACGACACATAACTATGCCAGAAATAGGTCTAAAAACAGGCCTAAAATCTAGGATAGGATATCTAAAAATACAGAAATCTCTGCATGAAAGGAAAATGGCGCATTTACCTGACGCAGTGGTTGTTGCCACCGTCGTCACAGCTGTGTTTGTAGTCGATGTAGACTCCCCTGATGTACTGGCATTCGTCATTTCCACTATCCTGTCAACTGCTATACGATTCCCTGGCAATATACCCGAGCTTTCTGCTGGCTCCTGCGTTACTTGAGGATCAGGTTCGTCAACTTCTTGAGGGCTGGGAGCGGCCTGACTCAAATCATTAGCCACTATTACATTGACCGTCGTCAAAGATTCCAAGTCTCCAGAATTCTCACCAGCCACTTGAGAATTATCGATGTATACCGCGGCTGAGCGCGCCCCTAACGTCTCCATTACACTTTCAGCCAACGACCTTGTAGACAACTCATCTATATCGATGTCTTGTTTTATATCGATGATGATCTGGTGCCTCTTCGTCCCGCTCCCCGAGGGGCTCTGCACCTGGTGGACGCTCACTTGGGCCTCGGTCCCCGGCTGCGATATGTGGTGCTGGATCACGTGCGTCAGCTGACCTTCCAAGGAGCCCTCCCGTCCCGCCATTATCGTCCTTATTCAAAAAACAGACTTGAACTCTCGATACCACACGTCGATACGGACACAACACTAACAGAAACTTCAGACTTATCAGTCAGTCGAGAAATGATTTAAAATTATTGCACGAAGCTATTCTAGAAGGATTACGAGCTAATGAACACGGGTATCACTCCTAAGTACCGTCCTTGAACACTATGATGATACTAGATTTGTTTAGGTAGACTGCGGCATTGCACCGCGCAGATGCATCGAAACTAGGTCAGGGGTGAATGTCCTACCGAAAAATGGATTTAGTTAAGGTTTTAGATTAATTGTGCGTTAGAAATATATTAATTAATGGCAGTGTTAGGTTTGCAGGCACGGTGTGATGCTCACATAGTTAGGTTTGTTTTGGTTTGTTAGCACAGTGACACATTGTCCTAATTCCACGAGCGACGTAGACGCGCGTTGGCCGCCGTAGCCACTGCGAGGCCTACGAAAGCGTAGCGCTACGCCGACGCCGCGTAGGCCCGCTGCACAACACACTTCCGTGTATCTGTCTCCGGATAATTCTGAAGATTTTTGTGAGTTTGGAATATTTATTTTTGTTTTCTTTTTGGTAAATCGTATTAATTAGATTAACTGCATGGGAAACCGCAAAATCAAATACTTTTTAAATCTTTCCTTTTCGATGAATGAAAAATTCCTTTTTGATTAACCTACAAAGAATGATTTGTCTTGTTTTTTTTTTATTTCACTTTACATTATAATGCTTATTGAAAGTTAATAATCTAAGAATAAATAGCATTTATATTAGCTTCAAAATAAAATATGATCTATGTTCAATAATTCTTAATAACAGTATTTAAAAAATATATATAAACCTCATGAAAAAAAACACAAATAAAATACGTCCTACTAAACTAGAATGAACCCACAACAATAAAACATCCATACATTTTCATGCAACTTAGATTTTCCCAAATCCATAACTAAAATATCTCAAGATTCATCCTTCCACAATCACCCCGTGTGTTCAGTGCTCCATTGTAGGCACGTGCAGACGCATGCGCGGTACCCCCACATCTACTTTCTCCCTCGAACAGCATATCTCTGTCCCTATCTACGCGCTTCGATCGTTCAGAATGGTGAAAAACCATATAATCGAATTTATGTTGGTAGTATGGTGAGCAAAAAAATAGGGATAATGTCTTGGTATGGCCTTGACTTGCAAACTAGTTGTATTTTCGGGTTTTGCTTGGAAAAAAATGACTATAATGTAGACGATTTGTGTAGTTTGTGTGTATGGGAAATTTTTCAACTGGGCTTATAATATTATTGGTAAGGTTAGCAAAATAATTACGCTATTTATTATTTGTTTTAGTAACACGTAAAGAATTTCAAATAACGCATATGGTCCTTCGTATATACAAAATATTAGACCAAAAAAATTTTTTTTTAATCTGAAAAATAGTTTTTGGACTATCGAATTACCTATTTTTTTAAAAGTGTAACAAAACAATTACTATTTAATTATACAAAAATCACTCAACTTTTCATACAAGCTGTCGTAGACAGTTTCATCCAAAAAAAAAAAAATCCTACAATTATTTTGCTGTCGGTACCAAAGCTCTATTACATAATACGAACTGATGACAGCCAAAACAAGGAAAGTTGAAACAAACATACATAAGGAAGTTACTTAATATTTATTTTAAAAAACAAACAGATTTACAGCATTTAAATACATTGAGTAATTTGATCAAAACAAAAACATTTAATTGATCACTTAATACAACCAAATTATATTTGTTATGATTAGGTTGATTACGGGTAATAACTCATTAGCCTATGTGTACATACAAACAAACTTAATCTATATCTATACATATAATAAAACAGTAAAAATACCGTGTTTGTACGCGCTAATCTTCGGAATCACTTCGGACAGATTTGAATGATTCTTTTTTTGTTGTATAGGTGTTAGGTCTGGGCAACATATAGGCTATAAATTATCTTGGAAACTTGAACACCTGGTGAAGAACCGCAACAGACCAGCTAAACTATAAGAGATACTAAAATGCTGCCATAGCAAAAACTGTTCCACATGATGAGCATTTTCTGCTGCGAGAATAAGACGTTTCAAAGTCGTAGTCGCTGGCATATGCGATAGGATCCGCATACGAAGTTGCGGGCAGAAGCTAGTGTCTAATACATCTTAATATCCCAGCGATAGCACATAGGAAGTGGTGAAGGGCGGGCGCTTTGGGGGCTGTCTTTTGACCTTCAAAAAGGGCTGATTTTCCGCCTACTTTGAATACTACTTTTTTAATATACAAAAAAAGATAATTAAATGACCAAAAAATTTTTTTGGTAACAACCCTTTGGTTCTGGGTTCAAAGTAGATTGGGAAGATTTGACAGTTTCTGTAGCTTGATGTGCTGGCGTCTTTACAAGCTATACTGTTAGAACGTTAAAATATTAAAAAAATATACATATGTTAGCGTAAGTAAAATTATCTCTTTTTTCTATAGTTCCTTCAAACACAAGCAAAGCCGTGTACTACAAGCTAGTGTAGTACACATCGTTGCTAAGACAACGGTAAAGTATTGTCCAAACAGCTATCCTGGACGAAGGACGCGAGAAATCAATAATTTCTTGTCTTTATATATTAATATATGTATGTACCTCTGGCGTAAGGAATTCTCAACATAATTTATTGAGTGGATTTAAATTTTAATTGTTATCTATACTAATAATGACGTCTATAGTAACTATCTTGTCATGAGTTCTTCCGTGTTTTGGAAGACACGTTAAATTGGTGGGTCCCAGCTGTCATTTGTACATCTTTGGCAGGCGTTATGGATAGTAGGCTGTAAGGTTGCCAAGGTAACTGGGTTGTATAGGTCAGACAGGCAGTCGCTCCACGTAAAACACTGATACTCAGCTGCACCCGGGTAAGACTGGAAGCCACCCCCAACACAATTTGAGAAATGGCTAGGCAGATGACAAATAATTGCGTCCAGATTAACTGTCGGAAATGGTGATTGTTCTCCATAAGGAGATCAGCCAGCTACGCAGGACATGTTGTAGTGCACAAGCATTCGCGCAGACACAGGTGCACTCTCTATTCCCTCACTCTCATA
The DNA here is from genome assembly GCA_958496145.1 of Heliothis peltigera. Lineage (NCBI taxonomy): Eukaryota > Metazoa > Arthropoda > Insecta > Lepidoptera > Noctuidae > Heliothis > Heliothis peltigera. The sequence continues at coordinate 2,777,825 of OY292348.1, read as the reverse complement.
GTACGATGGGACGGCAATCTGACACGACCGGAGAGAGATCAGGCGCAGGACCGAGATTTACGTGCTCTCTGATGCACGGGTGCGTCAATCACCAACCTCCAGACTCCAGGTTACTTTTATGAAAGTTTCTAAAAACCATTTTTGACCGACCTGATATCCCCGGACATAGGGGTCTTGCTATGCGACTACTAAAGCAATTATATTTTGTATTAGTGGTAACTTCACAAGCCATAACTTAAGTAATTAAATTAAGTCATCATTTCACAAATTAAGAGCATAATATCTATCAAGTGAAATCGTAATTTGATGACCAATAAAATAACACAGCAGATGTGTATTGCTGGTTCTTATTGCGCTGTTGAAAGCGAATAAAAAAAAACATGAAAGCTGCACTCCCTCCCTTCCATAAACCTGTATTTGACAGGTATCTATTAACAGATAAAAGAAAATAAGATACACCGCAGACAGACTAGACAGATAGACAGATGCAATATTTTCTTCAAAAAAATCCGTTTTGATACTTCTCATTCTTTCCGACCACGGGACTATAGTCCCGGATTTTTGGAAGGCGAACGTGGGGCCGAAGCCAACACGCTGAAGCCCTTTTGAGAATATTTTAATATATGTAATGGTGACACAAAACCGACGATTATCCGTGTATACACTATGAAAATGTACCCAAGGACAATCCCCGGTTTGTGCTAAACTATTGCTAACTATGGAAGAAAAACTACTTGGGCTATTGTGATGGGATGCTAGTGGACTAGGGAAGGGAAAACTATGGGGACTATGGCTCCTGCCGATGACAAAACATAAAACGTCATTTTATTTCTCTCCATTTTGAAGTCGGTTAATAAATAGAAATGCTCTTAACGCCATTGCAATATTAGAAAAAAAAACGCGAAACATCCATTATCTTTTTTTAAATTACTTTTCAACGTAAGGGAGCTTAAAAAAGCTATCGGGCTTCCTAGAAACGGTCTATATGTAGTCTATCTATTTACGCTTACGGTATGACCTAGGTAATGTGTGCCTGTGTGTGTAGCGTACGTATATGTGTTAATGTGTGCGTGAACCGCTATGCGGCGCTGATTTTCAAGGACGAACATCGAAGCCTTATTGCGGATTAAAAGGAGTGAAATTTCGGAAAATTTCGTATACATTGCGTAGTTAGTTTATACTGGTGATAAGTTGTGTTGTTAATGACAAGCAATGGATTTTGAAATATTTGTTTTTTGGTAAATTTTCGATGTTGTTAAATGTTATTTTTAGATGTTGAATGCCTCAGTTCCTGTGGTATGAATTTATTATATTTATTAGTGCTTTTATTTTTGTTGATATTTTAAAATGAATGTTAATTGAAAACAAATATCGTGGTTTGCTTATATACATACATAAATAACGTATCTATTTATAAATTCGCGGTTTGTTAAATATGTTATGATAGACAGTTACTGAACATAAATAGCATAACATTTTCTAGCAAATAAAGTACCAATAAGTAATTTTCTGAGGCACGTTAAACTGTAGGTCCCGGCTGTCATTGAACATCCTTGGCAGTCGTTACCGGTATTCAGAAGCCAGTAGGTCCGACGCCAGTCTAACCAAGGGGTATTGGGTTGCCCGGGAACCGGGTTGAGGAGGTCAGATAGGCAGTCGCTCCTTGTAAAACACTGGTACTCAGCTGAATCCGGTGAGACTGGAAGCCGACCCCAACATAGTTGGGAAAAGGCTCGGGAGATGATGATGAGTTTTCTTTATTGAAAAATCGTAAGATGTGTTGTTTATCAAAGTACCAGTGTTACAAGATGATAGATAAGTGATGTTGAACATAAAATGTTGGTATCGTGTTCAACAGTGCGAGTCAGTTCAGGCGTGACGCAATTTGTTGGACAATACCACGAGCCACGATGTTCATATGCCACGATTAAGGTTTTGTAACAATAAGAAAAGTATATTTTAAGGCATATTTTTTGGTTTTTCGGAAAGAATACATACCTTCATCATCAGTCTTTTTATCGTCCCCGGGCACAGGCCTTTCGGAAGGCACGCTAAATTGATGAGTCCCGGTTGTCATTTGTACATCTTTGGCAGTCGTTACGGGTAGTCAGAAGCTAGAAAGTCTGACAACCAGTCTTACCAAAGGGTATCGGGTTGCCCAGGTAACTTCGTTGTGGAAGTCTGACAGGCAGTCGCTCCACATAAAACACTGGTACTCAGCTGCATCCGGTCAAGAATGGAAGCCGACCCCAACACAGCTTGGGAAAAGGCTAGGCAGATGAGGCAATCGCACCTGAAGAAGTTACCTTCTAGATTCCAATAGTCATCTTTCACATAGTTGATTCAGACTTAAATTTGAAACGTAAAACAAAAAACCTTTTAAAAAGCAGCCTACTGCTCAAACATAAATTAACAAAAACAGTAAAACAAGTTCCCGCCCTCTGTTGTCCGATAGCGGTACTAAATTGCAAATTTAAAAGTAAAACCTCGTTCACGTCGCCTCCTAACGGGAAATAGCCGAACTGCGTTCATTGAACCCACCTCCAGCATTCGTTGCGCAACTTTCGACTCACGAATTCAAACTACGTACGGTGCCCGTGGCGCGAATTTTAAAATTACTCATTCGAATTTTTCGAATATAGGTCACGATTTGTATGGATCTGCTGGTTTTTTAAACGGTATTTTTTGTCAGTGTTATTTTTTTGGTCAGTTTAGTATTTTCGGGAGCAAGGCCGTGATATGCTTACGTAAGTTTTACATCGTATTCTTTCGTCTTGTCCTGCATTTTTGGGATTATATTTTGTCACCTGCAAGTAATAATATTGCATAATGTATAAGAAATTTATGATATTTGCAAACGCACCCACACAACACAAAATTCCTAGCATGACTCGAATGTACGAAAAGTTTATTATGGTTATTCTTTTTTCAAACTTTATACAGTTTGACAGCCGTGAATGCAAAGCCATTGACCGGACAAGGAGTCATCTACAACTTTTTAAAATTTTTAAATTAAGAACTAGCGTTTTTAAATATCAATAGAATATTATGACACTGGCAGCATAACGGGCTTGTAGTAAATAAATACTTTTTAGTAAGCGTTGGTCGAAGACCGGTTGGGGTCAACGACCGGATTTGGCACCAATTCTTTGGCTGATCAAACTTAAATGACTGATTGGGCTATACAGCGAAACTTGATTATTTGACTATTAAAAAATAGACATTCTGTTTATCTGTAAAAGGTAGGGCCTTTAATTTGGTGGCTAACACAACATGGAGTGTCAAAGAATAAAATATACACATTTTTATTGGCTGGCTACACAAACCATAGAGAGCCAGAGAAAAAAAAAATAATTTCAAAAATAGAATAGGAAAAAGCGCGTTTAAAAATATTTAACATATACACATGTTATGAAAGAAATAATAAAATAATCAAGGTTACCAATGATATCAGTTTTCTTTAAATGAGGGGTAGAAAAAGGCGGGCTACATGTTGTTCGCAAGAGTTACCGTGGCCCTGGCACACAGGGACCTCCCCCAGCTGCATCCATAGCCGTAAGGAAATCATCAAATAACCCCTCCTGCTGTGGGTGCAGCTAGAGGTAGTGTCGGACTCTTACTGACTAAAACCCACTATGTTCCTTCTGGAGGTCTCTGTGTGCCAGGGCTTCGGTAACTCTTGCGAACTTGCAGCCCCAGCAGTTTAATATAAAACCTCTCTTGATCCGAGTTTTGAACCCCGGTCCTCTAGATTCAAGACCGCCACACTTGCCATTGAGCCACTCATGTCATTCATTGACAACATATATTACAAAACATTAAAAAAATACAGCCGAATTGAGAATCTCCTCCTTTTTTTTTGAAGTTGGTTGAAAACCAATTAAACGAGAAATCTTTTGAGAACAGATTATTAATTATTTTGCTAACTTTATTGAAATACATTCAAATTTAATTCATGTAAGACATATCAGCCATTTTAACAAATAGAGTTAAAATTTTAACAAATCGATGTCCTAGTTTATTTATCCCTAGACATAAAGTCTTAAAACAGTCTAGACTAATACTAGGCTATCTTTAAATCTCTACCTTTTAAACTGACCATTGCATATTCGTGGAGTCAACGAACTCTAGTTTATAAAACTCGTTTTTTTCTGTCGGTGAATTTTTTGAAAGGTTTGTTAGTCACTCCGCTATAGTGTGGTGTACAATAGTTTTTTTTTTTTGTTTTTAAGTTTTAAAAAGTAAACTAGTTGTCGAAGAAATGTCTTTATTTTGATATTACGCGTATTTAATTACAATCAAAATCGAAGCAGGACTTAAAGTTTTTTTTATTTCATTAATTTTAGACTTATCTTTAATTTCAGGTCTCCCTCTCATTTTTCTGGTTTAAGCTTTCAAGGCCTCGGTTATATCAGAATTTTACATGATCATCTAAAACCTTCATATGCTTAGCCTTCCCCAACCATTCCATTGTCAGCTTCCATACTCGGCAAATACAAAAGCATATCAGTAATATGTTACCTGGGTCTGTTTCTCTATCTGATCTCTACAAACCAATGGACAGAACACGTGGTCTGATAAGTCTTAAGGGCCGATTCACGACCTACGAATAAGTTCCAGTTAGCTTATTTTGCAGATAATGTCATATAAATTTTGTTCCATTTTTGAATTTATTCGGCTATTCCTACATTGTGAAACTGACCCTAAGCTCTTAGAAAGACGGGCTGTGACGCTAGCTTCTGCTACTCATAACGACTGCCAAAGATTTACAAGATATTTTGTCAATGGTTCTACGTGCTCTCAAATCGACGTATATTCCACAAAATCTAGGGTGAAAACCGAAAATTATGTTCTGTATTATTATTAACATAGCATATTATGTAATGTTGCCAAATATGGCTTTTAGTAGGAAACACGTTGACGAGTTCAGTCTTATAATTTTTAATCCATTTAAATCAGGAACATCATAACATTATTTAATTTGTTTATTATTTAATATGTATTTCCAAACAATTATCCATTACAAACAATTAATAAATCATAAATTGCGTCGATACGAATATATTTTTTTAATTAAACTAACTCTTCCCGCCAATTCGCGAAGACCGCGGAACCTAAATAAGATAATGGAGTAAACGCGCGGCAGAACTGTCAATTGCTTTTTTTCAAGCACAGGCGTTCAGTATACAGCCGGTCCCACGGCGTCGTATGCTCGGAACGCGTCCATGTAACGGGCGCGTGCACACAGTTACATCGTATGTGGGTGAGCCTAACTGCGATCACCGTTAGGCTACGTCACTACTAGAGGGGGGCGGTGTCGATAGTCTGTGACTTGAGGCTAGATTTTTTATAAAAATAAAAACAACTATGTGCATGTCTTACGTGTCAAAGACATCGGCTGCTGACCTATATTTTGTTCATGGGTTTTATATTTATATATCTTTATTTAGTTAAGAAATTAGATTAAGACTCTCAATGCACACTAATCATGAATTGACTCTTAAAACCAAAACAGGTAAAGTACTAATTTAAGAAATGAAACTCATAACAAAGACCAGCTTAATCTGGAATACAAAATAATTTACAGTAATACCAACTATCGACCCCGAAAGCCTTATCGATACAAACAGAGTGGCACATCACTAGCGCAGAGTACCGTACGCTACGTCACAAAGAAAGGGATTGCGGCTTACGGTACACAGGGCCGAGCACCGCCCTACTGTCGCTTTTCCGATGCTGGCCGCACAGAACGATAGTCTGTGGCGCGCAAAATATATGGATGCTGTTGTTTTTATTGATTTAAATTTGGAATATGGTTTGTTTAGAACATTATTTTGTTTTTAGAGAAAGTTTTATTTTTGGGATCTTAATTTTTGGAGATGTTACTATTAATTTATCATTTTTTGTCGATAATACATAAAATACTATTATATAATAATTAATGAAACGTGAGTCTTAAAGGACTTGTAAAATAAATGCTTATATTTCTCGCAAGAAGCAAAACAAAACGTGGATTTAAATTCGGAACAAAAGGTCAACGACTCCAACTGTCACTTTTCGAACATGGCCTCGCATATGCCATAATTGTAAATTTTGAAAACACGCAACAAGTTATAACAGGTAAGAAAAAGCCTTTTTTGTTGATAACTACTAACTAATACTATTAAAAAAGTAGAAAAAAATAATCTCCTAACTTATCCATACCTGAAACTTACGGATTATGTAATTTTACGCAACTGAAAGACGTCAAACTGTTGCGAACTCTTTTTGTAAACCTCATTATATATATGTATGTATGTATATATATATATATATATTTTTATTTTAAGGGCCTGTTTCACAAATAAATATGGGATTTTTCTTATTTTTTTTAGACTTACTACTCCTTACAATTGGAATGTGGACTAGGTCAAAAATAAAATACTTTATCATATTCATCTTGTAAAGCATCTTAAAATAATGTCAGTTTAATTTATCGCTTTGAACCAAACATTATTTAATTTTTTTATTGATAATATAATCGATATAAGTATACGGCTTGATGTGAAAAATCTGTGACGTCATAGGTTGCGTTTTCATACAAATTTCATAGAGAGTAACCGTTTTTGACAGTTCTATAAAAGTATTGAATTTGACTAGTTGTCTACTACCGTATTATATTCTTCTACATCCTCAAGCAGTACATAGACATCAACAGCAGGCTCAGCATGGCGATTCTATATCTATTCTATCAAGAAAAGACAAAGCTCTTTCTGTCAATGTCAACATGTGTTCTGCCCGAGCATGGCGCGACCTGTCAACTCGCATATAATCCCTTGTAGCCTTATGTCGATCGAACAAAAGAAAAATTTTAATCAAAAAATGCCAAAAGAAATCTTACGTCAATCTGTCACTTTTCTGTCATTATATCCAATCTCCGGTAAACAAATCTTGTTTCTACGGTTGCCATGCTAAGCCTGCAGCTGACTGAATGTATCCAGGGACGATGACGTCATCACATAAAGCCAGTCCACGCCATGCAGTCTAGACCAGGTACAGTCGACCTAATTAGCATAGACGTGACGGACTTAAGATTCAGCAGGGAGAATGTCTGGGAGAGCCTTTAACTGTTTGATTTAAACCTATACGAAGACTATAGAGAAGATAGATTTTATTGTACAGAAACTGTCAAATTTTCCCGATGAAATTTAAAACAAAAGTGTCAGCGATAAAGTTGAAAATCTTACAAGGAAATGTTACAGATTCTAGTAGCTTGATGCGCTGGCGTGTGTGTACGTTTGTTTGCATTAAATAAGGTTTGAAACTATTGTATCTATTTGTCAAAAAATGGCGGTACTTTTTTTAGACCACGTTTTATAATAAGATGGAGGGATTTTAAAGCTTGAGAAAGAACATAAGCTACTTTTTTATCCGGGAAGTTATTCCGTCAAAAAGCAGGGAACAGCTAGTATGCTACATTTTATCCTGGTACAGGCAGAAATGCCCCTGGGACGTAGCTGAAATAGCGGATGTAGAGAATATTTGACAAGATACGTTCGTAAATAGAATCCTTTTAATAATACCCTTTCACACAAAAACCAGAATAGTTGACACATTATAGCTAAAAATTAATGAAAGTATTACTGTGAAAATTTGCGCTGAGATTAATCGTTTTCTAAATTAAAATACAGTATATGATTGATTTTGAATAACAAATATAAGTATTACGTAGTATTTGTATTCTCTTTGTTAGTTTATAAATATTTCATAAAAATGAGGTTGCGGGTTCGATTCCTGGTCAGGCGAGTACCAATGTAACTTTAAGTTATAAGTACTTTCTAAGTTTATCTTGGACACCAATAACTGATTAAAGGTGAAGGAAAACATCTTGAGGAAACCTGGACTATAAAGACTGAAATCACCAACCCGCATTGAGCAAGCGTGGTGATTAACGCTCAATCCTTCTCCGTGGGAGAGGAGGCCTGTGCCCAGCAGTGGGACGGTAGAAAGGTTGTGATGACTAGTGTTTAAATTGTTTACGCTCAAAATATTGCTCATTCAAATATTTACGAAGCTCAGTGGCCATTTGTCTAGATGTCTAATGTCCTCAATAATTAAGTAAGCTATCCCAATAGACAACTGCATTGCATAAAAACAATATTAAAATTATTTCCCTGACAACAATTTCAGCTGAACTCATTGTTACCTAGGTCAAGCCAATAAAAATATAACAGCAATTGCATCAAACGGTACAACAGAATTGATAGTTACTATAACCTAGAGCTGACGTCATTAAAATTCATAGACGAACCTATTTGCTATGTCATTGGTGTAGGACCGCCATAGACGAAAGTTCTAGACTGCTATTAAAGGAGTCTAGGTCATTCACGTTAACTCTATGTATATAAAATTGGCTATGCTTTTGTCATAGATTTTGAATTTTTGGGTAGACACCATTTTGTTTCGTTAGAAACAGTTCGTTGCTATATTTTGGCTGCTTAAGTGTTAATTAAAATTGGGATGATGACTATGTATGTCAAAAATAAAATACTTCATCATATTCAATTTGAAAGACATCTTAAAATAATGACAGTTTCATTTATCGTTTTGAACTAAAAATTGTTTACTTTTTTTTTTTTTATTTATAATATAACCGAAATAAGTACACGGCTTGATGTGAAAAATCTATGACGACATAACTTAGTATTTTCATACAAATTGCATACAAAGTAACCGTTTTTGACAGTTCAATAAAAGTATTGTATTTGACTAGTTGTCATCTACCGTATTAATCTGAGAAGTTTTAATTTGGTTTGTTAATGTTTCATAAAAGACAGTTATTACTACGAGTGAGAAATAGACATTACACAAAATATTTGAATTCCACTGACAATTCTTCATAAAAAAAATGAACCCAATACGTTTGTGTACGCGTATTTCTACGTAATTTTAAGATCTTTCACACCGAACAGTATTTTTCATAGGAGGCAAGACAATTCTGTCGAGTTTCTTCATTGTAATTAGCGTAAATTATAATAACTGTTTGATTAAATTAATTATTCGTCTATTATTGATATAAGTACTAGTTCATAACTTATATATCTATTTAATGTGCTTTTTGGTAGTAACAATAAATAAATAAAAACCGAATTAAGAAAAAACCGTAATTCACCAAAAAAAACAATTGATAAATTTTTTAAACATGCAAACTTAGTAGAAAGTGACAGATAGTTCCAAATTTGAAATTCTAAACTTGAGCTTATCGTATGAAATTTAAATTTTACCTTTTTGTTACTCACGGCTTCTGCTTCCGTCAACAGAAAAGTGCATTCACCTTTGTCACCCGGCGAATACGACATTTAACGTTTCAGTGTGAAAAATCACTATTCCCAACAAGACAAGTTTAGAAATTCCATTTAGATTTATTTACCACTACAAAAGCCATTAAAATTCTCCATTACTTTATTATAATCTATAGATTTAAACCAAAGAGTTCATAAACTTCTTGGTAACAAACCGATATTTAATCTGTTGCAAACTTTTTAAAACTCACCTCTAATTGTACTCGGCATTTTGTCAAAAATCCTTTACTGCACACCACTGTCAAACAATCCATAAATCACCACAGTTAAACACAATAAAAAAATTCTATTATCCAAATTCAGACATTTTTCACTTGTAAAACACAGTTTGCACGGGTTCACGGCACACAATAATGCACAATTTGAATCAGTTGGTTTGGCGCCAACTGAGCTGTCAACGTCAAACTTCCCGCGCGTTCCGATACCCGGCGTACGTCCTAGAGATGTGGTGTAGCGGCGGGTAGTGCTTTTTTCGTTGCGGCGCGCGCTCGACTCTCGGGCTAACTGTATTTTTTTTCGTGATGCGAACAGTAACGGTGTTAAGGCCGGTTCTTCACTCACATCTTCTTCTACCATCGAGCGACGACGATTTTGGACGCGTGGCTAATTCGATTTATGGTCAATTTTGATTGCTGCCAATGATCGCAGTTTTCCGGTATTTTTTTCGCAGGTTGTTGGCATCGTAAAGTCTATGATATGCTGCAGTTATTTTGCATGGGCAGAAAGAATAAAATGTCTGATGATTGGCAATAGTCATTGATTGAAATATTGACGTTTAAGCAGAGGTGAATGTAATGAATCGTCATCTCTTTTGGGTTTAACGGCCTCAAAGTCTTAAGCCTTCACACACATCGGTCGAGCAATTCGGATTATGTAAAACTGAATAATTTTCATAATCATGCAAGAGTACTTTGAATAATTTTGATTAGGTGGTCAGATAACCGGGGCCAGGTGGCTTTTTTTTATTAGTATTGGACGTTTATTCGATTGAATCTAAATTAATATTATCTAAGTGCTTGGGACACTCCCACAGGTTCGTTAAAGCAAGGAATATCAGGCATTCCTCAACAGCAACTCGAAAAAACCTTATGACCGTGGTCTGATATATCTTGTTACGGGCTCATTTGCAAGCTCTACGTGATTGTCCTTTAAAGTTTAAGGCCTATGTTGAAAGTGTTTGATGGCAATAGGCCGTCTTAATGCCCTGTCTTCTCAGCCCTAAGTAGCTCCAATTTTGCTGGCTGCTTTTCGAGGAGTGCATGGACCAGAACGCCCGTGAAGAGCGAAATCGTGGGACAATGAAAAGGCTGATGATTAAAAATTAATAGTTTTCCTGACTGTACAAACCATATCCGTATTGTTCCCAAACTATATTGAGATCGGCTTCCAGTCTAACCGGATGCAGCTGAGTACCAGTGTGCAGCATGAAGCGACTGCCTGTCTGACCTCCTCAACCCAGTTACCAGTTACAATTCAACCCGATACCCCTTGGTAAGACTGGTTGTCAGACTTTCTGGTTCCATGAACTGCCGTAGCTGTAGAAATGACAGCCGATTCCACCAATTTAACGTGCTTTCCGAAACACGGTGATACTCGTTATGATAAGATTGTCACCCATCCACTGAACAATTGCGCCAAACGGTGCTTAATCTTATAATCAATCGACCCGTACAGCTGTTAAATAAAAATGTAAATAGTGTCAAATATTAGTTACGTTCACAGGGTTCCCAGGGTGTTATGTTCCTTCTGAAGGTCCCTGTGTGCCAGGGCTAAGGTAACTCTTGAGAACAACCCGAAGCCCCGGAAGAGCTTCATTAGTTTTGCAACGAAAGTTATCAAACACCCAATTTAAAACTTTTTAGAAGCACACTGTAGATACTCTTGAGCTGGTCCTGGTTTTCCAAATAAAAACTCTGGAGGCGAGTTGTACACGTTTAGTCCTTGTAGAACTAAAAGAGAGAGAGAACGATATACAAATTGTTGTCCTATTTATAATTTCTAAATCAATCTATTAATATCAGTGTTGCTAGTCGCAACAAACTTAATTATCTCAATCAAACAAGCTTATTAAGAATTGTCCAAAGAAACTATGAATATATATTTATGTTCAATCAAACGAAACATTTTTACAGCTGCGAATTGAGGAAACACCTTGTAAAACTGTCAATTTAACTGTTTTAATATAACAGACCAGCCGGCACATCAAGCTACCGAAACTGTAAAATCCCAAACAACTTTGAACCGTATGCTTCAGCGATAAAGTCGAAAATCTGTTAAAGGAAATTTGATAGATTGTAGTAGTGTAGTAGCTTGATGTGCTGGCGTCTGTGGAACTTGATAATCAGCATTCAAATCTTTATTTATGGTCAGGTGTTCCCGTTAAAATGATTTTAAACTTAACGAGGGAACGCTCAGCATATCCACCGTATCCGAATTATGAGGGGCTCGTGGCTGAGTAAAAGCCGCACGGGTCAATCGATCATAAGGTTAAGCAATGCTAAGCGCGGTCGGTTCGTGGATGGGTGACCATCTTATCATGACGAGTTCCTCCGTGTTTCGGTAGGCACGTAAAATTGTTGGGTCCCGGCTGTCATTTGTACATCTTTGGCATTCGTTACGGAGAGTCAGAAGCCAGAAAGTCTGACAACCAGTCTTAGTAAGGGGTATCAAGTTGCCTAGATAACTGGGTTGAGGGGATCACATAGGCCGTCGCTTCACGTAAAACAATGGTACTCAGCAGAATCCGGTCAAGACTGGAAGCCAACCCCAACATAGATTGGGAAAAGGCTCGGGAGATGAATATCCAAATGTAATCCCGCTGAGGGTGCTGGGCGGAGTGTCAGACTCTTACTGACTAAAACCCACTATGTTCCTTCTGGAGGTCTCTGTGTGGCAAGGCCGCGGTAACTCTTGCAAACCACCCCCAGTCCCGGCTGAGAGACGAAAGGCGCCAAAGATTTGCAAAAATATTGGACACTAGCTTCCACCCTCGGATTAACCCGCGTCCCGTAAGAGCTCCTTCGGGCACACGGATAAAGAGTACGCATCCTCGATAAATAGGCTATCAAACACTGAAACAATTTTTCAAATGGGTCAAGTATATCCTGAGATTAGCGTGTCCAAGTAAACGGTGACGTCACAAGCCAACTCCCTTACTTTTCTTTATGTAGCTCATTACAAGATATTGATTAAATCACTCTTGTAAAAGGTCTTATTACTATCTTCGTGACACTGAGTTGTAATCAATAACTTGACTGACATACGCCGTGCGTTATACAAGTCAAAAAAACAATAAATTATCTTACACCTTTTAATAATTGTACCTTCTTTTTTTGGCAATAAATTAAAATAATTCGGAAATTCATTCACAAAAGTGTATAATTGTGATGTCAAATAACTCGCAAGCGCCAAGGCCGTCACAGCAACAGATGAAACTCCGTTACCTACCAAAGTTTTTTGAACTCACGTAACGTCCAAAACTTAAAACTAACGTTATAAGCTTAATAGTTATTTTTACAAGCTTTTTAACTACGTGTGAATTTTAAAAAAATCCCACCAAATTCACAATCTTTAAGATTGTTGGCCATAGTTGTTCCCGCGTAAACAAAACCCGTGGTCGGACGTTGAACCCAACGGTACCGAGCAACTTGTCCGAACCGGTTGGTCGACGTTGCTGTGACGTCATATTTAGTTAATCTACCCGCTCATAGATGGCGCTGAGGAATTACAATTAAGCGCGCAAAAGTTTAGTTTTTGTTGGCAACCTTATGGAACGAGCGCCGATGTTGTTGGTGAACGGAAGCGCGGCCACCTTGCTTGTGACGTCACTACCGCCGCTGCATGTGGCGGGGAGGATGCCGGCTGGCGACGCGCTCGGATCGCCGTGGGTGCTCTCTTGGTCGTAGACCGTGCAACGGGACAGACCTCTCTTTCTGATTATTATTGGCCAAGTACCGAATCAGTTTGGGTCCCTATTAATTTAATTGTTTAAAAGGTTTATAATTGTTTTGGTTGAATGTAACTATTTATCATTTTGGGTTATGTAGTAAATACTTAAATATTATTATTGTTAAATATAAGTTTTGCTGAAGATTATCCTATGTCTTTCATTCACTTAGCTCAATAATAATTAAAGTAACCGATTTTGAGGTACCCACACGCAGCTAATAAAATTGGTATTTGTGCATTGATATCGTCATCTTTATTATCAGAAGTGGAAAACACGTGCCATGGGCAAGCGCAGGCGCCATCGCAAGCGAGCACAATCGTCATCAAGTAGCAGTAGCTCGACGAGTACAAGCTCCACCAGAACGCCATCACCTCGGCCCAGAAGGAAAGCTAAGGTATCACGTCACAATGATACCAAAGCCGTGAGTACCTTGAACAATATAATACCCGAGTTCGATCCTTTAAATGATGATATAAATGCATGGCTTAATATTATACAATCCTATGCGGCAACGTTTGACTGGACCGACGAAACGATACGTTATCAAGCTCTTAATAAGTTGAAAGGCTCTGGCAAAGTCTGGTACGATTCGTTGTTGCGTACTGATAGTCAGTGGCCTACATGGAAATGGTCAGATTGGAATCAACGTTTGGCTAATAGCTTTCAAATACGTCGTAATATGTTTGAGTTATTAAAAGAGATTATTAATAAAAAACCGGTAGAAAACCAATCGCTATACGAATTTTATTTTGATATTAAATGTAAAATTGACAGATTATCTTTGAATTTTACTGAGCAAGATATAATATCTATTATTGTCGGAAGCATAGGCGATAGCAATATAGGAGCATCTATTGAGGCAAGTAATTTCAAAAATTGTCATGATTTAGCTAGTTACCTTCATGGTCGTACTTACAAAAGCAAAATTTCAAAACAAACCAGTTCAGGTAGCACACGTGAAAATCAAGTTAAAACAGCAGAACAAACGAATAATTATAACCAACCATCCACAAACGGTACGCCGTCTTCTTCAAACAATAACGCCAATTCCCGTAGTGCAAATGATAGTAGCAAAACCAGTTCAACACATATTCGGAAACCTATTAAATGTTACACTTGCGGTGGAAATCATACAAGAAATCAGTGTGACCTCATTAAATGTAATTTTTGTAATAAAAAAGGCCACGTTGAGGCCGTGTGCCGTAGTAAGAAAAGTGCAGGTTTAATAAAACCAGAAATTGAGGAAACAAAATTGATCCAAACCCCGGATTCGCGAAATAAATTTGTTAAAACTATTAATATTGATCACTTTGTCCACGAAGCATTTATTGATACGGGAAGTAGCTGCTCCCTGGTTTCAGAACATGTGGTGGAAAAATATTCACTTCAAATTAGTGCACTACCCTCACCAGTTTTGTTACAAGGGTTTTCTAGACATAATTCTAAACCGGTCACTCATAAAGTCACTGTAGATTTGAAAATTGACTGCGTGTCTTTAACTGATGTAAGCTTTTACGTTATTGATGACTTGGTAGGTTGTGATATACTTATTGGCCGTAACATAACTGAGCGAAATGATTTGATATATTCACGGGTAGGTAATTCGTTCAAGTTTGATTATGCGCAATCACTTAACGAATTTTGTGTTGCTATACATGAAACTAAGATCGACACTGACACTCACTTAAATGAATTGCTTTATTTATTTAGACAATATAAACAGTGTGTCGCGTCAGACATAAAAGATTTAGGGACAGTGACTAATCACGAGATGGTTATTACACTAACAGACCCACGACCAGTGCAATGCAGACCTTTTCGAGCCTCACATTCAGACCGAAAAATAATTCGAGATATGGTACAGGAATTAGTTGATACTAAAATAATTCGAGAAAGTAAATCGCCTTATGCGAGTCCCGCTTTACTTGTAAACAAAAAGAATGGCGAGAAAAGACTCTGCATTGATTATCGCGCTCTAAATAAAATTACAGTAAAGGACAAGTACCCAATGCCCCGAATAGAGGACCTTATTGATAGACTGCAGGGTTATAAATATTTTACAAGTCTTGATTTAAAAAGTGGGTACTATCAAATTATTATGAGCCCACAGTCCATAGAGAAAACTGCATTCATTACCGAAGACGGCCATTACGAATTTATGCGACTCCCATTTGGTTTGGCTAATGCGCCATCTTGTTTTCAACAGATGATGAATAAAGTATTAGGTAACTTAAGATTTGAAAATGTTATTGTATATTTGGATGACGTTTATCTAATAACACAAACTGTTGAAGAAAATTTAAAGCTCTTGGAAAATATCTTACAAATATTTAAAAATAACGGTTTAACTTTAAATTTAAAAAAGTGTCATTTCCTTAAAACTGAAATAGAGTTCCTCGGATACAGGATAAAACAAAATTGCGTTATGCCAAATGAAACCAAAGTGGAAGCCGTTAAGAAATTTCCCGTACCGAAAACTATCCATCAATTGCGACAATTTTTGGGGCTAATTAATTATTTTCGCAAATTTATTAAAAACTGCGCTATAATTTCAACCCCTCTCACCAAACTATTAAAAAAAGATGCTTCTTGGTCTTGGGCTTCCGTGCACGATCAAGCCTTTCAGGTTTTAAAAGCAAAACTTACGTCAGATAGTGTATTGTCTATTTTTGATCCAAATAAAGAAACCATTTTGTATACGGACGCTAGTCGAGATGGTGTGGCGGGTATTCTTGTTCAAGTTGCTGAAGAGGGCGAAAAGCCTGTGTATTACTATAGCCGTCAGACAACTGAGGACGAAAAGAAATACCATTCGTTTGAGTTGGAACTATTAGCAATCGTAAGCTCACTCCAAAAATTTCGTCTTTACTTAATTGGGTCACCTTTCACCGTTATCACAGATTGTAATGCGGTTAGGTATGCGTTGACTAAAAAGAATATTATTCCCCGGATCGCACGATGGGTTCTTTCGACTCAAGAATTCGTGTATGAAATAAAGCACAGAGAAGGTACACGTATGCAACACGTGGACGCCTTGAGTCGAAATCCCGTTCCCTCAGGTGAGAGGTCGGAAACAGAAATAATATTATCAATAACCGAAGGAGACTGGTTACTTTCTGTGCAAATGCAAGACCCTGACATTGTAAAAATTAGAACTGTTTTAGAATCCGGTGAAATAGATAAAAGTAAAATCATTTTTGACACGTATGAACTGTTAGGCGGAAAAGTATATAGAAGAACACCCCAAGGGCGACGATGGGTTGTACCAAAAAGCTGTATATGGCAAATAATAAGATACAACCATGATGATGTGGGCCATTTTTCTGTCGATAAAACGTTTGAAAGAATAGGACAAAAATACTGGTTTCCTCGGATGCGTCACATAATAAAAAAATACATAAAAAACTGTTTAAATTGTATTTATTATAAAAATAAGAGCGGTGCTAAGGAAGGAGAATTATACCCGCTGCCAAAATACGCGCGGCCTTTTCACACTTTGCACGCCGACCACTTGGGTCCGTTCGTTGAGACACAAAACGGCAATAAATACTTACTAGTTTTAGTAGATGCCTTCACTAAGTTCGTGTTTATTTGCGCAGTAAAGTCTACAAAAACATCCGATCTCATAATCGAATTAGACCACATAACTAAAATTTTCGGTAATCCAAAACGCATAATTTCCGACTCCGGGTCATGTTTTACTTCAAACGTGTACAAAGAATACTGTAAGAGTAAAAATATCCGCGCGCATATTGTGGCAACGGGTATGCCTCGCTCAAATGGACAGGTAGAGAGATTTAATAAAACAATACTAGAATCACTAAAAACTATTGGGGCAGATACTACTGAAGATAGGTGGGATCAATATGTTAAAATAATACAACAAGGTCTAAACAGCACAATCCATAGAACTATTAATGCCGTTCCCAGTGAGGTTTTATTAGGATATCGTTTGCGCGTTGACAATGACAATGTAGAGCCAGAGCTTGATGATGAATCGCTAGTGGACGTAACGGCGTTGAGAGCTAAGGTAGATAAAAATATTAAAGCCAGTGCAATATCACAAAAACAAAGGTTTGATAAAACTCGGTCAAAGGCTAAGATTTACGAAGAAGGCGATTTAGTATTAATCAAAATACAAAGCCAGAGCAACGATGGTCGAAGCAGAAAGCTCCTGCCAACCTTCAAAGGACCGTTTCGAGTAAAAACTGCTCTAGGAAACGACAGATACGAGGTAACAGATCTGAGGGGTTCTGAAAGGAGCAGCAAATTGTATAATGGCGTGGCAGCTGCAGAAAATATGAAGTATTGGATACAAATAGATGACTGGAAATTAGATGAGGTGACTCGGAAAAATAAGTAAATAAGGTCCGTGTTGGCAAGTAATAGTTTTAAAGGTATGTATGTATTGCAATTTATTGACCTTTTTTTTTACATTTTTTGTAAATGATTAATTAACACATTGCATTATAATTTAAGTGTAAACAAATAGAATACAGTCTCACATTAAAGTATTGTTTATAGAAATTTACTCGCGAGACTAGATAAAAACACTTGTACCATAATTGTCACCAAGGTAGAAACACCAGCGAATGTGAATAAAGCTTTGAAAACAACTTGGTACATTTAAGTGTAGCGCAAAGCTCTTTAAATGCAAGTGATTCGAAGCGATCTGGGCAAACCTGGAACTCTTAAGTGTGGCATAGTCCCTTTAGGAGCGGTTGACCTAGTAGTAACAGAAAAGCATTTGCTGATGTTTCAAAGGCGAATTATGGCTTGTAGTTTATATGTATATGTATTTGTAAATATGTATCTGATGTTGGTTTGTTTCAGTGTTTTACCTAGCCTCGTGGGGCGCCTGGGACATGCGCCTTGCAGAATGGCCGTGTTGGCAACCTTATGGAACGAGCGCCGATGTTGTTGGTGAACGGAAGCGCGGCCACCTTGCTTGTGACGTCACTACCGCCGCTGCATGTGGCGGGGAGGATGCCGGCTGGCGACGCGCTCGGATCGCCGTGGGTGCTCTCTTGGTCGTAGACCGTGCAACGGGACAGACCTCTCTTTCTGATTATTATTGGCCAAGTACCGAATCAGTTTGGGTCCCTATTAATTTAATTGTTTAAAAGGTTTATAATTGTTTTGGTTGAATGTAACTATTTATCATTTTGGGTTATGTAGTAAATACTTAAATATTATTATTGTTAAATATAAGTTTTGCTGAAGATTATCCTATGTCTTTCATTCACTTAGCTCAATAATAATTAAAGTAACCGATTTTGAGGTACCCACACGCAGCTAATAAAATTGGTATTTGTGCATTGATATCGTCATCTTTATTATTTTGTGGCTGATATTACTGCAAGATAATATATACGGCTAGCCAAATAAGTCAGAAAAAAGCATATTTAGCATACCTACATTTTGTTTTTTAAGATATTTTCAGTTCATATTTTTTACAACAATAAAATGATGTACAAAATGGACATTCAAGATATGAATGCTGAATCCATTAGAGATTAAAAAAATGAACTATACTTACAGTTATTGTTGATTATTTTATGCAGCTGTCATATTCTTCAAGAATAACTTGATTTGATGACGCCAGGTGCAATCTTACAGGTGACGCTCCATTCCAACAGATGTGCTTAATTTTATTTGTTTCATAATTATTATACCTGTGCCTGGAATAGCACCTTGCTCTTCCTAATTTTGATCATCACAATAATTCAATATAATATCTGACCTTGTGCATATCATTTCAATTCCTTAATATTTACTAGAGACATCTATCGTCAAGTAGTTGAACTAAAATTTAGACCTATAATAAATATTACGAGCGTTTTGTGTAATGTGTTTTAAATAATAATAAAAATCTCTTAACACTAATTATGTCATTATTGAAGTTTAATAAAATGAATAATACACTTCACAATACAAATATAAAATTACACGCCGTTATTTAAACATTAGTGACATCTGACAACGCAAAAATAAACCTTTCACCGCCATCTTCTGTCTTTTTAAAAAACTTTTTACATTATGCATCTTGACGCTACTTCAAACTACAACCGCTAGATGTCACTAGTTTAACTTGCCGATCTGAATACCATTTGTCACTTTGTTTCTATTATGAGTCTCCTATTGGTAATTACTTTTTAATGTGTTTACATTGAAAATCTAAGGAAATGTGTGTGTTGTGACTTATTACTTGCGCCTAAAAATGGTTAGTCATTAATTTAAGTCAATTCATGCTTACTGTGTTTCTTCCTTTGTTATTTTGAAAGGAATTAGTAACTCGTTGTTTCTTACTAATTTTTCTTAGGCAATACCATTTTGCTAGGCTCGATACAGTTCCATAAAGTCTTTAAATTCAATTCGAATGTTGTCTAGTATTTTTGCATGAATTATAAGCAAACCAAATGCAAATAATATACCTATTGCGATTTCGATGTTACCCTTTATATATTTTTTTATAGTTTGTAGGTACCATTACATACATTCGTACCAGTAGATTTGTTTTTTCTTCATTTTGTCAAAATTTTTGTGTCTTTTGTGTGTTGTGTGTGAATGTTCTATTTATCCATGTATTTATTTTATCTGTGTATGAATGAATTGGTATATCTTCATAACAATAGTATATGTATTTGTTACATACTTACATAAGTATTATTAATTACCTTCTTTGTAGTTAATTGCTTCGTAATACCCATAGATACTAAAACACATATTTAATTCGTAAAATATTGTGTGCGGAATTTCGGGTTTGATTCCCGGGTCGGGCCGAAACCGCTTTATAAGTGTAAGATGCTTTTATAAAGCAGCCTACGGTCTGAAAGTTGGTGATTGATACACCCGTGCATCGGAGAGCACGTAAATGTCGGTCCTGCGCCTGATCTCTCTCCGGTCGTGTCAGATTACCGTCCCATCGGACTATGAGAGTGAGGGAATATAGAGTGCACCTATGTCTGCGCAAATGCTTGTGCACTATTATAAAGTCCTGCGCAGCTGGGTAATCTGCTTTAGAGCGAACGGCCGCCATGGCCGGCAATCGGTCTGGACGCCATTATTATTAAAAAAAGGCTTTGTTATAGTATATCTATGGGCATTACGTAATAATGTCACTATGGTCATCTGTCAGAGTGTATGTATTGAAATAAAATAAAGATCCCAACATTTTCATAAAATCTGCCGCAATAACTGTTTCGTACAAAGCCGCATTGCGTATTAAGTAGGGAGGTCTAAAAAGTCCTCAATGTCCACAAAGGACTCGAGACGATCCTTTTAAACGTTTGGAGGTCAAACGTAATCTCTAATCGATCATTTTAGTTTGTTTTTACATTGAAAGCAAAAAATTAATAACGAAAAATAGAGTTTTTGGTGAAATAAATTTATAGCAGTATCTAACGAGATGGTTTCATAAATATTGACACTTTTTGCACTTCGAAGGTAAATGTACAGACGACAGCACATCAAGCTATTAAACTGTCAAAATTTTCCAACCAACTTTGAACCATATGCTTCAGCGATAGAGTTGAAAATCTATTGAGAAATTTTACAGATTGTAGTAGCTTGATGTGCTGGCGTCTGTATTAAAAAATGTATAATTTGACAGCATTAAATCGTTGCCGGCAAGTTTTTATTGGTTTTGTTGTAAAAAATGTATTTGATATTTATAATAGACAATGAGTTTTACTACTTGATTAAATTAATTATTTTATTATAATATGTAGCTTCTCAGGGATACAGGTAAATCCACGCTAAATAGCTAGTAATACATTTCACATATCAGTCACTAAAAGAAAAATCCATTTCAAAATAAAAACCATTTTACTATTCCAAACTTACCAAGCCTTGGAAAAACAAAACGTTTGAAAAAAAAGAACTTTAAAAACCACAATTCCAAATTCAAAATCAATTAACAAGCAAAATGAAATCCCGAAACAGTCTATAATAACAAAAGATGTACAGTACAACCCGACTTACCTATTTGAGTAAAAAGAATTACCAAGTTACGTGGCTGGAGAGGAAACGGGAGACGTATAGCCGTCTCTGTCACTCCTACTGGGAGAGTGGTGGTGTCCTTTTCTCACTTCTCACTCGGCCCAGACGTGTGACATCCCGTGGGCTTTGACTGTGGTCCAGGGTTGTGCGTAACCGATTAAAATAATATTATTTATTGCATTTTCAAAGGGTTGTGTTTTCGTGAAAGTTTTAGTTAAGTATTTAATTTGTATTATTTTCTATTGTAACTCTTAAAAGTATAATATCGAAGCGCCATGCTGCACTAAATATAACGAAATGTTTGTCTACTTTTAAAAGTATCGTTTGTCTAAAAAAATACATTACGATTCGCTATTGTTTAATTTAAAATTCCCTTTGATAATAGTTAGCCATTTGCTACCAATAAAACACTAAGGGCCAGTTTCACAGGTTACGGATAGCCACTACCTACCAGATAAATTCAAGTATGGAACAGAATTCGTATGAAATTATCTACCAGATAAACTATATCACTACATAGTATAAAAAAAAGTCGCTTTTTCTGTCCCTATGTCCCTTTGTATGCTTAAAACTTTGAAACAACGCAACGGATTTTGATGCGGTTTTTTTTTAATAGATAGAGTGATTCAAGAGGAAGGTTTATATGTATAATTTTAGTATCAGCATTGCACCCGTGCGAAGCCGGGGCGGGTCGCTAGTGGTACTATAAAATGATAAACCGGTGAAACTGGCCCTAAAAGACATACCCCCAAGCTATATTCTGACCTGGAGCATAAGACCCGTTTTTGAAGAGCTCCATTTTTAAAATTTGATAAAATCTATACTGTGTACATCTCTTTTTTTATTCTAACTCTCCCGTAGCGAGCTTGCTGGAATAGATTTCTTAAGAAATAAGCTGTGCCTTTGTTTGTACAGTCGCCAGCACATCAACCTACCACAATCTCTCAAATTTATTTAATAGATTATCAACCTTATCACAATACCAGAAGGTTAATATTCGATTGGTAAAATTTGACAGATTCGTTGTAGGTTCAACTGCTGAAGTCTGTGATTGTTCTATTTTTGTTTTTGTCTCATCAACTGTTAAATAAATAAAAATACAAATCACCATAGCAATTCAATATGTGCCAGAAAAAAAAACATTTAAGTTACCCATGTTTTTTCGCGCGTAATTTGACGTAAACCATAGACACATTGAAAGCCATATTGCTTTGTCGCTATGACGTCACTGCGGTATGTAAACAAATGCTACAGTTTCAATCAATGGACGCTAACACAGTTTTGTTTCTTCAGCCGCATGTCTGTATGACATAATAAGATGGCGGCTCGGCATAAACTAGTCCACAAATAGAGCATTGATGCAAAATTTAAATAAGTTTTCTTTATATAAAAACATATGCTTATTCAATATGATTTTATATTGAAGTTTTAACTGATTTCTTTTGAAATATAAATTATTTAGGTATACATATTGATTTAACAGTTTGTTACCGACACTGTCAAATTCTTCCAATCAACTTGGAACTAAAGAATAAAGGTTTTACAGATTGTAGTACCTTGATGTGCTGGCGTCTGTACACAGCTGGCTATGAGTAAATAAATGTTGGTCCTGCTTGTGATCTCTCTCCGGTCGTGTCAGATTGCCGTCCTATCGGACATGAGATTGATGGAATAGAGAGTGCACCTGTGTCTGCGCCAATGTGCGTGCACTATAATAATGTCCTGCGCAGCTGGCTGATCTACTTAGAGAGAACGGCCGCCACTGCCGACATCAGTCTGGACGCCATTATACCCAATGAGATACAAAGAATGGACAATCAGGTAGGTATAGACGCCAGCAGGTCAAACTACCCGAATCTGCCAAATTTTCCCAATCGAATATTTACCTTCCAGTATTGTGATAAGGTTGAAAATCTATTAAAGACATTTGTTAGCTTGATTGGGTAGACGCGCTCAAGATCGGGAGGTGTGCAGGTGAGGTTTGCACAAAGTGGGGAGGCCTTTGCCCAGCAGTGGGACAGCACGGGCTAAAGAAAGAAAGAAATAGGTAGGTTGATGTACAAAATAACAAGTTTTCTAAAAAAGGACGCAATTTTTTTTCGAAATCATTTTCGAAGTAACGGTACCTATGTATGTATATGTAGAATGGAGTATAGCGATATTGTAATGGATGCAGCTAACAATTTGCCTGTCCGACGTGACGGCCGGACCTCATGTGAAGTCCTCGGCAGCTATAAATAGACTAATGGCCGGTCGCATCAAAATTCAAGCAATTTTCAAGATATCGTTTTACATTTAGGTACTAGTAGAAGGTACCTGGCTTCCTAGGTTTTATTTAAACTGTAAAGAAAGCTTGGAATAAGTCAATCGGACCATGAAAAAAATATCTGCTTAGCCTTTTCCTAAGCTATGTTAGGGCTGACTTTCAATCGTACTGGATGCAGCTGAGTACCAGTATTTTACGTGAAGCGACTGCCTTTTTGACTTCCTCAACCCAGTTACCTGGGCATCCCGATACCTCTTAGTAACTAAATGTAACGACTGCCAGAGCTTTAAAATGACAGCCGGGACCCACCAATTTAACGTGCCTTCCGTAACGCAGAGGACCTCGTCATGACAAGATGGTCACCCATCCATGGAGGTACCGCGCCAAGCTGTGCTTAACTTCATGATAGATCGATCGTGCTGTACTTAGCCATTATTTCTTTATAAATACAGATATTTGATGCTAGGTAAAAAGAATCGGTACCTGACAGACTACCCTCTTTAGCAGACCCTGTTTCTTAAAACAAAAGCAAAATCGATATTTAATCTACACATTCATTGAAATTGAATTTGGAACACTACATTTTCAAAACCAAACCGTTCGAAAAAGGTTTAAATCACTTTTTCTATCAAAGAGCAACAATCGCCAACCCTGCCGGCCGCCGCCCTCTCGCATAAAATCAATATTAATGGAGGTCGCTTCACCTCTAGATACACCATGTCTCTCACTTTATCAACATTACTACTGCATATCGATTGCTTGTATTTTGGTACCATTCTAACTGATACGATTTAATCCCGACGGATTGTGGAGGTCTTGCTAAAGGACAGTTTGCGTTGACCATAGACACTGGCGTTCGAAATTCAATTTTGAATTTGACGTTCGATAAGTTTTAAGTAGCTTGTGAATTTTAAATGTCTGTTGAATTTTTTGACACGACTGACAATTGACAAATAGTATTTTTTAGCTTGTGAATTTTAAATGGCTGTTGAATTTTTTGACACGACAATTAATAATTGACAAATAGTATTTTTTTTTATTTCACGGGTTTGGATCCAGAAATCAGACTATTTAATAAGAAGATATTCATTGGATTAGAATATGTGGAATTGTATCAATCCTACAATTGCCTACAATGCACTGTTACATTACATACTAGTTTTCGTAAAATAAAATATAAATAAATATTCAAATATTTATCACCCATGTACCTACCCAACGAAATATACAAACTTTTGAAGGTATTAGAATTTGAGCAGGATTTCTATAGCAGTGAGCGAAGTATCAATGGATTAAAAGATTAAGTGTGATTGTGATTACAAAATATTCCAGTTTTATGGAATTCAAAAACGTATACCGTTCAACGGTAATACAAAATTCTACGGCATTCATTGTAGGGTGACTATGAGTTGTGTATTTTGGAGGACAGTCTCTTTCATGACAAAAAAAAGAAAAAATAAACATTTATTTGTAAGTTATAAAATATACAAAAAAGACATAGAAATCGGTGAAGGATTGGCACTTACAGGGGCTGTTTTTTTCGAAAATCATCAAATGACCTCTCCCACTGTTTTTGCAGCTGGAGGGAGTATCAGTCTCTCATATGCCAGGGCCACGGTGTTTTGGAAAGGACGTTAAATTAGTGGTTATATTAACACATATTACCAAAAATATCAAATATCTGCCGCCAACCGCGTTCACGCACTGCGCTTTAACCCAGTGCCCCTAAAGAGAGCCATCCGTCTTGTGGCTAAGTACCTGGGCTAAGAAAATTAAAGGTTCTTTTAATCTTCCTTAATAATTATTAATAATGGCAGCATATAATTACTAATATATGTATAGGTGTTCGTTCAAGATCATACGAATTACAAAAGATTATATTTTCATTAGTACTACGTAATTAAAGGCAATAAATACTGTAATTATGTGTAATGTAATTAATTACGGTCTGTCGTTTCCTTGCAATATTCTAAATATTTTTGCGTAGAAAATTATTCATTGTTTTGATGAAGTAAACAGCTTTTCTCGGTCACGTTAAAACTGACGAATGGATTTTAATAATGGAACTTTTACGGAAACAAACCACTTACGTGGGGAACAAATGTCTGGCCATGGCTCCTCCGCCCGGACGTGGCAGATTGGGTAGACCCAGGAAAAGCTGGCTGGACGTCGTAAGGGGTGACATGCGTGCCAATGGACTGACCAACAAGGATGCTGAAGATCGTGCGAAGTGGAGGAGAAGGAGCAGGAAAGCGGAATGCCGAAAGGTTGCAACCGGGATAACGCTCGGATGATGATGATGGATTTTAATGGAACTTGGAAGTAATGATGGCATCCAGGCCGATTGTCGGCTACGGCGGCTGTTCGTTTAAAAACTATGTCCTGACTTCAAACTTACAATATGGTCCCCCTAGCAATACAGAGGGCGACAGCTGCGCCACAATATCCTATTACATGCAAAAAATGTACAAAACTCGGAAATTATTAGTTTAATTTATGTTTCCATGTGTATTATACTCTAATAACAAGATATAACTATGTTTTTATGATTCTTAATCATAATCTAAGTCCTAGCGTAGTAACTATTCAGTAATCTGTGGTCCTAGTTGGTCCTAGCGAGCCCATTGTGTGCTAGGGCCGCGGTTAATCTTTCGAACTATCCCGCTGCCCCGGAGACATATGTACATTTTTTTCACAACTTGATTGAAATTTTGACAAAACATAAAAGTTTTAAAACACTAAAATATTAATAAGAGCTTTTTCCCAACTATGTTGGGGTCGGCTTCCAATCTAACCGGATTTAGCTGAGTACCAGTGTTTTACAAGGAGCGACTGCCTATCTGACCTCCTCAACCCAGTTACCTGGCCAACCCAATACCCCTTGGTTAGACTGGCGTCAGACTTACTGGCTTCTGACTACCCGTAACGACTGCCAAGGATCTTTAATGACAGCCGAAAATTAAAATATTAAGAAGTATAGATAAAAAAAGATAGAAGTCTTGTGAAGATTTAATAAAACAACAAAACATAATATATAATCTTGTAAATTATTTTAAACATAACTATCATAATGAATTGGGTTATTACTTGGTATCAATCACAGACTGTTAACTTAATCTAACAATAACCTATCACACATTTTAACAAATGTTTTATTCTATTTAACCAAATTAAAGAAGAAATCCAGTAACAAATACAAAACAAAAGTCGCTTGAAGTAATAACAATCCATCCATGTTAGGCCTATAAAGAGGACACCAAATCAATCATCAGCATTGTTTATTCATAACTAATCATTCTTATTTTAAAACTCATTCCTACTAATTTTCATTAAAATCATCAAAGAAAAACTTCAGATTAAAAAACAAAACTGGTTCAATAATTTCTCTGGCGATATTATACGTCTGAAGAATAAAGCTCGATAATACCAGTGTAATGTACTCGCATCTTTGTCAACTTCCGTCAAATATGCCTGTTATAAATAGATCTCGTTTATAAAGTATTATGAGTACAACAAGAGGTCTTGATGGCTGGTTCTCATCGGGAGCAATGACCTCACATATGTGGTGACCGCTTGCTGTCAAGACATCGAATCAATCTGCTTCTGATGTTATCGATACAGGGTTTATAATCTGTGCCTTTACCTGCATTAATCTAGATTGTCTGTGGCCATCCTGTGAGAGCTGGTTTTGGCGGTATTTTTCATATTTGGAATCAGATTGTCATTTCAATGAATTGAAAACGATTTTTCTTTTTTATTCCTTTTACTTATGAGACAAAAAATAAATAACTTTATAATATACAGCTGGTTTTAATCATGGAGTTTTCTTTATTTTACGCATTTATACATGTTACCTTTGTCATGGCGATTAATCTGTTACCTGAAGCCAGAATAGACATTATTAGCCATACCTAAGGCCGAGGCTATCTCAAAGATGAGTCATGTCTTGTGTGTCCAGCCCATGAAACAGCCTAAACGATGTAATGTCTATGGATTCTTATTAGTTGGCTATTTTAATAAGAAATAATAAAACGTACTAAATCGCATCCACGGAACTAACAAAACTTTATTGATAAGTAGTATTATCGTACAATTATAAACCATTTGCATTGTGTGCCATAGTTTTAAATAAGCTATTAGCTAGGTACAGAATCAAGCACATCAAGTTACAACAATCTGACAAATTTCCTTAATAGATTGATAGTGAAAATTTGAGAACCTCGGATAGCTTGATGTGTTGGCGATGGCTACTTCTTACTATTTGACAGATATTGAAATTTTAAAGATACCTATATTTTTTTATTTCAAATTTATAAAAATCACGTCCCTATATTCGTTAATAATAAATAAACCAAAACTAAATGGCTCTCGTTTCCACCCCCTTTCGTAAGTGAAGTTATAGAGGCAAACATTACGCTAGCCCCCTAGTTGGGCAAACAGGAAGGCCCGTATGTCAACAGAGGTTCTTACTCTATTTAGTTTTTGTCTATGGTTACTTACTAGTATTTTTATACGGGCATTTGAAAATAGAATTCTCATTTTAAATTGAAATAAAAGAGTTGTTAAGCTTTCCCAATCAACCTTGAACCTTATACTTCAGCGATAAAGTTGAAAATCTATTAAGGAAATTTGAGAGAACGTAGTAGCTTGATGTGCTGGCGTCTGTCTGTACCTACATTCACAAATAACTTAGCTGTCTATTAGCAAAAGAGTTTTCAAAATCGATTAGATATATAATTATGTAGTTAACTTATAGACCGACACCAAATCCCGGATTTCTGCGAACCAATAAATAAAGCAAACAAGCTTTGATTATTCCGGGAATCGAACCTAGAAATTTCCGTGTATAGTTTGAATATTGATACCTATGTACAGACGCCAGCACATCAACCTACCTCAATCTGTCAAATTTCTTCAATAGATCTTCAACCTTATCACAATATCGGAAGGTTAATATTCGATTGATAAAATTTTACAGATTCGGATATGTTGAGCAGCTGGCGTCTGTACTATAATATTCTATAACATATTCGCCGTGAAATCGACGCGATTAATTTGCTAAAGCTACCTACAAATGCTTGTAGCTAATACTTGAGCAATCATATCCATATTTCATTGTTCTATAGGCGAGCGGATGACTGTCCGCCATTCTGAACTAGCAAACCCAGGTAGACAGTAGAAACGGTGAAAAGAGACAAAACTATAGCTATTGGCCAACGCTACAATTTAACGCGTACGTTTAGACAGACAGACTTTCTTTCATAACGTACGGCCAATCAATACAATAACAATCAAACGAGCTATCACGCCAACATAAGCAAATACACCTACAAACGACACGATACGATTCCACCGTCGTATTGGACGCGAAAAAATAGCCTAAAAACATGTGCGATAAGTGTATAAAGCGTGTTTTAACTACAGGACGCCACATCGGTTAGGCTTTGAGTGCACGGGGACGCGACGCGTTGTAATCTGCGATCAAAATGGAAGCCGTCGGCCATCTTAGGTCTGCCGCGAGCGAGAGAGCGGTCCGCTTCGGGAATTTGGGAAATTGGTGTTTTTTTCTGTTGTAAAGAGAGCAGTATATAAGAGGTCGGTAGGCAGAGGACAGGGCGGGCGACGGGGGGAGTCTCGGCACGGGCAAAGCGGTGTGAAGGGAAAGAACTGCGGTCGGCCCGCACGGCATCGGCCGTCCCGCGATGCGTCTGAAGATAAATCCGTCGTAAATCAATGTCACTTTGGTAAATTCATATTTTTCAGCTTACTAAAATGGGTTAATATTGTGTATTATTAGTAATATCAATTCATAGTACAGACATTGGAAGGTGTAGTCGTGTTTTGCATTATCAGATGGTTTTTATCTGATATTTTAACTCTATAACAAAGACCATACATTAAAAAAAGAACCTGCTACTGTCGTGTTAATATTATTCGGTTGTAGGTTTTAAAATGTAGAATGATCTTTCTTTTTACATATTACGCCAGGTAATTTTAAACACAATAGTCCGTTATCGTTATGCAAATACTTCGCTACAATCATCATTCCGGTACAGTAAACCGTTCGGTTAAGGCGTGCGAAAGTGCGTTTTGTATTGTACGTCAGGTAACTCGCGACTTATCTTGGGACGGGCGTCCGTTCTGCTCGCGCCTCGTGTACCGGCCACCTATCTTTCATTGCACGTACGCGCGACGCGCGGGGGGGTGGGCGCCGCGCGGCATACGCGGGGCCATCTTGCTAGCGATCGTCGAATTGCTCGCGTCTCCGACACACAAATCGGTTTTAATTCGCACTAATTAACAGTTAAACACAATAAAAACAATATAAATAAGTGTCGTAACACATCTAATTAGTGTATTGACCGTTGTGATCCGAAACATTGTTGACATAAATTGTGTGTTGTTGTTTTATGTGTGTGCATTCCAACTGTCTAGGTGAGTAGTCAGTCTTTGTGCGCGACAATTATCATTCTGATCGATTCGGCCGGCGCGGGGGTGAGCTGCCGGGCCGTTTTATATCTTTTGTTGTTTTGTAAATCAATAATTTTAGTGGTGGCTAGCTGTGTCCCCCGCGTTCTTAACACAATATTCGTGTAAGCGCGAGGTGTTGTCGCGAGTTTTGCAACAGTTATTTATTAAATCGTGCTTCTTTATCGTGAAACTATTGAGTACTAGCAGTGCGAATGTTACTGAACACGATTTCTGCTTATTTAAAAGTACTCAAGTGTTAAAAGTGATCATCAGACTCAGGTATACTATGCTTACGATAATATTTTGTTTGTGATTGTTCAAATGTTTGCTCTCCCCCATTTTC
The DNA here is from genome assembly GCA_958496145.1 of Heliothis peltigera. Classification (NCBI taxonomy): domain Eukaryota; kingdom Metazoa; phylum Arthropoda; class Insecta; order Lepidoptera; family Noctuidae; genus Heliothis; species Heliothis peltigera. Next base: position 2,747,454 of record OY292348.1, on the reverse strand, counting down.
TATAAATATTGTTGCCAGGTGTGCAGGTTAAATAAAATGGTATTGGTAAATCACCAGTAACGTTGCAACGACTATTTAAAGACTAGTTTTTGTTTCTTGAGCAAACAGTTAAAGTATGCAATCTATAAGTTTTTAAAACTGTGTTAGTTTGACAACACGTTCTATTAGTTTGAATTGCAATTATGCATTAGCTTCTTTTAATGTCAGTTCGTCTATTTATTGCTTGTCAGTTTAGTAATTTCGTATTAAACATAGCAGAAGTCTTACAAAGATGAATTGGTTTAACTGACTTACGATTAGTGTTGAAAATCACCGAAAACTGCTTTGTAATGTCAAAAACAATATTTATCTAGGATAAAAATTACTCCTTTAATGCCTATACATGTATATTTTTTTAAATTGGCTAAACACGAAGTTCCAATCCAGTTTAGTTATTATTAGCTATGTACCTTTACTCTTTGTACTATGTTCGTCTTTATTTATCAAGATAACATAAAAACTTCCTTCCTGTACTCCTCTAGAGTGCCTATAATAATATTTAAAAAAGTGTTCAGAATTAAAGATAATTAATGAATATTTAAATATAGAGGTTGACACTAAAGAGTATTCCTACTACTTAAATGACTGATTGTTGTGAAATAAGGTCAATAACATTTTCATTCATACATAATAGCTCGGTTTTACGAAAGATAAAATTGATAAAACATTAATAATACTTAGCTATCTACTATACATTTTATATACAAACGAACGTAAACTCGTTGAATCATGCAGATAACGAGAAAATGTAAATTAAAACAATAACAATCGAGTTTCGTGTGAGTTGGAACGCAATCCACGGTCGAAATACTAGAAAAAAGTTTGAGAATATTCAAAATTCGAACGCGTCCACCGTAATGGCGGATACAAGCACATCGAGCATGAAATAATTGCATTCGTTCACGACCGCGCCTTGTGAACGGCCTCTCGGCATATTAGCTAGACATACCCATGTACTTTAGAGTTACTGCCTATCGTTATTACCCGAATACGTGAAATTGTGTGAACGCGATCTCCGAGTGAGCGGTGCGGTGCGCTCATCTCGACTTTGTCGCGTTGCATTCCTCAGACAAGACGGGTCATCGTTGTTTTTTTTACGAACATTGGCTCGAGGTGCTCTCAACCGCTTATTATGCGACCAACGGAAAGCGTCAGTTTCCAAGTTGAGTAAATGTAATTACCTATGTCGTCCATAAATTGTCAGAGTTACCATTTAAATGCTGATTCATCAGTCGTTATGGTTCGCGAGATTTTTAACGCTGCGGCCTGGCTAACGTTTTTCGACAATAAATGATCGTTTGTTTATTGTACGCATTCAAAAAGTGCTCTAGTGTATTGAATATGAAATTCTATTATTCACTTACATATACCTATATACCTACCTATTGAAATTTCACTCCTAAAAACTGCATCATCGTCTCCTGAGCCTTTTCCCAACTATGTTGGGGTCGGCTTCCAGTCTAACCGGATTCAGCTGAGTACCAGTGTTTTACAAGGAGCGACTGCATATCTGACTTCTTCAAACCAGTTACCCGGGCAACCCAATACCCCTTGGTTAGATTGGCGAGGTAAAACTGCATATGTGTCTATTAATCAACTTATCTTAAATTGAACATCAATTAAATAGGACAGACTTGCTTAAATTGTGATGCTATACTACGTATAACGTATTTATAATACAAATAATGTTAACAAACGATTTGCTCTGCTCTCCATCGCGAAACACAGTACTACACTGTGTCGTATCGTGAAGTTTGTGCTTACGAACTACAATAATAATGAAGCACTGTGTTGCTATTTGGAAAACGGGCAACGAAAGGCCTTGTCCCCGATAGCGAGACTGTTAGTGCTATAAAAGACATGTAAAGATCGATGCCATCTATGATTAACTTATACACTCGTGTTCATTTGATAATTTCATATTAAACGATGTTTATAATAAATACAGTTTGGCTTGGAGTATAATTCACAAGTCGGTACTATTTCTAATGAAATAGAGAAATAATCGTGGGGGTCTAATGGTCAGACAAGTACTAATGTGAGTTTTCTAAGTTATATGTAATTTCTAAGTTTATTTTGGACACCAAAGACTGATTAAAGGTGAAGGAAAACATCTTGAGGAAACATGGACTATGAAGTCTGAAATCACCAACCCGCATTGAGCAAGCGTGGTGATTAACGCTCAGTCCTTCTCAGTATGTGAGGAGGCCTGTGTCCAGTAGTAGGACGATAAAACGGCTGATGATGATGATGAGATAAATAATGAGATCAAGAGATAAACAAAGTTAATTATCTAAATCTTTTAATATGATCACACGTAGAAGGTATTTGGAACGCATTTCAAACGAAACGCTAAGAAAGTACATACAATACACAATATTATTTGTACAGATGAGTATTTGCTTACTGACAATACATCAAAAAGATACATTTGCCCAGTCATCATAAAATAAGGGCTAAGCCAAACGATCAGGCTGTCGATCAAACGCTTTGACAGACAATTTTTAAATATAAAGGCTTTAAAATCATTTATGTACAGACAAATTACAGTTATGCAAATCATTCTATGAAATATTGATAGCAGTTAGATATTTCATAATTATTCTGTCATTTTCGTGTTGAATAATTGACAGGTGGATGCCATTTTCGGTCCCGCAATTAGTAAATAGAAAAAGTTCTGTATTCGACTAGAGATCTCTTAAATAACGTTATTTAAGATGGAATTGTGAGTCTGCAGGACTGTTCGCAAGAGTTGACGCGGCCCTAATACACAAAACCCAGTAAAAGTCTGACACTCCCTCTAGCTGTACCCACAACGGGAGAAGTCATTTGATTGATGATTTCTCCCTTAAAAAAGATGGAATTGGAGGTTTAATGGCCATGTTAAACATGTTCTCAACTCCCCATAGTATAGGTGATGAGATATTTTGATAAGAAGCCATAGAAGTGCCCACTGTCTAGTACTATTAGCTTCACTTTTCATCTTCTATCCCCACAATTCCACAGAAGGGTTATTCTGAGCTGTCTAGAAGTCATCAATGGACGTAAAAGCGTATCGAAAATGAACCACTGCACGACCGTTTAAAAAACGTAATTTATATCAATCCATTTGTGTTCCATTCACAAATACAGCGATTGGTTGTAAAAAAACATGTACCTATACCTTTTTCTGTTTATTTAATTCTTATCAATGGTATAATTGAAAAATGTTGCTTAAAATGCGGCTTGATTTTAGAAACCATTGATATTATACTTCAAAAGATGGCGGAATGATCCAATGTTGCCCTATGCGAATAGTCTATGATCAATGCGTCATAGAGGCGAGAGCGGTCACCAACCTATTTACTGTAACTCCGAATTATCTTTCTAATAAAGAGCCGTAGTAACCACAGCCGCCATTGGGAGAATAGGTGATGTAAAATGTTATAAAGAACCTTTTGTTGTGATTTGTATAAAAAGCGAATAATAGGGTTGTTGTGTTGAGCAATATGTGGTACAATCTAGAAGATTTAACACAAAGAACATGGTGGAAAACTTAACAAGACACAATTTATGACTTTCTTAACATTAAAATCGACAGGCCAACAAAAGAACATTTGAAAAAATAAACAAAAACAAAATCTCATCGAAAACGCTAACCGCATCAACGCTTTCATATAAGGGTATAAATCAATTGAATTTAAAATACCTACCTAATTCCTCAGAAGAGTAAGGAATGTGGCCATTTCACCAGACGAAGAATGCAATCCGCAAAAACTGTTGCAGCTCGTATCGTGGACATAATTTCGTCGATTTCTTGGCGATCCTTCCATTGGTGGCTTTGTAAACTTCTACTATTATAACTACCAATGATTTGAAAGCTATATTCGACACTAATCATTCTTCAAAAGTACAATTTAGAGGAAAATGATAAAAAAGCGGATCCCACTCAAGGTCAGCTTTGAGGGAAATATTTTCCTGTGTGAAGAAAAATATGGTCAATACCATAGTTGGAAAAAAAAACTTTGAATGAATCTGACAAGCAATGGTTGCATTATTCATTGATTGAGAGATAAAATAATGTTCTCAAGCAGGACACTGAATAAACACTTAAATCAAACCTAAACACAGTTGATCACGAACACTTATTGATCAGTGATCACGACCACGAGATCATTAACTGAAGTACTTCTCATATTTAATCAAATCAGGAGAAATTAGCTTTAAGACATTCAAACCTGCATTGCCACACGCGATAAGCACATTTAAATTCGTACACATACGATACATTTTGCTCTGTATAGTAAATAGCAAAAAAGAATTTCTGGGAACTTAGGTTAACTACAAGGCTTGATTCGTTCGGCTTGCGATGCATATGACTCATTGTTCTCTGCACATTTGTAATGCAGGTAAACCCTTGTTATAATAATAATAGAATCCACTTAAATCCATCCAATATTAGTGACACATTTTCATAAAGAAAGTCCTATTTTTCAGAAAATATTTGAGTAGCCTAACGTGGCAATTGACTAATCAATCTTTCTAAAAATGATCATATCACTTTTTTAAGGTACATTATTATATCTATTGTATTTATCTTTTCATACATATTAAAAAAAGTTAATTAAATTACTTACACAATAAAAATAAAAAAAATTGGCGTCAGAAAATTCCTCCTTCCACTCATCGCTGCTCACTGGGAGTGTACCCAATAGGCTGACAGCATTGCCACGTTGGATGGCAATGCTTATCCGTAGGCCGAAATAAAAGCCAGCCTTTGGATCACTTTTGGAATACTTAATGAACAAAATTGAACAATTTCACATGAAGTTTGCGCCAATAACTTGCTTCTTTGAAATTAGTCATTTCCTGTGTCGCCTCATGTACGAGCAGAGCTCATCGCTTTTGACTATTGTGAAGGCAACAGTACAGTCGACAAGATTTATAAGAACAAAAAATGCGTAAGAAATCATATGGCTAACTTCAAAGAAGCAATAATATTTGGCGCGGAATGTATAAAAGATAAATATGGTTTTAATACACATTCTGTTGTTATGCTATCCTTTATTTTAGACTATTTTCGGCGGTAACAAGCTTGAAAGAGTAACAAAAAATGCTTACAAATTTTAGCATTTCAGTAATAACTTAGCTTGGTTACAAATAACAATCCGATCATAATTACAAACATCAAGCCGTGTATAATCTTTGCAAATCTTAAAAAGACATTCCAGAACAATATAATTTCCAGAATTCAGCCAGTTGCCAATTTAAGCAATAAAAATCTTCCCACGTTAGCCAAAAAGGCCAGCATACTATAACAAAACTACGTACTGCAGTAATAAACAAATAGCACTTAGTATTGTTAATAGTAATGCACCACGGTGCAATGAGTCGCAACGCAGGCAGCATTCAACTGCGACCTACATTAGCATGCCAGTACATGGCACGTTTCACTTTTTAGAAATCCCATTTTATTATCAAAGACTTTGCGCTTATATGGCTTTTATTTAGCTTAGGTCGCTCGTTTAGAAGGAATAAATTCTGAGACGAAATACTGTGAATAAGGAGCTTGTGGCTAAGTAATAGCCACACGGATCGATCATAAGGTTAACGCTTAGCACGGTCGGTCCGTGGATGGTTTTAGTAGGCACGTTAAATTGGCGGGTCCTGGCTGCTATCCGTACAGCTTTAGCAATTTACGGGTAGTCAGAAGCCAGAACGTCTGACGACCAGTCTTTCTAAGGGATATCGGCTAGCCAGGGTAACCGAATTTTGGAGGTAATATATTATTATTGGGAAAAAGGCTAGGCAGATGAAGTTGATAGCTGTGAATTACGAAATTACTATCACGAGATACTTAAATGTTTGATGATTAGGCTAGGATCTATTCATCCGAACAATGAATCTATCTTTGGTTGCAACCCCGGACTATTCTTTAGATTATAAGATTCATATTCTTTAAACAGTACGTAGAGTCTAGACCCCACAACTCAGGGAATCCTACAGTGGGATTTAGGTGCTCAACCAATACTGTTACGTATTTTTCAGTCAATAAACGCTTAATTTTTAATTTCCAAGATGGTAAGGACCACCTGAGAGAACCAAGAGCGGTACACTAGCTAAAAATAGAACAACCATTTGGTCGTAATAAAGTCAAGATGACACATTAATTCTTCACATGTATTTTAGGCATGAAGAGGAAACTCGAAATCGTATGATCAAGTACTTTTGTATGACGGACTCAGGAAATCGCATCAAAGCTTTGTACATCCTGGATCTTATATTAGTCTTGCAAATTAAATAGCTTTTAATATTAATCTGGTTTCTTTTGATATTGATTTTGTAATCGTTGAAACATGTGACGATTGAAGAGATTCTTAGATTTAGAATGATTGAGAAATCAATTAGTTTTCCAACATCAAAACTAATAAGGGCGATTATATTGTTGGCATATAACGCAATGAGATGATCTGGTCTTATGTCATAAAGAGCTGCATAATCTCTGCCAAAGGAACTTCAAACTTAATCGTAACAAGTGTTTATGCTGCTTACAGATATTTTGAATTGGTTAGTAAAAAGCTGATAATCCTACTACTATAATAAAGGCGAAAGTTTGTATGTATGGATGGATGGATGTATGGATGTGTGGATGTACGGATGTTTGTTACTCTTTCACGTAAAAACTACTGAATGGATTTAAATGAAACTTTACCACAATATAGCTTATACATCAGAATAACATATAGGCTACTTTTTATCCGGGTATGGAAAGTACTTCCCTCAGAAAGCGGGTGAAACCGCTGGCGGAAGCTAGTTAGGATATAAAGATAAGATGAGCAAAATAATCTAGAAAGAGGTATTATTCCAAAAATAATCAGGCTAAAGAATAAAAGGCAGACATTGATGAAGACTATTAAGATACAGAAGAATAGCTTCTATTGTTGCAAATCTAGTAAATCAAACCGAGAGCGTAAGAAGCCTTAGTAACTACGGCTATGCCAATGAGCCCAATGAAGCGAGTACTAAGGAGATTAGATCACTTAATGCAGTACCAACTTAACAGAACGAAGTAGAACTGTATGCTGATTTAAGTGAGGAATACGCTGAAACAGTCGGTAATCACGTAATGGCTATGACTCAACGTCATGATTGCTTTAAATTAGAGTAAGAACACGATTTCTTTTAGCGTGTCCTTTGTGTGATTATGAAGGTTTTTCGTCATAAACTGTTCGTTTATATTTCTCAACTAGCTGTCCCCAGCGGTTTCACCCGCATCTTTGGTTACTACTCCGCTCCCGTGTGTCTTAGCTTGATGGTATATAGCCTATAGCCTTCCTCGATAAATGGGCTATCTAACACTGAAAGAATTTTTCAAATCGAACCAGTGGTTCCTGAGATTAGCGCGTTCAAACAAACAAACAAACAAACTCTTCAGCTTTATAATATCAGTATAGATTCTATGGAGCTAAATGCACTTCTGCTAACAGTCTTCGCTTTACTTTCTTTTATATTCAACGTCAATGAAAGCCTTATCAATTTTATTACATTCTTATCACCTTGTTATAGACAGACAATCTTAAGTGTGCTTTCATTTGAAATTGCATCATTTGCCAGTGTCTATATTTAATCCCTAAATTGATTATCATCTCTATGACTCAACTTCCTCTATACATTACACTATAACAAATTATACAAAAAATAAATAAGCCATATCTTAAACAGGGATTTAATAAATTAGATGTAACATTGTACACACAAATACTAACACATATCCTAGCTAGATAAAACATGTGGGGGGTCATTTGTATCTTTTTTCTTTGGGCTACGGTTCGAGGTATTTATTAAAACCGACATAAAGTCAAAAAGGTCAAACCTACCAATCCCACAAATGCGCTAAGACTATAAATGAAGCAGCTTGTTACCCCACATCATAGGATTTCCAATCATTTGAGAATTCCAAATCCAATTTAAAATTATTGCTCTATTATTCTGATTCAGCTTCAAGGTTGAAAGAGAAAAATCAATAATGCAATAAACACTTAATAATGGTAACCTACAATTTCATAACTATACGGAAATGGTACAGTAATTTGCTTATTTGGAAGAAACGTGATCAATACCCATAGCACAAGATACAATGACTCATCGTTTGAATCCGTATTATAATTATCAGAATAACTGTCCACTCTGAAAATAATGGAAGACACAATCCTTTTATGTTTTTAAAAGTAAACAGCTTCGATGACATTTGTTCTTAGGTCATGCGACTAAGGATTTTTGCATTGTTTTCGATAGATGATCAGTTAAGTTTAGAGAAAATACTGGTTATAAGACATTTTGTTGGTCTAAGATGAACATTGCAATATTCGATTCGTAGCCAGAAGTTTATAGGCCTACTACACCTACTTATGAACTTTGGACAGCTCTGTTACTTAGACATCCATCTCGTTTTGGTCCGCTAGAATGTGAATAAGTGTTAATTTCTTGGTACACATTAACTCCATACGAATTAGTTTCCGCTAAACCGTTTGTGGCTTGAATGAAGAACACATCTAGCTATCTCTCTCACACCCATACTAAATATAAACCATGAAAAAATTATGGCAATGATATAAAACGTGTTGTTCAACAAATTTATTAACAAGAGACAGTAGAATGTCAATGACTGAGGCGAATTCTTGCATAAATAATAAGAAACTAAATAGAACAGAGAATGACCTATGGCTTAACCTTTTCAAATATTTTTTGTTTGTGTAATAATTAATATAATATAATATCCCTCATACATTCACACAACGTCATCTAGTCCCAAACTAAGCAGAGCTTGTACTATGGGTACTAGACAACTGATAAACATACTTATATACTTTTCTTTTGTAAATACATACATATTATACATAGAAACACCCAGACTAAGTCAAAATAATAATTATTTTTGATCCGTGGCTTCCATCGGCTTTTTAACTAATGTCAGGCAAATGAAGAAAAAAAAATTGCCTCTAGTTATTTATGAAATGCTTAAAGATGTAGACGAAAATTATTGTTCAGAAGAATTTTCGGATCATCAAAACCTCTGACACACCAATAAGGCTTGTAAACCAAGACAAGTTATTATAAAACATGTCACGAGTGTTGAAGTTAATAAAAGGAGTTGTTCGAACTGATCGCGAGGTGCTTCCAAGGTCGGACTACCTGCCCAGATAAAAATATAACTCAGAACCTTTATTGATACGTTAATAAAGGCATTTTAGTGTGAAGCACGCGAAGGGTCATGGAAAGTTAAACGAAGAGAGTTGCAAAAAAATAGATGAAAATGTCATAATTCTGGTAAGAAACAAATAAAATTAACACCACTAAATTTAAATATTTACATAAAAAAATAAATATATATATATAATTAAAAAATGGCGTCAAAAAATTCCTCCTCATCGCTGCTCACTGGGAGTGTACCCAATAGGCTGGCGGCATTGCCACGTTGGATGGCAATGCTTATCCGTTGACCGAAATAAAAGCCAGCCTTTGGGTCACGGGAAGTGTCAGCGAGATTCTTCGATATGTCCTTGAAAAGGAGGTGTGCACTCGGACCCCACGGCCCGAGGGTTTCAACCCCAAACGGCTCAAAAGTATAGTTGCCTATAAGGCTACTATATTTGCGCCGTTTGAGGTTCTCTGCCTCCGATGCGGCAGAGCCAGCATAACACGCCGTCCCAGTAAGGTGAGATGGCGCCAGAGTATCGATGCAGGTTGCGTCCCACACTAAAGACCTACCCATCTTCCATGGAAAATAAAATAAAATGAAAGAATTAGTCCTGAAGTGGCTTACACTCAATCGCTGTTAACATAAAACAAAAGTAGATTATCACTTTAAAACGCTTTGTCCCCGAAGGTCAAGAGAGACACTTGAAGGAATCCTTCACTGTCATTGGTGCAAGCGATTATTCTGAAGTGGACGTTGAAAATGGATAACAAAGATCATCTACACTTATTAACTACGCAGATAGTCACCCATGTTTATCTACTCTACATGTATAAGCTAATCAATTTCCTCATATAATCCTTACTATAAATCTAACACTGTAATAACTTGGTCTTGAACATAATTTCCTTGTACGGCTCGCAATGAAAAAGGTCGTGCAATGATAAATGATGCCATAAATATAACATTCATGTTAAACTTCATCCATTCGTTTGTTCATATGTGGTATGAATACAGAAGTCCCATTCTGTGGTTAGTTACCACCCTGTTTTTTTTTTTTCGTGGGAAATCATCAAATGACCCCTCCCGCTGAGGGTGCAGCTGGAGGGAGTGTCAGACTCTTACTGACTAAAACCCACGATGTTCCTTCTGGAGGTCCCTGTGTGCCAGGGCCACGGTATCTCTTACGAACAACCCGCAGCAGATAGTTACCACCCTCGCCACTGAAACGTCACCTGATCGCAAGACTTATAGTTAAGTAACGTTTAAGTATTAATTTCTAGTAGTGTAATCTCAGTTAACAAAAACATCACAGAGTTCTTTAAATGAAGTAGCTAGATTTGCATTTCTATAAGTACCGTCTTAATTCTCATTTTATTTCTATTTGTATCCTAAGAATGTGTTATTTTACATTCTTATATCGTATTCGTATACTGTCGCTTTTTGACTTTCAAAGGTAAAAAATGTGTCCGTAAAATCAATCAAATATTTACGTCTTTCTGGTAAAGATTTTCGGTAACTGGGTTGAGGAGGTCAGATAGGCAGGCACTCCTTGTAAAACACTGGTACTCATCTGAATCCGGTAGGACTGGAAGCCGACCCTAACATAGTTGGGAAAAGGCTCGGGAGATGATGATAATGATGATGGTACAGATTTTTGGTCATGAACATCTTCGCATTATTTTCTTTTAGTTGCGTTGCTGTTGGCTTTAAACATTTTTTTTTTTTTGGTTTTGTTCCTATCCTGAACTCAGTCTATCTACTGTAGACCTTCTTCATTTTATTCCTTATTGACTTCACAGACATATAAATAATCTTAGACATTTTAATTGTTCGCATTACGGCTAATTGCGATATTTTTACCTATTCTTCATTTCATCCCTTTAGGGGATGGTTATAAGTCCAGGTGTAGTCCAATTAGTTTTTAAATCGTTTTAAATAGTCACGCGATCATCTTTCTTGTACCTATATAGAGCTAAAAATAGGTGTTATCATTATTTATATGTATATTAGAAAGATAGGCTATTATTGTCATTTGTTTGTTAGTTTTCAACGTAATCATGATTATTCTAATTTCCTTTAATTAATAATTGTTGATTTCTGAATTATGTCTGTTACTCGCAGTTAATAATTTATTTCATTTCTTTTATTTATCATCCACATTGATTACTGTTAAATGCTTAACCAATTATGGTTTTCCTCTAGTTAGTAGTAGTTAGTATACCTTCATCTGTCTTATTGACGATTGCTAACATTATATCTAAAGCCAACCCATTTAATCATTTACCAAAAACTTTGAAAGATCTCAATAGGGAAGATGCAAATGTAATATTATTGAAAATTTTATCATTAAAATTTTAAAAAAGTATAAAAGAAAGACTACGGTAACGTTTTTATTTTACATAATGTTGATTTTTACGAATAATTAAAAATTAAAGTGACTTGAAACGAAACGTATTTCAAAACACCAATCAGCGTTCAGTGACGTCACTCCCGTTATGACAACTTATTTGAGGTTATAGATAGTTGTAAAGGTGAACATTAATGTAATTAGTTTGTGCGAAAATTAATTGTGTTTTTCAGATTAAAATGGAAGTTGGATTTATTGATTTTTTTTAGGTGATAAAGCTACAGTCTTTTGGGGTATTTCCATTTCTACTTGAGCTTGTTTCGATCGTTTCTGAGGATATATAGACACCTGTACACTCTTATCATTGGATATTTGAAAATTTTCAGAATCATGTGTTTCTGTGATTAATGAACACTCTAAAGATGAATCTGAAACATGAAAGAAATAATAATTCAGTTCTTCATCAGCAAGTACTATCTTAATAATATTACAAATGTGAAAGTTTAAATGTTTGTCTCTAGTATAATAAGGATAAATCTGAAGGAATGAATTAAATGCTCTCAAGAATTTCGCGTTTTTTTGAAGAATAATAATTATCCTTCCCATTCGCAGCTTGGAACCACTTTTTTCTTAGTTTTGGGTCAGAAGGTCCAGTCAAAACTTTGTTGAAGTAGATGGACACAAAACATGACTCAACGCGGATTTTTTTCGGAGCATTTGTGGTATTGTTATGATCCCCTGATATTGACGGATAATCCATTTTAAATTTTTACTGAAAAATATCTCGAAAGTCGAGAAAAATGCAAATGAATGAAAGCCGGCAACGAACAAGTACGACTAGTGTCAGACGCGAATGACGTCATCGGAACCGTAGGCCCGTTTTGGCGCGAAAATTTAAATTGTCAATTTAAAACTGCATTTTTTTACAATAAATTGCAGTGTTTAAATTTTTTTATATATTTGTGGTCTATTCTACATGGAATTCTTTAAAATAAAAACAAAAATAAAAATATTGCATCTTCCCTATTTAAATCTCTTTAAAAAAGAACAGAAAAAAAAATATTAAGAAAAATGTTAATAAGGAATGTAATTTTTATTTTTATTTTTTAACCAAAAGTAATTTATGTTTTGTTTAAAGTTATAAGGAAACACTTTCGTTTGTTTAATGTAGATTATATTGTAATGGAGTATGTTATGTCTAATGTATGTAATTAAAACAGGATTTTCAATTTGCCTGTATACCAAATTTGTACACCTGTTTCAGGTAGAATATGATGATTCTTTTATTTTATTTCTCTGTCATCTTTTGTATTCAAATTCTGTGCAAATAAATAATTCTTATTCTTAAACCATCTAAGAAGATATTGTTAAATCTCCTATTTACCTTCATATCTGTATCTACACTTCCGTAGCGTATTATTCCCGGCTCCATTGCTGTATTGATCGTGATAGGTTAGTCTCGCATTCCCCATTTCTTTGTTCTTTCAAATTTCGCATTGGCTTGCAACATCTTACACTAATGCATGTATGTATATTCGATGTTGCACTCAGAACTATGGAGTGTGGAATTCATTTGTCGCGCCTGTATTTATTAGAATTCTACATGTATTACCTCTTGTATTTAGTACGAATGACTTGTTCACAACTACATGACATACGTTTACTGTTATTACTACATGTTGTATTGTATGTATTTTTGGTAGTATCGAGATCTGTGTTTAATTTGAAAGTCTTTTGAATTTCTACTCGTATTGATGACGATGATGGCGTCCAGAACGATTGTCGGCCATGGCGGCCGTTCTCACTATGGAGATCAGCCAGTTGCGCAAGACATATTATAGTGCACAAGCATTTGCGTGGACACAGGTGCGCTGTGTATTTACTCACTCTCATAGTCTGATGGGACAGCAATCCGACACGACCCGAGAAAGATCAGGCGCAGGACCTACATTTACGTGCTTTCCGATGTACGGGTGTATCAATCACCAACTTCCAGACTGCTTCGTAAAAGTTTCTTAAAACCCACATTGCGATTTCGGCCCGACCCGGGAATCAACCCCGTGCACAGCAGTTGCTTTATGCGACTACTAGACCAACGAGGTAGTAGTATTACCATAACGCTGGCTAGGTTTAGGGTAGTTTAGAGATGTAACCTCTTTACATCTCAACGTTATATTACGGGTCTGGCTGGAACATCAATTAAATATGGAATCACATAAAACTAAGTAGCTAGTCTTTTGATATTTAGGTATTCAGTCGTTCGTCAGCCCTTAAAAGGAAATAAATTCTTCATGTAAAGTATATCAGAAGTTTCCTGTAATCGTATCCTGGGACGACGATACCTAGAGACAGTGCAGCATAAGGAGTTACGTCTCTACAATAGTGACTTTAAACTGGGTTCATCGAATATGCCTTTTCGTATTATAACCACAATTCTGTATATTTTGTACTATACAAAAAACTACGAATAGCATGGAGACTTGGCTGATTGAATAAGGAAAAAGGCTTATCTAATCGAGCCTACTTCTTTTATTTAACATATACGTACTATTTAAGTGGGCGTTTCACCAGTAATAAATACTTTGACGACCTCGTTGGCGCAATGGTAACCGCTGCCGAGCTGAGGGTCTCGCGTTCGATTCCCGGCACGGTCAACATTTTTGTGATGAGCATGCTCGTTGGCTGTGGTCTATATGTAGTTTATCAGTTTTGTTGGCACCCATAACACAAGCTAATCAATAGCTTACCATGGGGCTAACCGGCCGTGTGTGAAAGAGGTGTCCCGATATTATTATTTTTTATTTTAAATAATAGTGTATCAACAGTTTATGGTTCCCCATTCGTTTCCCATTAAGTGGGATCGAGCTAAATACGCTTGGTGTATTAACTCCAATAAATAATTCAACTGGTCCCGTGTGAACTCCTGACCTTTCTGTGGTCTAGTCTAAATATAACGAACTGGTGATCGCCCACGGATTTCTACCTGTGTTTCTATTTGAGTACCGTCATTTTCTGGTAAGCTGGTATCTTTTTGTTCCTTTTGTTATCTCAAGCAAAATAGGCTCTGATATAATTCAATGCTTTTACTGTCGGCAATGGGCTTGATTATATCATTCGATTTTTTTTCGATTTTCGCGATTTGTATACATATTAATGTTTTTAGACTTACGCGATTTGTACACACATTATACACAACACACGGGTACTCATCATCACAGCCTTTTTATCGTCCCACTGCTGCGCACAGGCCTCCTTTCCCACGGAGAAGGATTGAGCGTTAATCACCACACTTGCTCAATGCGGGTTGGTGATTTCAGACTTTATAGTCCAGGTTTCCTCGAAAGGCTGGTGCCTTAACTAGGCCACCACGACTTACACACGGGTTTTACTCCCGATAAAAAATTATAAAGGCATGTACGCTACCTCTATTTTCGGATGGCACGTTAAACTGTAGGTCCCGGCTATCATTGAACATCCTTGGCAGTCGTTACAGGTAGTCAGTAAGTCTGACGCCAGTCTAACCAAGGGATATTGGGTTGCCCGGGTAACTGGGTTGAGGAGGTCAGATAGGCAGTCGCTCCTTGTAAAACACTGGTACTCAGCCGAATCCGGTTAGACTGGAAGCCAACCCCAACATAGTTGGGAAAAGGCTCGGGAGATGGAGATGGAATAACTCCTAGTGTTGTTTAAGAGTCACTTTATTGCAGTAACTATAATAAATCAATTGAAACTTCTCTTTTATAGCGAACAAAGTAAACCTATCTATACTTTAAAGGATTTACTACGAAATGGGTCACTGAAATATTCGTTGCTGAATCGACAACCTGTCAATGTATTGCAATGCGACGTTTGGATGCAGCATTTTGTTACAATGTACTGCATTTATGTACAGAACATGTATTTTCGTCTACAGTTGCTTTAGTCTATGTACATCCAGCAACGTAGTAAATATAGATAGTAGATCAATCGTAGAAAAGTCAAAACTGTACATTGAATATTTTTTTACAAGAATAATTGGGGCGTGGTCTAAAATTGATGTCCAAGCCAAAAATATAGTTTTTAGAATTTTTGTCTGTTTGTCTGGATTTGCTTCAAATTCGGCATGAATATAACTAAGAGGTCGGGTCAATATATAGGCTACATATTATCACGCTATCACTACGGGGGGAGGGTGGTGAATATTTAATCATAATGCACACGCGGACGACGTCCCGGGCAACAGTTAGTTTAAAATAAATGTCTTTGTCTAAGAGATCAACGGAGTTTTATTCACACTGCAATAAGATATTTGAAGGGCCAAAGGTCCGCCAGTAAACTTTAAGCATTGTTCATATCTTAATACATTCTGATCTCTGATCCAACTAGATCAAACACTAGTGACAGATAACTCATCTGAATATGCATACCATTTGCGATATACACAAAGCATTCAGTCATTCAGATATCAGTCTTTATTCTAACAAGCTTGTCTTAACCATAATACAAGTTTCCTCAATACTTCTTCGATTGTGGGTTGATAAACACCTGTTTTTCTTGCGTTCTTAGAATATGGAAACTGACGCATAAATGATTGAAATTCGTCATAATCTATTTTGGTATTGATGTATCTGCTGGTTGAGGATTCAATGCGTACGCATTGTAAGAACAACAAAGCGTACAGATCGTGTTTTCAAATAACAGTACAACTTACACCAGCTTGGGAGAAATTACAGTTCTTTAAGTTATTGTTAGATCGCGCTGATCAATGTATAAAGTTTTCTACACCCACTTCAATGTATAGATTTTTATCCTAGTAATTGCATTCGTTTTGGGAGCAAATATCGCTATGCTTCGGAGGGTCATTCTGTAAGACTTCATTCTAAAATTTGAATTTGAATCCGCTGTGAGTTTCTTGATTGACATTCTATAACTCTATTAAAAGTGTCAAACCTCATTTAAAGTGAGAATGAATAGCGAAGTGAATGCAAGTTCTTGTTAGAATTTTACAGTATCGACATGCAGGTTCCAGATAAAGTTCGTAATAATAAGCTCGCCACCAATTTATATTCATCATCTCCCGAGCTTTTTCCCTACTATGTTGGGGTCAGCTTCTAGTCTAACCGGATTCAGCTGAGTACCAGTGTTTTGCAAGGAGCGACTGCCTACCCAGGCAACCCAATACCCCTTGGTTGGACTGGCATCAGAGTTACTGGCTTCTGACTACCCGTAACGACTGCCAAGGATGTTCAATGAGAGCTGGGATCTACAATTTAACGTGCAATCCGAAACACAGTCATTGGTGACCAAGATATACTTGGAAAGTACATACAAACTTAGAAAAGTTGCATTGGTACTTGCCTGACCTGGAATCGACCACGACACTAACTCTTCGATATTCAGTATGTTATTATTCCTTACTAAGTTATAGATCTATCTGAGACCTATAGTCAAGTAGTCCTTGTCGTGTCTTGTACCAATACAGCAAATTCAAAGACGCTTTCATCCCGTTCAATGCAGAAAGCTATTAGACTGAAAGCCGTCTCTAACATAACTGTATTGTACTTGGAGGCAATGCCATCTTGACTATCATGTAACTGAATATTATGGCTGATCATTCAGATTATGGGTATCTTCGGGTGTCTCCACAAATGTATTGCTTTTGTAAAGTTGACTATAACATTCAGAAGACATTATCATGAGTCTTACTTTACAGTATATATTTTTTTTGATGATGGCATTCAGGCCGATTGTCGGTTACGGCGGCCGTTCTCTTTTATGGAGATCAGCCAGCTGCACAGGACATATAGTGCACAAGTATTCGCACAAATACAGGTGCACTCTCTTTACGTGCTCTCCGATGCACGGGTGAATCAATCAGCAACTTCCAGACTTCAGGCTGCTTCATGAAAGTTTCTCAAATCCACAAAGCTATTTCGGCCTGACCCGGGAATCGAACCCGAGACCCCGTGCACAGCAGTCACGCCTTGCTACTACTAGACTAACGAGGCAGTAGTTCAACTTCAAATGTGACCTACATTTGACTGACTCTAAAAATGACGCCCTAAAAATATTTGTTTGGTGAGTTTTCCAAACATAATAATAATGATAAAATACGTGATATGTATCTTAGAAGACTTATAAAGACAACTGTGTACCATTGTCCTTTCTGGACACGTAACGCAGACAAAATCAAACCCTGCCTACCGAAGTTTGAAACGAACCACAAAACAAAAGACCAAATGGCTGACAAACAAAACGATGTAAACAGGAATTGTCGCAGTAAAATGAAAGATTATTAAATCAATTCCCTGGCGGATTGGCAGGCATCCAGCCACGTTTGGCGCAAAACTTGCCAGAAGTGGAGTGTTCTGCTATATAGTCCTATTGCTGACATGGATGTGTTATAAGTAGGTTCTTCTAGCTTTAAAAGCCGGTATTTGGTTACCATAAATCTCAACTTTTATTGCGAGTTTTGATGTTTTACTTGATAAAGTACTTGGCTGAAATGAAATAATAATATTCCTCACATATTCACACAACGTCATCTAGTCCCAAACTAAGCAGAGCTTGTACTATGGGTACTAGACAACTGATAAACATACTTATATACTTTTCTTTTGTAAATACATACATATATTATACATAGAACACCCAGACTAAGTCAAACACCCATGTCCATGCACACAAATGTTTGACTTCTGCGGGAATCGAACCCGCGACCCATATCGTGGCAGGCAGGTTCTCTAACCACCACGCCATCTGGTCGCAAATGTTTTTATCATGCATAAAACTGAGATATCACCGCATCGGGCTGACCTGAGACATTTCAACGATCGACCATATACGCTGCAGTCGCCATTGAGATTAATCTATCGGAATTTTGAAACAGTGTTTCCAATTTAGATCAAAGTTGCCGTGTGAATATACACTAGATCTGCCTGACTGCAAGCCTACAATCGATTGCGAGTTATACCAAAGGCACAACCGCTATTAGCTGACAAAGGGACAAGGTGCGACAGAGATGAGAATGACTAACGGTTTAGACTGTTCTCAAAATTGGATCAGTGAAGCTCTCTGTGAATAGCAGTTAAAATCTAGAATCTTCTAGTATCTAAAAGACTTTATAAATTTGAGAGGAAAAATTGCTTAGTTTATTATCACCAAATTCAACATTACCTTTGCGATAAAAAATAGTTACTGGGAGCGTGCCTAAATAAATTTTGATAAATAAATAATTTGCGATAAATGGCTTTTTTTTGACCCCTCCCGCTGAGGGTGCAGCTGGAGGGAGTGTCAGACTCTTACTGACTAAAACCCACTATGTTCCTTCTGGAGATCCCTGTGTGCCAGGGTCACGGTATCTGCGATAAATGGCTTAAAGGGACCATTAACTACCTAGACTGGACTGGTTTTGTTTTTCGAATTACAAGGACAAATATCAGGGCGTTCAGACGAAAAGTCGAAGCCATCCCATGGTCCACCTCGCACTAAACAGCACCAACCATTCAACAGTTAGAACAAGGCAAGAGATTAACCCGATTTTCTGTCACACGACAATAAAATCCATCTTTAAGTGAAACTAAAATCCTAAAACCATAAATAAACTGTCACGGTAACTGGTTGAAATGACTTCTCATCAACGATGCGTTTCTGAGTACGCGAGTCATCGGAAATGGCCGAACAATACAGTCATATAACAAGGAAGTCGCTTGCGTGGAAAATATCTCCATTAGACCTGTTATAGCGTCGTGGCGTGACGTTTCTTTTATTATAACCTTTATTTCTTTTTCTTTGTCTGTGAAAGTGATTTGGACGGTGGTTGGATGATTTGGTGAATCTACTTACTGCAATATATTGTTATTCACTGCACTAACAGTTGCCAAATTTCCTTGACTAATTGGGCAAAAATAATCATCATCAATATCTTTTTATCGTCTCACTGCTGGGCACAGGCCTCCTCTCCCACGGAGAAGGATTGAGCGTTAAAATAAATATGATTATTGGACGAAAATAAAGATGAATTAAAAATATATAGAGTATGTGACCTAACGAGGCTCACTTAGCTCAGAATTTCTCAAACCTCATCAAATAAATGATTGAAAAAAAATATAATATACGGAGTAACACGAAGAAGGTTAGCAAAGAAATTCAAAAATGGGTCTTTAAATAAAAATACATACTACGGATAGCGTAGTCTTTGCCAAACTATGTTGCGATCGGCTTCCATTCTAACCGTACATTACAGTACCAGTGTTTTACGAGGAGCGACTGTCTTTTTGACCATCTCAACCCAGCTACCTGTGCAACACAACGCTCCTTGGAAAGACTGATTATCAGTCTTTCTGGCTTTTGACTACCCGTAACATCTGCCAACAAAGTTCAAATAACAACCGGGATCCTCAAATTAAACGTGCCTTTCACAAGTTTTTTTTTTAAAGTGGCTAAATACCTCGTGCTTTATAAGTGCAAAATCATAGTTCTTGTCCAGCACCACACAATACTTATATTACTAGATAACAATAACCATGCACTAGTACAATGTAAAATGACAATGAACAAAATGTTTCTCATAGATATAATTATTTTATTATTGGACATCAATAGATTAATTGTAACAAATGGCTAAGCGGTATAACTATTGAAACGTTCGCCGTAGATAGAGCATCGTTTATAATATTAATTATAGTTTATATGGATATAGTATATAATATATAAAAATGAATTGCTGTTAGTTAGTCTCGCTAAAACTCGAGAACGGCTGAACGGATTTATCTTGGTCTTGAAATGTTCGTGGAGGTCTAAGGAAGGTTTAAAAGGTGAGAAATATAATATTACTTACTTGTAGTGATTATATTCTATTCGGATTCGGGTAAAATCGCGATTAGGAATAAACAGATCATGACCAACGACCAAAATAAAAATACCAGGATAGCATAAATCTCATAAGTGTAGCAATAAACGAGTGTCCACGTAACTGCTCACCATGTACTAGGACCGCATAGCCTACAGGAGTATAGCAGTCCTGCGCGGGCGATGCCGCGGGCGGCCGCTAGTATAGATATACAACATTAATTCTACATCGTGCCTGAAAGGCAGACTCTCTTTACAATTATCATTATTTATGGTGATTGTAACGCAGTTTCGAAGCCTTAAAGTTACATTTTTAATAACCACATTTGTACAGACGCCAGCATATCAACATACCTCATTCTGTCTAATTTCTTTGATAGATTTTAAACCTTTATTACTATACAGGAAGGTTAATATTCGATTCGTAAAATTTTACCGATTTGAGTAGGTTGACTTGCTGGCGTCTGTATTATTTTCTAATGTGTTCCTTGAAACCCCTTCCTATTTATCTTCTTACCCGACTGCCTAGAAGGGTTATGTTTTTCGCGTATAAATTGTATGTATTTATGACCTCATTTTTTCGACAAGTCTAAATGGACTATGAGAATCAAGGTTCGTTAGATTTATATTGTTCACACAAATGTTCTTAGAATATATGATGTCAAAATAAAAACAATATGGCGACTGTTAGACGCCATAGGCAGAGGTAAAACTAAAATCTGAAATTTTGGTCCCAAATTAAAGGCCTAATATGCTTGAATACCTATTCTTTTCGATTAAGTAATCAGCAAGCTACTACTGCAGTGCATAAAGTGACTGCAAGATAGGAAAGTATACCACGAATACACTAATTGTATGCAAGTATGCATCGGAGGCGTTCGCAAGTATAGCAGTGACATTTTCACTTCCTATTCGCAAAGCTGTTTAATTATGCACTTGTTATGTACTCTATTACTTAATAACAAACCGGTCTTGTTGAGTGGAAAATCAAGAGGTATTTGAAGGATCATATTTGAGGCTTACATTGTAAAATGACATTTGAATTATTCACCATGTACTAAAACTAAATTCGTGGTGTCCTAGTGGTTAAAGAGCCAACCTCTCAAGTATGAGGGCGTGAGTTCGAGTCCAGGTCGGGCATGTACCAATGCAACTTTTCTAAGTTTGTATGTACTTTCAAGTGTACCTTGGACACCAATGACTGTGTTTCGGATGGCACGTTAAACTGTAGGTCCCAGCTGTCATTGAACATCCTTGGCAGTCGTTACGAGTAGTCAGAAGCCAGTAAGTCTGACGCCAGTCTAACCAAGGGGTATTGGGTTGCCCAGATAACTGGGTTGAGGAGGTCAGATAGGCAGTCGCTCTTTGTAAAACACTGGTACTCAGCTGAATCCGGTTAGACTGGAAGCCGCCCCCAACATAGTTGGGAAAAGGCTCGGGAGATGATGATATACTAAAACTAAGGTGTTAATTAATAATGGAACAGTTGTATAGTCACTTATAGTGACATTTAAAATAACGATTCCTATTTTAATGTTTCCTGCAATGTAACAATTGATTAAGAAGGCGTACCTATCTAACCAAGAGTAAGAAGTATCAAAGATTGGACAGGTAACTGCTCTCACGACCTGAGTTGAACTATGAAAGATTTTATCGAATAAATCCCCGAATGCACAAGAAAATGACGCCTAATAATATTGAAACCTAACATCACCTAGAAGTAATAAATCGATGGAAACTTTAACAAGACCTACAACCTCACCTGACATGAGATGACAAAGCATCTATGAATACAGACAAACAATATTCATTAGGTACATTAAAGGCATAATACAGTAGTATAATTCTATATTATAGATCACACGTTATTCTTCACGGCTCAGATTGATTTGGCCTTGTCTAGAGAACATGAACATAATTGCTATTTCCTACCCGCTCTTTATGCATAATTTGAATAAAACTACGAACAATAAGATGCATGTAATAGATGCTGATGTTAGTGTAGTTTGTACTAAAGACATCTATTGGTGAAGCCCTGGTACTCTTAGATACATTGTAACAGTTAATTGCAGAGGAAAACATCAGACAACGCGTGTTAAAAATAATAAGATCATCAATGTAGATTTTTATTAATCCAAATTATTGTGACCGACTTTTCTAGCAATGATTAGAATCAATTCGATGACGATTCTCCTGTAATATAATGAATCCATAAAACATAATTGTGTAGTTTTATTCATGATTCATACATGACAATTTGACCTTGAAAATGGACCTGCAAAATATTGTTTTCACGCTACACCGTGCACTGATCGTTAACCTATCTGTCAGTGCTAGCAAGCCTTTCTCTTTCGACTTTCACGACTTAATAGGGATAGTATACCTAATATGCAGCTGATAAAACATCTCATGTTTTCAGTACAATTGGATCAACTAGACCAGCAGTAGTTGCAAAAATAATAATACTTTCACATCACCGTCAAAAAAATGCAAATACTATTCGAAGTCCCCACAGTGCGCAAGCGATCATTTTTTGTCACAATCCCTTCACCGTCTCTTTCAATCACTGTGCAAGCGAAAGAGATAGCGCACGAATGCAACTAAGGACATTGACTGTGTGTTTTTTTCGCTAAGATTACGTTGTAAGTGCTAAAGACCTTATTACGGTGATGTAAGGTTGTTAATAGGTTAGCAGCGGCTTCGGATATGCAGATGAGGTTTTTTTTCTGGAAGGCCTGTAGTGTTCCTTACACCTGGCCAATGCGGGTGTGCGTTCATTGTTATTTTAGGCGACATTGTGAACAATAAACAGATTGATTGTGATGCTCGGATGCGATTGAGAGCACGGGATACATTTTTGCATGCGTTTCGTGTAGAACTTTCTGGATGATGTTACGAGTTTCTAACTTATTAAGCGTAAGGTTTTTTAGATGACTGTTTAGTTGCTCTTTTCATTGATTAACTGTTTTTATTGTATAACTTTTATGAGTCTCTTTTATAAGTCGTGACTAATGAACTACCAGACAGAAGCTAGGAATAGCACCTATGTATGCATAATCACTATGAAAATATTCTTTTATTGAAACCTCGCAGTCAATATTTGTTCCCTTTTAATCGATTCTGTGCCGTTCAAGTCTTATGTCTATCCAATCGTCAGGCCTTCTCCCTGTTGTTATTGTCTTTAGGTTAACAACCTCTGTGGTTATTTTATTTCTTCTCCGGTTAGTTGAGGGATAAAACGAGAAACGACTTTCTTTCCCACTCTCGTTTTTCATGTGGTATAAGGTTTTATTAAGTCTGATGCTTGGGCTTTTAATGTTTTTTGCTTTAGCTTTGTAACTGGTATCGTCATTTTTTTGAAGAGTTTGTGAGTTTTTATTTTGATATGGACCATTTCTTTAGATACTAGATTTAGACATTGTCAATGTATCTATTTTTTTTAAGAAACCTTTTCATCACTTAGTGTCCAAAGACCCAATATCAAATGATAGTTGAAAAAAATCTGAACCCAAAACCTGACAAGATGGATTGCGTTTCTCAAAAAGATCAATGTACAGTACAAATGAAAGTCATCTCAATGACATACATACATACATACTTAGTAACATAAGTATGATTCAACTATACAAAACTGAAATGACATATGAGCAAGATATTAGTCACCAGACTAGAAACTATCGATTTTAGCAGACATGTCTTAGGAGCTGTAATGACGTGTACTAGCGCTAGACGATCTATTCGGTAACTGTGCCAAAGTGCAAATCATCGTTTGTTGACAATAAAAACTATCGTCGTCAACATATTAAAACGATTAGTACCTAGCTATATATAAAACATCACTTACTATCTATTGCCAAGCCGAACAGCAGTATAAACGTCGATATAAATAAACGAAATAATGTGGAAATGTGTAAGAAATAAAGTACATATATTTCTCACATAAATAATCTAATAGACAAAACTCCCTGTTTACTTGCTCATAATACCCGAATGTATAGAAAAAAAACTTTCAGCAATTAACAGAATGGAGTCGATATATGTATTATAAGGACAATGTTTCAATTAGCAAGATCATTGTGTGACCTAACGACTATGTTTCGGATGGCACATTAAACTGTAGGTCCCGGCTGTCATTGAACATCCTTGGCAGTCGTTACTGGTAGTCAGAACCCAGTAAGTCTAACGCCAGTCTAATCAAGGGGTATTGGGTTGCCCGGGTAACTGGGTTGGGCAACAGATAGGCAGTCGCTCCTTGTAAAACACTGGTACGCAGCTGAATCCGGTTAGACTGGAAGCCGACCCCAACATAGTTGAGAAAAGGCTCGGGAGATGAGATGATATGTGACCTAACGAGGCTGACATAGCACAGAAATGTTCAAGCCTCTTCAAATAAGTGATTAAATAAAAACATTGACATCCAACACAAATTACTAAAAAAATGATGTAAAACACAACATTAACAGTATTTAAAACAAGATAAATGTTACCAAAAATGGACTTAAACGCAGTTCCGAAGTGGTTAGCAACGAAACTTTTCCAGGTAAGAAAGAGGGTACTTACCCTCTTTCTTAACTGTAAACGAAGTCATGTTTAACATTTTCTAAATACTTTGCTGTTAAAACGTACATATTTTTTTGCTCATATTAAGCTCAAACAAACAGCTATAAAACAAAAAACTTGGGTATTAAACAGAACTTGAAGATTTTCGACCTTAATTTTCAATGATAACAACTTTTTTATCATCACTTACGTAAAGCAATTTAAAAAAAACATAATCACTAAGAACCAAAATATTATCAAGCATTAACATTATAAAAATGGAACAGAATTTGTATGCAAACCTCATCTCGTTTTTTATAAAAAATGTGTTGACGAGTATGATTTGAATATCATTTATGAAATTATCTGCCAGATAAACTATCTGTAACTTATCAGCAATCAGTGAAACTGGCCCTTAAAGTTATTTAACTGTATTAGTATTTAAATATACTTGTTTCTGTCAAAGAATTGACGATCTCTTTGACTCTCTGACGTCTAGCGTCTACTCTTAGATCATTCAAACTAGCTAACCTCTAACATGGTTTATTCTAAAGTGATTCAAGAATTAGGAAGGTCCAACAGTAATACAAATTAATTAACTGATTAGGAAAACCCAGCCGTGTGAGTGGGACCTATGTCTAAAGCGTTCCGTACCTTTATTAGTATCGACTTAAAAACGGCAAATAATCTCGTTGTATGGAAGTCCCTCTTTAAATATTCTTTAAATATTAGAAGGATTTATGATGCGGTGGCAATACCGCACGGCGCACGCACGACTATCACGACTCATGAGATCATCATCATCAGCCTTTTTATCGTCCCACTGCTGGGCACAAGCCTCCTCTCACACCGAGAAGGATTGAGCGTTGATTGAAGATTGAGATCATGAGATACAGGCTGATAACTAACAGAAGGATGCACATAGGGTCCGTTTTTATCCTTTGAAATATGAAACTCTAAAAAATGTTTTCGAAGGAAATTGGGATGCGGACTAGGTCATAAATAAAATACTTTATCATATTCATTTTGTAAAGCATCCTAAAATTATGTCAGTTTAATTTTTCGTTTTGAACCGAAAACTGTTTTTATTTTTTTATTGGTAATATAATCGAAATAAGGATTGATGTGAAAAATCTGTGACGTCATATGTGGTGTTTTCATACAAATTTCATAGAGAGTAACCGTTTTTGACAGTTATATAAAAGTACTGAATTTGACTAGTTGTCCGCATCCCTATTCACACATTCGTTGTTTTTTGGACTGGTGTAGTCTAGTGTTTGGTACTGTCCTAGATGCCCATGTTGAGAAGGACCATAGGTTAGGCAACAAATAGAAAGTGACCCAGTCTAATACGTCTGCGTTTGAGCAGGGTTGTTCACTTTTAGAACCATATTTAACAAGGGTAGTAAATATGGATTACCGCCTGGATTTTTGTAGCAAAAAAAAAACACTGAAAATAAGAAGTTTCTAGAAGTCATTGTCTGTCGATTGCGCCTTATTTTGCCACAAAATATTACTATTTTTGATAATCCACTCAAAACACACGTTATGATAAAAATCAAAATTTGTCTAGGCTTCAGGATCTTAGCTATTCAATAGCAAAGCAGAGCAGAAGCAGGCTCATTATTTTCATTTATTTATTTTATTTAGGCTCAGTTTCACAGGTTACCGATAGCTACTATCTACCATATAAATTCAAAAATGGAACAGAATTTATATGAAAGTATCTGCCAGATGAATTATCTGGAACTTATGAGCAACCGGTGAAACTGGCCCTTAGTGTTCTAATTCATCACAATATTTATTTACAAATTTTGCTTAGTTTTTTGTATAGTTTTTCAAATGTGTGTCTGTAAACCCTAGTCTTGCCAGTGTTATTTACTGTGTGAACATGCAAAGTGTGTGAATTGATGGTCGATGTAATTCAAGCTACTTTCTTTTGTTCGTTAAGAATTTATAGCAAAATGGTCTCGGATTGAAGATTTTACGTTTACTAGTGAAGAGCTACTACAAACAGTTAATTTTCTACATAATTGTATTGAAATTATCTAGGTACATAAATGAATAACTCACTTAATAGGATAAATCCAGAATGTTGAAACTTTAAAGAAATGCGGTCGAATTGAAATATTATTTCATTGTTACCCTATAATGGAGGAAGGGTATAGGATAGGTACTGGTGTCTAGGTGCGCAAAGTGCAGACGCCAGCACATCAAGCTTTCGCAACTGTCAAATTTTCACAATCAATTTTGAGCCCTAAGCGATGAAATTTAAAATCTATTAAAGGAATTTGACAGATTAAAGTAGCTTCATGTGCTACCGTTTGTACGCGGGCGAAAGCAAATTTGATGACTATAGAATTATTTTCAGATTCGAATTGACAAAATATGTTCGGGCCTCAGGAATTTAGGAACGAGGCAGTATCAGTGTCTATCTATAAAAATAATATTGTTTACATATATTCGTGAATAAACAATATCGGCTACCAATAGGCATTAGGGACTGGTTGATCAATGAACATTTTAACATATCTCGATGACGCTATCTTACACAGAACTTTTAATACAATAGGGTATTTGACTCTTTTTTTTAAATTATTCATATCAAAAGTAACATTTTACAAAACCAAAAACAGAAATAATTTTTGGAATCCGTTGAGAAATAAGTAATTTATAAGCCTTTCAAAAGTCAAACAGTTAGATAACAGAAAAAGGATGCACATACAAGCTTGTGACGTCAACGCTATTTGATCACGCATGTGCAAAAGAGACAGCAAGATGTCCCCACTATGATCCCACTCTTCATTATACGAATATAAAAATGTTGATTGCTGCTCCATTTATCAACCAATTTTGATGCTGTTTTCAGAAAAATGTTCCTTGTGCGTGTGTTTATTTGTTTTGTTGAAAATTTTGTACAAAATCAAACACAGGCAAATACCCTATTATTCACCACATTCTACCAAAACCGGTTCCCATAAAAGCGCCCTCATACCGAGGGTTCAGGAGTAATAACAGCAAAAGCTTCGTCAATCAATCCGTGGATGCACACAAAATAATATCAACTAACGTATTCATAGAACTAAAAAAAAACAATCATTTAAAAATCAACTCAAATGTATGCTGATAGAAACGATTTTGGGTCATCACGGTTTGCAGAATTACGCTCTTTGTGTTTCGACGTCAGTTCTGTGTAACAAGTGATAAAAAATGTACAGAATTGACTGGGCCAGTCTGTATTGAAATTGAATGCATTTTTGTCGTTATCGTATTGAACAGAATGTCCAAAAATCCGAACGTTTCTTTTTATTAGATTTATCATTTTAAATGTCTAATTGGTAATAGCTGTGGTTGTTGTCTTCATTATTCATAATTTTTTCACATGATCCTGATATGCCCAAAATTATAAAACTATTTCACGCTTCTATTACATGAATACTCAAATAATTAATTTCGCACTTACAAAATGAAAGCGCTACACAATTACAATTTAAAGTTCCCTTCCATGTCCAGATCTCCATACATCTGTTGTACACGCGCCCTAAAACAAGCGCGGATTAATTCTACCCTTTATTGTACCCCAAACCACCCCTAACTATATACTTAAATTAGGGGCGAAGTTGTCACCCCTGCAAACCAGTCTATCCATCAAAATAATATAAATATATATAAGAGATCATATTATACAAGTTGGACGTACAAACGTGGAGGCAGGACCGCTTTATCGGGATCCCGGACAATTCGATCTCCGATGTTGAAATGCCTTCAGCATATACAATGCTACTAGGTACAAAGGTGATCTCGTCTCGTGTATTGTTCGATGGTGGTTTATGCAAAATGTATCTTGTTGGAGTAAACATTAAGATCAAATTGCATCTGGCGAGTTTTTTCTGCACTAAACTCATCAAACAATTGCCATTAGCGTTAAGATATAATGTTCTAATTATTCTCAACAATATACAGTGATGAGCAAACATTATTTCTATTCAATATCTTGCAGGGAATTGCATTTATTATGTCTAGAATTTGCACAGAAAGAAAATGTATAACGCCAATGCGTCATCCTAGACAAAGAGTTCTTTGCACCTTTACTTACACACATACAAACATAAACAAGAAAGCATACAAAACACTCAACAGTCCACTTCAAGGGTCAGTAATATAAGAAGCATTATAGTTCTACTTAAACGACCATCACTTTTCCTCGAACCGATCAAAACCCGACTCGGGGACACTAAAAGCTATACAGAATCATCCCAAGCAGGGCGTTACCCGAGTATTAATCTGCACACAAGTAAACATTACATCTCAAACCGAGTCGCCAAGAAGAAAGTATCTACACCTGTCCTTTTCGCACTTTCGTTGCTGACCGGTGTGCGAGAGGGACAGCATTCGAAGGGTCGGAATCAATACCATATGACAGGGGCCGGTGTTTTATTTTGTTGGAGACATCTTTGCGTGTGTAGCTATAGTGTTTTGCTTGTGTGGGTGGCTGGACCGCGTCGGAGCTAGGTAGGTGCCTAATGCTGGCTTTTCACATGTTAATTCTACGTTTTGGGATAGCGCTCTAGCGTAATGCGGTAGATTCGGAGTAAGCGTTTTAGCAGCTTCCAGTTTAGATAATGGATATGAACTTAAATATAAGTAGGTATATTTTAAGGTTTGAGTTGAATGAATCGTATGCGCTATTGTTCGAGTAGGTAACCAGTTTGCCAGTAATAATGTTAAAAGGGTCAGTTTTACTTATCTCCGCGTTCTTTTGTATGTTGATGATTTTTTGTTACCAATTTTATTCAAATTCTTTCTTTTATTACGTAATGCCTTTGGTTCCATATCCTATTTTTGGAGTGTTGCCTCCAATTTGCTTAGCATGTTTGAGCCTTCGGAGTTATCATACCGTTATTACATACCTTTTTCGTCACAAGAAATGAAACAGACAAATCGATCATTCTCCATATCTGATGGAAACAAAAGAGAGAAAACATGATCTAGTCTAAAACGGTACATAAACGCAACACCTTTTAAACGTTACTGCAATTTAGGAATAAAAAAGGAAAACTCTAATTATTAATTCAACTGCAAATAAAATGGTATATTATTACGGCATCAAAGCATTTGGTATAATTTAGCACCGCTGCGGATACAGGGGTAGCTCCCCTTGCTGCTTTGATTTTATGGTCGTTTACGAAGAACTGCTGTCCGGTAACGGTTAGATTGGTTGTGAACTTGTTTTTTATCTGTGTCACTAATTTACTTGCATTGTGGTATGTATTTAGAATGAAGACAGTTCTCAACTGCATAACAATCAATTAATTAGCATAGCATAATATGTCCTTTGAATCTAAATAATTAATTAGAATGACAATTCTTATAATGAAACCAAATGGATGTTCACTTAATAGCAATTTAGAGACTAAATAGTCGCGCCAGCTTGTTTGATTAAGTCTGCCTAGACTTTCCGAAGTAACTTAGTCGCACTCCAAGCAGACGTGACCAAGAAGTATTAAAGACAATTGTATCACAAGTATCCATTCTAGGCTCTGCTAATATACCTAGTATTAGAAAGATCTTTATTTCTACAGTTAGAGAAATCGTTTAACCTCGATCTAGGAATGCAGATAAAAATAACATTCATGGCCTAGCGTCCACATAAGTCATAAAACTCATGTGAACAGAGTTACTTTGTACAGAAAGCCGATAGACATAAACTGAGACTGGAGACCCGGGATTTATGACTGCAGTTCCGACACCATAATAATTTGAAGACGTATACTTATATTGCAAGCCGTGCGATTGATCTATGAATCATTTCCCATGGATATTTCTAACGAGAAGCAACATTTGACGGGACATACATTTTTATTGATATATCCGTTAAACATACTAAAATGGGAATGTAGATTAGGGTTTCATCCGTAGAGTACAAAAGACTTCTTCATAATTTTTAGATCATAATTGGACAGACTAATTCTTTATTACAATTTTGCCTCTCGTGTAAGCCTTTCAAATATTGACTGTATATTCCTAAGTACTTCCATTAATAAATTAGTTATTTTCAACCCATAAGACACATAAATAGTGAAATTCTATTCACCAGTATGTATGTATATAATTGAATAATCTTATTTGCTTTCTCGTGACGACAATGTTGCTTTTAAAGCATGTCATTGTATAAGATTAGATTGAGTTCTAAGATCACTATTGTTAGAGTCACTACCAGTTATTGAAGTCTACATTTTTGGTACAAAACTGCCCAGCTTCTAAATATTGGAGGGAGTACATCATTTCTAGGTTAAGTACTATTTCACTCTCGGGCTAGCGGAGTTTCTGACCGGCGTCCCTTAATTACACTTCATACTGGCTCAGGATCGATACCCGGTTCTGGGAAGCGGTAGCTGTTATAACCGCTTGATGTGTTTGATACAAGTTTACCATAATATGCCAGGAATATCGTTGAAGAAATGGTGAAAAAATACTAGATCAATATACAGGGTGTCTTGGGAGCTATTTGTGTAGTTAATGATAAAGCAGATAATAATCAACCAGCTAATAGGCTTCATCACTCTGAAGAAAACTCTAAACATCCATCATTAGCCCCTAATAAACTACTCAACTCGCCTATTTAGATGAAATAACACAATATTTTATAACATTCCTACTTTTCGTACCATTTAAACATAAAATTGACGTGTCGTACTTCCAACGAAATCCTAGAGTCAGCTAGATAGAGACAGAGTTATCCCACAGTGTAGGAGTAAGTGAGAGAGTAAACAAAGGGGAGGAAAACCCCAACAAGGGTGGTTGGCATTGTGAACGATAATTTCGCTGAATAGTAGCTAAGGTAATTTTATTAGGGTGATTCTGTGTGTGTTTAATTTTTATATGTGAGCTCGACCGTTATTTTGTTGTTGAATTATTGTTTCAATTTGTATTCTAATTGTATTTTTGAATTTTAATTGTTTCTTTTGCTAATTTGTCATATTTTAAAGTCCTTTATTGCTTACTAGGTTAACAAATAAAATGCTGAAGCTATGTAAAAAAAAAACACTTTTCGTGCAAAAGTGTGGAGATAGAAACCATAGAAAGACAAAGCTACAATTTACAATCAGTGTACATCTTTTTATCGTCCCACTGCTGGACACAGGCCTCCTCTCCTAGTGAGAAGGATTGAGCGTTAATCACCACGCTTGCTCAATGCGGATTGTGATTTCAGACTTTATAGTCCTAGGTTTCCTCGAGATGTTTTCCTTCACCTTTTATCAATTATTGGTGTCCAAGATAAACTTAGAAAGTACGTATAACTTAGAAAAGTTACTTTGGCTCTTGCCTGACCTGGAATCGAACCCGCACCCTCATACTCGAATGGCTGGTGCTTTAACCACCACCAAGACTGTTATTCCTAACAAGTTCTTAAGAATCTGAAGAAATAAAATTTTGGATTCTTACTTGGCTTCCTACAGTGAACTCGTTTGAATCAACTTCATTATGAACTATCACAGCCATGACCTTCGTCAATTCTATTATAAACATACATGCATTCATTGCATTTGCATTATAATGGTCTATCAGCATTAAGTCTCTCTACTGCAATATTATCTGCTTCTAAATGTTTTTTACTGTTAACGCTGGAATTAGGGGAAGGAAACTACGTTTTAGTGATATGATAATCTCTATTTTTTAAGTTGTTGTAGCCTAGTGGTTAAAGCACCAGCCTCTCAAGTATAAGTGTGTGGGTTCGATTCCAGGTCAGGCAAGTACCAATGCAACTTTTCTAAGTTGTATGTACTTTCTAAGTATATATCTTGGACACCAATGACTGATTAAAGGTGAAGGAAAACATCTCGAGGAAACCTGGACTATAAAGTCTGAAATCACCAACCCGTATTGAGCAATCGTGGTGGTTAATGCTTAATCCTTCTCTGTGTGAGAAGAGGCCTGTGCCCAGCAGTGGGATGATAAAAAAAAAAACTGAAAAAACAAACAAACAATATCTTTTATTTTATTTGGTTGTAATATTCTCACCGATCTTGGTAGAATTCTACCATCATTTTTCAGCTAAGAAGAATCTTGTGTTAAACATGCTAAATATTTCCCTATTCTTTGTTTCAGATTCAAATTTGGATGTAGAAAAATGTGCTAAGTGACATAGTGTGAGTGTTGTGTAGTGTTGTGACAAAGTGACATGTCTTAGTGGTCAGCATGAGTGGTGGAGTGCAGGACGCGGGGCCGCGGCTCTGAATGATAACTGCCGCTAAAGGTGAGATTTTGAATATCATTCCTTTGGCAATCTATCAGCAGGCTTAGCATGGCGATTTTATATCTATTCTCTCAAGAAAAGACAAAGCTCTTTCTGTCAATGTCAACATGTCTTCTGCCCGAGCATCGCACGACCTGTCAACTATAACACTTGTAGTCTGATGTCGATCGAAGAAAAGAAAAATTACTTCAAAAAATGTCAAAGGAAATCTTACGTCAAACTGTCACTTTTCTGTCATTATGTCCAATCTCCGGTAGACAACACTTGTTTCTACAGTTGCCATGCTAAGCCTGCTGGAGTCGGTAGAGCAAGTTTCCATACTTCCCATCGGTCCTGTGTGCAGCTTTCCGTGTACCTCTTACAGGTAATCTCTAACAGCCTTACATCCTGGATAGACCTATAAAAACCTAGTGGGCTAGACGACCCACTGACCGGTATGGCTTACGGCCAACAAAAGCGCCGTTCGAGTCACACCAACATCAGAATTCAATCATTGTATTTTACTTCTTTTAGTTCCACTTATAGCTATGGACATTTCTGCTCGTTCTGACGTCATTTCAGATAATTAACACCATCCAATTATAAAAAAAAAATATCATGAAACACCTTAGTAGAATTCCCTCCAAAAAAAATTACTCTAAAGGTCATTCGTATCGAAAACTCTTTAAAATATCTTTGAACATTCCTTTCATAATTAAGTACTAGAATAACATTCCTGTAATGGAATCGATTACTGGTATCAACGATCCGTAACTAGTAGCTTCTGCCTGCGGTTTTATCCGTGTCCTGAGGGAACCTTTTCCCGTATGTGGATAAAATGTAGCCTATATGTTTTCCTGATATATAAGCTATATTACTTCCAAGTTTCATCAAAATCCATCCATCTATATTTGCAAACTTAACGTTAATAATATCGGTAGGCTATGCATTTATATATATGTAAATATGTCCCTTATATTGACATACTTCTTATCTGAATATTGATTGACGATATCTCGCTTGTTGCTATAGTACCGAAAATATCTTGATCCAATACCTGTTTAGTGTTAGTAAGGGTTTTCATAACCAGGTCCCGGTTTCAATATTGTACAGAGCTTGACAAAGAATTAAAGTGATCTTCATTGAAATTCGGTTATGGCGGTTTGTAGCAAAAGGACTGATGTAAGCGCCTTAATTTCTTACTAATTATTAACATACTAGCCTATATGTTATTCTGATGTATAAGCTATATTACTACCGAGTTTCGCCAAAATCCGTTCAACTGTTTGGGCGTGAAGAGGTAACGAACATACACACACACTCACAAACTTTCGCCTTTATATATTAGTGTGATGTGGTGTGATAGTGTGATTAATCTTAATACTGGTGAAAAAAATGTTTACAACTCGGCAAAAAAACTGGTCTAATGATTTTTTGAAAAAAGTTCTCACAGAAAATCAAATATAGCTAATCATCACTTCACTCACTTTTTAACCGACTTCCAAAAAAAGGAGGAGGTTCTCAATTCGGCCGGTATGTTTTTTTTTTTTTTTTTTTTTTTTTTTATGTATGTACACCGATTACTCCGAGGTTTCTGGTCCGATTTGTGCAATTCTTTTTTTGTTCGATGCAGTATACTTGCCATTTGGTCCCATAAAAATTTCATCCAATTTGGTTCAGTACTTTTTATTTTATGAGCATTTGTTTGATTTATGTGGACGATGTGTATGTGGATGATGTTGTTGTTAATGAGAATTTCCTACAAACTTGAGTTATGATAGCTATTATAGAAGGTATGGAGTGTATAAATGGATGACGAAAACAGATTTTGGACCTGATACTAAAAAGATAAAAATAAATTTTTTTTACAAAAAAATAAAACCGACTTCAAAAACACTGAAAAGTGAAAAAAAAGCTTTTAAGTACATCGCTCTTGAAGTCGGTGTCCAAATAAATACAGTATTACAGTTGCAACTTCTTGACACCGACTTCTAGAGCGATGTACTTAAAAGCTTTTTTTTCACTTTTCAGTGTTTTTGAAGTCGGTTTTATTTTTTTGTAAAAAAATTTTATCCAAATGATTGTAGAGGTATATCGATCTTGTTAGGTATTTCATAACGTTAAAATGAGTCTCTGCAGGTACCTTAAGTAAAAAAACCTTTGCTTAGCCCTTTGGGGAGAAAAAACCTTCATATTATCTGCTCTCTGCGCTGCTTTGTCGCTTCGTTCTACACGATATCAGTTCCATCCTCATCACAACTGAATCACATCTTTTTAATAACAATCTTTAGAAATTTTCTGCTTCGCACATCTGACTTTGGAATGAACTCTAGCCTGCAATATTTCCGAAACAATACTCAAACTTCCAACCTGCGAGAAAAGAGCATACCTACTCCTTTTAAAAAGGTCAGCGACGCACTTTCGATTTGTTGTGGGTGTCCATGGGCGGTGATAATCGCTTTCCATCAAGCGATTGGCCTCGTATCTCATAATAAGCAATCTTGATCAAAATCTAACAGACATAATTATGTTAGTCAGTTCCTCTCGGCTCTTAGGTAATAAATAGACTGTGATGTTTATTAGTCTACTAAGGAAGTGCGAATAATTAGGACTCGTTTTGTGAACGAATAGGTTAGTGACACCTATTTTTGTGAGCATTTGTAACCAGTAAATGTTTTAATGATGAGGATGATTGAGAAACTAGAGATTAAGGAAGACTAAGGAATTACTCCATTTAATATTTTGGATAATTTTGTAGAAGGAGGCAAACACTTGATAGATTTGATGTGTTGTAATGATTACTTAGTAGTCATGATAGAAAGATAGATAAAACTTTAATTCAACACAAAAAAGACAAAGATCTTGACAAAGTGAGAAAACAAAGGTTAAAATTACAAAATCAGGGAATCCTATTGAAACAACTTTTTTGTTTGAGTGGTAAATCATCATCAATCAGAAATCATCCCGCCGTGGGTGCAGCTGGAGGGAGTGTCAGGCTTACTAACACGTACTTTAGTTTCTTCTGAAGCCCTTTGTGTGCTAGACGGTAACTCTTGCAAACAATCCCGCACCACTGTAAAAACACCTGAGCTTACTAGGAAATTCAAACTTCATGAGACTTGGATACATCACCAGGTGAACGTCTTTTTGAAAATTGCCATAGTTATTTTTTTTATTTATTTATTTAGGTTAGCCAACAATTGTTTACACATAAAATAACATTTAGAATTGACATATGAACATTTGAAAGTGTAACAATCACTTATAGGCTAACACCACATGCAGTATACATAGGTAAACGGCTATTTACGAAAAATAATTATTAAATTAACCCAGAACCTCTGTTTATATCAATTGCTTTATCTGGAAGGTACAGACGCCAACAGGTCAACCTTCCCGAATCTGTCAAATTTTACCAATCAAATATTAACTTTCCGATATTGTGATGACAGATATATGTATATGTATGTATTTGAGTAACTTGATGTGTTATTTGTAAGTATCCCTTTTGGAATCAACTTTTAGAGAATTATAATACAGAGATTTTTAAAACCTTGTTCTCCAAAAAGCCAAGCAAAGGTTTACAAAGCTGATTAGTGAGTAGATTTTACTCCTACGATTGCAGGGTCACTGGAATTAGGAAAGTGAATGATGTTCATGGGTTAGTTACGTCACTAAATGGGAGGTCGACGACCGAAGGTTTGGAGGTGACTTTATCGTTAACATAGGTAACACTGATATGAGAATATGAGTGACAAAAAAGCTCCTTCAAACACTAGGTTACTGTTAAGTAGGACTTAAATAAATTATTTATGAAACACAAGGTTGATTCTAAGTTAGTATGATTTTAATCGATAACAGCATCGTGTATGATTAAATATTACAGAGGTATATCAATACGGAAATAATATGTCAGTACAGACGCCAGCAAATCAGGCTACAACATCTGTCAAATTTTCTTAATGGCTTTTTAACCTTATCGCTGAAGCATAAAGTTCAAAGTTGATTGGGTAAATTTGACAGTTTCGGGTAGCTTGATGTGCTGGCGTCTGTACATATTATCATTTGTCGGGGTTTGTGGGATTTTTCGCTAGAGTTATCATGGCACTAGAAAAAACAAAAGGAAGTTTTCAGCTGCACCCACAGGGGGAGGACTCATTTAATGATATGCTATTAAAAAAATCAGAGCCTACAATTAATATTCTCTTCATTCAATAATTGACTGTACTGGGAACCAAACCCGGCAGTCCGGCATGGTCACCATTGCACCAACAGGGTCGTTAAATATTTATCAATAACGCTGATAACAGTGATAACTTCACTGATAGGAGAAGAGCCCTTTCAGGTCATTCAAATTTCTTTGACAGCAGGCCAAGAAAAATTGATTTATGTTTAGATAAGATGTTTTATGTCTTTGCAAAAACTGAATACACGGTGAAACTAAACTAAAGACAAAACACCTCTACAAATAATAATAAAACAGATTTTAGAGACGCCTAACAGCACAAATCAATACTCCGCATTGAATATTACATAGGCAACAACGCGCCGACAACTAACGTTTACGTAGAAATTGAAAAGAAAACATTATTGTACACATGTTTCTGCTTTGAGAAAACACACCTTAAAATTAACGCATTAAGGTTTAAAATACTTTGAGTGTTAGAAAGACTGTTGACAACCAATTAAAAGATAATAATCATAACAGGTACCATTGAGTGTGTTAGCCATTTATTTTTTATTAGCGGCCTGAATTTCTTGGTATGGGAAGGCACTTGAGAACAGGCTTTCTGGATTGGTAAGACTTTTAGGGGGGCCTGGGCTGCGGGTTGTTCGTAAGAGTTACCGTGGTACTAGCATACAGGGACCTCCAGAAGGAACATAGTGGGTTTTAGTCAGTAAGAGTCGGACACTCCCTCCTGCTGCACTATCAGCGTGAGGGGTCATGTGATGATTTCCCAGAAAAAAAGGAGTTTTAGGGGAGTTATTTCTGTGAACTCGCTATATGAACAAACTGCAAATAAGTACTAATCATTATCATATCTTACGGTGCAATCTGGATAAAATCTTATACGAGGGAATAATTTAAGTGTCGTAAAACTACCCATTCCCAGGTCAAAATATAAGTTTGATAAAATTAAGTTCTTTTAAGAGAGAATTAATTTCAGTTTTCAATAAAATCTTGAGTTTTACACGTAAATAGAACAAGACTTTTTAGCAAAACATTTTTTTATTAATATACTTTATATAATTTATTGTTTGTTTTAAATAAATACTTAAGTGTTAAAAATACATTTTCTGTCGCCAACCGTTACCCATATCAAATCGTTTACTAAAACTTAACAGTCATATAACATGAGTAAACTTCACTTTCTTTGTACCTAACATAAATATCTACATTGTGTACATTACTATCGAATGATTCCAGCGATTAAATTACAATATACATAGGTAAATATCCTTTACGGTAGTTTCCCACGGCGCAGGCGCAGTCTTAAATCGTTTTCTAATTCTTACTAGCTGTTTAACACGAGTGATCCGAGCCGGGTAAAAGTTGAGACAATGAGAGGTCATCGACCTGCCGACCGGCGTGACCAGCGCTAAGTATTAAGTAAAGACAGATGGACAAATAGGTAGAATCTTGTTAAAGCCTCAGTGAGGACTGTGCTAATGATTTAGCTAGTAATTTTGTACATATTGTAAGTTTTTTGTCATATTTTCTAATAATCTGTTGTATTTTGGTTCATTATAGTTTTTTTTTATTGGTTCATATTATTTAGAAGCTATTAACATAACATGGCGAATAAAAAATATATATTAAAAACAGACCAACAAAAATTAATAAAATGAATGAATGACGGCATTTTGAGCGGAATGGTAAGGTTGTAAATGTGATAAAGGAATTTTATTCAGTTTGGTCTACTGGGTATTATAATATGTATTTATAAATATACATATGTGTAAAGTATATGTAGTTTATCAGTTATGTTGGCACCCATAACACAGGCTAATCAATAGCTTTCCATAGGGTTAACCAACCGTGCGTGAAAAAGATGTCCCTATATTATTAATATTAAATGAAAAATCCTTTTATAAATGAAAATTAATTATCTAAATGTAGGAATGCTGAGGAAAGCCGAAAGACTTTTTTAATAAAATATAATTTGAATAAGTGGTACATACAACAGAAAAAGTTCCCGTAAAAATAGTATGATAATTTTTCTGAAATGTCATCGCGATCATTTGACAATCAATTTAGGTACACAGCTATACGGCTGCTTGTCAAATAAAACACGATAAAAATAGCATGACATACAGGCTTCGCCTTACTTCGCAATAAATGTATTTTCAATACTGATAAACGATCAATACCTTCACGACTAGTTAAGTAAACAAGTTTGCTTCTAGATAAAATACTTATTCGGCTTATTTTTTAGTCAGATATGCAAATACTGGCTAGACAGACAAAAAGTTTCAAGTATTCTGCCCAGCCATGACACGACATGATACATATTGCTAGACTTCTCTACAAAGGACATGCCAATACTGCCAATAGTACCAATAAATATACACCGGGGACACCTTTTTCACAAACGGTCGATTAGCCCTATGGTATGCTATTGATTAGCTTGTGTTTTGGGTGCCAGCATAACTGATCAACTACAATACTTTCCACACATAGCTACATATTATAAAATCACAGCCAACAAGTATGCTCATCACTAGTGTGTCAACTGTACCGGGAATTGAACACGGGACCCTCAGCTTGGCAGTCCGCTGTGGTACGGGTCGTCATTTGGTACTTAGTACCCTTTTATTTCTGCTTGGGCTGCGGGTTGTTCGTAAGAGATACCGTGGCCCTGGCACACAGGGACCTCCAGAAGAAACATAGTGGGTTTTAGTCAGTAAGAGTCTGACACTCCCTCCAGCTGCACTATCAGCGGGAGGGGTCATTTGATGATTTCCCACGAAAATAAAAAGTTCCCTTTTATTGCTTTTATATTTCAATTTAGAATATTTTATAAAATATTCTTGAACACATTTCCCAGAATTTCGGAGTCACCTGTAGTCGTAGTCACAATACTCGTCCATTCTAAACCACTCGAAAATATTAGTCGCATCTGCGCCCAAGCTTGGTCTTTGTGCACGGCGCTGTTCCCGTATTAAACTAATGGTAACCAAATTCGGTTCACATTACGTATAGAGAAACGTTTGAGTGGGCGACCCGTTACAATATCGACTATCGACAGACATACGTATTATTTGTGTCATTTGACCTCTAGGCTTTTGGCTCTATGAAATGGTTTATATTGCCTGAAATAATGGAAATTGGGATAATGACTAGGTCAAAAATAAAATACTTTATCATATTCAATTTGTAAAACATCTTAAAATAATGACAGTTTCATTTATCGTTTTGAACCGAAAATTGTTTACATTTTTTTTTATTGATAATATAACCGAAATAAGTATACGGCTTCATGTGAAAAATCTGTGACGTCAAATCTTTGTATTTTCATACAAATTGCATACAAAGTAACCATTTTTGACAGTTCAATAAAAGTAATGAATTTGACTAGTTGTCATCTACCGTATTGTAGTAAATGGGTCTCCCTTTTATATAAAAAGGCTAAGCGCCAGTTTCACAGGTTACGGATATCCACTATCTACCAAATAAATAAAAAAATGGAACAGAACTTGTATGAAGTTATCTGCCAGATAAACTATCTGGAACTTATCAACAACCGGTGAAACTGGCCCTAATTGTCAGTTGTCTGCTAACAATTAAACGAGAAAGTAAAAAATCATTTTTTTTATTATCGCTGAAGCATATCGCTCAAAGTTGACTGGGAAATGTTTACAGTTTCGGATAGCTTGATGTGCTGGCGTCTGTACCAATTGATGACAGACACACTAGCTATCTCTTTCTAACCGTGACGAAAGATGCGGCCACGCCATTACATCAGAGTAACCGTTCACTTTATTAACAAACAACATCATCATTTTATATTATACTAGCTTCCGCTAGCTGTTTCACTCGCTTCCTGAGTGAAGTACCTACTTCCCGCACCTGGATAAAAAATATCCTTAAACTTTATTTTTGATATTTAACTGCCAAGTTTCATTCAAATCCGTTCAGCCGTTTGAGCGTGAAGAGGTAACAAACATACACACACAGGAACTTTAGCCTTAAATATATTAGTTTGATGTGATTAGTGTGACTAGGTTTCGCCAGCTGTTTAACCAGCTTCCTGCGGGCTTAGCATGGCAACCATAGAAACAGGGTTTGTCTACCGCAGAATGGACATAATGACAGAAAAGTGACAGATTGACGTAAGATTTCTTTCAACATTTTTTGAAGAAATTTTTCTTTTCTTCGATCGACATAAGTCTACAAGTGATTATATGCGAGTTGACAGTTCGCGCCATGCTCGGGCAGAAGACATGTTGACATTGACAGAAAGAGCTTTGTCTTTTCTTGATAGAATAAATATAGAATCGCTATGCTAAGCCTGCTGCAGGCTTAGCATGGTAACCGTAGAAACAAGTTTTGTTTACTGGAGATTGGATATAATGACAGAAAAGTGACAGATTGACGTAAGATTTCTTTTGACATTTTTTGAAGTAAATTTTCTTTTCTTCGATTGACATAAGGCTACAAGTGATTATATGCGAGTTGACAGGTCGCGCCATGCTCGGGCAGAAGACATGTTGACATTGACAGAAAGAGCTTTGTCTTTTCTTGACAGAATAGATATAAAATCGCCATGCTAAGCCTGCAGGTGTATAAGCTGTATTACTACAAGTCTCAGTAAAATCCATTCAGTAGTTTTTAGAAGACCTTTGACATAATAATTCAGCGCAAAAACGACAATAAATGAATTCTACTAAGTTTTCATGCGGTTATTAAATGCATTATATTATAAAATTTATGTAAATGCAATTTTGATGTCAGCATATCAGGTTTTTTGTGCAAGCTAGCAGCTAGATCATTTGTTTTGCTGACCTATCCCAAACAATTTGCGTTGTGGCAGATCAGGTTCGCTATCAAGTGCGAGTAACTACCTTAACGTATTTTAACTTATTACATAATATCATGATTTCTAAGTATACATATCTTGGACACCAATGACTGTGTTTCGAATGGCACGTTTAACTGTAGGTCCCGGCAGTCATTGAACATCCTTGGCAGTCGTTACTAGTAGTCAGAAGAACCAACCATTAGAACCAATTTCAACTTAGCAATTTCACTATTTAGGTACCCTTGTCCCAAGTTTTATTTCGGGTCGGCGCAGCATGTTTTTGTCTTCCACTCTCTTCTATCTGCCGTCATCTCACAAGTTATATTCTTTCTAGCCATATCAACGTTCACACAATCCATCCATCGTTCCTTTGGTCGTCCCCTTCCTCTATATCCATCCACATTCAAGTTCAAGACCTTTCTCACAACATGATCCTCATTCCTCCGCATTACATGCCCATACCAATACATTTTACATGTATTTATGTGTGATGATGATGATGATGATGATGATGATGATGGCATCCAGGCCGATTATCGGCTACGGTGGCCATTCTCTTTTTTTATGGAGATCAGCCAGCTGCGCAGGACATATTATAGTGCACAAGCATTCGCGCAGATACAGGTGCACTCTCTATTCCCTCACTCTCATAGTCCGATGGGACGGCAATCCGACACGACCGGAGAGAGATCAGGCGCAGGACCGACATTTACGTGCTCTCCGATGCACGGGTGAATCAATCACCAACTTCCAGACTCCGGGCTGCTTTATGAAAGTTTCTCAAAACCCACAAAGCGATTTCGGCCCGACCCGGGATTCGAACCCAAGACCCCGTGCACAGCAGTCGCGCCTTGCGACCACTAGACCAACGAGGCAGTCATTTATGTGTGATATAAAGTATAATAATACACGGTTATAACGATGATAGCTTTTTAAAAGTTTCAATGTATCACCTGTCCCTTGAAGACCCCGAATAATACATACGTAAGGTCCTTAAAAGCCTTTTAATTACTCTGAAAGTGTTTAATTAAGTGTCTACATTTCTTTGTACCAATCATTATCGTGATAATTATAGATAAGATATGGCAATAAAATGGAGAAAGGAAGGAGATATGTCATTATTTGCCCTTTTTCGAGCTAGACTTTGTAGAGTAATTTCAGCGAGAAATTGATATTTTGTAATGTCATCCCCCGTATCTAGAAGTGGATGTTCTTTGCGTGGGAAGTCATGAAATGACTCCTCCCATGCTGAGGGTGCGGGAGTGTCAGACTCTTACTGACTAATACCCACTATGTTCCTTCTGGAGGTGCGAGGGACACGGTAACTCTCGCGAACAACCCGCAGCCCCGGCAGAGCAGAGGACTTTAAGAGCCCCCACATCCTGAACAGTCGCCCGATAGTTGACAGTCATGCATCATTGGTTGTCAGATTATTTTGAAGCTAATCGTGAATCCAATAGAAGTTTATGGTCTGTCTGATACCAGCTGGATACCTGGACGTAATGTGCTCACTACCATTGATCTTCAGATTGATTGATTAACCCTATCAGACTCTATAAGCTGGCAAAAAGTTTGCCGTAGCGGGGGCTCGGAGCCGTCATGTCAGCCCTGGATGAGTCGTGGATTTGTTTGATAGTGACAACGTAACATACAGATTTGAACTTCCGCTTTACAATATGTATCTTACTAAACGTATTTGCAAAGTATATGTATATAATTCTACAAATATTCACAAAAGCTAAAAGGCGTCGAAAAGCTCCTCCATCGCTGTCCATTGGGAAAGTGCCTAAGGCTGGCAGCATTGCCATATTGAATGGCAATGCTTATTCTCTGGCCAAAGTAATAATCAGCTTTTCGGTCATAAATAATATTAGGTCAATTTATATTCCACATTCAAAAAGGCACTTAATTAACAAAAAATAAATAATTTATTTACCTGTATCTCATAAGGTCATGACGTCAAATTTCTGACCTAGGTCAACTGACATACATACCTACTTATGTATTAATGCTATACAGAGGTATACCTCCCCACCGGGTGGTACCTACCCCCTATCAGCTGAGCGAGGGGGCATGAATCGGTGAGGGGGAGGGGTGGGGGTTTCCTTATTGCATTATCCTTGTATGTAACCTTGGGGGTGCAATGA
Organism: Heliothis peltigera; assembly: GCA_958496145.1. Lineage (NCBI taxonomy): Eukaryota > Metazoa > Arthropoda > Insecta > Lepidoptera > Noctuidae > Heliothis > Heliothis peltigera. Next base: position 2,703,116 of record OY292348.1, on the reverse strand, counting down.
ATGAATTTTGTTAAAAAAAAAATTGGGATCAGCTGATTTTGCGTATATTTTTAGCTTATTGTAATTTTATACTCGGACCACTTAATAATTGTTCTACCTATATGAACTGAGTACTTCCTACTCCATTGTCTACGATATTTTACGGTCGATAAACCTACTGATAACATCTTCACGCATACATACGCGCGATTATCACGCACACATTGATAAAAAAACATATGGGCAACGTAAATAAACATGGTATATATAACAATTGGTTAGTTAATTGTTGAAACTAAACTAGTGCTAGCAGTACATAACGGAAAGTATGTAAAGAGGGATTGTTTTTTAATGTAATGGTTTAAAAACATTATGCCTATAGTAAATTTAATGTATAATATTTCAGTAGGCCGTACCACCAGTGTACGCGTTCATTAAAAAATAACCTCCATTCACAATACGGGGGGACCCACCCCCGTTGATGTTCCCCACTAGGGTATGGGGATATGGGGTACTACGTAGAAATACGGCTCATTACATATATTAAAGATAATAATATTTAGTCAGTACGTACTTAGGTCATGTTGGTTTTAGGGCATTTATTTACTGGGAAGGTACATACTAGCTTCCATCCATGGTTCGCTCGAATTTTACCTCGAGTGCCTAAAGAACTGCTTCCCTTATCCAAATGGGAGAAAAAAAAAGATCCTATGTCCTTATTGCTTCTAAGCTACCTCCCTATCAATTTTCAGGGAAATCGAATTAGCCGTTTTTGAATTTTAAGTAGGACAACTAACACGACATTCTAAGTCTTAAACTTACAATAATTTCTGTTGTTTCAGGCGTGTTATGGACAAGGAAGGGGCGGAGAGCGGCGACGCGGCCGGCAAGGCGCCCCCTGATGGCCTGCTTGATGCCGCTAACCTATTTGGTGGTAAGTTCCTAGATATCGTATCAGCAAAAAAAAAATATTTACAAAAAAAATCCGACTTCAAAAAAAAAAAACTGAAAAGTTGTGAGTACTTAATCCCTTTTAGAAAAGTTTTAAGTAATTTCGATGACATTTCAAATCGATAAATCAGGAGATCATAACGTGATTTGAAATGTCTTTTCCCTATACATAAATGTTCTTTGTTTCTACTAGCTTAATAACGATTGTAGAAAGACATCTTGTCTAACCCCGCTTTTCTAGTCAAATTTTGCCACCCTGAATTTTGCAATTAGACGCTGAAACAGTCAAAATATATAACAGAACACTACTGCACATGCGCGAGGCATAAAATAGACTTCAGGGCGGTAAAGATGTTTGATGAGACTTAAATAATTAGTTTAGTACTTTGTACCTTGACCTAACTGGCTACAATAACATGAAGTAGGAGACTGTGCCAAAGTGCTCTCGAAGGCTCGTGTAAGCCTCTAACATGGGCATCGAAGACTGCTGCCAAGTTAGCAGACGAGGACGAAGGCTTAAAACCCTAGCATATAAATAACTGCCAACTGACTTGAAGCTTGGGGTATAAATACACCCGAGTAGTTTCAATCCTCGCTGCGGGTCGTTCGCAAGAGTTACCGTGGCCCCGGCACACAGAGACCTCCAGAAGCAACACAGTGGGTCATTTGATGATTTCCCGCGAAAACGAACAGTTTCAACCCAATTCCAGGCTTTTAAAAAAGATCGTGCAGGCTTAGCATGGCGATTCTATATCTATTCTGTGAAGAAAAGACAAAGCTCTTTCTGTCAATGTCAACATATCTTCTGCCCGAGCATGGCGCGACCTGTCAAATCGCATATATCACTGGTAAACTTATGTAAATGTCAAAGGAAATCTTTACGTCAATCTGTCACTTTTCTGTCATTATGTCCATTCTCCAGAAAACAAAACTTGTTTTTACGGTTGCCATGCTAAGCCTGCTGTTCTGTATTTAAACTATTTTACTTATAACGCGTAGAAAAAAGACAAAAGAAGTACATTCAAAATTAACCATCACCAATAAATACTCTTTAGCTGCCATTTGAATTCTCAAACGATTGGCGTTCCAAGAAGTGTATCGTGTTAGCCACCCCACTAATTCCGCCTAGCGACTGTTGGCGTAGAATCCGTTCTCATGGCACACTCGTACAGAATTTATTATCACCTCGGTATTTCCCTCATTAACATATTGATCTGGGAATTCGAGAAAACGGCTTATTGATCCGTTGAGCCTTATTGGCCGTGGAAAGTATGAAGAATTAGTGATGCTTTTCTAAGAAATTATGGTCAATAATTAAATAATATGCTTTGTTTGTGTCGATTTAGAACAGTGAACACAATTTTGTGAGCTTTCAATATTCGATATTATTACATTGACTAGTATCGACTGGTAAATAATATTTGTTTAATCAGTAAAATGCGATAGTAACTCTGTCTGTGTGTCAGGCTTTGACGCCAAAACTACTGAACCTATTGCAATAATATTTAGTAGACACATAGTCTGGAGCCTGAGAAAGGAGATAGGCTTAAAATATTAATCGAATTATTAAAAAAATATTATCGAATAAGATTAATAGTAAAAGTGATACCCAGGGTTACTTTAGCAATTATATTATTAAGTTGTAATAATACATACATATAAATGCTTTGCACCGTCTGCATGTTTGTTTAGCCATTGCGCCAAAACTGTTAACACTGATTAATACAATCTACTGGAAGATTAATGATTATTAATTCATCATTCATAAATCATTTTAGAAGGAATTAAGCTTACTCAAATTCGGTTATACGAATAATTTTCCTATCTGTGCGAGCAAAACCACGAGCGACAGCCTAGTCTTCAATAATATCTTGTACAAACGTGTGAACCAGTAATCTGGCACAATCAGCATGCTTGTGACAGCCCTGCATTCGCGTGATCTAAAGCCATATATACGCAAACTGAGGTCAAAGACCCCGCACCCAGCGCTTCTCGAACAAACGTAACATTGCTGACTACTTAACTCTTACTGTTATAGGAATATAGATGATAATTGTTTGTTAAAGTGTATTGTTATGTTTGTAAGCTGGTTGCCTTCTTATTGAGGATTGTGGCGATTTGGAGGCTCTGATTGGTGGCTTCAAGTTTGATGTGTTAATGACATTTTGTACCTAGTTTTGTACATAATCATCTCCCGAGCCTTTTCCCAACTATGTATGTTGGGGTCGGCTTCCAGTCTAACCGGATTTAGCTGAGTACCAGTGTTTTACAAGGAGCGACTGCCTATCTGACCTCCTCAACCCACACGGGCAACCCAATCCCCTTGGTTAGACTGGCGTCGGACCTACTGGCTTCTGACTACCCCCGTAACGACTGCCAAGAATGTTCAATGACAGCCGGGACCTACAGTTTAACCGAAACACAGTCATCGGTGTATATTATAATTAGAAAATACATACAAACTTAGAAAAGTTGCATTGGTACTTGCTTGACCTGGAATCGAACCCACACATTCATATTTGAGAGGTCGGCTTTTTACCCTCTAGGCCACCACGACTTATCATAACAATATTAAAGATAACAAAACAAAAAAGAATTCCTTTTAAATTTCCACGAACTAAACATCAAGGAATGTGAGAAATACAGTGTTCAGTTGTAAAAATGTGTACAGAACCCGTTCCTACTATAGTTTGTTTGTATAACTGCAGTTTAACTGTCCTTTCTCATGCACTATTGCAGTACAAAACACCATAAGAACTGCTGTGGTTAAGTGACTCACAGTTAGTGTTTGAACGAGGTTTTAACTTCAGTATTATAAGGTAATGTCACGATCGCTTTTTATTGAATGATAGAGTAGAAGATTATTGAAAAGATTAGTGACAAGAAATAACTTTACGACTTATTATAGGATACTAGTTTCCGCACCCGGTTAAAAAGTAGCCTGTATGATGTTCTGATGCATATGCTATATTAGTGCCAAGTTTCATCAAAATCCTGTCGGCCGTTTGGGCGTGAAGCGGTAACAAACATACACATACACTCACAAACTTTCGCATTTACATATTAGTGTGATGTGATGTGATATTCACTTGTTAAAAATAAATAGCATTAAAAAAAAACTTCTCATCGCTGCTCACCAGGAGTTTACCCAATAGGCTAAACGTAGGGTAAGTACGTATATTACATTAGAATAATAAAAAAAATAACTACACTTAGCTAATTGATTGAAGTTTTTGAATAAATAATCAAGTGATTAGTGAAATCCAGACGTGACCAAACGCCTGGCAAATATGTACATATTATAAAGACACGGATATAAAATAAATACAAATGACTTGATTAACGTGTGTTTTATTTGGGCAGAGTTTCCCCTTACAATTATTCAAATCAAATGCAATCACACAATCAACTCTTCTGGCTTTTATATGGCTGGCTGGCGGCTACTTCACCTCCCGCCTCTTGAAATTTGGCGGCAAGGCTTGCGCGGTAGGAAGTGACGTAGCGGCTTGGCGTGGCGGGCTTGACAGCTGACTTAATGGCGGCTAGCGACATCTAGCGTTACAATATCTTGACCAAAGTAAAAAAATAAGCATTACCATCCATCGCCGCTGACAGCGATGATGAATTTTTGATGCATTCTACTGATTTGTCTGATGAGTTTTTTTTGTTTATTAATTAATTTTTAAATACATGAAAATATTTCAATATGTAAATAATGAATAAGGAGACTGGAATAAGTTGTCGAAACCGAAGCTTTGTATGAAAATAAGTTATCGAAGAACTAGACAAACGCAGAATAAAAAAAAAATGAAAAACATAGACCTAATAAAAGAAACCGTTCACATTGCCACATTTGCCCAGAAGTGGGCATAAAGAGCTTTGCAAGTTTTATTAACACAAAAACAAACACCTACTCATATGGTTATAAAACATACTGTTGACAGGTGTTCTACTGATATTTAATTTTGAACTCTAAAGCCTTTAACATAAAGTTGTGAATAAAAATGAACAGTAATATTCTACAACATTTCAATTATAGTTTATGCGTGTTCTGTACATGGGTTTAATTGATACCGTCACAATTCGCCGGTTCTCTTGTAATTGGGTTCCGTAGCAAAACGCGTATTTATTTATTCGGTGATTGCAACTGGAACTCATTAACCCATTAATAAAAAATACATATAATGATACATGTATCTTTGTCATATGCTCGAATGATTGATATACATATAATTATGTCGTATGAAAATGAGGATATCAGGAATTTCAGAAAATGTAGAAATTCTTTCTGACATTTGAGTAGATTTAGTTTAGTAACAAGACAAATACTTGTTGATAAATAGGTTTTTTGTCATATAACTAAATAATTTTAGTAAGAAGACACTAAAGGGCCAGTTTCACAGGTTACGGATAGCCTTATCTACCAGATACATTAAAAAATGGGACAGAATTTGTATGAAATTATCTATCAGATAAACTATCTGAAACTTATCAGCAACCTGTAAAACTGGCCCTTAGTCGCGCGACTCGCTTTGCACGCCGTTTTCAACCGCATGTCATAGAAGTAAAGGTTTATTTTAAATTGTTTAATTATCGGTATCTTCGTCGCTTCTCCGCCGTTTGCTTTGGTCCTCTCGCTTTACGATATACATACTTTTAATTGTTTGAATATGTGAGAGTATTACTACCGTAGCGTTTCGTTGCTCTTTATACATACGGAACCCTGAAAGTACAAAATACTTGCACCATTTATATTATACAACATACCAAGACAGTATCAATGGTTTATAGCTACTAGTAAGCTGGACTATAAATAAGAAAAATGCAAGTTTTACATTACATTATGACAAAATTGATGAATGAGAAAAAAATATAATAATTTTACGCCTTTTTGAAGTAAATTGAGTTCTAAGACAATATTAGCGTTGCTCACCACTACAGCCTAACTGTTATTAACAATTTTGTAAACAATTAGGTGCAATTTCAAACTTCCGTCTATAATAATAAATATATATTTATAATGGCTGTCATTAAAATCGTATAAGTAGCGGAAACTGTAAATAACAAAACTTAAGTAAGCAATCAATTGTTCTTGAATAAACTAATATTGGCAAATAGTAATTATTATTTATGTATATTACTCCTGTTTACCTTACTCATTTTTGGGTTATTTTTATACTTGAGTAACATCTAGTATAACATGAAACATTTTAAAATTAATATTATACTATATTATACGCACGACATATTATACATAGTGCACGCACATTTGCGCAGACACAGGTGCTCTCTCTATTCCGTCACTCTCATAGTCCGATGGGACGCCAATCCGACACGACCGGAGAGAGATCAGGCGCAGGACCGACAGCAACGTGCTCTCCGTTGCACGACTGTATCAATCACCAACATCCAAACTCCGGGCTGCTTTATGAAAGTGTCTTAAAACCCACAATGCGATTTCGGCCCGATTAGCACAGCAGACCAACAATCATCATTCTTCTAAAATACTAGATTCACTATTATTTTAAGACTAAAAGCATAGCTCTTAAGATTATCATTAGTCACGAAGTTTCGCTGTTATATCAATACAGATTACTGTGAATAATATGCTGAAAATATTATACATCAATGGTCTATTAATAAGTAATCTTCTGTGCCATTAGTCGGCCATTACTGATGTGTATCTTAAGATGTGTTCACATGACTGTAGCCAGAATTGCTGGTCTCCTCGATTTGATGCATCCTGAAGTTCGATTATCGTCATCTCCCGAGCCTTTTCCCAACTATGTTGGGGTCGGCTTCCAGTCTAACAGGATTTTAGCTGAGTACCAGTGTTTTACAAGGAGCGACAGTCTACCTGACCCTGAACCCAGTTACCCGGGCAACCCAATACCCCTTGGTTGGACTGGCGTCAGATTTACTGTCTTCTGCCAAGGATGTCCAATGACAGCCGGGACCTGCAGTTTAACGTGCCATCCGAAACATTAACGAGGACCGATTAACGTGAACTCTTAAGTTTTGTCAAAATCGATCCCTGCTTTTCACTCGTACTTCCAAGACTGAAATACCACAGCAGGCTTAGCATGGCAACCGTAGAAACAAGTTTTGTCTACCGGAGAATGGATATAATGACAGAAAAGTGACAGATTTCCGTAAGATTTCATTTGACATTTTTGAAGTAGTTTTTCTTGCTACAAGTGATTATATGCGAGTTGACAGGTCACGCCATGCTCAAGCAGAAGACTTGTTGACATTGACAGAAAGAGCTTTGTCTTTTCTTGACAGAATAGATATAAAATCGCCATGCTAAGCCTGCAGGAAATTCTTAAGATAATGTTTTGTTCCTTTTCAAAGCGTGAACTGTTACTTTGCCTATTCTCCTAATTCGAATTTTGGCCCTGAAAATGGGGGCTCCACAAAAAACGGGGCGTCTTTTGTGGTTACGTTTTCGCGTAGTGGGTAACCTACACTAGGATAAACGTCAACCCCTATTGGAGTATTTCAGTCCGCGCGGTTTTTACCGTCCGTTATTCTTTCTTCCCTAAACTCGTGTATTGTGTAGTGTTGTATATTTGTTTTGTATATTACTACTATACTACTATTTCTTCACCATCCAAATGTAGACTAGTAGAGAAAGCCCGAGGCCTTAAATCCACCCTTGGATATGTGTGCACGATGAATTAAATATTTTTTTTTTGGAAAATGTAAAATGTAAGTTATCGTGTGATCGCGTCTTAATAATATTCGCTCTCCGTGAGTCATACATCATTTGGCATTTATGTGTACTGAACTATTGTATGTATAATGTAGACTGGTCAAGCTGTGCTTGTTTTTGTTAAAATAGGAGTCATTTGTTTTGTACCTCACCCTCCAATTTTCCCAGTGTTGCTGTAAAATGGGAGCCTACTTGTAAAGTTGCATTTTTATGATTTACGATTTTATTGAAACGATCGGTCGATACGTTATCCGTCACATTGCTCGAAACGATGAATCGTGCCGTATATGGGGCCCTTTATAAATCTACTAGCTTTTTTCAAGGTTTCACCCGCTTCCTATGGGAACTGTACTTTCTGAATATTTCGAAAAAGTAGCCTATATGTTATTCTGTTCTATAGCATATATGACTGCCTAGTTTCATCTGAATTCACTCTGTAGTTTTTACGTGAAAGACTTACTGAAACTCAAATTCGTTTATTCAAATTGGGCTGATAAATCAGCACTTTTCGAACGTCAAAACAAGAGACAGCCCCCAAAACGCCCCCCCTTCAAAGATACATTCATTCTCACAAACATTCACATTTATTATATTAGTACCTACGATATTAGTAGGATATAAGGTGCTCTTAAACTGACCTCCAAACCTTCTGTTCCAGCATACTGGGGTCGCGATGGCGCGGCCGGTGGTGGGGCGGCGGCGGCACAGGCCCAGGCTCAGGCGCAGGCCGCCCTCTTCGGCTTCGGCTCGCGTTACCCTCCCCCCACCACGCTGGGGGTGGCCGCGAATCAGGCCGCCTCGCTCGGGCTACACCCCGCTGCCAGTAAGTACAATGGTATGATACCGTGTTTGTAACTATTTAGTTATAATTTCCATATATGCGGGTAATGCTAGAAGGTGGAGTAAACCTACGTTTACCTGGGTTCATTTAGTATTATCTAAGCTCTGTAGGTGAAGAACGAATAATAAGTAAAATAATTTTTAATCCAAGATTTATCCATGCTCACCTAGGTTCACCCAAGTTTGGCTGGGTAATGTAAGGTGTTAAGTAATTTTCGCCCGTGGCCTAAATCGCGGGCTTATGGCATTTGTAGAAAAAGCTGATAATCTGTATAGGCTACAATGTGTTAAATTTCCTAAATAGATTTTCAACTCTATCGCTGAAGCTAGATGTGGTTCAAAGTTCGTTGGGAAAATTTGACAGTTTCGGGTAGCCTTATGTCCTGGCGTCTATACATAAACTGTTAAATAAATAAGATAAACATGATGTCAGTCTTACAAGACTGGTTGTCAGAGTTTCTAACTTCTGCCTACCCTTCTTCAGAGTAAAACCTTCAATAGTGTCTATTAATTTGAAAGATTGCCGTAATGTAAAATATTACAGCTGTCCAGGTTTGGAGAGCCTAAGACCGTCTCTTTCCCAACAGATTCCTCGATTCCTGATTCATTCCAGAATGGCTGATAACGCTTATCCACCTCCACAGGTGCAGCATGGTGGTCGATGGCATCACACCTAGCAGCGCAGGACTACCTAGCCAGGCTGCAGGCGTCAGGTCTAAACTTCCCACCCCTGGCGGATCCTTACGCTGCGTTGTCGGCGTTATCAGGCAGCGGGGGGTTGAAGCAGCCGCAGAAATCTGGAAAGTTATCTAGTCGAAATGAGAGGTGAGGGGCGTTAGACATTTAATTTAGTTGTGGCATTGGATTCTGGTTGGACAGTGCATCATGGCAAACTAAAGGACTGGTCCCCATTTACCGTGCCCCTGGCACAGAGGGATCTCCAGAAGGAGCTTAGTGAGTTTTAGTCAGTAAGTGTCTGACACTCCCTCTAGCTGCACCCTCAGCGGGAAAGGTCATTTGATGATTTCTCCCGAAAAGAAAAGAACTGGTCCCAATTTTTATTCCCTGAACTGCGCAGCATGAAATAATACCTGCTAGAAGATATTCAACGTATTATTGAGCTAAGGAGGACTAGATCCTTCAAGATATTAATTGAAATCTCTCATGTTCCAGGTCAGGCAGAAGCAGTACATCTTCAAGTGCGTCCACAAAAGACAAGAGTCCTTCCACCAGCAGCTCCAACTCTCAGAACATGAGTGAGTGGGGCACGTATCTATTGGCTTATGATGTGTTTGCGTGTATGTGTGTGGGTGGGTGTGTGAGTGTTTGTACAGAAGATTGTTTCCACAAGAAGCTGCAACTCTCTGATCATGAGATCAGTGTGTGTTTTTAAGTACATATATCTGTAATGAAGATTGTTGTGTCACTACAATGTGTGTGTTTAAGTCAGCCTTTTTATCGTCCCACTGCTGGGCACAGGCCTCCTCTCTCACAAAGAAGGTTTGAGTGTTAATAGCCACGCTTGGTGGTGTGTGGGTTAGTAATTTCAGACTTTATAGTCCAGGTTCCCTCGAGATGTTTTCCTTCACCTTTAATCAGACATTGGTGAATTAGAAGTACATAATATATATAACATAAAAAAGTTGCATTGGTACTTGCCCGACCTGAAATCGAATCCGCACACTCATACAGCACATACATACATTTAACCAGTAGGTCATCACGACTTTTTTTATTTTACCCCCCAAATACCTCTACTAAACTACGTATTCCTTTCAGGATCATCATATGGCCTGCCGAAGACGTCGTCCCCCTCTGGCATGCAGCACTCGCAGTCGCTGTCGAGCTTGGCGTCGCTGAACAGCCTCGTGTCTGCTTCTCATCAGAGCAAGCCGAGCAGTAAGCCGTCCGCTGCTCCACAACCTTCTAGTGAGTTCATGATTAACAGTCCTTGTATTTTTTTAATTCCGCAGGCCTTTTTTTATATCGGTTTGGAAAATCCTCATGGGGACCCTGCGCCCCGGGGGAAGGGCGAAGGGTACTGTCCGATTCTTACTGACTAAAAACAACCCGTGTTCCTCGTCTACCCATGTGACGGAGAGGCGGGTATCGCCGAAGCATTCATCGCTACCCCGACGGGTATTGGCCCGCCAGATGATCAGGCGGGCCCTGTCACCCACTGCGGCCGTCGCCCCGGCCGCACGACTCCACTAAAAGGCGCTCGCGGAACACGACAAACTCTCAAATTTACGAACGACAAAACAAACAGACAGCCCCCGAAGCGCCAACCCTTCACCACTTTTTATGTGTTCTCGCTGGGAAGAAGTAGCGCAACAAAGTCCCTAGCAACACATCATCATCTCCCGAGCCTTTTCCCTATGTTGGGATCGGCTTCCATTCAAACAGGATTTAGCTGAGTACCAGTGTTTTACAAGGAACGACTGCCTATCTGACCTCCTCAACCCAGTTACCCGGGCAACCCAATACTCCTTGGTTAAACTGGCGTTAGACTTACTGGCTTCTGACTACCCGTAACGACTGCCAAGGATGTTCAATGCCAGCTCGGACCTACAGTTTAACGTGCCATCCGAAACACAGTTATTGGTGTCCCCAGCAACCCATGTCTCGAATAATTTCCAATATTAATATAAAATATTCTTCCTTCCAGAAAAGCCATCATCATCCTCGTCATCGAAAGGCAAGGAGCGCGAGCTGGCGCTGCTGCGCGGCGACCTCATGCTGGCGCAGGCGGCCGCACACGGCGCCTACCACGCCGCCGTCGCTGCCGCTGCCAAGGGGAAGGTAGATATACTCCCTAGCCTTTTGTCCAACACTGTTGGGGTCGTTGACCTGAGGTTTATAGCGGCTCGGAACATGGTTCAAGTCGCTGCATATGAAATAACTAGCTTCTGCCCGCAACTTCATATGCGGATCCTATCGCTTATGCCAGCGACTACGGTTTCATCAAAATCGAAGATTTGAAACAAATTCTAATATTTTATTCTCGCAGCAGAAAATGCTCCTCTGTTCTGTTCCTCTCATAGTTTAGCTGGTCTGTTGCTGTTCTGCACCAGGTGTTCAAGTTTCCAAGTTAATTTATAGCCTATATGTTGCCCAGACCTAACACCCATACAACAAAAAAAGAATCATTCAAATCTGTCCAGTGGTTCCAAAGATTAGCGCGTACAAACACGGTTTTTTTACTGTTTTATTATATGTATTTATATTTATTTATATTTATTATTATATGTATTTATTATTATATGTATGATATGATATGATGATGTATGATTACCTGTGTATTGACCTAACGATTCACGTATATACAGCCAACTGACCAGCAATCATGCTTTAGAATACTATTGGAGCTCTGGTAAAAACACATAGGAAGTGGTGAAAGGTGGGCGTTTTGGGGGCTGTCTTTTGTAATTCTTTACGTTCAGAAAGTGCTGTTTTGCAGCCGAGTTTGAATAATTGATTTTGAGTTTGAGTTTGAGTACTATAATGTAACCTTTATTTGCAGAACATGTCACCTCTATACCCGTTCGGCATGCCGGGGGCGGACAAGGATGGGCGCCACGCCGGCATCGACTCCCTTACTGGCTTGCCTCATACTATACTCAGGTATTTTCTCATCATCATCATCATCAGCCTATCGCAGTCCACTGCTGGACATAGGCCTCTCCAAGTGCACGCCACTGAGATCGATTTTCTCATTATTATCATATTAGTTGGTTACTAAAGGTAGTCTATATGTTCTTTGTCAGGTTCTAGACTATCTCTTCATCTCATCTGCCTAGCCTTTTCCCTAGCTATGCTGGGGTCGGCTTCCAGAATTAACCAGATGCAGCTGAGTACTAGTATTTTATAGGCTCTAGACTACCTGTGTGCCTAATTTCATTGAAATTGGTTTAGTAGTTTTCGCGTGAAGATGTGATGGACAGAGTTACTTTCGCATTTGCAACATAAGTAAGAGTAATTAATTAGTTATTTGTTGGTTTTTTAGTTAATAACTATACAAAAGTAAATTACTAACCTACAATAACCCCATGGGTTCGTTTAGTCGTCAATTGGTCAATGGAATATTTTTTTTATACAATGTCTAATAATACTAATACACGAAATTTTTACAGGTCATCTATAACATGCTAAGGATCATGTTTATCACAAAAAAGTCATGAAAACAACAACATACTTTATTTAATTTTCATTCAACTTTTTATGTGGTAAACATGATCCTTAGCATGTACTAGATGACCTGTAAAAATATGGTGCACTAGTGTTGTTAGAACTTATATATGACAAATTCATATCATTGTTGTTGTTAGTTGTTGAATAAATAAAATAAACTAATGATTATTTTTTCTCTTGCATCAGTGCTGCTTTAGAAGGAGGGTAAGATCTCTTATCAATACCATTATTGGGTAAATAGGTCAATGTAATAAGAATAGGCATAGTAACTTTTTAATCAAAGTCCCAGAATACTTGAGTTACCGAGACCTTGGCACACAATGGGTTCCAGAAGGAACAAAGGGACATTTTTTAAATCCCGAAATATTGGAATTATCCAGTTAAAATTAATAAAAAAATCCAGCACTGTATTTCCCAAAAACATTATACAAAATTCTTGCTGCATTATTGTACTATGAAAATTTAAATTTAGACCATAATACCTTCTTATTAAGAGCGGTTTTGCACTACGTAGGATCCGTGAAAATATGGTTCGCAGTAGCCGTAGAACTATTTCTATGGTCATTTACGCACTAGATAAGATATTCGTCAGTTGATTGCGTCCTGATTTCTACACCAATAATTTCACGGGTTCGGATCTTACAGAGAGCGTAAACGCTTACCCACTTATTAAAAAAGTGGTCTAATAAATGTACTGCCTAGCGCTAGCTTTAAACCATCAACTTGAACAAAGTCAATGGTCTAAATCTAGTACTAAGGCCCGCCGCCGACTGCAACTTTTTGTCACCGTGACTTATTGTTACTGTCACCTGCTGTCACCCACCATGCGCTCACTGAATCTGTTCTTGGGTAACAAATCGCTTTCATTTTTGTAATGGAATTCAACGAGGTTGCCGTGATTTGTGCTCTTCAAATACGTAGAAGAAAAAGGAAACGAAAAAAAAGCTATTGGGTGCATTCTATATACACGGAAAGTAAAGGAAAATTCACCGGCCGAGTGACAAAAAGTCACCAGTCTCCGGTGTTGCCTGCCGCTGCAACTATTTGTCACCATAATGAGCGTACTCAATACAGTTTTCATTGCACTTGACTAAGTGACAAAAAGTTGCAGTCGGCGGCGGGCCTAATGGCGGTACTTTTTAAGACCATGGCTTATAATAAGGGGGTCTAAGCCACATTTTCTCTTCCAGTGATCCGTCGTCAGTGTTGGGAGGAGTGCGTCTCCCTCCAGACACTGAAATCATTAAGTACACCTCCTCGCTAGCCGGGCCTAAGGTAAAATCTCATGTACGTTGACTTCTGTACTATAAAATTAATTTTCTTTTATTTAGATGTAATGATCATTAGTCTTACCAAATTTTATGGCGTCTCACTACCAATTTCCGATTACAAGTAAGCGCATATGTCTACACATATCCACTCGTGCGCTCCACCGTCCGCTGATACATACTTCATGATTGAAAAAGGTTCTGCGCATTAATTCTCGACTAGGCATATACCGAGCCGCCATAAAATTTGGCGAGAACACACAACTATATTTTTCACATTTCCATACACCGTGTTCCTCTATGTTTTATTTAAACAGTAATTATAATAATATCCCCCCCCCCCTCCTCCCAGTCTGGGTCGGGCACGCAGACGCGCGGGCGCAAGAAGACGATATCGCTTGACCCGCCGCACGTCAGCGTGCACCCCGCCGACCGGAACGCGCCGCTACCCAGCAAACGGCCTAAGCTTGTACGTAATCACATCTGTTAATTTTTAGTTATTATTTTTAAGTTACATTATGAAAACTTACAACTAGTTAATTGATTTTGCTAATAGGTTGAAATAAACACATTTACACGTCAATTATTATTTTTTCCAAATCGAAATCGTAGTAGTCGGCTTCCATTCTAACCGGATTCAGTTGAGTACCAGTGTTTTACAAGGAGCGACTGCCTCTCTGAACTTCTCAACCCAGCTACCCGGGCAACTCAAACTCAAACTCAAAATCATTTATTCAAACTTGGCTGTAAAACAGCACTTTTTGACGTCAAATATTACAAAAGACAGCCCCCAAAACGCCCACCCTTCACCACTTCCTATGTGTTTTTGCTGGGAAGAAGAAGTGGCGCAACAAACTCCCCAGCATACTCCTTGGTTAGACTGGCGTCTGACTACCCGTAACGACTGCCAAGGACGTTCACTGACAGCCGGGACCTACAGTTTAACGTGCCATCCTAAAATATGCATGCAAAAATACCTCTACCAAAGAGCGACAAAATCAGATTGATCAAAATGCCGGGACTGTGGGATGGTTCGCGCTAGTTAATCAAACATACCTCCAGAAAGAATTAAAGTGGGTTTAGTCGGTAAGAGTCTGACACTTCCTCCAGCTGCACACACAGGGGTCATTTGATGAAAAAAATACTGGTTCAAAGATTCTAATTATAAGTTTTTGTGTGTTATATCGACAGGACGAGTACGGCAACTCACGGTCGTCGGTGGAGGTGATCCGGCTGCCGAACAAGCCGGACCGGCCCGGACACAACTCGATGTCCGGCACACCGCCGCCCAATCTTTCCGATTATGCAGGTATGTGTTAATAAAACTGAATTTTTATGACGACCTTCAAACAATCAAGCAATTGGCTGATAAATCAGTACTTTTCGAACGTCAAAACAAAAGAGAATATAAACAAAAGACAGTCCCCAAAACGCCCCCCCTTCCGCTACCCCTGTTATGGGGTAATATTATAATAAGCTGTATAAGAAGACCCTTATGGGGTTATTATTGTGATAACTACTAGTTGGTCTCGTAGTCTTATGGCGCGACTGCAAACAAAAGACAGTCCCCAAAACGCCCACCCTTCACCACTTCCTACGTGTTTCATGAGGTAATATTTTAAGTAGCCGTGAGACCCTAAGGGGGTTATTATTGTGATGACTACTAGTTAGTCTAGTAGTCTTATGGTACGACTATTTAGCGCGTGGTCTCGGGTTCGGTTTCAATTTTAAGAATGCTTTACAAAAGCAGCCAGTAATCTGGAATTTGGTTCTGCGCCTGATCTCTCTCCAGTCGAGCGGTCGTTGCCAACCCAAGGCCTTAATAAAATGTACAGATTTGAACATTTCTCCCAGCATATGAGTATATTTTTGATTTTGTCTGTTTGTCCAGGTATATCTCGGGAACTGCTGCAAACGATAGCTAGTCAGAGCGGCGTGAGCCTGGCCGCGTTGGAGCGCCAGCTGGCCGGCTCCACAGGTGATTATTGTATGTCTTATCCTCGCACATCTATAATTACCTACGCTTTATTTTCCTTATGATGATACTAGCTGTATTATGAAACATATTGGTTTTTAGACGGTATAGGTAAGGTAGGTAGCCTAATATCAATGTTAACAGTATTTTGATTTTTTTAATTTTTAAAGAAGCCACTCATCAAATCCATTAATTATTTTTATCTTCTGTTAATAATTGATATATTTGTAACAATATTATATGATCGTGTTTTAACTAAGCGACGACGGTAAAAACTACAGTCCTTTAATTTTTAAATTTATATTTATGAAATTTAACTGGTCATCGGCTAATTTTAAATTCGTAGTTAAAAATCGACTTGTTAAAACTTAAAAAAAATATCGACCCAATGGAGAACCTTATCCTTTTTCTGAAGTCGGTAAAAATAAACATTTCATTTTCAAAAACAGCTGTCTTCCAATACCTAGCCATATTTGCTTGTACGTTTCCTAATTCAATATCACATTAAATTATTCACTAATCTCCCTATAGCTAATGACAAAATCAATACCCTATAAAGTTGTATAACCCCCATGTTCTTTCAGATGCAGGCCTAAACTTGAGCACTAAGATGGGCGAGGAGTCTCCTCTCGACCTTGGCGTGAAGTCTTCATCAATGGACGACGATGCGCCATTAAATCTTTCTCTAAAACCTACGCCTGGTACGTAATATTTTGCATCACCATTTAAAAGCTTTTATTTAACTTGCCGTGTATGTATGTTACGGTGGATTCTTTGAACTCAATTTTGAAGTAGATATCTTCAACCGATTGAGCTGAAATTTTGTATACACGTTCAGTTTGGATGACAATGCAAGATATGTTATATGACGTCATTCTATTCATTCTCATTGGATTCAGCTGAGTACCAGTGTTTTACAAGGAGCGACTGCCTATCTGACCTCCTCAACCCAGTTACCCGGGCAACTCAATACCCCTTGGTTAGACTGGCGTCAGATTTACTGAATTCTGACTACCCGTAACGACTGCCAAGGATGTTCAATGACAGCCGGGACCTACAGTTTAACGTGCTATCCGAAACATCTGCCAGATAATTTCATACAAATTCTGTTCCATTTTTTAATTTATCTGTTAGATAGTGGCTATCCGTAACCGGTGAAATTGGCCCTTAAATTAGTTTTATCCTAGGTTGCAAGTAACTATAACCGCTTTTTTTTGTATTGCAGCAAGTTCGCAAGCGTCGGACGCTTTGTCGCGACTGACGTCACTGAGCAGTTCGCTCAACGCGTCCTCCAGCCATGACAGAATATGTACGTATTATTTTGTGTCTCTAAACACTTTATACACAACATTTGACATAATAAACATCTGTCCTTTTAATAGGAGAATTAGAAACATCGTCATTTTCGTGAAAGAATTAATATTAAATCCTTTCGTTATGTCGTGGTGTCCTGGTGGTTAAAGCACCAGCTGCTCAATTAGAGGTGTGTTGGTTCGATTCCAGGCCAGGCAAGTTCCAAAGCATCTTTTCAAAGTTATATGTACTTTCTAATTATGCCTTGGACATGAATGATTAAAGGTGAAGGAAAACATCTCGAGGAAATCTGGACTATAAAGTCTGAAATCACCAACCCACATTGAGCAAGCGTGGTGATTAACGCTCAGTGTCCTTCTCTGTATGAGAAGAGGTCTGTGCCGAGCAGTGGGACGATTAAAAGGCTGATGAACTTTCGTCATCAACCTTTTGAATGAATGTTTAAACATACGTCTGTCTGTCTGTCTGTGTTCACGCTAAAACTGCCGAACTGATTAAAATAAAGTTAAGTACTCTGAGAAAGACCAGGATGCAGGTGAAACCGGGGATAACACTTAGTATTTAGATAAAAAAATTACATATACAATGAATAAAACCACAAGAAGTTTTACATATGGATGTCATAAATTGTGCATTGTTTTTATTATGTCAAATGTTGTAAACCAAAAAACATAATAATCACATTATCTACACGAATCAAAACAATGACCTCCCCTCCAACACTTTAGCCCGCCGCAAGCCGGGCGCGAAGCCTCGGCGCGTGGCCCCGGAACTGAACCCCGTGCCCGACGCGCCGCGGCCCAAGTCCAGCGGCAGCGAGGACAGTGAATGTATGTCAAGTTTGCGACACTTTGGGGTATTGGGAAGGGGTCTTTATGCTGTACCAACCTTTACAAAATAACACTGTTTTATTGAAAGCTGACAATACGAGTAGGTGCAGAATATTAGCAGGAGATTGCGGGAAAAGTTTTTGTGACAAAGAAGGATGAAAACCCAATTTTTTTCGTTGTCCAAAAGGCGCTCAGTGACTTCAGACATCATAATTTAATTCATGAAATGATGAGACTATTCGTTCTAGTAGAACATTGAACATATAGTGACGGGTTTTAGCGAGAATAGATATATGAAACAATAGTACCTCGGGTACATTTGTCTCATAAATTGGTTTCTTAATTTCGCCTCTTTTTTGAGTGAGAATTCATCAAATAGCCCCTCCCTTTAAAGGTGTACCTGGAGGGGGTGTCAGACTCTTACTGACTAAAAACATCTTTGTTTCCTTCTGGAGCCTTTGTGTACAAGGGCAGCATCTCTTTCGGATTCAGCAGCTCCTAAGATTTATCTTAGATTCAAAGAAAAATAAAACACACTGATAAAAAGAAATCCAACTTCAAAATCCATTGCTTACCAAAATAATGAATTCCAGCATAAAGATTTCTTCAAAATATTCCAAAGATTTAAAGATTAATGATGTTTGTTTATTACAATAAAATGTGTGCATGCGACAATTTTGCATCGATACAAAATACGGCATTCACTGTCCTCTATTGACTAGTGCTGGACTATTGTATTTGTATCCATTTTGTTTTTAATTGTAACTGTCACTAACATATACTTTGTATTGATGCAAAAATAACTAACTATAGGTATCATGTTTTTATGTAAATAAAGAAAATAAATTGGTATACTGTTAAGGGCGCGTATTCCAAAAGCTGGCAACGTCGCAAATAGCTGTCAAATATTTACATGTTTTAATTAATTTCTCAATTTTGATTTTATGAAAACTTAAAATAATGCTCTGTAGTGCACTAAGAAAGTTAATAGAAAATGCAATTATTAATATCGTAACTCCGAATATATAGTTTTATATGTAAAAAACGTATTTGGAAACTTTCCAAGTGCCTTTTTTACACCTGAAACGTTTAAAACATCAAATTTAGTGTTTTAATTGCAATTCCTATTCAATGTTTTAGTGCACTACAGAGCCATATGTCTTACTTTTATATAGTAAATTGGCCAAATTAATTGAAACATATAAATATTTGACAGCTATTTGCGACGTTGCCAACTTTCGGTATACGCGCTCTTAAATAAATACCGGTTGCTTTTCTAGAATTTTATTTCGTCAACTATTCAGTTTTTATCGATTAAGTTGACGTTTCCCTTGGTCACCTTCCTCCTGCCCTTATCCCAAATTTTATTTGGAGCCAGCTCAGCATATTTTTGTCTTCCACACTCTTCTATCTGCCGTCATCTCACAAGTTACATTCTTTCTAGCCGTACCAACTTTCACATAATCCATCCATCGTTTCTTTGGTCGTCCCCTTCCTCTATATCCATCCACATTCATGTTTAAAACCTCACAACATGATCCTCATTCCTTCGCATTACATGTCCCTACCATGATAGCCGGTTCCCACATAGTTTTTCCCTCAGATGCCTTGTAATATTTTTAACTTGATGCGAGGGGTTTTTTGACACGATAACTCAACAAAACACATAATAGACATAAAAATCTTTAACTATCTTCTCTTCGCTGATACAACAGCGGTAGCCGGCTGGGCTGGCCGAGAAGGCAGGCCTCGCAACCTGGGTCGAGGCGTCAGCAAGCCTAAGAAGAACACTGTTGCCTCATTGCTGGCACAAAGCAGGGCTTTAGGCCTCAGACCTGCGCTTGCGCATCAGCTGCTGGCTGAGACTGATCTGGTAAGTTTTAAAAAACGTTTCTTGTGTCCATAGCACCAGGTCAGAACTCACTTTTACAGCAAATATTCTCTGCAAATCAGCAATTTTAAACAAAAGAAATAAATATTTTTTAAAGTCATAGTATTAGGTACTAAAGACAGCCACCCATAAGGGCCCACTCTTCGCCATTTTCTATAGGTTATTGCTGGGAAGAAGAAGTGTCGCAACAAACTCCGAATATTATTCCCAATATATTCTGATGTATAAGCCGTATTACTGGCAAATTTCATAAAAATCCGTTCAGCCGTTTGGGTGTGAAGAAGTACCTTTATAATATTAGCGTGCTTTAGAGTTTTGGTACTTGGACAGTATATATTAATTAATCTTTATTTATTTTTCAGGAGAAATTAAAAGCATTACTAGGCGAGACGGCTAGCACGGACTCCGAGTGTCCGTCGGACAGCTGTCCGTCCGATTCGGACGCCAGTGATACGAGTCGGAGACCGAATGACGCACAGCTTAGACTGCCTTTAGCACTTGGTGAGTCTAGATAACAACTCTACTCTTTTAGACCCCTTTTCACCTTCGGCAGGCTTAACATGGCGATTCTATATCTATTCTATCCAGAAAAGACAAAGCTCTTTCTGTCAATGTCAACATGTCTTCTGCCCGAGCATGGCGCGACCTGTCAACTTGCATATAATCACTTGTAGACTTATGTCGATCGAAGAAAAGAAAAATTGTTTAAAAAATGTCAAAAGAAATCTTACGTCAATCTGTCACTTATCTGTCATTATATCCAATCTCCGGTAGACAAAACTTGTTTCTACGGTTGCCACGCTAAGCCTGCTGGGCAACTCGATGATACCCGATACCCCTTGCTAAGACTGGACACGACAGCCGGAAGAACTCGTCGTGACAAGATGGTCACCCATCCTCGAACCGACCTCGCCAAGTGTTGCTTAACCTTGTGATCGATCGACTCATGCGGCGTCTACTTAGCCACGAGCTCCTCTAACATGATAATATATTTATCACCAGGTTGGAAACGCGTGACGGTTATCAAAGGCCTATCTCGGAACTGCAGCATCAAGGGTGACGTGACGTACTCCCCGCCCGACCCTCACGCCGGCGTCACCATGAGGTCGCTACATGACATACAAAATGTGAGTGTTTATTGTACACACGCCAGCACATCAAGCTACTCGCAACTGATGAATTGTTCCAATCAATTTTGGACCATATGCTTCGGTGATAAAGTTGAAATTCTATTAAGGAAATTTAACAGATTGTAGCGTGATGTGCTGGTGTCTATACTAATTATTCCCCGCAGTTGCGCTTGTGTCCCGAGGGAATAACTTCCCGCACACGAATAAAAATTAGCCTGTCCTTTCTCAGGTTATCTGTGTACAAAATTTCATTTAAATCGGTTCAGTAATTTTGGCTTCAAAGCCGGACAGACGGACAATTTTTGGATATCATACCGGATTGCTGAGCTGAAGGTTCTGAGTTCGATTCCCGGTACATTAAATTTTTGTAATGATTGTGTTTCTTCGCTGTGGTCTGGTTATTATGATGTTAGTTTTTTGGATTAAACGCTAATATACGAAAAAATGTATTGGTTTTCCAGTTCCTAGAATCGAACCCCAGCCCGCCCCTATCGACGGACAACTTCAGCTTTTCAGCGCGAACAGTCCTCGGCGAGTACATTCAGCCGGCCAGCGATGTCGGCGAACCTCTCGTGTACAACGAGAACGAGATCAATAAGAGGTATGTACTGGAGGGTGATTCTGTAACACTTCATTCTAAACTTCGAATCTGAATCCGCTGTAAGTTTCTTGACTGTCATTCTATAACTTGGTTCATAATTCGAATCTACACTGGCGCTACTCTTGCGAGCGTGACTTCGAGATTTTGACTGGTAGAGTATGACGTAAAAAATGGTATTTTACAAGGTAGAAAAAAGTAGGGTGTCGTCGTCACTTTGTCGCTCATTTTCGATTAAGTGTCAAACCTTAAGCGCAATGAGAGGTAGATAGGAGATATTATATGTAGATATGATTTAGGTTAGAAGCGAGGATTCCATCAATGAAAACTTTACTTTCTTTCATTTTTGTCTAATATATTACTTCCCCCACCAGGTTAGAGGAAGCGCGTGTGCTGGGTGGCGCGGGCGGTCGGCCCACACCGCCGCCGCTGGACCGGCGCATGGAGCTGGCGCGCCTGCAGCAGGCCGCGCGCGACGCCCGCCGCGACGCCTCGCACCGCTCGCACGTACGTACCCACGCCACCCCACCCGCCGCTGGACCGGCGCATGGAGCTGGCGCGCCTGCAGCAGGCCGCGCGCGACGCCCGCCGCGACGCCTCGCACCGCTCGCACGTACGTACCCACGCCACCCCACCCGCCGCTGGACCGGCGCTGCGAGCTGGCGCGCCTGCAGCAGGCCGCGCGCGACGCCCGCCGCGACGCCTCGCACCGCTCGCACGTACGTACCCACGCCACCCCACCCACCGAAGCTGGACCGGCGCATAGAGCTGGTGGTGCTGCCGCATCGGGGGGAAATCCTCATGGACTATCCTCCACCTGGGGAAAGGCGAAGGGGCGTGCCGGACTCTTACCGGCTAAAACCACCCGGTATCTCCTCACGTGCGCGTTATTTAGACAACGTAACTGCTTATTTTGTACATCCATTATTTATTAATTATCTCATGATCTCAATCCTCTTGCCCTTATCCCAAATTTATTTGGGGTCGGCGCAGCATGTTTTCTTCTTTCACACTCTTCTATCTGCAGTCAACTCACAAAGTAACATTCTTTCAATGAGTTCCCAGGGACACCGGAGAAACCGCAAAAAAAATAAAATATTCATAAAATTATTATTTCCCTATGCTTTCTATCTTAGCATTAAAGGGAGTTTAGTCTTTTTTTGTCAATCTTTATTAACCCTTGGTTTTCCCTACAGGCCCGTCTAGATAGATCAGAGAAGGCTGAACTCGCCAAGCGCGAGAAGGAAGCCCGAAGTCAGCAGCTGCTAGAGGTAACTACAATCGTATCACATTAAAAGGCAGTAAGCTATTACTGTTTGTTCCCGTATTATTGTGAATATCGTAATTTTTTTAGAGTTTGGAATATTTACCATTACCCTCCTTTTATTTTTTCAATATTATGAACGGACTTTGTATGAATAATAAAATAGTATGGTAAAGTTTGTTGGCAAACGCAGATTGGCTAAAAACAAGGTATAGTTTTCGCAAATTATTTCTGCTCACATATGCCTACAAGGTATAACAGAAAGAAGGAGTTATAAAAAATATTGTCCCCGTGTGCCAAAGCCACAGGGACCTCCAGAAGGAACATAGTGGGTTTTAGTCAGTAAGAGTCTGACAGTCCCTCTAGCTGCACCCACAGCGGGAGGCGTCTATTAATGATTTCCCGATTCCCTATACATACTCCGAGTGCAACCAGGGCATGTTACTAGTACGTTATACTTAACAACTGTCGATAGTTTAAGATACATATCGATAAAAAAATTAACGATATTCACAACCATACGGTGACAACTTTAATGCGACTTAAGACATTTTCTGCAACATATATGGGATGTGTTAGATCAATGTTTAAGATTTGCGGGGTATATTTATTTTGTTCCTATATGTGTTTGACTTATAGTTCTCATATTATTTTTTTCTGCTTGTTAACTTCTGTAAATGCTAAAAGTATTTGTTATTTAAATTAAAAAAGTACCTACCGGCCAAATTGAGAACCTCCTCCTTTTTTTGGAAGTCGGTTAAAAAGAATCAGTTTTTTTTTCCCTCCAAAATCTGTGTGTGAATAAGTATTATGTGAATAAATCTTTTGTTTGTGTTTAATTTTTCTTATAATATTTTTTACTACGAAATAAACTTGTATCATAATACAAGGGTATAGTTAATTGTACAAAAATTTGTTATTAAAGTATGTATATTTATACATAATCTTAAATGTTTAACCTCTTTGTAAATAATCTTATAAAAACATCACTTATTTACTTGTGATAATATGGGAACTATAATATATTTGTCTATAGTTTTGTTGGATCTATGTTTTAAACCCATGTGCTTGTGTTTGTTTTTATTTTTTATTATCAATTTGATGCTTGGCAACATTGTGCTCACCATTCGTACTGTAGATTTTGTTCTATATTCAAAAGCAAAAAGGGCCTTTTGGGGTTGTCAACGTAAATAAATAAAAATTGGTTACTTTTTGCTTTTCTAGTAGAAAGCGATGGAATTCTTAGCTTTTAGTTGGTAGCTGAGCTGTGTGTTTAGCATTAGAAACGGTATATACTTACTTATATACTTCTCTATAATATTTATGTAAAAATCTGTCTGTCTGGGTTAAGAGTATATCAATAACACAAAACCGAACCGCCAAAGGGACCTGGTCAATGTTGTCATAATCCAAATTGATAATAAAGACAAGAAAAATGCGAAAAATTATATAATAACGAGGCAATACTTCGAAACAGCATATCAACAAGAATAGAACGCAGTTGACGATCGAGCCCCTCCCTACC
Source organism: Heliothis peltigera (assembly GCA_958496145.1). Taxonomy (NCBI): domain Eukaryota; kingdom Metazoa; phylum Arthropoda; class Insecta; order Lepidoptera; family Noctuidae; genus Heliothis; species Heliothis peltigera. Next base: position 2,678,645 of record OY292348.1, on the reverse strand, counting down.
GTACCCAAAACCGGTATCGACGAGTGGAAAACGCCCGAAATAGTGATGGGACCAGCCACTAAGACGAATAAGGAACGCATTATGCCTCCGATCAGTCTCTCTCTAATACCCGTCAGTGGCCCCAAAGACTCACAAAATTCCCCCATAAAGACGATACAATTCGACCAATCAGGGTGGAAGGAAGAAATAGAAGAATACAACGCTTTAGACAAAATGAAAGATTTCGCTGAAAAAGCTGCTTTTGATCTCCCAAAACGCAAAGACAAACAATACGATTTCTCGCTAATGAAGTCAGCGGAAAAGCGCTCGAAAGCGCCAGACAAAGAGAACAATTTAGAGAAACTAATCGAATCATATTCTAGAATCACGGAGTTCATAAATGGCTGTGATTGGTCGAAATTACAAGGGGACAATAAATCCGATGATCCAAAGTCTATAGAACAGAAATACTTAGATGCGAAAAACGAGTTTATGTCCCAAAATTTGATGTTAATGCCTAAAGAAAAGGACAGTCCGAAATCTGTGTTAAAAGAGGTCATTGACCTGAGTGAAGATGACGATATTTTATCTGACATAATGATAAAGAAAATCAATAAAGGGACGTTTAATGTGGGCAAGGATGGGGCTTTATCGATATCGGTACACCCTCTAGTCAAGGAGCCCGTGACCTCGGTACGTGACAGACACTAAATGTACTAACTTTCGGATACTGTTTCACTAACATGCACGTATAATCTTGAGGTATATGGAGAGTACACTTGTATAAAAATATATGTAGAAATCGTGGTGAAGGATTATTGAGATATACAACCGGAGAAAATAATGTAAACTGTGCCTTTAAAAATTATAGTCTTATTATTAAAAAATAAAATACGCGTATGTTGTAATATTTTATTACTTGCAAAGCGCTGGGCACATATCATTCCCCCTTATTATAAAACGTGGTTTTAAAAAGTACCGGGTTTAGTGCTAGGATTGGCCTATTAACTATGTTCAAGATGATGGTTCAATTCTAGTACTAACGCTGGTACTTTTTTGAGACCAGTTTTTATAGTAAGGTGGGATGTGTTGGTATTGATACAGCTCTCAAAACGATGTTTTTTTTTATTTGTGTCAAAGGCTAAGGCGCGAACTGTCAAAATTGTGTTTCCAATTCTAAAACCCTGGGCTCATATCAAGAACTTAATAATAATAATCGGCAATACATGTGCTGAACCAAAAAAGCCAAAAAAAAAACTTAATAAATGCAGATCGCTACGTTATTTGTAAGGGTTTCAAATAGCAATGAAAATTGAATGTTTCGTAAACGAATTCTGTAATTTCGTACAATATTGTTTGTCAAAATTAAGAGTTATATTTTCACCACGAGAATTGCGAACAAGAAAAAATCTGCAACTGGACAATATTAAGGTTTAACCCAAATATTTTGGCTGATAAAGCCTTAAAGAAATGCCTTATGTTGTTATGTACAAAAAGTTATTAACAATTTCTAAATATTTTTCATTTAACCCTATTTAGTTATTGCACGCTATTTACACCTTCGTATGCCTTTATTTTAATTGTAAATTATTATCATTTACTTTAATATTAGTGTGCTTCCACAAAGCAGTTATTATAACGTTATACAACATTGTATAACACGATGTGTAACACAGTAAAATTCATAATATTATCGTGTTACACAATGTTGTATAATGTTATACAACTGCAGTGTAGGAGCACCCTTAGGAAGATTATTTTTAATGTGTTTGATTTTTTATCAAATATCCAGTATTATTTATTTTTATTTTTTGCGATAAAGAAATAACCCGTAATAGACTTGAGTTAGATAGCAAAGCTAAACTAAATAAATAAAAGAAAAAAAATAATAAGTTATATTTTAAAGAAATTAAAATATGTATTACTTTTTTTGAAGTTGAATCTATTCAATTTAGTTTATAAAAAAACAATTTTATAAAGCTTAAGATTTTGTTTGCTTAAACGCGCTTATCTGAAGAACTACTGGACTGATTTGAAGAATTCTTTCAGTGTCAGATAGCACATTTATTAAGGAAGGCTATAGGCTACTTTTTATCCAGATGCGCGGAGTAAACCCTCCTTAACGCGGGTGAAACCGCTGGCTTAAGCTAGTTTCGTTATAAGATTTGGGTTTCCTCGAATAAAATATAAAATCAAACATATTCCGCCTAAATAACTTTCTAAGCGAATTCTTTTATTTTTTTTTTGTTCCATGTAACGCTGTTTTATTATAATTTGCTGTACCGCTTTCGATGTTGTTCGCACGTTCGTATTGAAGGCTAAGAGGAGAAAACACGAGGAGATTGAGAAACAGAAGATTGAGGAACAGGCTAAAAGGCAACAGGTTTGACAATTTATTTGTAAAATAGATAAATCTGCTCACCATAGAGTTAGGCGAATACTAGAATGGCGATCAAGCAATAGTTTTCTTATTTTTAAGCTAATGTTTATGCTTGAGTTTGGTTAGGTATGAATTGGAAGTTATGAAATGCCTCCTGTGTGCTCTGCCTCCGAAGATCAGGACGGAGGGAAGTGTCAGACTCTTATTGACTGATGCTGGAGCCTACCCACCACCCTAGCACTTTATAATTTGGTTAAAAAAGTTTTCATCATCCCGTGGTTATCAATATTATACCAGAATAAAGTACATTCAAAATTAAGGCGCATTGCAAGTTCAGGAGAATTTCTTGAATTAATTATTACGCTTATATTTTTACCTTATTAAAATTTCAAAAAATCTAGTTATATTGAACGTACTATGTGCATCGTTTATCTCACTCTTGACTCATGATGATTATTTTATTTTCATCTTCCAAGGGACAATTTAATTTTAAATGACTATTTTTTATACCACGACGCGGCTTGATGCGCAAGTGTTACCCCGGCCCCGGCACACAAAGACCGCAGCACAGCGAGTCATTTGATAATTTCCAACTCATTATACAGGCTAATTAAAGATAAACACCCGTTTTCCTTGGTCGGACGTGTATCTTATTGTTGAAGAGGGTCTAAAAGTAAGTAAATATCAACCTACCTTGTTTCAGGAGAGAGAACTGAAGAGACAACAGGCCATTCTTCTGAAAGAACAGGTTGGTCTTTTGTTATATTTTTGTTTGTGTGTGCGTGTGATTAATTTTATTAATTTTCGTGTGTTTTTGGAGTTAAGGAAGATTGGGCAACCATTACCATTAAAAAATAGTTTTTTGTTAAATGCTTTATTCTAATACTTATTGGTTTGAAATCTACAAAATCTACAAAAAAATACGTGGTGGCCAATTGGTTAAAGAGCCAACCTCTCAAGTATGAGGGCGTAAGGTCAGACAAGTACTAATGCAACTTTTCTAAGTTTGTATGTACTTTCTAAGTATATCATTTAACTGGGTTAAGGAGGTCAGATTGGCAGTCGCTCCTTGTAAAACACTGATACTCAGCTAAATCCGGTTGGATTGGAGGCTGACCCCAACTTAGTTGGGAAAAGGCTCGGGAGATGATGGTTTGAAATCTACGTTGCTGGCTGGTTGACGCTTTCAGTGTTCCAAAGGCTGGCTATTACTTTGGTATTCAACCTGGATATACTGCTAGCCTTAGACACGCTCCCAGTAGACAGAGAAGGGGTGGAGTTTTTCGATTTAAAAAACAATCTAAAAAGTATTTATTTTTTAATGTAAATTTTGCATCAGTCAAATCTTGTATTTATCAAAATAAAGAGACATCTGTATTTTGATGAATTCTTATTGACAACTGTTTATGTGGGTTGTGCTCTTCTAAAATGTTCCATCTCTATATTTATATGACCGTTATAATAATGTTAAAAATTCGTCGAGAGCTGCTACATTAAGTACCTATATGTATGAGTTGACGACTCCGATGGCGCAATGGTTACCACTGTTCCCGGGTTCGATTCCCGGCACGGTCGACATTTGTGTGTTGAGCACACTTGTTGGCTGTGGTCTGGGTGTTATAATATGTATTTATAAATGTATAATATATATGTAAAATGTATGTTATATATCAGTTGTGTTGGCACCCATAACACAAGCTAATCAAAAAAAGCTTCCCATGGGATCAAACGACCGAGTGTGAAAAAAGGTGTCCCGATATATTATTTATTTATTTATTATGAGTAATTGTTAGATAAAGTAAATACTAGTAACTTTGTTTTCAATATCGTTAACTTGATGTCTGAATAAAAGGCTTATTTATTTTATTTTTATTTATATTAATGTTGTGTTTCTATCAATCTTCCTTGACGCCAAATGACTTATTAAAAAATTGTGTGTGTGTGTTTGTGTGTAACCCAATGTTTCTCTTTTCCAATCCCCGTTGGAACATCCGCGGGCGCACAGCAAAAGTACATAACCGAGGTAATAATATACCACAGTAGAATTAACTGTTATGGCCTATGGCAAGAGCGGACGTGACACTCCCATGGTCCGCGCGGGGTGGCAGGGAATGTTAAAATAGCGATGGCACAGGTGGTTCCCGTGTGTCCAAAATTATTCCCAGTATCACCCACGACAAAAGTATTAAAATAAAATACGTTATTTAATAATTCATATTTTCCTCCAAGAGTTCAAAATAGTATTCGTTTATTGAATTTGATATTTTATACAGCTGAATTCAATATAGCTCTAACTAATTATTTGTTGAATGAACATTCATTAAACTACTTTGTAGCTAGTTAAGTATTGACTTTCAATACATTTATGAAAAAATCGAAGCACAAAAAAAACTGGTATTCTTTTAAATGTATAAATAAATACCACTTCTACCAAAAAAAAAACACGCAAAGCAACAATGCCCTAAGTCAAACATCTGAAGAACTCTATTTCAACATATTTTTTAAGAAAAAAGACGTTAATGTTCGCTTTTCAAAATATTGAAAACAATAAAATAAAGGTGCTTGGTAATAACCTACGACAACCTCCGTCTTCCGTCGCCCGCAGACCATGGGAGTGTCATATACGAGTCTGCCGAACTATAGTGCTTTTAATACAGGCGCCAGCTCATCAAGCTACTACAATCTGTCAAATTTCAAGTTGAGTTGAAAGTTAATTAGGAAAATTTGACAGTTTTGAGTAGCTTGATGTGCTGGCATCTGTTCCTTCATTTCTCCTGTAAGATGCGTTTTTGTGTACTAAAATTTCTTTCATAAAAGCTTCTAAATAGGCCTGCTTTTCGTTGTTAATTTGTAGTGCTAATAAGGGCTCAATTTGCATTTATTTATTTTTTTCATTCACACTTATTCTATGGCAAAAAATGATTTTTCTCTTCTATGAATAAGGACACAATGTATGTTGAATTGGCAATTTTTATTTTGTTTGCGAGTTGCTGTGTCTAATATAAAGTAGGGTAGTAATAAAAGCTCCGACAAAGAAAGAAGAATTGCCACCACTCAAAATATTGTTACTGCCAACTTTCCGACTACTTTTGTCCGATTAAAAATGACGAAGATACAGGCATGTTTCGTATTGTATGTTTAGACAGACTGTATTGTCTGTCTAAATTTCTTTTCATATAGCGGTCCTACTGCAAGAGATTTCTTTAGAAAAAGCAGTGTCTTTGTATCTGATTTTTCTATTTTTCTTCTTATCTCATAAACTGTGAAATAAATAAATAAATATAAATATAATAAATATAAATAAATAAATAATTACGAAGACCTCAATTTAGATTGAACTTTACAACACCCTGTATAAAACATGCATGTATGCATAGTTACAAGTAAGTCGCCAATCACACAACTTCGCTTACTAAAGTCTTCTCAAAAACTTCCCCCCCATTATACCTATCCCCTTTCCCCCAGGAAAGAGAACGCCGTCGTCAACACACAACTTTCATCCGGCAACTGGACTCCCGCCGAAGATGGGAGGAGAGAGAGAGACGCAAGCACCAGAACTTGCTGGACAGACTACTGGTTAAGGAGAAGAAACTACAGCAGCGGAGGAAGGAGATGGAACTGCTCTCTGAGCTTAGGTAAGAGTATAAAGATGGTATATATATATTCCTCCTGGCCGATTTCGGCCACAGCGACTTGGGTCTGCGCTTAATTTTGAGAGCTTCGCTGATGTGCTCTCCAGTGACTGACAAAGCCAATTTTTTTTGTACAAAGATGACGTCACGTCCCTTCGCCGTCATAACATTTAGTTTCACTGAAAATGAGCGCTGGGATTTTGTCTCCATTTTTACGACAACGACAAGAGTACTATAAAAGGCGCGCGCTGGAAACAGTTTTGCCAATCATAAAATAAATCGAACACCTTTGTCGCTAGATGGCGACACGAGTCACAGCACTGACAATCAAAATTCGGTCACAATAACTGTTAAGGCCAGTTTCACCGGTTGCTGATAAGTTCCAGATAGTTTATCTGGCAGATAATTTCATACAAATTCTGTTACATTTTTTAATTTATCTCGTAGATAGTGGCTATCCATAACCTGTGTAACTGGCCATTAGTTTTTTCGATAGATGGCGCGAATAATAACTCTTCTAGTATACAAAAGAGATATCTAACCTTGTACCAATTAATGACCATTCAATTTTTGTAACCATGATTCTTCTCCCACAGACGGCCACAAGAGGACTCGTCGCTATCAGACCAGAAGCCGCTGCCGACCCTGAACAGGATCCCGGGGCTCAAGCTGCCGGGACAAGCCATGGCGGACATATTGCAAGTCTACGAGTTCATACATAACTTCGGACAAACGCTAGGCTTTGGTGAGTATTGTTTTTAAAACTTGACCCCCTTATAAAACGTATTCTTAAAAAAGTACCGGCTTTAGTGCTAGATTTAAATCCTGGGCTGCGGGTTGCTCGTAAGAGTTAATAATGTCCCTGGCACGCAGGGACCTCCAGAAGGAACATAGTGTGTTTTACTCAGTAAGAGTCTGACACTCCCTCCAGCTGCACCCTCAGCGGGAGGGGTCATTTGACGATTTCCTACAAAAAAAAATGTGCTAGCTTGAAACTATATTCTTGAACAAAGTTAATGGTCTAAATCTAGTTCTAAAGCGGGTACTTTTAAAGACCATGTATTATAAAACGGGGGAGGTAAGGTAAGCAAAAAATATAGTAATTTGTTTATACAAGTCCTATTAGGTAGGGCTTTTGTATAGAAATCTGCCTAGCCTTTTCCCAAGCTATGTTGGGCTATATAGGGTTTATATTTTTCGTAGGATTTAATTAGAATTGTGTGTTTCTTTCAGACATGGACGCGATCCCCACCCTCAACACCTTCCAAATGGCGCTGCTGCCGGACTGCAGCGTCGAAGCTGAGGAGGAACTGCTGCAAGTCCTCACGCAGCTGCTCATCACTGCCATAGGTATGAGTTGTATAGCATATGTACTATACTTCTTTCGCTATAATATGATGATTTACTTGGCACAATTCAATGCAACTTAATTAATTTTAAAACTAAAGTAAAGTTAGTTTTAGATTTAAATGTTATCTTAACCTATGCCTAAACGGTGTATGTGGAGATCTAAAGGGGAGGCCTATGTTCTAGAGATGATGATGATGATGATGATGATATGCCTAAACAGGCCTTGATTATTGCATGCCTAAATGGGCTGATTGATGTACTGTACCTATTATATTATAACACCTGTATTTACTCAATCAAAGCAGTAAAGATTAAAGATTACTGTCCATACTAATTAGCCTATAATATAATGTACTTTTTAAATTTATGATATTCTAAATAAATTTTAAATAAATAAAGACTTCGAAATGGTGTCCCCATTTTATCTTTAAAATAAATCCTAATGTAAAGCTGTACGATTTCTTTGTTTAGTTGTACGCCTTATCTCAGGAAATACTAGTCCTTTTTGAATAATTATAGGCTGAAAATCTATAGGGCTGTTTTTTATGAGTAACCAAAGCAGGTGAAATTTTGTTAGACAACTAGTTAAAAAATAAACTTTAGCAAAAAATGTGATTATAAGATGAAGACACATCTTGAATATCTTGAGGAGTCCTCGACTTAGAAGTCTATCGTCAATCCGCCTTGAGCTGCCGTGGTGATTCACTCATTCCTTCTCTGTATAAGAAGAGCAGGACTGTAGTGGGAGAATAAAGACTATGAAAATTATTTCACTTGAATATTTTCTCGACATTAACCCAAAAATGACACTCAAAATTCAACCTTATTTCTTCACACATAAGTGTCACACATCAATACAGTTTTCTCTCCGCAGAGGACCCAGGCATACCCCACCCGGGTCGACACACGACACTCCTCGGCCACGCTATCAGGATGGGGGATATCAACCCCCAAAATTTGAGCGAAGTGCTCAGAATATATCTCTATGCTAACGCTACGGGCGAAGTGAAGGCTTTAACAGGTTTGTTCAATAGAATAGAAGCATTTATTCTCCATACAATATTATTTATTTAGTTTAGGAAGCTTCCAGATAGTTCTATAGATGTAAAAACATTGCTACTAACCTCTCCCGTCATAAAAGAATTGTATGTCTAGGTTTTATTTTAGAGCGGATTCGCACTCGCACGTCCGATCTTTATTTTAGGCTGAGAAAAAAATAAGAAAATTAATTAAAAAAAATTGCGACTCCCGACACAATGGCGACAAGTTCAAACTTTCTATGAAAACTGCAAAATTTTTTTATCGAATTCATTTTTTTTTTACTGTTGAAAGTTGTTCAGTTTTGACCTCCCTTCGGATGTATACGGTATTTTGTGGTAAACATGATCCTTAGCATGTTCTAGATGACCTGTAAAAATATGGTGCACTAGCATTTTTAAACCCTATCATCATCAGCCTATCGCAGTCCACTGCTGGACATAGACCTCTCCAAGTGCACGCCACCGAGATCGATTTTCGGCTTCTCGCATCCAGCTCCTGGAATATTATTATAATAATCAAACCCTATATATTGTATGTATGTATATTCCCGTAGTAAATGACTAAAAATCCAACTAACTTTGTTCCATAGTAAGCTAAAAAAAATATAATATAAATTTGTTTGAAATCAATTCAGGATTAACAGCTGAGCGAGAACGCGAGCGTCGCGTGGCCGACCACCACCAGACCGAAGCCGAGATGCAGCACACGTGCGCCAACTCCAAGAACACGGCTTATTATGAGAATTTGCACAGCAATGCTACCTATAAGCTATCCGGTAAGTTCTTAAAAAACGCTTCGTTTAACCTTTTGACCGCCACGTCAAAAAAAGAAAGACGTGCCCTCAGCGCCACGCTAAGAATTCATCTATAAATACCTACAGTATTGTTGTGAGTTTGGAATTATATCGATTGAAGCTGACTATTAAATTTTTAAGTTTAAAAGTCTGTCATGAAGTCGCGTGACCCTGTCATGCTGGGCACTTTTTGGCTTGTCATCTATACAATAATTTAAACCTTCCCTGGAAATTTTATTTGAATCGGTTCAATAGTTTTAGCGTGAAAGCGTAACAGACGGAGAGACAGAGAGAGGATTCATCATCTCCCGAGCCTTTCCCCAACTATGTTGGGGTCGGTTTCCAGTCTAACCGGATTCAGCTGAGTACCAGTGTTTTACAAGGAGCGACTGCATATCTGACCTCCTCAACCCAGTTACCCGGGCAACCCAATACCCCTTGGTTAGACTAGCGTCAGACTTACTGGCTTCTGACTACCCGTAACGACTGCCAAGGATGTTCAATGACAGTGGGTACCTACAGTTTAACGTGCCATCCGAAACACAGGATATTAAGTAAGGATTCTTCTACACATCCTATTTTTTTATTGTCCCCACAGAGGCACTTCGAGATAAATCGTTCCTCGCTCTAAGCGCGACAACCAAAGCGCGAATACTCGCGTTCATATGCGACGAGTTGCTGCAGAATAAGGCGGTGTTACGGCAAGTGGACGCCTCCCTCGAACATCTTAACCAGCTGAAGAAAGAGCGGTATCTTATGGACATGAAGATCAGGAAGTAAGTATATATATATATATAGTCATAGTGGTACATATAGTTCATCATCATCAGCCTTTTTATCGTCCCACTGCTGGGTACAGGCTTCCTCTCACACAGATATTGAGCGTTAATCACCACGCTTGCTCAATTCGTGTTGGTGGTTTCAGACTTTATAGTCAAGGTTACCTCGAGATGTTTTCCATCACCTTCAATCAGTAATTGGTGTCCAAGATACACTTACAAAGTACATAAGGTAATTTGAATCAAGCCACTACAATCCGTCCCTTAATTGATTTTCAACTTTATCGCTGAAGCATAAGTTTCAAAGTTCATTGGGAAAAGTTGACAGTAACAAAAGCTAATCAGTAGCTTTTTTTGAGGACCGACATTACATATATCATTTTTAAAATATAAATTCACCTTATTCAAACTACAATTTCACCAGGGTGCGAGTTCTCCATCAACGTAAAGTCCGCGCGGAACAAACAGAGAAGCAGCAAGCTTTAGCGCTGGAACGCATGCAGAGACTGGTGGAGGAGAGCGCTGCCAACCTCAGGACCTCGCCACAGCTGCACGAAGACGGTAAATATGGCAATATTCTCATATAGATCCAGGCTGACCCGATGCACTTCGTACTGTCTAGCAGCGCCATCTACCGGGTCCAATTGTATTTTCGAACCCTCTAGGACGGGGTTTGCGGGTCTTGTTCGCTAGAGTTACCGCGGCCCTGGCACACAAAGATCTCCAGAAGAAATAAAATTGGGGTTTAGTCAGTAAAGGTCTGACACGTCACCGCACCCACAGTGGGATCATTTGATAATTTCCCATTCGAAAAAAAAAAATCCTCCAGGCACCATTGAAATGTATGTGCAGACTCCAGAACATCAACCTACCTCAATCTGTCAAATTTCTTTAATAGATTTTCAACTTTATCGCAATATTGGAAGGTTAATATTCGATTGGCAAAATTTAACAGATTCGTGTAGGTTGACCTGCCGACATCTTTACATACAAAATTTTAACCGAGTCAGTCCAGCTGTTTAGACCACGAAATACTAAACTTAATAAATGTTACATGTTATTTCTATTTAAAAATATTTTTGTGAAGTCTAAGTGTCAGAGATAGGAGTGTAATAGGAGCGTAATTAAAACAAACAGATGCCATATAACAAAATTAAAACAGTTTTAAATAACTCTTTATTTCAATCCAACAGAAAACCAACAAACCCCAGAGAAACCAGAAACGCCGAAAAAAGACAAAGAATCCTCACCCCACCCCGAAAGCGAAACGGACAAACAGTCCGAACCATCTCCATACAAAGACACGCAACCACCTGAAAGCGACAAGGAATTATCGCCCTTAAAGGACTTGTCCAACAGTATGAAGAATAAGGAGCTATTGAACAACAATAAGGACGAATGTTCCCCGGCTGATAACTCGAAGATTGATAAGGATAGTGTGATGGGAGACTGTGATGCCATACTTAGTGATCTGGAGAGTGAGGGGACGCAGCCGGAAGAGGTTCGTATACAAATGTTTAATTAATATATAAAAAGATACGGAGAGAATTTTTCTCTCAAATAAAATAAAATATTTGGCTAACGATCTGATCTCTCACTAAATCGTTCCAAGTTTGACTTTGTTTAGTAAAGAAATAGTGTAGACACAGTAATGAAAATTCAATGAATAAATTCCCTAATTTTAGACGTTTGCGTAACCTTAAAAATATTAACATTAGGTACATTCCTTTTTAACAACATTGCTTTTTGCTATTTTGGCACAGAGAAAATGATTCATCAAAATAAAATAACATTTAGCTGATAAATTAGCACATTTAGGGCCAGTTTCACAGGTTATGGATAGCCACTATCTACCAGATAAATTACAAAAATGGAACTAAATTTGTATGAAATTATCTGCCAGATAAACTATCTGGAACTTATCAGCAACCTGTTAAACTGGCCCCTAAAACGTTAAAATAAAAGACTGCTGCCAAAACTAGGCGTTTTGGGGCCTGATTCTGTATTATGATCGTTTTCATCTGCCTAGCTTCTTCCCAAACTATGTTACAAGTCTTTATAAAAAAAATTGAATTCCCTAGGATGAAGACAAGAATCTATCGTCAGAAGAATTAGCTCGCAAGTTAGAGAAGTTACTGAAACAATCGGAGCAGCAGCTTCTTCAGCTCACTGCCGGCTCTCACGCGCTTCGAGCTACCTGCTTTGGTCAAGACAGGTGAGTTACATTACCAGTTAACACAAAAACTTTTTTTGTTATCATTATAGCAAAATTACTAATTACAAATGCGGGCGCGGGGCCTCGCCGCACACAGCTGGTCGAGCGACGACGCACGCGAAATTTGAATTTTGCTGTAATTATAAAAAAAAAATACCAAAAAAAGTTTATTCGGGAAAGTTGTTTGTAATCATGATTACAATCACGTGTTTAAATATCGGTCACTAATTACCAGTCACCCTATGTACTTATACTCGTATTATAAGTTCAAAAATACATTAATTTAAAAAAGCAGTAACATGTAGGTAAACACTATTGTAATCCCCCAAATATGTATCATGGTAGTTGACAACTGCAGGCTTAGCATGGCGATTCTATATCTATTCTATCAAGAATAGACAAAGCTCTTTCTGTCAATGTCAACATGTCTTCTGCCCGAGCATGGCGCGACCTGTCAACTCGCATATAATCACTTGTAGCCTTACGTCGATTAAAAAAAAAAAAAATCTTCAAAAAATATCAAAAGAAATCTTACGTCAATCTGTCACTTTTCTGTCCTTATGTCCAATCTCCGATAGCCAAAACTTGTTTCTACGGTTGCCATGCTAAGCCTGCTGGTCAAATTCAATACTTTTATTAAACTGTCAAAAACGGTCACTTTGGTGTGCAATTTGTATGAAAATACAAACTATGACGTCACAGATTTTTAGCTAAAATTAATTTTCTGTTAAAAATGACAAATTAAACTGACTTTATTTATTATTTAAGATGCTTTACAAAATGAATATGGTAAAGTAGTTTTTTCACCCATCGCAATTATAAAATAAACAATATTTTCATATTTTTTCTAGATATTGGCGTCGCTATTGGTCTCTTGGCAAGTGCGGTGGTATATACGTGGAAGCTATGGAGTCAGCTCAGCCCGAGATCATGGCGTACCACCAACAGCTGGAGAGCAACGCTCTGGCTGGCAACACCCCGCCTGACAGCGCAAAGAAGAAGAAGAAAGGTGAGGAAGATGAGCCTATTCCTACTATACATATTAGCTTGGAGAATTTGCACAGAATAATAAAAGAGCAACTACAAAAAAAACAAATCAACTTCATAACTATAAATGTTACGAAAGAATATTTATTGTAATGGATTCAATAATTTATCTTAAATTCATAACTTTTATAGAACTGTCAAAAACTGTTACTCTTTAAGCAATTCGTAAGAAAACACGAAGTATGACGTCACAAATCAAGCTGTATACTTATTTTATTTAAATTATCAAATTTACTTTTATTTATATACAACTTTTTTTTTCTTTCAAAACTATAAATGAAAGTTACAATATTTTATGATGCTTTACAAAATTAATATATTATCGGATTTTATTTGTGACCTAGTCTACTACCTATTTGTAGCAAATGAACTTTGAAAATGTGCTGAAAAAAAAAACAGATAATATGAACGATATATAATAATTATATGTCTTTGGTAAAAGCTGGAAAACTCTGTTTTTAGAAAAATCATGAAACCTAGATTTACAAACAAATAAAACACATAATATTATTACCACACCACACTTATTCCAAATTCCCTCACAGGTCCTCGCGAAAAGAAAGAACCAACATCCGAGCCAGAAAAACGTGACCCTGAAATGGAAGCCCAGAAGAAGGAAGAAGCTTTGAAAAGCGAGATGGAACTGAAGAGTATCAAGTCTGAGCTGAACCTCAGCGATCACACGCAGATCATCAAGTACGAACCCAATGTGAAACATGGTACCTGCAAGGTCGAAGGTACACAAATACTCAACTCTTTATTAGAATCCAGCACATCTGTCAATTTTTTTAAGCAGATTTTCAACTTTATCTCTGAAGCATATGGTTCAAAGTTGATTGAGAAAATTTTACAATTTCGGGTCGCTTGATATGCTGACGTCTCTATATGTAATAAGGTAGTAACCGGTAAAACGGTAGCGCACAGCTTGAAGAATTTGGAGAGCTATGCAGTAGCTTATTGTTATTGAAATTATAAATTGTTAATCCAACATGGCGGTTTACCCAAGATGGTGGATCAATTATTATTAATGTGTTCCTACAATATGGGCTTGAAAAAATCTTTTGGATAATAATTCATTAATTATCGGAAAAAATACACAACAAAATCTAGAAGTTCAGAATAAGGACCAATATCAGTAGTAGTAGCCATTTTAGCGTGAAAGCGTAACAAATATACTTTCGCTTTTTTAATATTAATAATCATCTACCTACTTTTTCAAATCAATATAAGTAAGAAGATAACAGAATCACCGTTGCTTAGGATGCTTATTTAAAAATGTTTTTTATTTCTGTCAACGACAGAAAATTCAACAAATCAGTTCTACATCATCAAAAAATAACTAACACATACTCTTTTCACCAGGTTCCTCAATAAAAATGGAAGAGAAATACATCCAACAGAAAAACAACGAAGAACAAGACATGCTGGATATAGAGGATTCCATCCCCACAGCATTCCTCGTGCAGAAGCCAACCCATAAACCCATGTTCGCCGCCCAAGCCGAGACGATGGATAAACCCCAAGAGATCGTCAAAGTTGAAAACGTCGTCAAAAATGAAGCCGAACATGATGAGGCAGAAGAATCGAAAGACACGCTGGTCAATAACTTGGAAGAATTAAGGAAAATGGCTGAAGCCGTCTCAATACAATTAGATGCAGCGAAAAAAGAACAGGAAATTAAAGAAGAGAAGGAGAAAGTTAAGCAAGAACCTCTAGATGCAGCGGCAGCACATTTACAACTCTACTCCAAAATGCTGGACGGAAAATGGTTCTCTATTCTAAGGCACGAGAGCTCATTTTTGAACAACATCAATGAGATTGAAAAACAAGATTTACCCGAATTCTGTGATAACGAACATACGTGTGCCGAGGTCATTTTATGTCAAGGTCATAAATGGGATGTGTCTAATAACCTTCATTTGTTAAATGACCCGAGTTTGTTCACCTTGAACAGTATGGTGACGAGCGTCCAAGTTCCGTCGAATAATATTTATGCTGACTCTAGTTTGACTATGTCGGGGCTCGACCAGGAAATCATAGACAATAGTTTTAATAAGGATGGGAGTGTACAGGAAACGGAAGCTGAAGAAGATAGTAAGGAACAGGTAAATACATAATACAAATCTATACTAATATTATAAAGCTGAAGAGTTTGTTTGTTTGTTTGTTTGTTTGAACGCGCTAATCTCCGAAACTACTGGTTCGATTTGAAAAATTCTTTCAGTGTTAGATAGCCCATTTATCGAGGAAGATAACAGATAACACAAATATTCCCTTTCTCCACAGGACAATGACCTAGAAAAAGAACTACAAGCCGACGCGCTAAAACATGACCTTCTGACTCAGAAAGCCAAAGCTAACAGTCTGACCAGCTTAGGTCTTCTGAACTTCAACGCGTTGTCAACGTACGTGACTTGCGACAGTCCGCCCCCCATACAAATGTCTGCTGAGGAGGTGGAACAGCTAGAGTACTGCAAAGTCAACGGACTGCCTAAGAAAGTTGAAGGGAAGTTTGTCCCAAGGGAATTAAGGTGAGATTTTAATACTAAGCTAGATGTTTCTCCCGAGCCTTTTCCCAACTATGTTGGGGTCGGCTTCCAGTCTAACCGGAATCAGTTGAGTACCAGTGTTTTATAAGGAGCGACTGCCTATCTGACCTCCTCAACCCAGGTACCTGTGCCCTTACTTTACCTCAGCCCTTGGTTAGACTGGCGTCAGACTTACTGGCTTCTGACTACCCGTAACGACTGCCAAGGATGTGCAATGACAGCCGGGACCTACAGTTTAACGTGCCATTCGAAACACAGTCATTGGTGTCCAAGATATACTTAGAAAGTACATACAAACATAGAAAAGTTGCATTGGTACTTGCCTGACCTGGAATCGAACCCACGTTCTCATACTTGAGAGGTTGGCTCTTTATCCACTAGGCCACGGTTTCATGGTTTTGCTGGCATTCTTAAGAAATTTCTTCGGAAGAAAAAGTAGTCTATAAACTTCCTCGATCTATGGCAGAATTCTTGCCAACCTTTAAAGATAAAACTAATTTCAGACACGGATGGTGGCGGATAACGGAGACGGATCAGCTGCGAGAGCTGATGGATTCCCTCCATCCTCGTGGGGTGAGGGAGAGGGAGTTACATGCGTCCCTCACCAGCCATCTGCCTACTGTTAATAATAAGGTAATAAAGACTTAATTATTGATAATTACTAAGAAGTATATTAGTCAAAACTAAATTTTATATTGATACAAAGAGAGCTGCAACCCATTACACATAGTTATGCATTCTTCAGGCAGTTAATTTAATCTTATAATTTTTACCAGACTGCCCCGTTGGTCTAGTGGTCGCAAGGCGCGACTGCTGTGCACGGGGTCTCGGGTTCGAATCCCGGGTCGGGCCGAAATCGCTTTGTGGGTTTTGAGAAACTTTCACAAAGCAGCCTGGAGTCTGGAAGTTGGTGATTGATTCACCCGTGCATCGGAGAGCACGTTAATGTCGGTCCTGCGCCTGATCTCTCTCCGGTCGTGTCGGATTGCCGTCCCATCGGATTATGAGAGTGAGGGAATAGTGCACCTGTGTCTGCGCGAATGCTTGTGCACTATAATATGTCCTGCGCAGCTGGCTGATCTCCATAAATGAGAACGGCCGCCGTAGCCGACAATCGGCCTGGATGCCATGATAATTTTTACCACTGGGAATAAGGCCATCTGTGGTCGAGTAGCGAAATTGACGACCTATTGCAAATAGTTTGTGCGTTTAAGCAAAATCAATCTAACGTGGTACGATTTAAAGCTTTTTTTTGACTAAAATTGGACCGACAAATCAAACGACTGTTTGATTTGTATTGTATAATAATGATTATCAAATATAGGTATATTTGTGTGAGTGTGGCGACAAAGGTTCCCGTAGTAATTTTGTTCTAATGCCATTTCCACTTAATTCTCTGTTCCGTGGTTATGCAGATTTCAAAACAAACAATAGATAAATACAAGTTGCCGATATACGGCCACGGCGGCTGTTCTCTCTAAGGAGATCAGCCAGCTGCGCAGGACATATTATAGTGCACAAGCATTTGCGCAGACAGGTTTAATCGGTCCAGACGTTCACGCGTAATGGTGTGACCAGGGGAAATAGGGATCCATTTATATGTATATCTATTATTTTGTATTGCATAAGAATATACATATAACATACTCGTATTATTAATTTATTGTCATGAAAATCTAAGAATCTGTGAGCTATAAGATATGTCGAATTATGTATAATTAGATAGAAATGCTTGCTCCACAGCTACACATAGACAAGGGCGATACTTTAGGCACAGAACTGTGCGTGTCGCACCTCGACCGCGTCATCGCGCAGAACGGCGGCTTCCCCTCCCCCGACAGCGAGCACTCTGCGCTTACGCAGCGCCGCCTCGATATGCAGCTCCTCAATATGGTGAGTGTATTGTAATAATAGTGTATAGAGTGTGAGATAGTAGTATATAGTAACAAGAAGACGGCTAGGAGTTTGGTACCCAGTACCCTATATAGGTGTAGACTGTAGTGTTAGTCTAGCCTTTTTACCGACTTCAGAAAAGGATATAAACTATGTTGGGGTCGGCTTCCAGTCTTAACCAGATGCAGCTTAGTACTTATTAGTGTTTTACGTGGAGTGACTGCCCATCTGACATCTTCAACACAGTTGCTGGGCAACCCCATACCCCTCGGTAAGACTAGTTATCATACTTACTGGTTTCTGACTACGGGTAACGCCGGTTCAAATAATAACCGGGACCCACCAATTAAACGTGCCTTCCGAAACACGGAGAAACTCGTTATGACGAGATGGTCACCGCTCACCGAACCAAGGATCAATCGCACCATGCCATACCTTGTGGTATTAGAAGATTAAATAAATAAATAAGTAAATGACAATTGAGCGAAGAAAACACACTTAGCACACACTCCCCGGCAGGTGGAACAACTAGAGGAGCGCGTGGCGGCGGCGTCGATGCAGGTGAAGGGGTGGCGGCCGGCGCGCGGCGGCGCGGACGGCCCGGCCGAGCCGGTGGCGCGCGCGCGGCACAAGCTGCAGGCGCTGGAGGCGCACATCGAGCGAAGGTACCTCAAGCCGCCCCTCGTACAAAGGTACGCTAGGTAATGTATAAATTTATATATTGACGTGACGGTAGCTCGGTGTGTTTTTGTTTGGTTCGTAGTGGTAAGGTTTTGGGTTATATTGTTTGTTTTTCTTTTTTTTAACACGGGTTTTGTATGAGATTTTTTGTTATAGTCATTACTTAATAATGACGAGTGTTGTTAGTTTAGGAATAAAATTTATAACATAAAAATGAATCGCTGAGTGAGTTGCTAAGCGCGAATCTCGAGGGCAACTGAACTGATTTCACTAATTCATTTTTAAAATATTTAAGTAAGAGGGAAAAAAATGCCTAAGAAATAAAATATCAACTCTTAAATGATAGAATTTACTGGTTCAGCCAGTTCTATTCTTATGTAGATTTTGGAAATAAATACGATCAATTTTATGTAGAGTATTAAAACGATTTTAAACCCCATAATAATAAAAAAGGTGTCTCAGTCAATTGAAGATTGTACTGAAAAGTAATTTTGTAATAATTTATTTAGTTTTGCTTTTTTAAGGTTTTATGGCTACATACTCATAGAACAAACAATTCTTACTTTTTAGGTAAATGTAAACTCATTTTCTTTAACCGAGCTTAAGTCTTACCGTCAGTCTAGATGTGGAACTTTTTTTCGTGGGAAATTATCAAATGACCCCTTCCGTTGGGGGTGCATCTGGAGGGGGTTCAGACTTTTACTGACTAAAACCCACTTTGTTCCTTCTGGAGGTTTTTGTGTGCCAAGGGCGTGGTGATTCTTGCGAAAAACCCGCAGCCCCGGCAGGCCTCGGCCATCTAGCCTTTAAACTTAATTTTTATTACATTATACGACATTTATACCTACTTATAAACGATTAAATGGTGGTGGTTTTAGCTTGCATGCATGTATTGGATGTTTTTGCTTTTCAAAATTGTTTTTTTTTTTTTAGTTAAAATTGGCAATTTTTGTTTTATTTTTCAAAATTGTGGGTTGTGTTTATAAAAATGAATTGGCAAATTTTGATTCTAATAAAAAAAAATTTTGTAATTGGTTTTGGGTCCAATGGAATGGTTAAGAAATTACATGGAATCTGACATGTTTTACCACCAATAAACAAAATTTAAATGTATAATCATCTTCACCCTGATTTTGTAACCTATCTGAGGGCACGGCAGTGCCCCAACTAATTGCATTTATTGGGCGTAATGGAAAGGTATACCTCTAAAGAAAAGTCATAAAAAAGTGGGAAATTCAGCCCATTTTTTAAGAGTATATATATTTTTATGTTTTTTCATTTTACGAATACTTTGACATCAGTTCGAATGTATAACCTCCTTTCCGTTACACCCTGTATAAAGCTTTCTGTAACTATGACAATATTTTTTATGTCTACATTTAAATTCAAAATAAATCGACACTGCGTCCGGAGAATGAGTATGTTATGATAATTATGGTATCCCTTAATTCTCACCAGTCACAACAGTAGTTCTAACGAGTTGTTCCCATCCAACAGCACATCGGAAGTGACCCTCGGCGCAGTACTGCAAGCTGAACACGGCAACGCGTCCGCTCCCTCGCCGCAGAACACCGACAGCTCTAGCGAGGGGAAAGGTAAACATTTGTAAATAATTTGTAGTTTGGTAGTGGTCTCCATTATTGTTGGAAGCTAATGTAGGTAGTGAAGGAAGTTATACTACACACATTTTTGTATAGAAAGAGATAAAGGGAGTAAAGATGAGAGAGAGGGACAGAGAGACGACGATCCCGATGGCGCAATGGTTAGCACGCCGGACTGCCGTGGCAAGGGTCCCGGGTTCGATTCCCGGCAAGGTCGACATTTGTGTGATGAGCACGCTTGTTGGCTGTGGTCTGGGTGTTATAATATGTATTTATAAATAAATATATATTACATATTATGTAATTTATCAGTTGTGTTGGCACCCATAACACAAGCTAATCAATAGCTTACCATGGGGCCAACCGACCGTGTGTGAAAAAGGTATCCCGATATGTCGGGATTTTTTTTAAATATATATATATATATATTTAAAGATAGATTGAGAGAGCGAGAGGTAGGGAGAAGGAGACATGTATAAAAAGATGAGTGAGAGAGAGACTGGGAGACGTTAATTCTCATTATTATATCTACATAACATTAATAAGCTCACTATTCTGTTATTACGATGGGAAAACGGATGACTTGACTGTAGAGAGATTTATGCATATTGCCAACTAATCTTACCATGATGGTCAACTTATCATGCTTAAAATAACTGCTATCCATCTATATACTGATCCTGGGTAGGAAAACATGTTTTTTTTAAATTGCTATGCTTATTAAAATATACGTAATATCCTACAGCAGACGGCAAAGGCATAGCTCGGGGCTTAGCAACGTGGCGCGAGGCCGTCGCCCGCTGCAACACTTCGGCACAACTGGCGATGTTGCTGCAAGCGCTGGAGGCGGCCGTCGCGTGGGACAAGAGCATCATGAAGGCGGTACGTATGAGACATGTACGTATACCCGCGGTTTGTACCCCAAAACAAAACGGTTCCCTCGTCATTAAATAAAAAGAGTATATTTATTGCTAACGTCAATGAAAACTAATTATTAAAAAAAATGGTCTTTAGGGGGTCATGGAAATATAGGGGGTCATTAGGGGTCAAATGCTGTGTTGAAGGATATGTCGCGTGGTAGAAGAGCACTACCCAAGCAACACGGGTCCCCGGTCATTAATTATTCTACGAGAATTTCAAGGCCAGTGACTTCAAATTACTCGAAAAATATAGACTTTGGGGGGTCAAATACTGGGTTGAAGGATCTGTCGCATGTGGAAAGAGGCGTCATGATAGTTGTAGGTACATACGAGACATGTTCATGGCTTTTCAGAAAAAAAAATCATTGAAAGGGGGTCTCAGTTTGGGGGGTGAATTTCATGAAATTTAGAGTGAGTACCAAGAAAAAAGACCCCCTAATTATTCAACAGTTGGCAGTAAGGGTACAGATATTGAGTTTATTCTATCTTGATTAAACTTTTAGCTTGCTTTTGCATCCTGTTGGGTATATATTTCCTCTCTTCTCACATAACATACTAACTAATAATAAAACATCGTCTGTAGAACTGTCAGTTTTGCCTGAGCGGCGACAATGAAGATCAGTTGCTGCTATGTGATGGCTGCGATAAGGGATACCATACTTACTGCTTCAAACCACGGATGGACAAGATACCTGAAGGGGATTGGTAAGTTCTTACCTGAGTGATAAGAAGGGTGTTATGCTTTTACTACTCTTAAATACGTTTTTAAGCCTATTTTTTCCTGAATATTTAAGGAAACAACAATGTTAAATAATTCAGTCGGATTGCGAACTATATTTGGGTATAAATTAAAAACTTGACTTTGTTATCAATTCTTTGTAATGTCTTGATTTTGTTATCAAATCTGTCGGGGCTGTAAGTTGTTCGCAATTTCGGCCAAAAGAGCAAAAAGCGATTTCGGCCCGACTTGGGAATCGAATCAGAGACCTCGCGCACAGCAGTTGCACTATGCGACTACCAGACCAACGAGACAGTATATTTATAGAAAGTGTTATTATATGTAGAAGTTCACTTAGGTAAGCTCGTTTAATTATATATTGTGGTGGGCAGGTACTGCTGGGAGTGCGTGAACAAGGCGCGCGGCGAGCGCGTGTGCATCGTGTGCGGCGGCGCGCACGCGCACGCGCGCACCATCCCCTGCGCGCTCTGCGCACGCGCATACCACCAGGACTGCCACTACCCGCCGCTGCTCAAGGTACACACACATTTAGTTACACGTCACGTGTGCGGCGGCGCGCACGCGCACGCGCGCACCATCCCCTGCGCGCTCTGCGCACGCGCATACCACCAGGACTGCCACTACCCGCCGCTGCTCAAGGTACACACACATTTAGTTACACGTCACGTGTGCGGCGGCGCGCACGCGCACGCGCGCACCATCCCCTGCGCGCTCTGCGCACGCGCATACCACCAGGACTGCCACTACCCGCCGCTGCTCAAGGTACACACACATTTAGTTACACGTCACGTGTGCGGCGGCGCGCACGCGCACGCGCGCACCATCCCCTGCGCGCTCTGCGCACGCGCATACCACCAGGACTGCCACTACCCGCCGCTGCTCAAGGTACACACACATTTAGTTACACGTCACGTGTGCGGCGGCGCGCACGCGCACGCGCGCACCATCCCCTGCGCGCTCTGCGCACGCGCATACCACCAGGACTGCCACTACCCGCCGCTGCTCAAGGTACACACACATTTAGTTACACGTCACGTGTGCGGCGGCGCGCACGCGCACGCGCGCACCATCCCCTGCGCGCTCTGCGCACGCGCATACCACCAGGACTGCCACTACCCGCCGCTGCTCAAGGTACACACACATTTAGTTACACGTCACGTGTGCGGCGGCGCGCACGCGCACGCGCGCACCATCCCCTGCGCGCTCTGCGCACGCGCATACCACCAGGACTGCCACTACCCGCCGCTGCTCAAGGTACACACACAATTATTTACACTTCTCCTCACATAATATCATCCATCACGACATCTTTCACGACCATCCCAGCCATTTTAAATCTAAGATCATAAATGAAGGCAAGATTGAAAATATCAAAAGTTAAAATAGGTCAATGTGTGGGTCGACATAATACACACTTCAATATATTATATTAATTTAATTAGAATTATATAGAATTATATTATATATATTTAATTAGAATATAGAATTATACAATATCTTGTAACGTAAATGTTTTATGTGAATGTTGTGCACGTCTATAATTGATGCAAACACGAGCCCATGTCTTTTTAATCAATGTCTTTTTTAAATGTGTGTGTGTTTACATTGTTGATGTGCCTTAATAATAATAAATAAACAAATAAATAATATAATTTAAAACCAGTATGGTTGTTTTTTTGTAAGTAACTACGAGAAAAGAAGGATTTTATAGTGAATTAACAAAAAAAAAAATAAGATTTTTTTTTATACTAACACAAATTATTAAAATGAAAATGATTAAAAGCAGGTCGCTTACAACTAGTCATTTTATAAATAGGAACTACTCCGCTCAAATAAGAACTATTCCGCGTACCTGGATAAAATGTAGCCTGTAAACTACCACGATAAATAGGCTATCTAAGGATAGCTGAAAGATTTTTTTCAAATCAGTACATTAACTCTAAACAAACAAACTCTCGAGCATTTTAAAATAAGTATAAATTGAAATGTAATTAATTTAATGGTTTCTCTACAGAACCCGCGCGGCAAATGGTACTGCTCCCAATGCATATCCCGAGCGCCGCCCAAGAAACCGCGGAATACAAAGAAGCGAGACGCCAAACATCGAGACCTCAACACCAGTCTAGATATAGACCAAAACATGGTGCCGAGGTATGTATATAGAGTATTTCACATGCATTGGTACTTGCCTGACCTGGAATCGAACCCGCACACTCACTTGAGAGGCCGGTGCTTTTACCACTAGGCCACAATGCTTGGCATGGTTGATTCGTGGAATGGTGACCATCTTATCATGACGACTTCCTCCGTGTTTCGGAAGGATCGTTAAATTGGTGGTAAAACTTTGAACCATATCCGTCAGTGATAAACTTGAAAATTTATTAAGGATATTTTACATATTGTAGTAGCTTAATGTGCTGGCGTTAAAGGCACGTTAAAGAGTAAGTCCCGGCTGTCATTTGGACATCTTTGGCGTTCGTTACGGGTAGTCAGAAGCCAGAAAGTCTGACAACCAGTCTTATCAATTGGTATCGTGTTGCCCAGGTAACTGGGTTGAGGAGATCAGATAGGCAGTCGTTCCCAGTAAAACACTGGTACTCAGCTGCATCCGGTGACACTGGAAGCTGACCCCAACACAGCTTGGGAAAAGGCTAGGCAGTTGGCGGATGATTCACGATAACCACAAGAGATCCTTCCCCGTGGGAGAGGAGGCCTGTGCCCAGCAGTGGGACGATAATAAAAAAAGGCTGTGATGATGATGATGATGAACCACAAGAACTTAAACAAAATACTCGTGAATATTTCCAGTCCTGCAGCGTCCGTGGCGTCCACATCCACTACGGCAGAGGAGTGCTCGGGCAGCGCCCTGCCGGCCGACAAACACGAGGACAAGCTCGACTCGCACGACGCGGAGAATGGACTCAACCATTGCACTGGTCAGTCATAAACTATTTTTTTACTTACTAGCTGTTGCCCGCGACGTCGTCCGCGTGGGCATTAGGCGATTAAAAAAAACATTCCCCCCGTACGTGATAGCGTCATAATATCTAGCCTATATGTTGACCCGCCCTCTTAGTTATATTCATGCCAAATTTGAAGCAAATCCATGCAGTATTTTTTGAGTTGATCCCGTACATACAGACAACAATTCTAAAAACTATCGATATCAATTGTAGAAGATCACACCCCAATGTTCTTGTAAAAAATTTTCAATGTACAGTTTTAACTTTTCTATGATTTTAATATATATACTTGACAGTTATATACCTAACACTTTATATAAGGTGCAATTTAAATATTGAGTCAAATTTTAACACAGCAGTCAGTGTGTTTATAAAAATCTTGGCCTATATAGTTGTTTTAGTGAGCTGTGCCTATTTCTAACAAAAATTCAAATTAATCATTTTAAAAATGGACAACAAGAATTCGGATAATGACTAGGTCTAAACTAAAAATAAAATACTTTATCTTATTCAATTTGTAAAACATCTTAAAGTAATGACTGAAAATTGTAATTTTTTTATTGATATTACCGAAATAAGTATACGACTTGATGTGAAAAATCTGTGATTTCAAAACTTGGTATTTTCATACAAGTTGCATACAAAGTAACCGTTTTTGACAGTTCTATAAAAGTAATGAATTTGACTAGTTGTCAACTACGGTATTGTTAACAAGGCTTGGCTAATATGAACGGTTAATTTAATCCCCAGGCGAGCTAGTATCAGACGAGGGTCCAGCAGAGAAGCGGCGCGCGCTGCAGTACGTGGCCGGCAACGGGGCGCTGCAGCACGCCGACACAGAACCACCTAACGACGGTACGCTCAAACATACACACATAAGCATAGACGTAAGCACATCAAGCTACTACACACTGTCAAATTTGCTGATTAGATTTTCAACTTTATCGTTGAAGCATAAGGTTCAACGTTGATTAGGAAAATTTCACAGTTTTGGGTAGCTTCACGTGCTGGCGTATCTACAATCAAATCGCTACACGTGTGTGTGTGCGTGATACATACAATATAAAGACATACGTACATAAGCACATACATTAATAAATTATTAAAAATAGAATTCGTGCAGACGCAAGCGCAACCAATTTTACTACAACTAATTACTTAAATGTATACATCGTCTTGATTTGGTTAAGCTTAAGATAACATCACTTCAATTTATCGTTTTGATGAGAAAATTATAGATTTTCAATTGATACGTCTATACGCCTTGATGTGAAAAATCTGTGACGTCACAGTTCTTGTTTTACGAGTTTTGACAGTTCAATAATAGTATTGAATCTGACTAGTTGTCAACTATAATAACGCTGTTTATGTCGTCACAGGTGAGGACCGAGACACAGAGAATGTGCCGCTGATGTCTCGCGCCAAGAAAGAGAAGAACTCCGCCAAGAAATTGCTGAAAGATCTACAGTTTTGCAAGTAAGTCTATTATATATACACGGTATATTGGTACAAGTTACTAACAAAATTAATAAAAAATTTGTAAGTCTGTCTGTTTGTCCGGGCGAAACTCTGAAACGGCTGGACCGATATTCACTGACAGCTGATGTTAAAAGGAGTAACTTAGGCTACTTTTTATCTGGGTGCAGGAATTGTTTCCTATAGTTTGATAATAAATAAAGTGGTGTGCGCCAATGACCGCAAATTACAAAGCAAGATTATCATTCATTTAAAAATATGGATTTTACTGGATTTGCTTCAAAAATCCTTTAAAAATAATGTAAAATTATCTTCTTTTTCTTTAAAATATAAGACCACTCGCTCTCTGTGCCATCATGCAAAATGTCATATCAATCCTACTACTATTATAAAGGCGAAAGTTTTTAAGTATGGATGTATGGATGTTTGTTACTCTTTCACGTAAAAACTACTGAATGGATTTGAATGAAACTTTACCACAATATAGCTTATACATCAGAATAACATAATAGGCTACTTTTTATCCGGGTATGGAAAGTACTTCCCTCAGAAAGCGGGTGAAACCGCTGGCGGAAGCTAGTATTTCATATTTTTGTTAATCGGGCTAAGGTCTTTAGAAAATACCACCTAGTCTTGATTTCGTCGTGATACCAACATTTCAGCTGCAGCATGTCTTACCGTTTTTTTTTTAATCTATAATGATAATCTTCTCTATATCCCAGGAGCCTCCTCTGTGAAATGGAGTGTCACGAGCACGCGTGGCCGTTCCTGCTGCCGGTGAACACGAAGCAGTTCCCGCAGTACAAGAAGGTCATCAAGTGCCCCATGGACCTGTCCACCATCAAGCGCAAGCTGCATGACAATATGTACGTATTTATTGTTGACACACTGTTAGGTATAGGCCTTTTGTGGTAGATATTAACATTTAATTTATCAGGGCATAAACTTTTTATTTTTTTATATACAATATATGTACTTAATTTATTTACAAAACTTTATTAATATATTTACATTAAAAAATATATATAATTAAAAAATGGCGTCAAAAATTCCTCCTCATCGCTGCTTACTCAAAAATCGAGCCTATTATGAAAACAATATAGATTAATACATTTTACATAATTATTTGCATATTTATATGTATACTTTATCTGTGGTTATGTGAAGGAAACAATAGTGCATTAGAGATATTATTCGCGATACAATTTTCAATTTATAATTACGTAATTAACGTAAATTTTCTGTTCAACAGCTACAAATGCAAAGAAGAGTTCGCTTCCGACGTCCGGCTGATATTCAGCAACTGCGAGGTTTTTAATGAAGATGACAGTCCCGTGGGCCGCGCTGGACACAACATGCGACAGTTCTTCGATGACAGATGGACGCAGATTTGATCCCAAGCCCAACAGTGGGACGAAGATTAGAACAATCTATAATACCCACTTTGTACGTATAATAGTTTTGCGCAAAGTTTTAAATGTGTTTTTTGGGACTTGTGTGAAGAAAATGCATTTTTGTGTACTTTGCGCAAAAATCTGTTAGCGCAGAAAAGTTTGCGCATTTTTTGCGCAAGATAAGATTCGTCACTAATGAAGTGGATGCTAATGAGTAGTGAATTTGAATTTAGAACAATTGTTTAAGAGCTACTTAAACACTTCTAGAAAAGTAATTTGAATTGATTTGTTCATAATAACTTTCTATTCAGAAGCGGTGAAAAGAAATTAGACCAATAATAAATATTGAAATAAGAAGAATTTTGAACAAAAAGAACAGGCAGGGAATGTGGAATAATTGACAGGAATTTGGGTCTAGATTTAGAATTCAGTCTAGACTCAAGCCACTTTATTATAAAACTTGGTAAAAAAAAAGTACCGGCTTAATAACTAGATTTAGGCCCAGTTTCACAGGTTACAGATAGCCACTATCTACTAGATAAATTCACAAATGGAACAGAATTTGTATGAAATTATCTGGCAGATAAACTATCTGGAACTTACCAGCAACCGGTGAAACTGGCGCTTAGAACATTAACTTTGTTCAACAAGATGGTTTAATAAAAGCTAGCACTAAAGACGGTACTTTTTTAGAACCACGATTTATAATAAGGAATCACTTTGTTATAAAACTTGGTTATAAAGAAGTACCGGCTTTAGCACTAGGTATGCCGCTGGTACTTTGTAAGCCCTCTTTTTATAATAAGATGGAGTTTGTAGGAATTTGAAAAGGTTATCGCTTATCAAGTGATAAAAATGGTTGTAACTATATAATTAAGTATAACAATTAGAAGGCATTACGAGTGTGCGAAAGAGACAAGAAGATGATTTTTCCATAAACAAATATTCTATATAGCATATTATGACTTACAAATTGGAAATTCCTTATGGATATTTCTAGATTATTTCATCACAATAATTTATATAAATATTTATATTATACGTGAACATATGTAGCACAGTTGGAATAGATGGCCTCTTAAGTAAACTTATTAACATGACATTTAATAATAATTAACAATGATAAAAACAATATTTGCAATACCGCGTAGGCCTACATACAAAACGCGGGCCAAAAAGCCCAAATGTAATAATACACTATATATTAAAACGCAAATTACCATTTTTACATGATACGTATTAACTAAACTATAATAATAAAAATCGATAAACCTTACAGAAATGTATCGATAAATGAGTACTTTGATATCGATAAAAGTAATTTACAATTATCGATAATAATTGATATCGATAAAAACTTACAGACATGACTACTCAATGATATCGATAACATAAAAAGTAATTTAAAATTATCGACCATCAAGACTAAAGCAACTTTCATTCCGCATTAAGAAAATTCCAACAAACAAGAAAGAAAAAAATTTTTCTAAAATGTGATATACTAAGTGTACAGAAAAACAAAAGGAAATGATATAACATTCCAACATTGACACGACACCGGATATGACGCGAGAATACTAAGAATCTCATTTTCGAAAAAAAAATTGACATTTATGTGATGAAAAAAAAAAATTCAAACGAAATAATTTTCGGCAAACAACGCACACGATACGTTGTTGGTGTATAGGAGACGTGTAAATATTAGCTCGTAAATAATTAATTTAAAAAGTATTAGAAAGATATATTTTTAAGTGATAGCTATTAGAATTTTTCAAATATTATTTTTGTAATTTGCGCTTGCAACGAAGCAGTATTTTTAAAAGATTTTCCGCATTTCTTTCGTATTAATTAATTAATGCCATGGTGTTTTATTTGCTTTTGAATATTTGGAAAAATCTATTAACTTATATTTCTCTTGACCCAGAATGCATAACATAATGTTACTTTATAATATACATATATCATAAAAATACAATTTTATAATTTCTCTATATATATTACAACACATATTTTTTGTATCTGAATTCGCAACCAAACATCGCTTCTTATAAATATTCAAAAGTAAATGCGACACCACACGGTTCATGAAAATACTCTATATAATTTTCAATTTGGTGGCCAGTTTCGTAGTCGAATCAATTGTACAATGTCATTCGTGTGTAAATTCATAGTTGTCTGTCTAAATTTGTGCATTAGGCGGAATTAGCATAGGAAGGTAGCTTATAGGGCTAATGTAGCGGACGACGAATGTATTCTATACGTGACAGTTCGCCGTGACTGTGTTGTGTATTTGTGGGGACTTCACTTGAACACGTTTTCAAATTGATAGAACCGTCAGCGATGGTCACTACTTTTGATATTGGTTGTTTTATTCCTCATGAATGCTATGATTACTAAATGTCAACAATTATTTAATAATTTTGAATTATTAAAATTGATTGATTGATTGATAAGGTTTTAACACTTGATTTTTTGTACTGATTTCTTTTCATGGTGTTTATTGATAATAATACAATATGTATGCTAATTTATTTTTTAACAAAATTGATAAACAACTTGAGTGCGGTCCCTCCAACAATTAATTGTAACAAAGTAATAATATATGAGAATGATTCAGTTTTAGAGAAGAAAGGTTTCTCTATGTGATTTTCGGTTGAACTGTGTATTTTAAAATAAAAACGTGTTTTCAATGCAGCCTTTGGTGTTATTTTAATTTTAGTTTCAACAAACATGACTTTAAGGGGAAATGTTTAATATATAGGGTGTAACAATACTAGTGCACCATATTTTTACAGGTCATCTAAAACATGTTTACCACAAAAAAAGTCATTAAAACAACAACATATTTTATTAAATTTATCATCACATTCGCCAAATTGGACGCATAAAGCCGGTCTCTATGAAGGCGATCGATCGCTGACACTTAGGTCATTCAACTTTTTTTGTGGTAAACATGATCCGTAGCATGTACTAGATGACCTGTAAAAATATGGTGCACTAGTTTTGTTACACCCTATATATGAAAACTTTTTTGTCTTTTTTCGATACAAAAGAGCTAAGATTTTTTTATAAGATAATACTGCAGCCATATTGAAACACGTTTTAAATAAATCTCGAATGCAATTTTCTCGTAACTTGATCACTGAAATAATTCGCGAAATTAAAATATAATATTAGTGTCAAATAAAAATCAATTTCATGTAGTCAAAAATATTAATTATTAAGGTTAAAATGATTATTTCAGTGATACAAGTACTTTTTTTTATTAATATTTAATTATTTCTTTTGTATTTCTCTGTATAAAAAAATCGAATACGACAGTCATTTTAGTGTTTTAGTTTTTTTTTATTATTATTATTTTCTATTTATTCTTGCATTATTTATTTCCAATTGATAATAATCGTTTTAAGCCAAAATGACATTAGGCGATTACAGGATAGTACTTATGAAGGAGCGTTTTGTCCGTTTTTCCTAAAATTTCGACATAGTGTTGTGTCGACAACACATTTTGATAAGAAACAATAGCAATAAAAGTGATTTTTAGACGTTTACGGAATATAGAATAGACATATTTTTATACACACAAATTGTTTTTTTTTTCTACCTACCTTTTTTGTGTGTTTGGTGTATTTTGTTAAGGCCATGTTACACGATTCAACTATTTGACACACAACATTATGTCGAAACAATTATTTTACTAACTACAGAGTATTTTAGCAAAAGTATTAATTTAGATAATACTTAATTCAGCTTTTTATAATTATAATTTTTACTCGTGCGTCCTACAAGCGAACGTCATAGACAGGACTTTTAAAATAAATTATTGTGTATCTAGTTTTAAATCTATGTATACTTAATCTTTGGCGGGAACACGTTTTAGTGATTTCGACTTACTGCCATCAATGATAAAGTCGGTTTTCGTGTAAAACGTGTTGTCGCGAAGAGCACGTCTCGTCCGGCGTGAGTGGAAGGTCGATTTTATGATGTTTATGTTGTGTGCATCGGTTGATTTTAATTATAAAATGGATATATAAATTATATATACGAATAAATAAATAATTTTCGAAGCACTCCGTTTTTGTTTTATTTTTTTATTGGCTCAACAAGAATTTCCCCTTCATGATCCAAAGTAGCTAAACGTTCAACTATCACCAACTAGTCCAATTAGCAAAATGCGTACACTCATAATCAGTGTCGTAAATAGGGCTGTGCTAGCGGTGTCCACTGTCCAGGCACGGGGCGCAGACCCTAGGGGTGGCGCAGAAATACGGTCCTGAATTTCGTAAAAGCCTGGTTAGAACATTTTCAAGGGCGCAGTTTTGAAAACTCGCACCGGGTGCATAAAAAGGTGGTTATAATGGAAAATAAAAGTAATTTGTAAATTATAAATACCATGCGTTTGGTCTCGGATAAAAGTTAAATTTCATAAGAATTGCTGAAGACGTTACATAAGTTACTTAACAAAGAATTACACTCAATATTTCAAAGTTCAAACTCTCAAATATAAATTACTGTTAGTACCAAAATATCGAGAGACTGGTCCTATAGAAAAATATACGAGCACTGAAGAGGAAGATTAGAGCGAGTTAGTTATAACTTTGGCCCGAAAAACATTTCTCGCCGATGTGTCGCCCTGAATATTCGCGCCAAGTAAATTCGTTGTCGATGGGACATGTTTGAAATTTTCCTCCTACCGTTGCTTATGTGGTATGAGTGTTTGCAGCAGGGTCTTAGAAGGCGCATAGCTTATATTATATGCTTCTAATTATCAGCTAGGAAGGTTACAAAAAACAACAAGTAAGCAATGTTATAATAAATGCATAAATTCTTAACGAATTGAATTTGTCCAAAAAATGTGGAACGCTTCACGATTTTGCGTGTCATCCTTGCGCAGGGGCCATGCTAATCTTCTCTGTATCGTTCCAATTTTAGTATATGTACTGCCGAAGCAAGTACGATATAAGATCTCAAAACATTAACCAGGTTCTTATCTCCAAAAGAACTTTGATAGCGCGATTTAGAACTCTATACATATCTTGTCATTTGTAAGAGAACTGATTACAGCGCCATCTTCCGATTACCCATTGTACTTAAATATAAATGTAAACCGGCCTATATTAAACTGAGCAGTTGGATTGCCGAAAGGTATGAAACACCGAATTATGATATTACGTTAATGGTTATAGCTCACAATGAACAACTAAGTAATTAACGCGACACAAATGACATATTCCACGCAGAGTGTCAGTGGGTTGTCTTAGATGCGGCCTAACATTTCTTTTTCTCGTAATTCGGAAAAAAATATCAATGTGAACTTCTACACAATAAGAAAACACAGAATTATAAACGTGTACGTACATACCCATGAATTGTAACAAGGCATAAATAAAGAATCGTATGAAAACATTAAACACTTATTTGATAACACTTACCTTGTTTCAACGGCACACCGCACTTAACGCCATCTGTGGGGTTGTCTGCGGGTTGTTCGCAAGGGTTACAACTGACAGGCACACAAAGACCTCCAGAAGGAACATAACTGGGGTTTAAGTCAGTAAAAGTCTGACACTCCCTCCAACTGCACACTCAGCGGGAGAGGTCATTTGATATAAAAAAAACACCATCACTCCTTAGTAATTTTCACTAAACGGTCTATTTGACGCCCGTACGTCATTGTAGGGATTATCTAAGAGCAGAATACTAGCGTCAGGTATTTCAGTTCGAACTGTCACTGCACTGCGCTTATAATTTATTTTAAAGGCTTTTTCTTCAGTTAATTTTCTATCATGCTTTGCGTTTCTTTCCAGTTAACCTAAAGGTGATGCAGAGATAGCATGGTAGGTGTATTCAGAAGGAGAACGGTGTTATTAGGTAATAGTATCTATATAAGGTGTAACAATACTAGTGCACCATATTTTTCCACGTCACCTAGTACATGCTAAGGCTCATGTTTACCACAAAAAAGTTGAGGAAATAACAACATATTTTAGTAAATTTATCATCACAGTTGCATAACGCCGGTCTCTATGAAGGCGTTCGGTCGTTGACCCCTTGGCCGTTAAAGTTTTTTTGTGATAAACATGATCCTTAGCATGTACTAGATGACCTGTCAAAATATAGTGCACTAGTTTTGTAACACCCTACATAAAGAAAAATTAGCCATCTTATTGTTTATCAATGTTCCCTCAGCTTTTCAAGCTTGCTCAGTCGTGTTTGAAAATGGCTAACTACGACGACGGCTCAAAAAAACCTAGAAACCTGAACAGTATAACTTATAATCACTCAATACCACGTAATTGAATATGTAGGTATGTCTGTCCAGTCATTATCTATAACGATTTAATCACAATACGACCTCTAACTTAATGATTGATGTGTTCAATGTCACCTTGATAATACTTCGAATGTTAATATAAAATTACATAACTCGTGATTTTTTTTTTGGTGTGGCGGTGGCCTAGCGGTTAAAGAGCCAACCTCTCAAGTGTGAGGGCGTGGGTTCGATTCCAGGTCGGGCAAGTACCAATGCAACTTTTCTAAGTTTGTATGTACTTTCTAAGTATATCTTGGATGGTGTCCATAACTGTGTTTCGGATGGCACGTTAAACTGCAGGTCCCGGCTGTCATTGAACATCCTCGGCAGTCGTTACGGGTATTCAGAAGCCAGTAAGTCTGACGCCAGTCTAACCAAAGGGTATTGGGTTGCCCGGGTAACTGGGTTGAGGAGGTCAGATAGGCAGTCACTCCTTGTAAAACACTGGTACTCAGCTGAATCCGGTTAGATTGGCAGCCGACCCCAACATAGTCGGGAAAAGGCTCAGGAGATGATGATGTGATTTTTTTCAAAACTGACTTCGTTTACTTTGTACAGACGCCAGCACATCGACCTACCCGAAACCTATCCAGAATCTTTTGAACCATGCTTCAACGATAAACTTGTAAAGCTATTAAGGAAATTTGACATATTGTAGTAGCTTGATGTGCTGGCGTCTGTACGATCCAATATAAAAACACAATATAACCATTTTAAATCATTTAATAAATTCATAAAATCAGAACTCAAATATTACTCTGAGACATTATTATGGCTAATTAAATAAAATTAATAAATGCATTTGATATTAAAAAAAAATGTATATCGAAAAATATTTACAAATAATTCGCTAAGAAATAAATTAAGGACGGAATCCGTTTCTTAAATACTAAAATTATTTATATTTAAAAAAAAACTTGTATCTCATTTTCATTCTTAATAAAAGCCCTTGGCAGTTATAATATTTACTAAGACAATTTTTACAAAAGTATATTATTATTATTTTTTTACTTATAATATAAATTCGTATAATTTTATTTTATATAAAATAAAACAGATATAAAAATATATCAATAAGGATTGACCATTTTAAACCTAGATAAAGCCCTTTCAAGACTGTTTTCAATTTAATTATTAATTTTAAAAAAAAAAAAAACTTGATGGGGGGGGGGGGGAGAAAATGACAATCCTTATTTTAATTTTAATCTAGTACATGGAATGATAATTGTTCAACATATTAAACGCTAAAAAACAATTCTTCCCATATTTTCCACATCTATTTGTTTTTCAGTTGTTAACAAGGACGTAAATAGAGGGGGGTTTTGGGGGTCCGTGCGGATCATTCATATCTATCTTACTTGTCCAACAAGCATTGTTTTATTTGTATATTATATCTACTCAACTGGAGTTAAGGCTCTGTTTTTGAAGACCCCTTTGTCAAAAATACAGCTACGTCCGTAATTAATATCAAGATTTTAAGTGTTTTTCATCCTGTTATTAATAAGACGAAGAAAATAATTCAAAATAATGACCATTTTGTAAAGACTATCAAAAGCACTAAGGACCAGTATCTCAGGCTACAGATAGCCACTATCTACCAGATAAATTCAAAAATGGAACAGAATTTGTATGAAATTATCTGCCAGATAAAATATCTGGAACTTATCCGTAACCTGTAAAACTGGCCTTAAGTCTTTTATTTATGTCACAATCAGAAACAATGTTCTTAAAAAACAGGTGATATCAATGTCCCAAATACTCAATAACCCTTTAACCTTTTGACCGCCACTGGCACGTATAGATGACAGGCCAAAAAGTGCTCAGCACGCGACTGTCACGAATACATGACAGACTTTTAATGTTCAAATAGTCAGTTTAAATCGATATAATTCCGAACTCACTACTATATTGTAGGTATTTATGGATGAATTCTTAGTTCGGCGCTGAGGGCATGTCTTTCTTTTATTGACGTGGCGGTACAAACGTTATTCCACTAGAACAGTAGAATCTGGTTGATCCAGTCCCGGAATTCGGAGATCCTTGTGTAGACTCCGGGCTGGTTGGGTTCCGCACATCCGATGCCCCAGGATATGATACCTCCGAGTACGAAGCGGTCGTCCCGAGATCGCCGGACCACCATGGGACCTCCACTGTCGCCTGAAACCATAGCATACATGGAGTTTTTTGACCATTCTCCTCTATAAGAACCTATTGTTAGAATGGACATGAAAATTCAATATTAAAAGGAGCTCAGGTCGGTCGATCATGAGGTTAAGCAACGCTTCGTGCGGTCGACCAGAGGATGGGTGACCATCATGTCATGACGAGTTCCTCCGTGTTTCAAAATGTACAGACGACAGCACATCACCTACTTCAATCTGTCTTTCTTTAATAGATTTTCAACCTTATCACAATATTGGAAAGTAGGTTGACCTGCTGGCATCCGTACGTTAAATTGGTGGGTCCCGGCTGTCATTTGTACATCTTTGGCGGTCGTTACGGGTAGTCAGAAGCCAGGAAGTATGATAACCAGTCTTACTAAGGGGTATGGGGTTGCCCAGGTAACTGGGTTGAGGAGGTCAGATAGGCAGTCGCTCCACGTCAGACACTGGTACTCAGTTGCAGACCGTTTGACTGGAAGCTGACCCCAACATAGCTTGGGAAAATGCTAGGCATCAATGACAGCTGGGACCCATCAATTGAGCGTGCCTTCCGAAACACGGAGAAACTCGTCATGACGAGATGTTCACTCATCCACAGACCGACCGCGCTAAGCGTTGCTTAACTTTATGATCGATTGAAAGCGACCAAAATGTAACCCTGTATAAATGGTTGTGTTGGAAGCCGTTACCTTCGCAGGAGTCAGCGCCGCCCTTGCTGCGGCCGGCGCAGATGAAGATGTTGGGGATGTGCTCGTTGTAGCCGGCCGCCTGGTACATAGCCTCGCACGCCGAGTTGTTGATGACGGGCACCTTCACCTCCTGCAGCACGCTCGGCAGCGGACCCTCTGAGGTAACACAACATTGGATTGGGTTTTAAAAGGGTTTTCCGTTTTGGAAAAATGAAGGAGAATTCTCAAAATTTTGAAGGCCTATTGTTTATAATGACGTCCAGATCAATTGTTGGCTACGGCTGTGGTTCTCTCTAAGGAGATCAGTCAGCTGCGCAGGACGTATTATAGTGCACAAGCGCAGACACAGGTGCACTCTCTATTCCCTCACTCTCATAGTCCTCAGAGACGGCAATCTGACACGACCGGAGGGACATCAGGCGCAGGACCGACATTTACGTGCTCTCCGATGCACGGATCTATCAATCACCAACTTCCAAACATCAGGATCAGGAAAGTCTCTTAAAACTCACAAAGCTATTTCGGCCCGACCCGGAAATCAAACCCGAGAACCCGTGCATAACAGTCACGGTATGAGACTACTAGGCCAAAAGAAGTACAAAGCACCTAACCATGATCCCCAAATCCTCATTTAACCAGGACTAGGACCGAAAAGAAAAAATCTCAGATTTATTTAACATTTAAATCTGTAGACCCTTTATAGCTTACCATCAAACAGTCTCCCCCAACCGGTGACGTAGGCAGTCTTGCCGACGAAGTCCTCATCATCGTCCGGCACACACACCGGCAGGATGTTCGGCTGGAACGTCACTGGCTCGTAGAACCTGAAGATATAGGAGAAGGTGGGGTATTAAAATTTATGGGCCTGCACGTTGTTCGCAAGAGTTACCGCGGCCCTGGCACCAGGGACTTCCAGAAAGAACAAAAGTAGATTTTAGTCAGTATGAGTTCCTGAAGTCTGTTTCAGTGTTTCTTTTCTAGGTACGGTAGGAAATACTGGCGATTGTTTGAACTCCATTCTCAGGAACCACAAGAACTGATTTGAAAAGTTATTTCAGTGTTACATAGCCTATTTATCGAGGAAGACTTTAAGCTACTTTTTATCCGGATGAGCGGAGTAGTCCCTACGGGACGTGGGTGATTAGTGATGATATACCTATATGTATATTTTTTAATTAAAATCACACATCCCGTAAATGTTTTGACTCTGGTGTATAAGTAGTTTTGTTCAAAACTCAAGTAACATCGCATTAAATAGTATGATATAAACTCGATGAAATAGATATAATTGTTTTGTAAATTACCACAAATTGAAGTCCATGATGAGGATCGGTCGATATGGCTTAGTTTAAGAGATGCCTTTGTCTGACGGTGGCAAAATATAAAATACGGACAAATATTATCATGATGGTGACAAAAATAAAAATAAAACTTGATGCAAAATTACAAGGATAAAAAAGTTATAACTCATTTAACAATTAAATCCATATAACTTAATCCTTTTTTGCGAGTTAACCCAATCCATTATACTTAATGGATGTTATAAAGTTGCACAAACTAACAGATGTAGTTTAAAATAACACGGTATAATGAACTTCGTAAGGTCAAGTGCATTGACGAGTGACCGACGAATCACGGGCACTAAATACTTGTTAAAAACAAAAGGGTTCTGTATGAGTTTGTTAATAAAAAACTAAGCAAAAGTTAGCAAATCTACGTAGGTACGTACACTATACACTATAAGGCGATGAAATAGGAAAGATAGTCGATAGAAAATCAATAGTAATATAATAAAGAGAAAATATTTAATTGTTTGTTTGTCTGAATTGAAGGCTTTAAAACTACTACGGAGCTCACGACTAAGTAAATGCCGCATAGATCGATCGATTATAGGGTTAATCAACGCTTGGCGTGTGTATGGGTGACCATCTTGTCATGTCAAGATCTTCCGTGTTTCGGAAGGCACGCTAATTTGGTGGGTCCCGGCTAACATTTGTACATATTTGGCAGCCGTTACGAGCAGTCAGAAGCTAGAAAGTCTGACAACCAATCTTACTAAGGAATATCGAGTTGCCCAGGTAACTGGGTTGAGGAGTTCTGACAGGCTGTCGCTCCACTTAAAACTCTGGTACTCAACTGCACCCGGTTAAGACTGGAAGCCGACCTCAACATAGCTTGGGCATTAGGCAGACGATTTTGAAAATCTATGTAAGTTAGGTACGGATTGTTTTTGTTACCTACGGAACCCTAAATTATCTCGCACCGCGTCCACTGGCGCGCTAACTGTTTTTGTAAAGACGCCATCATTTTTGAGATCAGTAGATAATCTGACATTAATAATAACTTTATTTTGTATTTGAATACTAATTAAGTATGCTATTAATTAATTAATTTGTAGACAGATATGTTTGGCACGCGGGTGTTTCTAGTAAATATTTTGATGATGATGTGTTTTGCGACATATTGCATTTTTGTTTTTTTTTGTGGTTTTTATGTTTCGCGTAGTACAGGGTTCATATTAATTTTTAAGCAGTTAACTAAGAAAGGAGCTTCTCATTTCGACATTGTAATTGTTAGCTGGAGGTTGTTCTACATTATATATGATTTTATTTTCATATAATTCAGAATGTTTTATATACGTATGGATATTATATTATATTCATCGAATGTCGCACATTTTTTGTAGAAAGTTGATCAGTTTTACGAGTACACTGACCTCCCTTCGCATGTATACTCCCTTTTCTTTACAACCTGTATATGTAACAGTTTTTTGTGTAGGGCTCTATATTTTTTGTACCCACGCCAGTATATCAAGTAAACTACAATCTATCATTTTTCTTCAATTGATTTTCAACTTTATCACTGAGGCAATATGGTTCAAAATTTATTGCGGAAATGTTTCAGTTACTGGTATTTGTATGTAGATTTTTTTTTTTGTCTTATAATATGTCACTTACCTTAGCAAAGCCAGGTCATATTCGAAGGTGGCAGGATCGAAGTGCGGATGGCTGGCGACGATCTGAACTCTTCGCTCCACGAAGCCGTATGGCTCGTCGCTCTGCGCCAGATCATGTTCTCCTAATCTCACTAGGAGTTCTGATGGTGGAACGCTGAGGAGATTTAGAAAAAAAATGCTGTTATTTATTGTTTGAACGTAATTTTTGAGCAAGTAGTTAATAATCACGACCTCTCCGTAATCTTTAAATGATGGCATCCAGGCCGATTGTCGGCTACGGCGGCCGTTCTCTTTTATAGACATCAGCCAGCTGCTCAAGACATATTATAGTGCACAAGTATTCGCGCAGACACAGGTGCACTCTCTATTCCCTCACTCTCATAGTCCGATGGGACGGCAATCCGACACGACCGGAGAGAGATCAGGCGGAGGACCGACATTTACGTGCTCTCCGATGCAAGGGTGTATCAATCACGAACTTCCAGACTTCAGGATGCTTCATGAAAGTTTCTCAAAGCGATTTCGGCCCGACCCGGGAATCGAACCCGAGACCCCGTGCATAGCAGTCGCACTACTAGACCAACGAGGCAATCTTTAAATATAATACAAGGAAACCCGCAAAATAACATAACGACATTGTACAGACAGCCAGCACATGAAGCTACTACAATCTGCCTTTCCTTAATAGATTTTCAACTTTATCGCTGAAGCGTATGGTTCAAAGTTGATTGGGAAAATTTGACAGTTTCAGGTAGCTTGATGTGCTGGCGTCTTTACCTGACCAATATATCGACTAGGTCATCATGAGGAAAAAGACCCATATAATACTATATACATACATACATACAGATATATTTGTTATATGTATTTATAATGAGGAATTGCATGTTTGTCTGAGAATGTGGTAGGTGGAGGAAATTAAGCGTATCTTGTATTTATGGTGTTGTAATAGACAATTGGTTATAATATACATACATAATGTAAGTACTAATAATCTATACCTACTAATATTATAAAGCAGAAGAATTTGTTTGATTGGTTAAACGCGCTAATCTCAGGAACTACTGGTCCGATTTAAAAAAAAACTCAGTGTTTATCTAACACTGAAAGTTTTTTTTTAGAGGAAGGCTATTTTTTATCCGGATGCGGGAAGTAATTCCCTCAGTGATGCTGGTGAAAACGCTACCGAAAGCTAGTATTAACCTTTAGATCACCAAGTCAATAAAATAAAAACATGCCCTCAGCGCCAAGTTAAGAATTCATCCACAAATACATAAAATATAGTAGTGAGTTCGGGACTATATCGCTTGAAACTAGCTTTTAATTTTAAACTTATTATGGTGGTAACGTGGTTTTTAAAAATACCGGGTTTAGTGCAAGGTTTAGGCTTAAATAAAATAAAAATAAAATCAACTTCGTTCTTGTGAAAGCTGGTACTTTTTTAGACCACGTTCTATAATAAGGGGGTTAAACTTTGTCATTTAGTCGTGACAGTGGCGTGCTGGGCACGTTTTTGCCTGTCATCTTTACGTGACGGTGGCGGTCAAAGGGTTAAATAAAACTGTTAAAATATACTCACTGTTCAACACAATGCGCGGCTGTAATCGCCCAGTTCTCGTTCAACAGTGCCGCTCCACACTTATGAAGATACGTGGAAGTCCTGTACTGCCTCAGAGAGATCTGCCAAGGCCACTGTCCGAACCCTGACTTGGTACCGCCAACAATCCTGCCTTGTGGTGCCTGCCATAGTCTACGGCCGCAAACTGCGAGCACCAATAAAGTTGAATTTAGAATCATTTTCGAATTTTATTTAAATTATTAAGTGGGATTTTTATTTTGTTTTAAGTGGGTTTTTAGTTGCGATGTTTTTTTATTTATTGGCGCGTTGCTGTTTTTTGCTATTTAATTTTTATGTATTTAATCGCGTAGTTTGAAGAATTTACTAATTAATTTAATAATTGTTCGATTTCTTCTGTTACGTATAGGTACATCTAAATTAGATTATAACTTAAGAACTCTTTTAGGGTTCGTTTCAATAGGGTTTGTTTAACTAGTGTTTGCTTTCTTTGATTTAAAATATGATTATTTCGACTTGCGAGTTGCTCTGCAATTGAAATGTTTAGAAATTTACTTTATTAACTACCAAACATTAAGTTTTCCATAAACAAGTCTTATTTTGAAGTACATGAAGTGAAACTTAGATATGATAAGATACAAAAAACAGAAATGGTATTTCAGAAACTTTTTGATCAGAATTTTTTGAATATCTTTGCACAATCTTTGGTAACTATCAACAAAAAACAGTTCGACACACTTTTTTATTAAAACTAGATTGTATTGGTCTTGTTTTTGTCCAATAAAACTTGGGAACTATTTAATAATTTTTATTTGCTCTATATATGGACATTCAAAACACTTTTATTGTTTTATTAATGCGCAATAAACTTTTCATTATTTTAAAAGTGAATATTTTAATTTATTAAAATTTTATTTTTAAATCTGTCTTTTATTTTAGTTAACAATTAAATTTCACTACAAAAATCACATTCGAATGTTCTAGAAACACTTTTGAAATTCAAAATTCGAATCACGAACGCTTAATCCAGTTCACGAATGCACACCATCCTCGTATTCCCATGACATCTTTTATTTTACATTCTCACTATTTAAAGACCTCTTTGGCATTCTGCCAGGCCAACTTTTTTACATAACTTTAAATACGAAAACAACTTAGTATTTTTCGATATTTATTTTCCAAATTTCATGTCACGCACGTTTATTTTTCAAGCACTTTTCTTTTTTTAGAAAGTCTTGCCAAGAATGACATAAAAACTTGCACTTTTTAAATAAAACACACTTCGATTTTCGAATTCGTAAAATGTTCCTTTTTTAAATGTCAATGCAAAAGCCACATTCGTCCTTGCGAACGCCTTGGCCGTGGCGTGCGGTCGCGTTGCGATCTCACTACTCTTTGTTTGAACATCGAACAGTTTTTTTTATTTTTTATTATTGTTTATACACGGGCTGTAGAACATTTTGTTGGGACTACAAAGGTCTTTAACCCGGCTGTAGCTATTTTTATATTGGTTGACGTAAAATAAAAATGAAAAGTAAGAAAATTATTGAAAGGGTTTTTCGTGTCATTGGGTAATAACATTGCTAATTACATTTTATTAATAGAGATGACCTTGTATAAGGTCCTAGAGTACAAAAATACTAGGTATGTTAATGTAAAAAAAACA
Source organism: Heliothis peltigera (assembly GCA_958496145.1). NCBI lineage: Eukaryota > Metazoa > Arthropoda > Insecta > Lepidoptera > Noctuidae > Heliothis > Heliothis peltigera. The sequence continues at coordinate 2,635,851 of OY292348.1, read as the reverse complement.
TCGATATTTATGGCATAAAAGTTCTGATACATACGTCAATGCATGTAGGTAATTGTAACGTAAAAAGACGTTTATAAAAGTCGTGGTGGCCTAGTGGTTAAAGCACCAGCCTTTCGAGTATGAGGAAAACATCTCGAGGAATCCTGGACTATAAAGTCTGAAATCACCAAACCGCATTGAGCAAGCGTGGTGATTAACGCTCAATCCTTCTCCGTGGGAGAGGAGGCCTGTGCCCAGCAGTGGGACGATAAAAAGGCTGATGACGATGATAATGAAGTAAAAAAAAAACATAATAAAGTTCGAGGCATACGTCAATACATGTAATTATAAGGACATAACGTATAAAGAAAAAAAATAAAATATTGTGAACGTAAATAAAGACAGTTAATTTTGCATCTTAACAAAAAGTAATAAGATTTAATTCGGACTGCAATTCGAATGCATTTTGTCAACTGTATACGGCGAGTAATACATTTTTATCATCAAAGTCAGTCTCGTCTAAATTCCAAAGGTTCTTATCTTAGAAAAGAATTTTGAGGACAGGAATGTGTTTTATTATTTGTTTTTGGTACGTTTTTTACCCTACTGCGCGAGGAGGAGGATTATTATTTTTTGTTATTATTTGCATTTTTAGTTTTTTAAAGGCCCTATTAGTTCTAAGCTTATAACATTTTTATCTATTATTTATGATTTATTTTGTGTTGACAATTTGACTTTTGTTGATTAAAGACGCCAGCACGTCAAACTACCCGAATTTGACAAATTTTACCAACCTTCCGGTATTGTGATAAAGTCGAAAATGTAATAAAGAAATTTGACATATTGTAGTAGCTTGATGTGCTGGCGCCTGTACTTGCAATAATTTTGAAAACCGTTTTCTGATTTCATAGAAACCACATAAATATTTTCTATACGTTTTCATTAAAGATCACAATTTTCAAGCAGAATACCTTCTTACGCTCAGTGTAATAAAACTGTAATCTCAGTTTAACTAAAGGCAATTAACAAAGTAAGCTGATCAATATGGACATGTATTTATGTAATTCTGTAATTAGGAACGCTAATCCGGCCGTCCGTGACTGTGGGGACATTTTCATTAATTAACACCATTGTTAGGAATCGTGTACATAAGGACACCATGAAGAATTTTATGTTTGAACTAATCCTATGGGTTTTGACCAAAACAACTACTTTTGAATAATGTTTTAAGTTATAGGACGTGCTTATGAAAATCAGCGAATTTGTAGCCGGAAAAATATATTTTATGATAAAATTAATATGCATTAATTTTTTTGTTTCAATGTTATAATTCATTTCTGCCGCGGCTTCGGGATAGTTTGCAAGAGTTACCGCGGCCCTGGCACACAAAGACCTCCAGAAGGAACAATAGTGGGTTCTAGTCAGTAAGAGTCTGACACTTCTGCCAGCTGCACCCACAGAGGAAGGTGTTATTTGATGATAAACCCACACAAAAATATGTCTTAGTTAATTTAGTTAGAAAAGTCACTTCATAATACTTTTCAAAATCGGTCCAGCCGTTTTTATAGTTTTAAATTGCATGTCATCGAGTTTGAAGCTACCCTGAAAATTTCAGCCTACTAGCTTATAGGAAAGTGCCTCAAAATTGAGTTGCAAAAATCCAACCGAAACGACAAATAAACAGATAAGAGAAGTGAGTGAATAAAAAAAAACGTGGGAAAAATACGAAAACTATTTTTTAAGCTTTTTTTTTTTACTTTTATTTAGGCCAGTAGGCCAGCGATTAAGCATTGCCATACAACGTGGCAATGCTGCCAGCCTTTTGGGTACACTCCCAGTGAGCAGCGATGAGGAGGAATTTTTTGGCGCAATTTATAAATAAGGGTTTTTTTACTTGTATATATTATTTTAAATATAATTGTAAATATTAAATAGTGACAGTGAACAGAAGGATTCTCTCCAAATATATAAGCTACAACAAGTAGGTAGTTAGAAAAATCTACGATGTGTTCACTAAAATCTTTATCACCATTGAACACTCGGCCTAGCGGTCGAAACAACAATGGCGTCGTATAATTAAACTGTAGTTAATAATCTTACAATTATCTAACGTCATAGCACGGGTAACTAGTACTTCCTCACTATGTTGTATTAATGAAGTTTATGATTTTCATTATTATAAGACTAGTAAAAAAGTCGTGGTGGTCTAGTGGTTAAAGAGCCAACCTCTCCAGTATGAGTGGTTCGATTTCAGGTTTCTAAGTATATCTTGGACACCAATGACTGTGTTTCGGATGGCACGTTAAACTGTAGGTCCCGGCTGTCATTGAACATCCTTGGCAGTCGTTACGGGGTAGTCAGAAGCCAATAAGTCTGATGCCAGTCTAACCAAGGGGTATTGGGTTGCCCGGGTTACTGGGTTCAAGAGGCCAGACAGGCAGTCGCTCCTTGTAAAACACTAGTACTCAGCTAAATCCGGTTAGACTGGAAGCCGACCCTAACATAGTTGGGAAAAGGCTCGGGAGATGAAACACAGTCAGTGGTGTCCAAGATATACTAGAAAGTACATACAAACTTAGAAAAGTTGCATTGGTACTTGCCTGACCTGGAATCGAACCCACGCCTTCACACTTGAGAGGCTGGCTCTTTAACCACTAGGCCACCACGACTCCACTAGGCCACACTATCTGTCAATATCTTGAAATCAATTTAATTGAACTTGCATACATGTTCGCATAAGTTCGAATTTGAACCGAGTTTTAGAATGCCAATCAAGGAACTCGAAGTTTAGAATGCAGGCTTACAGAATCACCCTGCTGGTACTATGAGTGCGGAAACCACAAATCACTATTAAAAGTAAATCGAGGCCAATTTTCTAATTTAGTTTGATTGTTTAAGTATAGTTCATTTGTATTGTACTTGATTTATTTGTTTTAACAATGAAAGGAAGATTGCAGTGGTAATGTGATTGATATTTTTATGGTGACAAGTTCGTGCAGTTTTGATGTTGGATATTTTTTTATTCAAATGATTTTTTTTTTGCTATTTGTGGTGCGCAACCAAAAAAAGCCGTTGTTGTTTTATTGAAATTATAATTATAACTTATACTGGTATTATTTGGAAGGTTTTCGGTAAGCTTTAAAATAATAGGCAGGATGACAAGGATTAAAAAAAGAGTGTTTCTAATCACTTCGCCTTTTAGATTAACAAAATTTATTGGACACGTTGCTTTTTTTTATTTTAACTGAGTTAATAGTAGGATTTATCGTAAGTAAAGATCGGAAGTGGGGGCTTGTGATGTCATAATCAAATAAAATAAATATATTTTTTTGTCATTAGTACATAGTTTGTGGGGGAAAAGTAAAAACCTTCGCAATATTTTAAGCTCAACTAAAAGACACATATAGGTCTAATTTGTTTCGTAATTTTAATTATTTAATAATACTTTTTACCCACATTTTTTTTTATTGTATTTTGTATTATTATTTCACTTTATGTTTATATTAGGTAAGTAAATATAAACTTAATATTTTCATAATTTCTCTGTATTATAGGAAATAGGAAGAAAACTTACCATTTTTATAATCAGACATGTTGATCGCTTCTGTCGTCGTTTCAGGTAAAAGAGTAGTTGTTGGAACGGCTGCCTCTGCAAAATAAAGAAATTCAATCAAATTTTATCAAAATATACCAACCCGCATTGAGCAAGCGTGGTGATTAACGCTCAATCCCTTTTGGTGTGAGAGGAGACCTGTGCCCAGCAGTGGGACGATAAAAAGGCTCATGATGAGGATGATGAAATTAATATAACTTGTATATTTATCTCAAATTAAAATATGGAAGTTGACGATAGCAATCACCTATATGTTAGGTAGTACTACAGTTCGTACGAAATATCTTAAATTCTGACGTGAGCCATTTTTTACATCGAATGGGGGTTCGATCCCCCTGTGGGTGCAGCTGAAGGGAGACTCTTACTGACTAAAACCCACTTTAACTAAATACTACGATGCTACATATTACGATGAACGAGTCTATTCAATATCTGATCATAATATGAATCAAAATTTCTTAGTGAAGTGAGTGAAGAGTGGGCGTTTATTAACTGTCTTTTGTTTTGACATTCGAAAAGTTCCAATTTATCAGTCTAATTTCAATAAATAAGTTTGAGTGGCTTTCACGTTTACTTATTAACTGATTTATATAAAAACTGTGCAGTTCACCTGCGTCCCAAAAGACCATATACTACTTTTATCTGGTACGGGACGTGCTCGTCCAAATAATGCAAAGGTCCTATCGGGCTAAGAGAGTGAGGAATAGAGAGTGCACCTGTGTCTACGCAAATGCTTCTGCACTATAATATATCCTGCGTAGGTGGCTAATCTCTTCAGACAGAACAACCACCATGGCCGACAATCAGCATGGACGCTGATATTATTAAAGCAAGGGAACATTATATAGATTACTCACCAGCGGGTTTTACAGATTCTGTGGTGCTAGAACTGGTTCCATTTTTATCACTCTCAGTAACATTTTCCGAAGAAACTGAACTGAAAGTCGTAAGCCCAACGCTGGAAGTCGAAGTCGGCACTGTTGGTGACAACGTCACGTTTACAACAAACTCTATCGGTTGTTGTGTTGTTGATGATGATGTTGGTGGAGGTTCAGTTGTTGATGTAATTGTTGTTGACGAAACTGTTGGTGGAATTGTAGGTGCTGGTGCAGCTGTTGTTGGCTGTGTTTCTGGTGGAGGCGCTTCAGTTGTTGTAGTTGTAGTTGTTGTGGATATTGTTGTTGGAGTTGCAATTGTTGTTGTGGTCGTTGTTACAGTTGTTGATGATAATGTTGTTGTAGATGTGGGTTCAGTTTTTGGTGGGACCGTTGATATTAGTACCCAGCCTTCTGTGGGCCATTTATCTGAAAATGGTAAAGTTATCGTTAGTATAGTTTGGTGTGAATTATATTCATAGTTATGACTTCAAATGGTATTTTATTGGGTTATGTATGAACACAATGTGACTTTGTGATGTCATTGTCATACACTTGACAATGATTGCCAATTTTCAACCTTATGAATCAAAAAACAAAGGTTATAACGATATTAAGGAAATATGTTATAATAAACAGTATCCTTCAACTTCTCGAATTAAGAGCGCTTATACCGAAAGTTGGCAACGTCGCAAATAGCTGTCAAAAATTTACACCTACTTGATTAATTTGTCTATTTACTATATGAAAATGAGAAATATGGCTCTATAGTGCACTAAAACATTGAGCAGGAATTGTAATTAAAACAAGTTTCGAAAGTTTCCAACTACGTTTTTTACAATTCGGTGTTACGATATTAATTATTGCATTCCCTATTATTATTTTAAGTGCACTATAGAGCCATAATTCTTATTTTCATATAGTAAATTGGATAAATTAATTAAAAGGTGTAAATATTTGACAGCTACATATGTATTTGCGACGTTGCCTACTTTCGGCATAAGCGCTCTTAAGCAGCTTAAACTAATATTATTTATTTTGCTGACTGTAACGCTACCACGACCCCTACCACGTTCTAAATTCCCTTACATTTTGACAATTGTCACGATTCTCGTGATAGCAGTAAGTAGAACGCGATGGTCACGGCATGTTCGTTCGTGATCGACGCTCAATTGAGTACCGTTCGCAGTTCTTTGGAGTTAAGCCAAGAAGGTTTACAATAGTATGGGAAATGGCAAATATAGGTGAAAAGGTAGCTAGACACGGAGACTAGAGAGATAGATAGATAACACTCTTTATTATGAACACCATTTTAAATAACAAAGAAAACTTAACATTAAAAGGTAATAGTGACACAATGGGCGGTCTTACAGACAACCTTTGGATGGATTTAGATTCTAGTTGCAACTAGATGTTTGATTGACAAGATTGTATTGGTTAATTGAAGGCTTCTCCACTCCGCTTCGCTTTGGTGCATACCCAGACTCCTATAGACCCTTATCACGACTCTAAAGCTTAACTATTACTGCCTTAGTCCAGTAGTCTCATTTGACTGCTGAGCTGCTAAAGTCTCGGGTTCGACTCAAAATCTGGACCGAAATTGCTGGGGGTCTTAAAAATATTTCACAAAGCAGCCCAGAGACTAGAAGTTGGAGATACACAGGTGATTACCGTCCCATCGGAATTGAGAGTGCACATGTGCACAAATTCACTATAGTATGTATGTCCTGCGTAACTGGTGGACATCATCAGACAGAACTGCCGCCATAGCCGACAATCAGCTTAGAACCAGTAACAGCCCCCGAAATCTAGCCCACGACCAACGTCTCTGAATAGGATTTAAAAATACAACTAAGATACTCGCACTCAACAATCGGACTCACGGTTGCTACCAACAAATAAGAGATGACTATAAAATTCAATGAACTGACATGGGCATAAGAAAGTGAGCACTCTAGATCAACGATACGACTTTGACCCTAGCGCGCTCGTGTGCGCCCCACATACGTGGCTAGCTTGCTAAGCAGCCACGTTGGAGTGAGGAAATGACGGTCACTGATCTGCTATGGTCGTAATGAGGGCAGAAGAACTGAAAGACTGGTGCAGTCAAAGACAAAATGTATTTTAAGGTAGACTAAAATGGGAAAAAATTGCGTCAGAGATTTCGTAGGACAGCACCCTTAAAAACGTCCCTGGTTATATGTTGAATTATTCTAAATCTATCAAATACATAAATATTCAGGCATCGTAGAATACGGGTGGGCTTACTTTGCATCAATCGATAACAAATGCAGACTCCAAACTACTCATACTTTCATCTTCCTAATATTCATAACTTTTATACGAAAAATGAGGTCATACATATGTATACGCCTTCGAACTAAAACACCCGGACTGATGAAGATAAATCGAATGATTTGATGACCTGTAATGAATTGATGAAGAAGATAACCTGTATCTTACTTGTTTATGCCTATAAAAAAGCCACTTCTCAATAATTTAAAGTACTTAAGTACAAAGTATCAATAAAGTCATATCAAACATTAAAGATAAACAATGTGAGCCGGGAAGGTGACATTATCATCATTGACGAAGATCAATACTTTACAAAAAATGCTATTAGTAGCTAACTCTGACAACGTTTTATGAGACTTGCAATTTTTTTGGTGAGTTGTTATAAGAATTAGTTGAATTAACTCCGATGATTCTACAAATACCATGATAATTCAGTTCTGCTAACAAAAGGATTACGATACGATTTTTTTCCGGCATTTTTTAACCTAATCCTGATGAGATAAGTTCAGACGACGAGATACTTCAAACCTCAAAGTTCCAACTGACAACAAACTTTTTGAGCATGTCAAATCATGAAATGACTGGAGGGAGTGTCGGACTTTTACTGACTGAAACTGAAACCCACTTTTGTTGCTTTTTTTATGCCAGGGCCGTCGTAACTCTTGCGAACAATCCCGCAACCCTGGCAGGAACTGACAACAACCTGACGTGAAAGCCTGACACTCTTTGTTTAGCGGAACCTGTGTACGAGTATGCAAATGAAATAAAGAGTAGCAAAAGAACGGAGATACGACACGTTCCGTAACACGCAATCAGTCAAAAAAAATTGAAGCGTGATCATACATAGAAAAAGATCAAAGAGTCTGAAATTTGAGATCACGCAGGAATAAGCTAAAGAAAGAAATCGTTTGATCAGCAGTGGTAAAATAAATAGGACAGTGATCAATAAACTAAATTGTAAATTGTAACAAGTACATGAATGAGCAAACAAACAAAAGTACACATCAAACAAGTATAATGTACTATTGGTCAATGAACTGGTAGACAGGCCAGCGTAGGTGACAAACATGAGTGCCAAAAACAACATGGCTTCAATTTCATGCGGTATTTTAATGACGTCACATTAGGAGATGTCATTGATAAACAGTACTGAGTCTTGGAATAATTAATTTTGGAATAGAAATGGACGACGAGCAGTAACCTAAGTTTTAGGTAGTATTACTACAAGTTTATCTAGTCTATCTTTGCAATTCTGAAGTTTTGACGCCTCACGCTCAGTAGTGTTTGGTTTTAAAAGACAATAGAGGCCATTTTCGACATCTCGAATCTATACAATGCAATGTACAGACGCCAGCACATCAGGTTACTACAATCTATCAAATTTCCTTAATAGATTTTCAACTTTATCGCTGAAGCATAAAGTTCAAAGTTGATTAGAAAAATTTGACAGTTTCGGGTAGCCTGATGTGCTGCCGTCTGTACATAACTGAAAAGCGGAGTGGAGCCCCTTTTAAAGGCCACTCTACACTCGAAGGTGCCAAGACTTCGTGGTGTAAAAACTTACGACTCCATTTGCAATGAGTCGCAGTAGCTTGATAGTGAAGTTTACCTATTGAGTTGAGTTTAACGAAGACCGACAAATGCTTAACAGCTGATTGGACAGGTCCGTTCAAACTTGTATGACACTTTCTTCAAAAGGTCATTTCAGACACAAGCCTACATTGCTCATCCATACTTAAGTATGTAATCTCTTTTTATGCCTGGACTCTAAAAGAGACTGTGACCCTTGAGTTTGTTTCGGCGTTTCTTCTCAAGGTAGTCAGTTAGGAAGGTTCTTTCTTTAAAAAATGTGTTGACGTGTAAAAGTGTTGATTTCAACCTATTTGCAAAATAAATATCATTAATTTATCATTTATGCCGCGGGTAAAAAACTGAGAAGAATACCTATGCTAAACGACTTCAAACTTAGCATTCGCGACCTGTCGCGGCTTACCTCTACCAAAATACCTCATAAGCTAAATTTTATGTGTATGTATCTAATATACATTGATAAAACGAAACTGATTTAAGATAAGGTGGACAGAATAACGAACGAACACTACGAACTTTTGTTATTTATGAGATCAACCGCTCTTTGTGAGAATAGAGTAAGGTTTTTGCTATGCTATTGATATGCCACACTCATCTTTAAAAAAACATAGCTATTTCTTTTTTTTACAAGATTTCTTTTATAGAATAAATAATGTTGTACCAACACTAAACTGCTCTCTTGATTATGAGTCATCCAAAATAAAGCTTACTTTAAGAGCTTCAAAATATTCAACTTAGCTATGATCAGAACCATGATTATACCCAAAACATCTATATATCTATATCTGACACATGGTTAAGAAGATTTCAATAATAATTAAATCAACAAGATCGACAAGAAAATCATCGATACATATACTTAGACCCCTAAATCATCTATCTTAATAAAATAAAAGTGTAAACTTACCATCCGATTCAGTGATCTTCTCAGGCTCTTTCGTAACAACTTCTTCAAGAGTCGTCAACGTTTCAACTTTAGTTGGTTCCGTAGATACTGAAACAACTGCTGGTGACGTCGGGACCTCAGTTTCAGTCACCAACTGTCCTGCTTCTGTTGTAGAAACCAATTCGGGTGCTTCAGTAACTTGTATAGTAGTTTCTTTAACAGCTTCCGTAGCTGTAGTTTCAATAGTTTCTTCAGAAATTGTTGTTTTGTCAATCACTTTCTCTGTTTGAATGTCTATAGGCGATGGTTCTGTTATTTTCTCAACTTCAGTAACAGGGTTTGTTTGTTCGATCGTTTTTTCTGTTACTGTTGTTGGGATTGTTGTTGTTGGGGGAGGTTGTTCTGTTGTTGTCGTCGTTGTTGTTGTTGTTGTAGGTTCAACAGTTGTTGAAGATGCAACTGTTGTGTTGATATATGTGATGGAAACTGATGATGGGCGCGTGAATATTGGCTTTGAGCTGGTTGATTGAGGTAGTATGGTTATGTTAAGTCTAGGAGGAATAGGCAATGGTTTTTTTGTTGCAGGTCGTTTAGATGGAGGCCTGTATGGAGGTTTTCTAGTAGTATTGTAAACGGGCTTCACAGGTCTTGGCTTATACGTAGATAAAGTGTATTGAGGTCTTGTATGGTTATAAGGCTTTTGGGAAGAAGGCCTAAATGTCGGCCTCGAAGGCTTACGAGTAGGTTTTGGTTTTACAGTCGTTGTTGTTATTTTCGATACTTCATCATGTTCTGCTTGAGGTTTTTCTGTTACGGCATTGTTCTCGCCTGAAACTGTTTGGAAAGTCGACAGTTTCATTGGCAATTCAGTAACTGGTGCTTCAGTGATCTTACTTTCAGCTTTCATAGTAGTTTCTACTATTGCTGACGTAGTAAACTTAGTATCATCGTTTACAATTTTATTATCAATAGTCGATTGTTCATCGGATTTCGTTTCCAGATCCGCAGCCTCCGTTCTATCGAGAACTGTTTCAGACTTTTCCGTAACAGTAGTTTCAACCTTCTCAGTCGTCGTTGTCGTAGTCTTTTTAGAAGGAAATATATCTGGAATTTTACTGACTGTCGTCTGAATTTTGTCTTCAATTTGAGGATGTACGAAGTTAGCGCTGTCTATAGAATTATCTTCAATGTTATTGCCTATGATTTGTGGTAGTATTGTTTTGTCGGGTATTTGACAGCAGGAGCCAAAGTAGAATCTGTCTATGCAGGTCCCTAGATGGGACCCATTGGCTTTGAGGCAATCTATGGCGAACATACACAGGCCTTCTTGTCCAGACCTCCTTGATATGCACGGCAAGTGTCTTATATTCCTAGCTAGTGGCACTGGACCTGGAAAGAGTGAAACAAATAGGTTAATACTTTGTTGAAGAAATGAAATTTTTATAGTATGGAAATAATTGTTTAATAAAAATGTATTTTTTTGCAGATGATTGAAAAATGTAGAGGAGCTTTTGTTTTTTTAATGTCTTTAAAGTACGATTTCATGGTAGAAATCTTTATAATGATAGAAATCAAATAAATATAATTCAATTACGGAGTAAAAAACACTCAGAAAGTGGAACATTCGAGAAAAACCTGCATGCGGTAGTTGATATTTCATTTGCATAATCTTATACATATAGTGGGGCCCGAGCAATGATCTCGTGAAGTTCACATACTTTTTACACACAATATTAATCATCAGCTGTTGTTTGTCTGTTTTCATGATTAATTATCCTACATCTTAAACTACTGAACCGGTTCTAACGTCTGCTTCTGACTGGATTTGTTTTAGACTTAGTAGGATAGAATGATTTTCATAAAGAATTTTAATCACTACCATTAAGAGCCCTAGGTTAGTTTGAGGCAAAATTCCGCCAAAATGGTTCGCGAACAAAAGTTTGTACGCGTTGGCGCGAATCGACTGATCGATGGCGTCGATCGATAGGTCTAGTAACAACCTTGTTTCTACCAAGGTCATCATCATCTCCCGAGCCTTTTCCCAACTATGTAGTGGTCGGCTTCCAATCTAACCGGTTTCGGCTGAGTACCAGTGTTTTACAAGGAGCGACTGCCTATCTGACCTCCTCAACCCAGTTACCTGGGCAACCCAATACCCCTTGGTTAGACTGGCGTCAGACTTACTGGCTTCTGACTACCCGTAACGACTGCCAAGGATGTTCAATGACAGCTGGGACCTACAGTTTAACGTGCCATCCGAAACACAGTCATTGGTGTCCAAGATATACTTAGAAAGTACATACAAACTTAGAAAAGTTGCATTGGTACTTGCCAGACCTGGAATCGAACCCACGCCTTCACACTTGAGAGGTTGGCTCTTTAACCACTAGGTCACCACGACTGTTTCTACCAAGGTCCTCGTCAAGAATATCATTCATAGAAACACGTTACCACAGCTTAGTCTAGTATCTTCAAAAATACTTAGTTTTCTACTGTTATGTTAATATCGTGTGTCATTTGAAACAAAAATGTTATATTGGCTAGCAGAGTCAAGTAAATCGTGTCTCTATTATTTTATTTATTGCTGTAGTTAGTTACCCATTTGTATTCAATGACATTGTTATAAAAAACTTTGTTTTTCAAACTTATTTTAGAGGTCAACTTTACATTAATACATAACCAAGCTATGATTTATCTCAAAATCCGTGAATAGATTTTTTTTCCTGATTAATAGAAGACATTTTAGGAAATCGTATAAAAAATGTCTTTCTATACGACATTATCTGCGGCATATCATGGGCATGTAATGCGGAGGAATGAGGATCATGTTATGAGGAAGATTTTGAGCATGAACTTGGATGGATACAGAGGAAGGGTTACGACCAAAGAAACGATGGATGAATTGTGTGAAAGTCGATATGGCTAGAAAGAACGTTACTTGTGAGATGACGGCAGATAGAAGAGTGTGGAAGAAGAATATGCTGCGCCGACCACAAATATATATGTATATTGGAACACCTTTTTCACACACGGTCGGTTAGCCCCATAGTAAGCTATTGATTAGCTTGTGTTATGGGTGCTAACACAACTGATAAACTACATATACTTTACACATACATATATTTATAAATACATATAACACCAAGACCACAGCCAACAATCATGCTCATCACACAAATGTTGACCATGCCGGGAATCGAACCCGGGACCCTTAGCTCGGCAGTCCGGCGTGGTAACCATTGCGCCATCGGGGTCGTCAAATACAATTTGAGTTGAGGGCAGGAGGATAATGATGATACTAGGCGGAAGGCCTAGCTTACAACGACAGTCTTGAAGGCTTTCGTGTATTAAGCCAGACTGTGATCATGACATTGAACCGCCTACAAGGCAAAGCATGACAAATTGAATGTTGTTAAACCCAAAGTTATAAGAAATAACTTAAAGTTCTTATTACGTGAACAAACAAACATACATGCATACATGCGTACAGATATCCTTACAAACTTCCCATTATTATATATCCGACAAGTTAATTCATTGGATTCTATAGTCGTAATATTTTAGATAATTATTATTAACAGGCAAGTACCAATGCAACTTTTCTAGGTTTATATATATGTACTTTCTGAGTATATCTTGGATACCAATGACTGTGTTTCGGATGGCACGTTAAACTGTAGGTCCCGGCTGTCATTGAATATCCTTGGCAGTCATTACGGGTAGTCAGAAGCCAGTAAGTCTGACGCCAGTCTAACCAAGGGGTATTGGGTTGCCCGGGTAATTGGGTTGAGGAGGTCAGATAGGCAGTCGCTCCTTGTGAAACACATGTATCAGCTGAATCCGGTTAGACTGGAAGCCGACCCCAACATAGCTGGTAAAAGGCTCGGGAGATGATGATGAATTACTCATAGCTTTAAGAACTATATATATCACCTGTTAACCTTGTAGAAAGCTAACAGAGGATATGAATAATATCAATGATCTACAGATCTTGTCGTCGATCATTGCAGCGACCTCTATGTTTGTTTCAAGCTAGTACCTACTACAATTGAAAGCTGTTAGAGTTAGTAGTAATGTTAAAATTCGTTAGATGGCATTATCATAACAAATAACGTAGAGAATATTAAGAAAATCAAAGCTGAGCGTTAATGAGCTTGCAATTAACAGTTAACTGCTGAAAATAACTGTTGTTTATTAACTATTAGATCTATAATGATATTATAAAGATGAAGAGTTTGTTTGTATGTATGCATTTATGGTTAAACACGTTAATTTCAGGACTCTACTGACTACTGGACCGATATGAAAAATTCTTTCAATGTTACATACGCCCTTTACCTAAGAAGTCTACTTTTTTATCCGGGTGCGCGGAGTAGAACCCACTGGACCCGGGTAAAACTGGCTGGCGGACGCAGGCATCTATATTAATAAATATAGCTTAAGATATTTTTGGTACGTATTTTTGTTTGCTTGATTGAGCTAATCTCACGAATTAGGTTAGACTAGCTTCCAAACGAAAAAAATAGCTTGTTTATCTACGTTATCAAAGTAAAAAGATCTTTGGCAGCAAATGTTTTTTTGTTAATCTTAGGTTCTGTTTCACCACCTACGAATAAGTTCCAGTTAGTTTATTTATTCGGTAGATAGTGGCTATACGGATTCAGAGATTGTGAAACTGGCCCTTAGGATCATCTTTCTATAAATAACGATTTCTTCAACCAGTATTTTTTTGTTAATCCAAATGTAGTGTACACATATAATTTGACAAAGTGTCGGTCCGTGTACAGCAACAGCGGTACTGACCATAGAATCGTATAACGGGTTAACTACTAATTTGAACGACAGGTTAAACTCCAAAAACGAGTTTGTTGATATTGTCAGTAGGCAGATAAGTGACAGAAGTTCTAGTGTATTTGGTCTTCGTAATTTCATCATCATCTCACGAGCCTTTTTCCCAACTATATTGGGGTCAGCTTCCAGTCGTAATTTCATATTATTGTTATTTAATTATTTAATAGAGTTTATACGAATTTTATTATTCTTGCGTTATCATTCGTAATTTATTATTTTTTTCAGGATATTTTCAACAAGAACTAAAATTGATTTATATACTTTCAATATAATTTAAAATTTGTGATTAACACATTTAATGAGACAGTGATGTGCAGGGTTTCTTAATTACCCTTACTTGGTAGTCACATTCAGTCCACCCGTGACCACGGTCGGTGTAATTCGGCCGAAACGTCGGGAGAAATAGAGGTAGCGTACATGCCAAAACTTTTCATTGCGTGTAAGACCCATGTGTTGTGTATAATATGAAGCTAGATTTCTATATAAATAAAAATAAATGCATGTTGTGTATAAATTGAGATGAATAAACAATAAGTAAACCTTATAACTGAAACCCATTTTAACATTGACGCTAACTACACATAAAATTCTTTATCTATTAGCCAATTAAAAAATAGGTTAATCTAGGAAAGTATACAAGCAAGTACAGGCGCCAATAAGTACATTACCTCCTTATGTTAGGTCAAAACTTGATTCAAAGCACACACTTAAAGCAAGCTTGCAATAAGAATACTAACACAGTACAGAATTTAAATACGAGTCAATTACCACATAGACGGAGTTTACTAAACAGTGGTAAAGTGGACATTCCATGGAATGGCTGTCTACAGAAAATTAAGTGATAGTTTTGTACGTAATTGCTATGGGCATGTAATGCGGAGGAATGAGGATCATGCTGTGAGGAAGGTCTTGAACATGAATGTAGAAGGATATAGAGGAAGGGGACGACCAAAGAAACGATGGATAGATTGAGTGAAAGTTGATATGGCTACAAAGAATGTAACTTGTGAGATGACGGCAGATAGAAGAGCATGGAAGACAAAAACATGTTGGCCGACCCCAAATAAAACTTGGGATAAGGGCAGGAGAATGATGATAAGTTTTGTACGTAATTTATCATCCAAAACTACGTGACAATTTGAAACGAAAACCTTTAACCTTTTGAACACCACAGTCACGTATAGTTGACAACCCAAAAAGTGCCCAGCACGCCACGGTCACGAAGACATGACAGACTTTTAAAGTTATTAATTAATAGACAGTTCTCACTACTATATTGTAGGTATTTATGGATGAATTCTTAGCTTGGCGCTGATTTCACGTCTTTCTTTCTTGGACGTGGCACAAGATATTAGCAAAGTTGTAGGACAGACCAAGTTTAAATACCTGATTGGTAAAGTACAGACGCCAGCACATGCCAAGCTACCCGAAACTGTCAAATATTCCCAATCAATTTTAACCATTATGTTTCAGCGATAAAGTTGAAAATCTATTAAGGAAATATGATTGTAGTAGCTCCAAGAAAAAATACATCTGGGCGAATGCTTGTGCACTATAATATGTCCTGCGTAGTTGGCTGATCTCCTTCAATGAGAACTGCCGCTGTAGCCGATAATCGGCCTGGACGCCATCATTTTGAACATCACAAACAATTCCAGAAAGCTCATAAAGAATCTCCTTACTTAAAAAAAACTTTTTCATATATCTCATTTCCTCAAATTGTACGGAATGGTTCTTCTGCGATTGGCCTGCGCAGTGACACTTCATATTCACGTCACACCACCACAGAGTACCGTTTACAAACCAGTCACTGTGGCACTCCTGACATACTTATAATTGATATAAGATAACCTACTAGTATTTTTGTAGATTTATACTAGCTGTTACCCGCGACGTCGTCCGCGTGGGCATTAGGTGATTAAATATCCCCCCCCCCCCCATACGTGATAACGTGATAATATGTATCCTATATGTTGACCCGACCTTTTAGTTATGCCAAATTTGAAGCAAATCCATGCAGTACTTTTTACGATTAGCCTGGACAAACATACAGACAAAGAGACAAAAAATCTAAAAACTATATTCTTGCCTTCAATATACATCACGCCCCAATTTTTTTTTTTTTTTTTTTAATATTCAATGTACTGTTTTGACTTTTCTACGATTTATTTGTATGTCTTTAGTACTACTTTTATCTTATTTGGAGGAGCTCGTGGCTAAGGAAAAGCCGCACGGGTTGACCGATAACAAGGTTAAGCAACGCTTGGCGCGATCGGTCCGTGGATGGGTGACCATCTTGTCATGACGAGTTTCTCCGTTTTTCGGAAGGCACGTTAATATGGTGGGACCCGGCTGTCATTTGTACATCTTTGGTAGTCGTTACGGGTAGTCAGATGTCAGAAAGCCTGACAACTAGTCTTAGCAAGGGTATTGGGTTGCCCAGGTAACTGGGTTGAGGAGGTCAGACAGGCAGTCGCTCCACGTAAAACACTGGTACTCAAATGCATCTATTGTTCACGAATCCACAAGAAGAAAAATATTCAGACTAATCGAAGCCTTTACTCTTATATAAAGCAGTTTAAAGTTTTTTCTTATGAATCAGAAATGAATGAATGTTTTTATGTAACGCACATAATACGAAACGGCTTTGACCATTTCGGTAAAATGTTTAATCCTAGAATGATTCATTCATAACTCATATGTCTGTCTGCTTGTGGGGTTTTTGCGCCAAAACTACAGAATCTATTAAAATAAAATTTGGTAGAAACATAGTCTACAAGATAATCTGAGAAAGGGTCGACTACTTTTAACCGGTTGCCCGGTTGCGGGTAACTGGTTGCCTCGGAAAGCGGGTGCAACCGCAAGGTGTATTTTATAATCCTTTACCTGAAAGGCGATATGGCTAGAAAGAATGGCAATCGCGAGATAAGGGCAGATAGAAGAGTGTGGCAGAAGAAAACGTGCTGCACCGACCTCAAATAAAAATTGGGATATAACGAATGAGGATGATAATGAATCCTAAGCTTCTAGACTAGACTAATGCCTACCAGTAGTTTGCAAGCAACGTATCTATTTGACCTCCTCGGAATATTACCTCTCCTTAAGATGGGTTGTCAGAAATTCTGACCACCCGTTTTCAATCCATGCTGAGTATTGACTTCAAAAGGAAAAACAAGTAACAAGCGTTTTTAAAATCTTATCAAGATTAATAACAATTAATTATACACATAATTTATAGGTAATTAATTCACGGACATGCATAAGAAATAATAAAATTCGCAAAATTGTGTTTTGAACAATCCTTAATAAGTAGTTAATGTTATCTTTCTTTAATTTTAGCATCCATTTTGATAAAAGTAGCGATTCAGAATAATAATGCTGTAAGAAGATTTTAAACTTCCTTTTCCATACTTTATTACGTACAGACGCCAGCACATTAAACTACTACAATCTTGAGAGAAATTAAGAAAGACATCAAAATCTACCATAATATAACAGTCCTCGTAACATCGCCAAAAGGAAATGAAAATGTTAAAAAGATTGTTTTTTTATCTGACAATACCGCGTGGGTTTTCCCATGCATACAGCATCCGTCAAACAAAAAGAAAGTGGTGAATCACGCACGCACAGACAAACACTCCTTATTAGTTGACATATAAACATCAAAAACACATTGAATCATAGTTTCGTATATATTCTAAGAAAACATAAATATTATACTAATACTATACGAGCTGAAGAATGTGTTTCTTTGCTTGAACAAGCTCATCTCAGGAACTATTGATCGGATTTGAAAAATTTTTAGACTATTAGATAGCCCTTTTATTTAGGAAGGATATAGGCTATTTTTATCCAGGTTCGCGAAGTAGTTCCCCCGGGAAGCGGGTGAAACCGCGGGCGGAAAGTAGTTTATTATCATTTTTCTTTGCGGTCACTTTTCTACCTAAATAGAGCTCATACATTTTTTCATTCGAAGTGATTCGTTGGTCTAGTAATCGCATAGCGAGACTGCTGTGAACGGGGTTTCGAGTTCAATTCTACTACTAGACTTTCATAAAGCAGTTCGGAGGTTTGAAGTTGATGATTGATACATCCGTGCATCGGAAATCATCGTGCGTACTGCGCCTGATCTCTCTCCGGTCGTGTCAGATTGCCGTCCTATCGGACTTTGAGAGTGAGGGAAAAGAGAGTGCACCCGTATCTGCGAAAATGCTTGCGCACTATAATATGTCCTACGTAGCTGGCTGATCTCCTTCAGACAGAACAACCGCCATGGCCAACAATCAGTCTGGATTCCATTAACGGACAAGCAAGCTATACCACCAGGATGCAGGTAAAACCACGCTACATAACGAGTTACCAACTTTATCAAGGTAATTAGACAAATCACCCAAGCCACCAGCCAAGACTGGTCACTTCCCTCATTAATATCCCATACTTTATCGCTTTCTAGAAAGCACGATTTCCCGCTAAACGATAGGAATGACAGTTTAAACCTTGTAGTTATAATAAACGCAGCCTGCCGTTTATATTATATACAGGGTGTTACAAAAATATAATAGCGAAATTATATATTTGTACCAATATAATTACTTAATAAAAATTAATCAACAGGGTCCCATAGCTGGATAAAACATAGGCAAAATAATGTAGCGATCTGTTCGCAAAAGAATTAGGTAGATGACTGGGTCAAATATGAAATACATACTTTATCATATTCATTTTGTAAAGCATCTTAAAATAATGGCAGTTTCAATTCATCGTTTTAGATCGAAAATTGTTTCCATTTTTTTATTGATAATATAATCGAAATAAGTACACGGCTTGATGTGAAAAATCTGTGACGTCATAGCTTTGTATTTTTAGGCAATGCTTAGCCGTTCGCCGAAATAAAATCCAGCCTTTGGATCAACGTGTCCTTTTTAAGTTTATAATATTAATTTAGATAATCAAGATAAATCAGAGGAAGAGGACAACCGAAGAAACGATGAATAGACTGTGTGATAGAAGAGTGTGGAAGAAGAAAACATGATGCGCCGACCCCAAATAAAATTTGGCATAAGAACACCAGGACGACGAAGCAAGCTTTTTCCGCTTTACGTATTTTGTAACACCCTGTATATAGTATTAATAGGTAAAGGCAAGTTGTTCGCATATGTTGAGAGACTGGATCTGGGAGTGGGGGCGTTAGGACAAGTACCCACGGTTGGTTTATTCTGCCTTATCGTAATGTGATAAGATAATACTTAAATTCTGCGAAACAATGATCTCCTACTGAGGGTTTAGCTGGAGGTAGTGACAGACTCATCATCATCTCCCGAGCCTTTTCCCAACTATGTTGGGGTCGGCTTCCAGTCTAACCGGATTTAGCTGAGTACCAGTGTTTTACTGGGATCGACTGCCTATCTGACCTCCTCAACCCAGTAACCTGGGCAACCCAATACCCCTTGGTTAGACTGGCGTCAGACTGACTGGCTTCTGACTACCCGTAACGACTGCTAAGGATGTTCAATGACAGCCGGGACCTACAGTTTAACGTGCCATCCGAAACACAGTCATTGGTGTCCAAAATATGCTTAGAAACACAGGTAGTGACTGACTATTACTGACTAAAACACACTTTGTTCTTTCTGGAGGTCCCTGAGTGCCAGGGCCACGGTAACATCGTTTTAGTTGTAATCCTTCGTTTGTTTGTACTAAACGCACCCTGCGATGAACTCGGTTGGTCGATATGTTTGTGTATAGGAAATCATCATCATCTGTTTAGTCTTTTCTCAAGCTATGTTGGGGTCGGCAAACAGTCTTAAAAGGATACAGCTGAGAACTATGCCGTGTTTCACATGGAGCGATTGCCTATTTGACCTCCTCAAGCTAGTCACCATGGCAACCTGAGACCCAAATAAGACAGGTTGTCAGTGTTCACCGATTTAATGGGCCTTTTCGGAAGGCAGAGAAACTCGTCACCCATCCATTGACAGACCGCGTTAAGCATTGCTTAACCTCATGATTGATCAACGCGTGCAACTGTGCAACCACGAGCTTACCATAAACATAAGCTAACCTTAACGATCCAAACAAAAAAACACGAGCGAGAAAAACTGAGTCACAGATGGCTTCAGGTCGTTGACCTACATTCAATACGTATACAAAATTAATTAAGAGCTACCTACTGAGTTTAGTGAAACGAGATATCACTAAATATTTTTAGATTTTTGACTATAGTGAAGTTAGTTAATAGAAAACTTCGTTTTTGGCAATAAACACGATTTAATATTATCTATAGATACGTATAATAACCTATACGTATAATAAAATCGTAGAAAAGTCAAAACTGTACATTGAATATTTTTTTAAAAGAATGATTGGGGTGTGATCTACAATCGATATCGAAGCCAAAAATATAGTTTTTAGAATTTTTGTCTGTTTGTCTGTATTTATGTCCGGGATAATCTCAAAAAGTACGGTACGGATTTGCTTCAAATTTGGCAATAATATACCTACGATTTCGGGTCAACATATAGGCTACTTATTATCACGCTATCACGTACGGGGGGGGGGCGAATGTTTTAAAATTGTCAACAGAACGCCGCCGCGCCGGTCATGTAATTTAATTAGTATCGAAGTATGAACATTGTAGGCTTTGTTTGATTACTTATTTGCAAGCCTTGAGTGTAATGAAAATATATGCATTAATAATAAGATTATTGATTGCGATTGTAATTTATGATGATTTATTAATTTAAAGGTGCGGTTTGATGTAGGAGATTTTAAATTCGGTTGTAGTCACTGACGCTGTGGTAATTATGAAGATACATACTAAATATTTATTTATATTCTATATACATAATAGTCGTGGTGGCCTAGTGGTTAAAGAGCCAATCTCTCAAGTGTGAGGGCGTGGGTTCGATTCCAGGTCGGGCAAGTACCAATGCAACTTTTCTAAGTTTGTATGTACTTTCTAAGTATATCTTGGACACCAATGACTGTGTTTCGGATGGCACGTTAAACTGTAGGTCCCGGCTGTCATTGAACATCCTTGGCAGACTTTACGGGTAGTCAGAAGCCAGTAAGTCTGACGCCAGTCTAACTAAAGGGTATATTGGGTTGCCCAGGTAACTGGGTTGAGGAGGTCAGATAGGCAGTCGCTCCTTATAAAACACTGGTACTCAGCTAAATCCGGTTAGACTGGAAGCCGACTTCAACACAGTTGGGAAAAGGCTCGGGAGATGATGATTCTATATATACATAATAAATGCAAAATTTTAATAAATGTATGTGAGTATGACTCGGAGGGGTCACTTAGGGCCACGTCTTCCAGGGCTGCGGGTTGTTCCTGGATACACGGTTTTTCGTACACAGAGACCTCCAGTAGGCTTAGTATGGCGATTTTATATCTATTCTGTCAAGAAAAGACAAAGCTCTTTCTGTCAATGTCAACATGTCTTCTGCCCGAGCATGGCGCGATCTGTCAACTCTCATATAATCACTTGTATGTCGATCGAAGAAAAGATAAATTACTTCAAAAAATGACAAAAGAAATCTTACGTCAATCTGTCACTTTTCTGTCATTATGTCCAATCTCCGGCAGACAAAACTTGTTTCCAAGGTTGCCATGCTAAGCCTGCTGAACGAACATAGTTGGTTTTAGTCAGTAAAAATATGACAGCTGCACACCACAGCGGGAGGGTTCATTCGAAGACTTCCCATGAACCAAAAAAGGGGTAGCCTCTAGCCTCTATCTGCTGAGCCGACTATTGAAAATTCTTATTCAACAGAAAGGTATGTTATCTGTGTTGTGTTGAGTCTGTGTAAAGATATGTTAGAGACGCTTTCGTGCCATTTGGCACATCATAAGCTACCAGACAACTTTGAACCATATAACATCAGCAATAAAATTGAAAATCTATTAACTACATTGCTCATCCATACTTTAGTATGTAATCTCTTTTTATGTCTGGACTCTAAAAGAGACTGTGACCCTTGAGTTTGTTTCGGCGTTTCTTCTCAAGGTAGTCAGTTAGGAAATGCCGATCTCATCTCGTTTTTAATAAAAAATGTGTTGACGTGTAAAAGTGTTGAGTTCAACCTATTTGCTAAATAAATATCATTTATCATTAAAGAAATTTGACAGCATGTAGTAGTTTTATGTGCTGTCTGTACATAATTTCGAATCGATTAGAATTCCGATTATTCGGAAAGCGAGCCTGTATCGATGGCACAATGCCGCTGACCCAGTTGGTCCTGCTGGTGGCAAGGAAGTGAAAGTGTGGTGGTGGCTACGTTGTGACCGATTTGGGGTATCTGCCCTGAATTGGTGACCTGCCTAAATGTAACACGGTTTTTTTCTAAGGCCTTTTATTATAATTTAATACTGAGATAAAACATTTTTATTTGCGAAAGCATGCATATTTTTAGGTAGATATATACTTTGTAGGCTGCTGCGAAAACTTATTCAAACAAGACGTAATATATTTTATTTTGAGAATAAAATCCCTGCTCATGTAGATAGAACAGCTTATAACTTTAAAACGACTGAGCCGATTTTGATGAAAAATCCAGCCAGCTTTCGACTAAAAAAATCTCATCCAAATTGGTTCATCCATTTAAGAGCTACAGTGCCCCAGACACACACAGTAGTCAATAAATTATCAAAATCCCTCTTCTTTTCATGAGGGGTTCAAAATCTTTTGACATATAGCGCAGTTTTATTCAAAGATTTAAAATGTTTGTTCCTAAATCAATTATTTAATTTATCCGCAAATTCTAGGTCAATAACCCGCTTATTTATGCATACATAGACATCCTCCTGTCCTTATCCCAAATTTTCTATGGGTTCGGCGCAGCATGTTTTTGTCTTCCAAGCTCTTCTATCTGCCGTCATCTCACAAGTTACATTCTTTCTAGCCATATCAACTTTCAAACAATCCATCCATCGTTTCTTTGGTCGTCCCCTTCCTCTATATCCATCTTCATTCATGCAAAGTCTTCCTCACAAAATGATCCTCATTCCTCTATACATGCATAGACTAATTGAAAGTGTAGTCTCGAATATTTTCACCTAGAGTGGTATTTATTTCACTTTTACAAAATTCGTCACAGTATTGTCTATATAGTAACACATGATTGTTCACACTCGCACTTTTGAAGCTTTCTTTGCTATTGTTAGACATTTGTAATGTGATTTGTTGTTTTTTTTTTTCTTTTAAATGGTATTTAAAGGTATTGGAGAAATGAAATTGTTATGATCTTAACGTTGAAGACGTTTTACACATCACTTTCTGTCTAGATATTTTGAAGTCTTCTACTCGTATGAAATTGAAACTTTTTTTTTTAAGATTATTGCCTCCTTGTATGGTAACAAAATAATTATATGTAATTTAGCTATAGCTAAGAAGGCTTAATAATCAACTAAGAACGAAATTCTTTTAAATACAATGTAATTTTACAGTCTGCCTAGACTTTTTCCAAACTATTATTTGGGGTCGGCTTAGTAGACTGTCTGTCAGACTCTCTTCATTCTGACTACCCGTAATAACTACCATATTCCATAACACATAACAAGATGGTCACTCATCCACGGTCCGAACGTAGTAACCTTTGTTATGATCGATCGACCCTCGCCGCTATAAATTCGCAACGAGCCAACCACCTTATTAGTCCTATAACTAACTAGATCTAATGTAATTTGCGACTTATTTGATTGATATTATCAACTAATGTAAAATCCATTATCTATATTACTATCTCACCTTGCGAATAATCCATGTTCAGTATCACAGGGCCCGCCGTCACAGAATTCAAACTTAACAACACTTGAAAGAATAACAAGGCAAATGTAAAATTTAAACATATCACTCTGAAATTGTCAACCGATTGGAATAGAAAACACTTTTTATGTACATCGTCACTAGATTTCTCATATTTGTCACTTGCTCCCGTCTGCGGATGGCTGTAAGGCCACGTGCTTAGTGGTGGACCCATTTTGTTTGTTTGTTTGTTTCTTGCTATGACTGTTGCATGGTTTGCGGTGGAAAGTTGACGGTGGGACCTGGAACAAAGGAATTGATGGTCAGAATTTTGTAACATATACATATATATTTTGTAATATATAGCAAGCAGGTCTGAAGGTGCACCTGGGGGCAGTTTTAGACTATGACTGACTAAAACCCACTTTTGTGACTTCTGGAGGTCTTTGTGTGCTAGGGCCGCGGTAACTCTTGCGAACAACCTGCAGGCCTTGGTCCTACAGGGCCCCCTTTTAATTTTGACTTGTAAGAAGACTAAGTTTTACTAGTAGAAAAACTTACTTAAAAAAGATCAGTTTTAAAACTTTAATTTCAAAATGTAATTGGTCTTATTCATATACGCATCTTTGTACAATCATTAGCAAAATTCTAAGAGGTTTTCTCCTGTCGTATTAATTAACGTTCAATGTTTTCACTAGCATAGTATTTTGGAAGCCACGCTATTACAAAATGAGTCTCAACTCTAAGTATAAACAATTCTTACACGAAAAAATTGCCTTTAAATTTTGCTAAGTGAATACATTTGCAACCCGCTGTAGGTACACAAAGATAAAACCTATAAAACCTGCCTACCCTCCACATAAGACATATCACAAACCCGCACTACAGGTAGTCCAGGAAGCGAGTACAGTTATCGACATCAACTCCTGCGCAGCCGGCCGGGCGGCGCCACCAGACGAGTTTTACTTTATATGTCAATTTTATGTTAGGTAGTTAGTGTAGTAGTGATATCTATACTAGTTGTGGGTCGGGGTTTTACTTGTACACATGCCAGCACATCAAGCTACTACTATCTGTCAAATTTTCTTAATAGATTTTCAACTTTATCGCTAAAACATGAGGTTCAAAGTTGATTGGGAAAATTTGTCAGTTTCGGGTAGCTTGATGTGCTGGCGTCTGAACCTTGATGACATACTAGAATTAAAAGTCCTGAGATGTTTTGAAAATGTCATTTCTAAGGACAGTGACTTGAACGAGAATAACTGAGAAAAGGTTAAGGATACATCTATGCATAGGAGAGCACGTAAATGTCGGTCTTGCGCCTGATCTCTCTCCGGTCGTGTCGGATTGCCGTCCCATCGGACTATGAGAGTGAGAGAATAGAGAGTGCACCTGTGTCTGGGCAAATGCCTGTGCACTACAATATGTCCTGCGCAGCTGGATGATCTCCTTAGTGAGAATGGCCGAATGGTTTGAACGCCATCCCTCTACTAGACCACGGGACTACAGAGTCCCGGATTTTTAGAAGGCGAACGTGGGGCCGAAGCCAACACGCTGAAGCCCTTTTGAGACAACTTTTATGTATGTAATGTTGAAACAAAACCGTGTAATGGTGGCCATTATTATTATCATGTGTTATGTACCCAAGGTTCTTTTGAAAAATCTTGCAGCCAGAATCTCCTGTTAAATATGCATCATGTAAAAGGATGGTGACGTCTACAATCTACAGTCAAGACGAACTTAAACCCGTTACTAAACCATCAACCAGATCACTCCTCGATCAGGGATAGTGAACCATCGGATCACACGCCTTTGGTGGCACGTTGCAAAATAATTTGGGCACGCAATTATTTTGCATCTAATTTGCGAAAGCTGGGATTAGCTACTTATTGTTTTCAAGTTGCAAGAATTAAAAACAAAACTCCTTGAAGGCCATGATGGTGGAGGGGTGTAATTCGTGTGGACCTTTTCTATTTACGCAATGATAGTAATATAGCTTTTACGGGTTTCATGCACGTCCCGAGGGAATTATTTCCCACATACAAATTAAAAAGCCTAGCTTTCCTGAATAAATCTATACTAATATTATAAGGCTGTAAAGTATGTTTGCTTGAACGCGCCAATCTCAGAAACTAATGCACCGATTTGAAAAAAATATATCAGTGTTAGATAGCCCATTTATCGAGGACGGCTATAGGCATTTGATTTGTTTGTTTTATGACCACGGTTGCTCTAAGTGTAGTAACTAACCTAACTAAAAGCTAGAGCTATATAATACTATTTTTTTTTAATTTAGACTAGACATACTTATTTAAGAAAAAATGTGTTTATAATACTTAGGGCCAGTTTCATCCGTTGCTGATAAGTTCCAGATAGTTAATCTGGCAGATAATTTCATACAAATTCTGTTCCATTTTTGAATTTATCTGGTAGATAGTGGCTATCCGTAACCTGTGAAACTGGCCCTTATAAACGTGATCTGGCACATTTTTTATTAGTAAACCAAAAGTTTACCATCCCTGTCCCATACGTAAGCAGTAACAAGGAAATGCTTCAATAATCACGTGGAACCCGCTAGGAAAATAACTGGCTACCGTTAGCCGGCTGTGATAGCGGCTATGTCAATTAACAATATATTGTAGACTACCGCAATAGCGCGACTGGTTTTTTGTTTTGTTTTTTTACATTAGAAAATAATATTGAATACGGGTTACGAGGAGTTTGACATGGCGTAGGAGTTTTCTTTCATCTGCCTAGCCTTTTGTCAAGATGTATTGGGGTCGGCTTCTAGTCTTAATTGGATGCAACTGAGTACCAGCGTTTTACGTGGAGCGACATATTTTTTGTACATCATCTCCCGAGCCTTTTCCCAGCTATGTTGGGGTCGGCTTCCAGTCATATTTTTTGTATACATACATATTATGATCAGTGTTTCGGAAGGCACGTTAAATTGGTGATTCCCGGCTGTCATTTGTACATCTTTAGCAGTCGTTACGGATAGTCAGAAGCCAGAATATCAAACAACCAATCTTAACAAGGGGTATCGTGTTGCCCAAGTGGCACACTGGTACTAGTTAGAATGGAAGCTGACCCCAAGACAGCTTGGGAAAAGGCTACGGCATCTTCAGTGTTCAAGTATATATCAGGACAAGTACAACAACATAAAAGATACTATCTTTAAGTATAAGTTTTAGATATTTATAACCTTATATTATAATTTATAGCGTATATCTTTGGATAATCTATCATATTCACGATTAATTTAACTTTAAGTTACGCAACAACACTGACTTTGACAAATACATAACATTTATTACAAGAACATCTATTGAGATTAACGGAATACAAATTAAAATGACCCAATTACATGCAAATGTATGTAAAATGGACATTCCTGGGTTATTGAGGCAATTATTTACGTTTTATTGATGTTGCAATGGAAATAAACTTTGTTACGTACAAAAGACATCAACGCGTTTCAATTTGTTAGGTTCAAATTTATTAAATGTGAATGATTTAATTCAATCGTTTGTGACGAATTCAATTCCCAGTTAAATAAACGTAATTTTATTGTTCTTTCTTCTCCGAAGGGTTAGGCATCCTTTTGACCACTGTCTTTTTGAATTGAAGTGTGTTCGAGATTGGAAATCTAGAATGAAAACACAATTCTGAACAAATAATCTGAACAAATCAGATCCTAACAATGGGATATAGTCATAAAAACAGCTTTTTATAGAATTTACCACAAAAAATGTTTAAGCATTGCCATACAATGTGATGGTGCCAGCCTATTGGGTATACTTCCAGTGCAACTGCAAGATGAGGAGGATTTTTTATATCCCATTTATTATGTATTGTTTTTGTGTAATGTGGTTTTTTATAATAATTTGTAAATATGATTAATAAAAAAATATAAATTTATATTTTCACAAATATATTTTTTCTTTAATAATTAAAAATACCTTTAACCTTATTCTAATTTCTACTCTAATATACTTCCGATTGATTAAATCAACTTTTTATTGCAACAAACAAACACTATCTTTTTTTCTTTTCCCTCAAGCTTTTAATTGGCAGCTTTCTCTAAAATGTCAGTGAAAGAAATACTGATTGAATCTTCGATACTTTTTTTGACAAAAGCGGGTCAAAGGAAGTGTCGAGACAGACAGACAAACAGACATGTTTGTACTTAGAATAAATGTTAATATAAAGTGATTTTCGTTGTTACAGTCTGACAATGGTGAAAGTGGTTTAAGTTAACATGTGTAGTATTTAAGTTGGTTATATGTTAAATGAAATTTAGTTACAGGTAATTGTTTTTAACCTCTGCGGCAAAAAGAGGGGTATTATAAGCAGTGGTCGGAGTAGGTAGATTGATCTTAGATTGCCTTTTTGTCCGGGATTTAATTTTGTTACTTACGGGATTAAACCAAATATGTACGGTGAATGTAAAGATTTTTAATTATACGTGCGTCTCCGACCACTGGTTATAAGTTTGACCCCTATATAAGTGTAGATCTTAAATGGATGAAATAATTTGGATGCGGTACTTTTTTAACTCTTATATAGTCGCGATTAAAAAGTTAAAATATTTGTATAGGGAAGGCTTTGTGAATGGCTTGTGTCTGAAATTAACTCTTGAAGAAAGTATCATACAAGTTTCAATGGACCTGACCAATCAGCTGGTAAGCATTTGTCGGTCTTCGTTGAACTCAACAGTAACATACCAGCAGAAAGGACATTTGGATAGGCCACTAATAGTTGAAATATCCAAAAATAATAAACAGGCATAACATATTTGAAGTCATATATATAGTCACCATACCATACATGACCTGGAAATGTAACCAAAATCATGCTCAGTCACCCTGCAACCATAAACCATAGTCCGTTTTTTTTTTCAATTAAAACACACAACCTTTTTTTGCACGTCAACACCAAAGACCATAGACAATCACCCCGCCATTACCAACTTTCACACACATTTCTAACCTTTGCCGAACGGCCTAACGGTTCACCGAGCAGCTGACATACATACCAAACGCATGCTAAACACACCCTTATGTCCATTGTAATAAGAGCCATACAACCGTAAAATTATCGTTGTTTGTCATACAAGACAGTGTCATCGTGTGTCCGATTATCAACTTTACTCTTATACTGATAAGGTTTATTTTATATATATGTTATTTGCGGAGATTACTGGGTCACTTTTTAGACTGTAAGCTTATTTGTTTTAGAAGATTAGGGGACTAGATTAAGTTGTTTTTTTAATTAGATACATTTGTTATGATTGGTTGATAGTAATTGGTGTTTGTTTTATGTGAAGAAATATCTTCTATTACAAAGTAAACCTAAGTTCGTCTGTACTCTTTGTCTCAGACATCCTTATCTCCGAAATAACTGGACCCATGCAGATAACTTATTGAATCAGGTGTTACTTTGCGGAAATTCATTACAATAAATGTTAGAAAAGAATATCTAGCTTTAATTCCGAGAAACAAAAATCCAGCATTGGGTGCAGCATGCACATGCAATACCGCCCTCCCGCCCACTTTCATAAGCACAGGAAGGAAAGATACCACCCTCCCTCCCCTCATGCACCTGGACACGGAGAAATCTATTTAGGTTAAATTTGATGCTGTAGGAAAGTATGCAACCAGCACAAGGATGAATCATTGCTTCGATACTTTAGCGAGGAATTCCATTAGTACTTAACCTAACAGAATAGTATATCTTATCTTATTATGTACGAATTTCTTGTCACATTTGTTGTTTGTACGCGATGGACTTTAAAACTACTTTAAAAAAAAACAGTGTGTGCAGTTTGATCTAAGTTGAAAGATAGGATAGCGTACAGCTTAATTTATAGTCTCATTATTATTTAATTGCTACCAATTTGTCTATTGCTGTAACAAAAACCTTAACCGTAGCTACGACTGGCCGGGTCTGCTGATTATCTTATAAATCAAAATGGCGCTTGTCATAATGCGTTTGAAAAACTACTAATTTATATCTCATTTTGCAAATCAAGAAAAAAAAATTGTGAATAGACTTCTTCTGAGGAAGCTAGTAACACCGTAGATCCCATCCTTGCCCTCCTGGTCCAATTGAGATGAAGAGCAATCCCATCATAAATAAAAAAATCGTTTTTAGTTGATTCAAAAGTTCTCAATTATGCAAAATTTATTAAATCTCCTCAAACTTGAAAGGAAACTGGTATATTACCAGGAAAATATTATTATCATATATAGTCGCATCTCCTTTTTCAGAAACCTGCCAAGTGACCCACTAAATAAGTGGAGAAAGTTTTGAATACATCCACTCACTCCGTGTGTTTTGCGAAAAAGGATTTTAAACGCCTAAACACATTACAATATTGTTCGAAATATTTTTTAACAGTGTCTCCCGGCTGTCATATGTAAATTTCGGCAGTATTCATAAGCTATAAGTCTAACAATCAGGCTTATCAAAGGGTGCACAGGTCGACCATCTTATCATGACGAGTTCTTCTCTGTTTCGGAAGGAGAGTCAAATTAGTGTATCTCGCCTGTCATTTGAACATCTATGGCAGTCGTTACAGATAGTTAGATACCCTAAAGTCTTACCACCAGTCTTAGTCCAGCGCTGGCCCGAAGTAAATTTTAGAATGCAAAAGATCCAATTATGGCGCCTCTTTTTTTATGAGTAATTTACATATAGAAGAACTAAAAACAAAACTTATATTATTTTTAGGATTTTGCGCCTGGACCTGCTACTCCGTTCGCTGTATGGACGGGCCGGCCCTGAGTCTTACAGATTGGCATCGGATTGCCCAAGTAACTGGATTGAGGAGGTCAAATAGGTAGTGTCCATGTAAACCAGTAGTACTCAGCTGCAGCCAAAAGGTTAAACGTAGTGTAGTTTCTGAATCTCAACTGAAACTCTAAAATGCTAACCTTTGGTATTAATTGCCATTACCGCGGGCCTAGTACACAAAGGGTTCCAACCTTCTAGAACCTTTTGTGTGTAAAAAAAACTGTTCCTTGGCAGTCAAGGATTCCAGAAGGAATTCCAGTAGAAGTCTGACACTCCCTCTGTCCGCACCCACAGCGGGAGACGTCATTTACCACACAAATCGACGGGCCCTACGTACATATGTATATAAGGTCAAGTCAAAAAACGAGGTTTACAGGAGAGCAGAATTTGTGTTCAATACGCCCTAGAAATAATGCCATATACACTCTTATTTAATTTGTAAAACACACAAATACATAAAAAATAAAATAAAAAATCATATATCAGTATGTGCGCATGGATAATCTAAAGCCAATAATATACATATGTAGGTAATAAAAAAAAATGCCATTTGCGACATGTCCTTTTATGATAATGATGATGGCATCCAGGCCGATTGTCGGCTACGGCGGCCTTTCTCTTTTAAGGAGATCAGCCAGCTGCGCAGGACATATTATAGTGCACGCACATTCGCGCAGATACAGGTGCACTCTCTATTCCCTCACTCTCATAGTCCGATGGGACGGCAATCTAACACGACCGGAGAGAGATCAGGCGCAGAACCGACATTTACGTGCTCTCCGAAGCAATGTCCTTTTATACGTAGGGATCGTCGATATGTACTTATTACCAGTCTCTCTATCTAGTCTAGTATAAACTACAGTTGACATTTACGGAACAGATAATTCTAAAAGCTCTCCCCGTTTGCAATTATTGAAGGCGATGGCTGAAGCGATAATCACAAGGAAACCCCGATTTAATTGTAGTGTCGCGTCAGACATTTTGAATTACAACTAGCCAAGATTTCTAACTAAGATTCGAAAATTATCTTAATGAATTATCGGAGAAAATACGGAAGGGTAAGGAGGAATGGTATCGAGTGTATTTATGTAAAGAATTGATTAAGGGCCTGTTTGAACACCTACGAATAAGTTCCAGTTAGTTTATTTGGTAGATACTTTTAAACAAATTCTGTACCATTTTACCATTAGTATGTAAACTATTTTTATGTCTGGACTCTAAAAGAGACTGTGACCCTTGAGTTTGTTCCGGCGTTTCTTCTCAAGGTAGTCAGTTAGGAAATGCCGACCTCATCTCGTTTTTTTATAAAAAATGTGTTGACATGTAAATCTGTTGATTTCAACCTATTTGCAAAATAAATATAATTTATCATTCAAATTTCCTCAAGAGATTTTCAACTTTATCGTTCCAGCATACGGTTCAAAGTTAATTCGGAAAATTTTACAGTTACAGGTAAGTTGATATGCTGATGTCTATTCCAAAATTCATAGAAATCGGTCCAGTATTTCCGTATGAAAGTGCGACAGACAAACTTTTACATTTATAATATTAGTAAGGATCACAATATAAATTAAATTACCTATACGAGAGCAAACAACATTAAACTTTAAAGCCTTAAGTATTAAGACGAAATTTATTTAACGACATTTAGGTGGGTTCATCGACCGATCAAATCATGATCAATGATTTGCGATAACCGTTGGATATAGTTTGACGATATACTTATCGATATTCTCAATGGACGTGAGTCATTTGAAATTCGAGAGTAGGTAACTAAAATATAAGATCTTTAACCGACTTCCAAAAAAAGGAGGACCAATGAGGCAATATTCGGAAGAAACGGTACCCGCGTTATTAAAATTCGACTTGGATCAGCAAATTTCTAGTGGGCGGAGTAACAGAAATTTCGGTTGTCATCAATCACTCTATACCTATTTGTAGCCATGTATCTAATTTAATTTATTCTACATATCGCAAAACACAACATTTTTTGATCATTTATGTAAGATAAATTATATATAGCGGCCAACAGCTGCGCCTGGGTTATGCACATAATAGATAATATTATTGTTCATTATACATACATGGACGCCAGCACATCAAGCTACCCTACTGTCAAATGTTCCCAATCAACTTTGAACCATATGGTTCAGCGATAAAGTTGAAAATCTATTAACGATTTACAAAAAAAAAACTATAAAGATATAAAGATAAGAAAAGGTAACTGTGATGCTATGAACTACGGGCGGTCTAATCGCTAAAAGCGATCCCTTACATGAATCTATTTATTTATTGCTAAAAATTGCATGAAAACCTGTGATGTATTTTTTGAGTTTATTGCTAACAGACAGACGCGACTAAGGAATAGGGAATATGCATGAAAAAAATATTTTCAATCTAACTAGTTTATCAATAAATATAAAAAAATAGAATACTAACTGTGAAAAAAATATCGAAATCAGTAGAAAAACAAAAGAGACATAACAATTTTAAACAAGTATACCTGTCCCTCTGACCAAAACGCTATATTCAATGACAGCCTTACGGGCGTGTGTAGTTGTGACGTAAATTTTACACTCGGACTTCTCTTTCTTATTAGCAGTTTTGAAGCTTTATAACTTCTTGTCGATAAATATTATTTTAAAAATTCTTTCATATATTTATTTATTACAGCTAAAAGTGTATTAATTAAGTGAATAAAAAAATTACATGCATATTCCTTATAAACAACAATATGTACTTCGTATGTGAAGTCCGTTCATGCATTCATCCATTTATGTTCATCCATTGAGCAAGCAACACCTCCAAATTAATTGGCTTATTATCACGACCATATAATCATATTATAAATAATGATTTCGGCTGGTAGGTTGTCCCGTCCAGAGCTCTTACCTAGTTTTAATGTTTTTAACTAACGTCTAGTTCTTACAAAGATGCAATGTGGCCAATGAAGTATAATCATATGTTCTCCCACACGACTAGTTCTTGCGGAAAACGCAAAATTAGCTAAACAGGCTTACAGTTAACTAAAGTGCTGCCACAAATTATGAGTAACTGCTAAATTCCCATTGTATTCTAATAGGCAAGTTGATATGCATGAGAACACTGTATATAGGTGTATGTCCGGTCGACTACCGGCTTTTAATGCTGTAGATATCTATTGATAAACTTATTTGATCGCTTGGTAAGTATGAGCAGGCCAAAGCTGTGTATTTATTATTTCGAGGTACAAACATACATCAAACTACTATAATCAGTCAAATTTCCTTAGTAGATTTTCAACCTTATCGTAGATGCATAAAGTTCAAAGTTGAGTGGGAAAATTTGACAGTTTCGTGGTGGCACGGCAGCTTGATGTGCTGGCGTCTGTACCTTAAAGCCTTATTTTCGTTACAAATACCTACATCTGGTCACATGAGCTACAGTTTTTATCAAATAATAGGACTTCTAGATGCCTACAATATTACCAGCAGAAATAATGTTAATTTTTTTATTGAAAAATTTATCAAGAAACAGTAAAAGAAAATAGTTTACACAAATTTTAAAACACATTTTATCTCCTTTAAAAATTTAATCAATAAAACTATACGACTAATATAAAGGGCTAGTTAGCAATAGTCATGCTTGTCAATCGATCTGCGAGGTTAAGCTCCGCTGGCTGTCTTCCACGGATGGTTAATTATAAGTCAACTAGCGACCCGCCCCGGCTTCGCACGGGTGCAATGCTGATACTAAATACACTACAGAAAAAGTGTGAACGTTGTTTATAAAAACATACCGGCCGGCCGGTACCGCCGCAAACGCTACGTCCCGCACTTCTCCACTATTTAATGGATGTTATTATACATATAAACCTTCCTCTTGAATCACTCTTTCTATTAAAAAAAAAACCGCATCAAAATCCGTTGCATAGTTTCAAAAATTTAAGCATACAAAGGGACATAGGGACAGAGAAAGCGACTTTGTTTTATACTATGTAGTGATGTAGTGATACATCGAGATCACTCTATGTATGTCGGTAGGTAGTATTAAACAAGTATAGTCCTCATTGTCTTATTAATTAATCAACTGCTCCCCTAGGTTTCTCCCGTCTTCGTGGGAGCTACTGGTCACATCTGGATAAAGAGAAACCTATATGTTTTTCTGAATTGAAATTTTAAAATATTTAAACGCACTCTGTTTCTCATTTTAAGTCAACTGTATATTGTTCTTATGACAATAAAATTCTATAAACATAAAACCTAATTGTAAGCTATATGTATGTAGTGGCAAGTTTTATCAAAAATACGTTCAGAAGTTTTTACGTGAAAGAGTAAAAAACATGCATACAGGCAAACTTTTGCGTTTAGAATATTAATGTGGATTTTTTGCCAGTTATTGTAAGACTAGTTGCCACCAACGTCAGTATCCCCCACTGCTGGGCCTCCTCTTAAACAGAGAAGGATAGAGCGTTAATCGCCACGCTTACTCAATGCGGGTTGGTAGAAAATCTATTATATTATTTATTATCTACTAGCGACCCGCCCCGGCTTCGCACGGGTGCAATGCTGATACTAAAATCATACATATAAACCTTCCTCTTGAATCACTCTATCTATTAAAAAAAACCGCATCAAAATCCGTTGCGTAGTTTCAAAGATTTAAGCATACAAAGGGACATAGGGACAGAGAAAGCGACTTTGTTTTATACTATTTAGTGATTACCGACACAGATTATAAGCTTAATTTACGTCAATTCACGTTACAAGACCCACATAAATTATATCATTTCAATCTCCCTTAATTAGTGCTGTTCTAAATCTCGCACTTTGATTGTTATCGCCGTACGGTATCGATACGCTCTGAATAGAGGAACAAACGGTTACAACAGCCATTAACGAAACTAATATACCTTCGAAATAAGAACTATGGGATTGGGTTTACCCTACCTTCTTTTGTTTCGTCATTATTATCAAAACAGCCGCACGAGTCGATCGATCATAAGGTTAAGCTTCCCTTGGCGCGATGACCATATATGTATGTATGTCACAACGAGTTCCTCTATGTATCGAAAAGCACGTTAAAGGGATATGAAAAAAAAAAACAAAACCAAAACCCTTCATCATTTCCTATATGTTTTTGCTGAGAAGAAGTGGCGCAACAAACTCCCCAGCAAACCGTGGGTCCCGGCTGTCATACCCTTAGTAAGACCGATGGCTATCGTGTTACTAAGGTAACTAGGTGGATGAGGTCAGATAGGCAGTCGCTACGTGAAAAATACTGGTACTCACGATGCATTCGGTTAGACTGGAAGCCGATCCCAATAAAATTGGAGAAAGGTTAGGTTAGTTGATATTAAAACAGTTCATAGATAAAGACAGTCCAACTAATCCAATATTAGTTTATAGGGATTACACCCTATGTTACCTACACTTAAGGACAAACATTTTGGGTAGAGATTTAATTCATAATACTCAACAATGTAGGCAGCCATTTTAGAATACGCAGTTGCGAAACTAAGATGGTACAACTGACCCTGAAAGTTTGAAAAATAATGCATTTTGCTATACATTGTGAAACGCTAATTTACCAAGAGTTGTAGTAACAAACATTTACGCAATGTCACTGGTTTTGGACTATCCTAAGAAGCCAAATACGGTAATGAACAACTAGTCAAATTCAATACTTTTATTGAACTGTCATGTGCTTATACGCATGAGACAGGTAACAGCGATAGTTATTGCATAAAACCTATCGATTTCACCCATAAAATGCAACGTTATGCGGGTACTAATACAGGCATCCCGATACCCCTTGGTATGTCTGGTTGTACATAGTCAGACTTTGTAGCTTCTGACTACCCATAAAGTTTGTCAAAGATGTACAAATGACCACCAATGATACCATATAACAATAATATACATAGATGGTCACCCATCTACGTACCGACATCGTCGCGCGGGCCTTAACCTTATGATCGAACGACTCGTTGGGGCTGTATTTTTTCCCTATGACAGTTTACATATAAAAAAAAAACTTTATTATAGAGCTACAAAGTAAAATGAATTCATCTACCTAGGAAACTTTTCGCTTCTCATGTGGTCAAAACAAAAAAGGGTTTAAATTACGATTCAAGTAGGCAATATTACATGGATACATATATAAGGTCATTATGACGTACAACAAATATATATTTTTTTTAATAAATAATATCGCCACCAAAAGATTTTTTTTGTTACTACTTTGCATTCCATCTTACGCGAGTACAAGAAACCAAAAGTCACAATGATTTCTTCTAGATATGTGTACAATATAAACCTTATATGGGTTATTTTAAAATTCTATATTCAGCCAAGTTTATACCTTCCAGCAAGGAAAGGCTCAACTGGTGTTAACGACCTTAAAACCTGCTATCTTCGCTTATCTTAAGAAAGTCAATTGAATTCTTGCAAACGGAATAAAACCTCCACAGTCATATAACCAGGCTGTATAATTAAACATCACAGCATTGTTTTTTTTTAATTCTCGTGAAGTTTTTTCGTAATTATTGTTCTAATTTTGAATTGATTTATGGCGCGAATTGTAAGGAAGCAATTGTTTTTATTTACGTTTTTTCCTGAATAATTATTAGCTACAATATTTAGCTGCTGAATCCAGTAGCGAGGTTCAATTAATGTTTGTTTTGGTACAATAAAAAAATAATAAGTAAAATCTGTGTTACTGGCAGATTACATACTCGCATAACAAAAAAAAGTAACAGAATCGGCCATAGATTCCAAAAAGAAAGTAGCCGATATAACAAACTTAGTGAGTACTAATAATAATAAAAAAGAATGTCATAGTTTCTCGTGGCGGACTACGAAATCGGTCATCGCCGACGTTGCCGCGGGTCGGAATCCGTACGGGACCGCGTTTCGATCATTTCACTGACCTACATTACGACAACGGAACGCAAAGACGTCACCTTACCGAGATAACACATTTCTTTGTCCTTGAACACTTTCGGACGAATAACTAAACGCTTTTTGTAAAAAAAAAATGTTTTCATATATATAAATATAGATAGATTTATTATATTTGCAATTTATTGAAGAATACTAATTTAAAACAGAATATTCCATCAGGCTGAATGAGAAATACCTTGGCCATACATGCTGAGATAAAAAGTGATTTATAGTTTTGAAACGCGTTTCCTGCAAGCAGTAGTTAGCTACGGTCAAGAGGCTTTCCTTCGATAAACGAGTTGATTTTATTTCTCAACTAGGTACGGAGCGGTAATAGGAAGAGCAACAACCTATGATTGCAGGGCCGTTATTCCCGATCGTCTCGACCGACCACTGATAAAACGTGAAAAAAAAAGATACTCTTTCAACCATAACTCCTTTACGAGTTCACTTTTTAAAAAAAGCAAACTTACGAATTCGAATTTGAAATTCCGAACGCGCAAAAACCTAATTAATATTTTACTGCGATCGTTGACGAAAAAAACAAAACTCCAAAATTATGGCCGACAAATAAATGTTATAAGGGTCATTAGACGCAACGGTGCATTGAAATCATTTTTTTTTTTAATATTCACCTGTTTAGCGGCCACCAAGACGAACTCTCACAATCACAGCGAACTCATTATCCACCGGCACTGAGGATTTAACAGTTATTCGTACTAAAAGCGATGATTAACAACTAAGATATTCGATTCAAGATTTGTTTCAAAAAAAAAATATTAAAAATAAATAATGTAACTGATTAAAAAAATGTAACTGACAGTTTCGCGTGCGCGCGCTTTTTATTGTAACTTTTTTTTGTTGGGTCGATGTCAGGCACAGGCGATCGTCGTGCAGCCTTGACCGCTACGCGACTGCGGTCTTACTGAACGAACCGTCTTGGTGCACGGAGCTTGTCCTCTCGAGGGGCCATGTAAACAGCATTGCCATAGAGACACTTACCCACTTACATTGGAGATTTCTAGTCCATACCAATTTGTAGCTCATAAACTGGCCCAAAAGCTAAATTCAATACGGTTGCGTATACCTCTGACTTGTATTTACTTTATAAATGTTTCAATTATCAGTAGCCGGTTGTGTAAACTGAACTAACAGGATCTCTTTACTGAGAAAAATAAACAAAAAGGTTAAGACCAGTCTTGTAACGACACTACAATAATTATTAAAACCTCCATGGATGTTTGCAATCACATCTGGCAACACAGCATGTAAATTACTTTCCAACAGTTAGTTTTCGCTCGGGTGCACCGATTCCGGTCAGCTTTTGACTTTGTTTTTTGTCGTTTAGCTTTGAACAGGAAAGAAAGCTTATCTGTTATTGGTAATCTGTAATTGGTTGGGTATTTTTAGAATGCACTTGGTGACACGTAAGTCCTGCCTTTGCATAAAGTACTTACGTAGAAAAAACTTATCAGCTGATAAACCTGCGAAAACAAAATACCGTTCTAATTATGAACATTTACAAAATCCGTTGATCTATTTGGCTTCAACGCGTAAATTGACACGTACCTATTTGACTTCTATTTTTAAATAAAATTTTAAAAAATATGATATAAAATGTAATCTAAACATATTATATATCGCATTATACTATAACAAGCTTCATGCGGTACTAGTAATAAACGTACGGACGGACTGGTCCTTTACTTAAACAACTCATCTAAGTAAAACGAACCCACCCTTGTCCTGGTACGGAATACTAAAAAGGTCGTAGATCATGCGTAGATCAATGTTTAAATTAAGGAGTCTCTATTGATCACGGGGCTCTGGGCAAGAGCCTATCCCTTAGTGCCCTGGTAGGAAGTGCTGAAAGGCCTTTACGTAGACGTTAAGGCCGCTGTCCTCGTTAACTTGAAGAGTAAAAATAAAAGTTTTGATTTCATTACAAGCTTTTAATTAACTTGCCTTTGTTAGTTCGTTATTTGGCGCGTAGTAAATTTTCCGCCGCCCTTACCGCTTCCCTAGACTTAGGACTTTTGCATCGCTATTCAGTTAAAAATAAATAACCTGATGCTGCAGCCAGGAATGTCTTCTCATGAGGAAACTCCTCAGCTGTTAATAACACTAATGGATTACAAAATAATCAGGGTATCTTCGGATGCGTCTCGATTACATATGTCCTTAAATACGCAATGCTAAAAACACCAATATGGCGCCTGTTTGACGCCAAAAACTGAAGGGCTTTTTTTTCATCTTAATCGATTAAGATTTTTATGTGAAAGCTTGTTTAACAGACTTTCACGTAAAAATAAGCAAAGATTAAAGTTCTCTTACTCGCATTTTTCCCGATCAATGACCCAGGCAGAACTTTTGAACACATGCGATCTCCTTCGGTTTCAGATAATATTGTTATGAAGCAAAATAATAATAAGATGTCGAGTTGGCCTAGTAAGTAAAGAGCCAACCTCTCAAGTATGAGGGTGGGTTCGATTCCAGGTCAGTTTTTATGTTTGTACGTACTTTCTAAGTATATCTTGGACACCAATGACTGTGTTTCGGATGGCACGTTATACTGTAGGTCCCGGCTATCATTGAAAATTTTATTTTTCTTTTTTCTCTAAGAATGTATTACATTCTTCTTAACAAAAGATAAGGACCGCGGTTGAAAAAATGCATTTTAGCATAGAATACAAATATTCCATAGAAAAAAGTCGTGGTGGCCCAGCTGTTAAAGAGCCAACCTCTCAAGTGTGAGGGCGTGGGTTCGATTCCAAGTCGGGCAAGTACCAATGCAACTTTTCTAAGTTTGTATGTGCTTTCTAAGTATATCTTGGACACCAATAACTGTGTTTCGGATGGCAAGTTATACTGTATGTCCTGTCCCGGCTATCATTGAACATCTTTGGCAGTCGTTACGGGTAGTAAGAAGCCAGAAAGTCTGACGCCAGTCCACCAAACCACAACCAAGGGGTATTGGGTTGTCCGGGTTGAGGGTTGAGGAGGTCAGAAAGGCAGTCGCTCCACGTAAAACACTGGTACTCCGCTAAATATGGTTAAGACTGGACAGCGACCCCAACATAGTTGGGAAAAGGCTCGGGAGATGATAATATGAAGCAAAATAACTATGAAAAACATAAAAAACCAAAAATACCAGCTTTAATTTGTTAAAGACAATAAATTAGGTCAAGTTATTTAAAAATCTATAGAAACTAAAACGAAACTGAAATTATTGAATTCGACACGACCGGAGTACATTTACATGCTATCCAATGCACAGGTGAATCAATCACAAACTTCCAGACTCCAGCCTGCTTTATGAAAGTTTCTCAAAACCCACAAAGCTATTTCGGCCCGACCCGGGAATCGAACCCGAGACCCCGTGCACAGCAGTCGCGCCTTGCGACTACTAGACCAACGAGGCAGTCGTCAGATGATGAGCAGATGATTAGAATAAAGCTATAATAAAACTACAATTTGACAACAGAGAGTTTGTCATTCATTTTTAAAAAATCACCTTTATCTAATTGAATCTAGGCGCCCCAATGCTAGTCGTTCCGAATGTAGGCGTCCCGACGCTAGGCGCGCCGAGGCAAGACATACACAATATGGCGTGAAACTCTTTATTTAGGGTGTGAAAAAATTAGGTACAGCGGAATTAAGAAGCTCGTCCTTTTTTTGAACTCGGTTGAAAAATAGTGTTAAGTGTGTTTATCTCATTAGCTGTGTAATAACGAGAAATAAATAAGGAGAAAGGCAGGTGAGAATCCGATTATAAACTTCTTAAAATTGCAAAAATCTCATCCTACGATTTTTGTATAAAAAGAGTCAATGGCTGTAAGAGCTTCCCCGATCAATCTAAGATGGGTTACTGGAAGATTACCTAAGTAAACTGTCATAAGTAGAGAAACTAACGAATATTTATTAATAACGTGAGTCACTGGCATCATAATGGGGCCACTTTCGTCACATTTCTATTGAAAAGAAAGATAAATAATAAACCCACTCATTTATGTTAAATATATTCGAAGCCGAATGTGTCACGAACAACATAATTATGACTTTAACACAGTTTCATAACGAAACAGTCATCGTTTAAATATTTCAGGTAAGGTTTTTAAATTCCGGTATTTTTCCTGTGAAGATAACAAGCAGAGACAATATGTATCGTCTGTCACTTGAAACCAGTGACCGTGACAGTGAGTGACCCAGGGTCGTAAATGCGTAAACGCCAATGAGCTGCGTATAGACTTTAGTTAGGAATTCAGGATTTGGAAAGAAAAACATTAACATGAAAATTCTGTTTTGTAGCGGATGACATTTCTGAACGAACCCTTTACCCTGGTCGTAAGCGGTCCAATAGAGGCAAGCCTACCGACCACTACTCCAAAGCACTACCTACTCACCAATGCGCCTGACGCACTATACCTACTCACCAAAGGCGTCATGTGGCTGACGAGTAACGTATTTGGTGACGTTATGTATCTGGCTACTAATCAGCCGGAGAGAGTAAGTGTTTGTGTGCTCGTGAAATATTTCAATAATTAAATTAAGGTTATGCCGTGTAACAATGACTTCTCATTGATAACTGACCCACCACGACTACAGTTTGTAAAATCTCAACAAACTGAAACAAAGTTAATGAAACAATTTGCGTTAATACGCGGGCGAATATTAATGCCATAACATAAAAGAAATAAAACTCTGCTTTGCCTCTCGGAAAAAGAAGCGTGATGTTAATTTTGTTTCTAAACGAAATTAAATCCCGTCGGTTATGAATTGACATTATGACAGAAACTGCCGTCTGTCATCCATCAAATTTGGACTGTCAAATAAACAAAACAAATTCCAAACACAGCAAAAATTGCCAGTTAATATAGAAACTACAATGAAATAAGTGATAAACCTACACTCATTTACATAAACAACGACTGCTCAATAAGAAATAAAGTACGTATCACATCTACTATTATTAATATCTGAAATATGTCTTAAAATGTATGCACGTGTAACGAAACGAAAACCGCATGCTAGATTTCAAGTTACAATGCAGATTTGTCCCAATAAGTTTTTATTTCAAGATTAAAGTATAATTAGGATTACATTCATTATTCATTTATGTTCTAATAGCTACAGAACTAATTCTAACCTAAAATTTGTAAACAAATGCACGTGAAACTTTATAGAGGTTAATTATTAATAACTAGCTGTTGCCCGCGACGTCGTCCGCGTGTGGATTAGGTGATTATACATTCACCCCTCCCCCGAACATGATAGCGTAATAATATGTAGCCTATATGTTGACCCGACCTCTTAGTTATATTCATGCCGAATTTGAAGCAAATCCACGCAGTACTTTTTGAGATTAGCCTGGACATACATACAGACAAATTGACAAAAATTATATTTAAGACTAAACTTTAGATCGTAGATGACACCCCAATAGTTTTTAAAAAACATTCAAGGTACAGTTTTGACTTTTCTAAGATTTTATTATACATAGATATTAGAAGAAAAATTTTATTTTTACTCACATTCTATCAACCACCTTCATAATT
Organism: Heliothis peltigera; assembly: GCA_958496145.1. Lineage (NCBI taxonomy): Eukaryota > Metazoa > Arthropoda > Insecta > Lepidoptera > Noctuidae > Heliothis > Heliothis peltigera. The sequence goes on along the minus strand of OY292348.1, from coordinate 2,592,740 downwards.
ACCTTTAACATCCAACATTTATTTTGTGAATGCTGGTTAACTAGTAATTGGTGACTGTGTAAGTCTTAGACAAAAAAAAAACATACATAAGCTCTACTTTACTCAAAAGCTAGTTGACCTTAATAAATAAATCATCTTATTTTAGTATATAGTTATTTACATTTCTGTGTTTCGGTTAGCACATTAAACTGTAGGTCCCGGCTGTCATTGAACATCCTTGGCAGTCGTTACGGGTAGTCAGAAGCCAGTAAGTCTGACACCAGTCTAACCAAGGGGTATTGGGTTGCCCGGGTAACAGGTCAGATTGGCAGTCGCTCCTTGTAAAGCACTGGTACTCAGCTGAATCCGGTTAGATTGGAAGCTGACCCCAACATAGATGGGAAAAGGCTTGGGAGATGATGATGAGTTATTTACATTTCTAACAAAAGCTTTATATATTTACAGAATGGACATAGCATCAAAACCTCCAGTATCACCCACTGGTAACAAGCTCAAACGTAAAAGAAAGTCTAAAACTAAATTCACAACTTCGGAACATAAAAATATGAAACTTGAAGGAATGGATACCGTAACAATAAATACGGCAAAGGCTCCGAAGACCGGGACGAAACCGAAACCAGTGGAAGAAACTAACGAGGATTATAATGCAAAGTATCCGATATTAAATAACCAGGAACTGATAAGCAGATTCCTTAAAGTACAGATGACTAATAACCAGAAAGGTATAATTTATTAACTTTAAAAACTTGATTTTATGTGCTTTAGTTAACAACAGTTTAATTTGTGAAAAACCTCTTTCATTTTTATGATACAAACTACAGTTTTTAGATGTCAAGATAGTATTGTCTACACATTGATCCTAATTTATCCACTAAACAAATTTTTCAAGAATCATCTCTTATTTTTTTTTTCTCTTTACATCATGCGATCAGGTTGACCAGCCCTTAACAGATTTGTTGTAGGATACATGATACATTTAGACATAAAAAAAATATGAATGTATACTTTTACAGGTAGAATCCGTCAGGCCATAAGAGAATCCCTGCAAGGCACAGCCAATGTCGTTGTACCGGAAATAATCCACAATAAAATTCAATCTATACTCAAGGGTTCTCCCAACCTCACAGACTCGGAACTGAGACGTATACGCATTTTATACAACCTCCTTAAAACGGCATTAAAAGAAAAAAACTTGGGCACTTCAAATTCTAAAACTAAGCCTGAAAAACCTGAAAAAGTTAAGAAAGATGTCGATGCTAAAAAGATTGAAGATAAGGAGAAAGATAGTGTGAAAAAGGAGAAGACAGAAAAAAGGGAACAGTTGGTGAAGAAAGTTAAGGGTCCAAAGAGATACATTGTGTTTTTAGGCAACTTGCCACTTGATGTGGATAAGGATAAGGTGAGGACGGATAATAAATATATTTAGGACCTGATATAACCTTTGCCTGCCCTCCATCCCAAACTTACTGCTTACATGCCACTCTAAATTTGTCCACTTATGGCTTTAAAGTAGTCAAAATGTATAGACGACAGCACATCAGGCTACAACTATCTGTCAAATTTCCTCATTGGATTTTCAACCTTATTGCTGCAGCATAAAGGTCAAAGTTGATTGGGAAAATTTGACAGTTTCGGGTAGCCTGATGTGCTGGCGTCTGTAATTTATCGTTCCACTGCTGGACACAGGCCTCCTCTAACACAGAGAAGGATTGAGCGTTAATCACCGCGCTTGCTCAATGCGGGTTGGTGATTTCATACCCTCCAACTGCACCTTCAGCAGAATGGGTCATTTAAAGATAACCAATAAAAAAAAATACCAGAAAAATTATTTAACAATAGCTGTAGTGTTTTTTAAATTCCCTTAATAGATTTTCAACTTTATCGCTGAAGCATATGGTTCAAAGTTGATTGGATGTTTCAGGTCACAGTGACAGTATAACGTCAGACATGCATAAAATGTTTCTCTCGTTTTCAGATCATTAACCACTTCTCGGAGATGAATGAACACATCATTGATATCCGTATACCCAAAGCGTTGGAAGGCAGGAAGAATGCCATCGCTTACTTGGAGCTTAGCAATGAACCTAGCTATGAGGTAATCATTTTTACAAGTTTTATAAAATGCTGCGTTATTCTGCGACAATTATACTTGAAAACAGATGAATAAATTGGAGATAGATGGTACTTCGGAGAGAGACACACTCAATACATTATCTGCCTAGCCTTTTCCCAAGCTGAATTGGGGTCGGTTTCCAGTCTTAACTGTATGCAGCTGGGTACCAGTGTTTTACGTGGAGTGACTGCCTATCTGACCTCCTCAAGCCAGTTATCTGTGCAAACCGATGCCCCTTGGTAAAACTTGTTGTCAGACTTTCTGGCTTCTAACTACCCGTAATGACTGCCAAAGATGTATAACGGACATCCAGTACCTTCCAATTTAATGTGCCTTCCGAGACATGGAGGAACTCGTTATGACAAGATGGTCACCCATCCACGGACCGACCGCGCCAAGTGTTCCTTAACCTTATGATCGATCGACCCGTGCGGCTGATACTTAGCTACGAGCTTCTCGCTACTAATATATTTTTTAATAATACAGGATGAAATTGAATTCATTGGCAATATTTTTTCCCCAGAATCTAATCGAGGTAATAATAATTTATAGATGTAGTCAACTGTTCAATAGTTACTCACAAGAGAGGTCCCAAAATTAACAAAAATAAATAAAAGTTCAAGACATGACGGAGTGCTGCATCGCACTCTTACGTGCTATCGAGAGGTCAATCGCCTTACGCACGCACACAGAAAAGCGCGAGCGCGTCACTAACTAATAAATCGAAATTTAATATTATACCGATTTCAAAATGGAAATCTCTTCATTTCGATATCACTCAACATTCGCAAAATCAAGTAGGTACCCACCAGGGCTTCCAACTACGTCTCCTTTAAGAAACCGCGTCCTAAAAAACCAGAGCTCGGATAGATACTTTCAAGTATTATCTCTGCATAGAAAATTTACCCGTAATTTTGTACAAACAAGGAGCACAACCGTGTTTAAATAAATACCTACTTCAGACGATTAAAGTTTCTACTACTAATCCATCCAAAAGCCATATTGAATAAAAAAATAGTCGCAAAGGAAATTGAACTCTGATGTCCTATTAATAAAGAGCACAATCGCGTTTACAAATAAATACTTTCAAAGTAAAAATACTTGCATACTAAATTGTTCCCTAAACTCTTACGAATAAGGCGCATAATCGGATTTGCAAAGAGCACGAGTCGCTGGACACCGATGTAATGACAAAGGATTCTCGTGTTCACTAAAAACAATTTTGTATTTTATTGTTTACAAATCTTCTCAAATAACAATATCGAGTAGTCGCTTACTTAATCGTTAGTACGTTCATAAATTGTTAAACTGATTTAACTGGTTGGTTAGAAGTGCTAATAATACCCTACCCAAATTTGTGATTAACATAAAATAAGTTACTCGGCGCGCGGCACCCAACACTTGTAGGCAAGTAAAATTACATGAAAGGCCGATGCCGCCGCGCCACCGGGTCGCGACTCTCCGGCTCGCGCCAAAACTACGTTGTAGTTACCTACAAACACTCATTCATTACATGCCCGCACGCCGGCACAGCGCGCAGGACACTGAGGGGCCACGAAGGGAGGGCGTGCGGTGCGCACAAACTTTAGTGGATTTTCAACTTTATGCTTCAGCAATAAGGTTGAAAATGTAAAGTTGATTGGGAAAATTTTACAGTTTTGGGTAGCCTGATGTGCTGGCATCTGTACCTTTTAGTTGGTAATAAGAGATGATTACGTTTACATGATGATTTATGATTACATTAGGAATGTTTTATTTGCGTGAAAGCATTTTGTTTAAATACTTCGACCCGGTGTATTATGAACTGTTTGGTTTTACTTGAGCAAATTGAACAAAGTTTCGGGCTGGCTCTAACGAGGCGCCGAGCGTCGCGCGTCGTCTGCGCACTTGCGTAGGTATCGATGGTGTGACCTTTTGCGAATTAGCAAGATAAGAATTTGTACCTAATTTCATTGTTGATTTACGTAATAATTATTATTCTTCAACATTTTAAAAATTACTTTCGTAACTAAATTCGACTTACGTTCGACTAATTATTGTGTTGTAAATTTATTGTTTGGACCTGTTTTTATGACTTGTGGCAGTTTAGGTATTCGTAGGAAACTACCGATAAGAGCGGTTTTAGATAAAAAATCGTAAACTGACGATTAAAAAATCGGTTAGTTAATCAAGGTGGTAGTAAGTGGGACATTTTAATTGTAATGTTGCTGCAGGTGTCGTGTTTATGTTTACCTATCTTAACAACTTGTGGAGGTGAAACATACCTTTTACAAGTATTGATTTCGTAAAATTTGGATTAAAATAAAAATTCGGGATTTTTGTGTACACTGCATTCCACCAGAATTGCTGGAGATACGTAAATCACTGCAGTCCAGAGTTCACTTACGAGATCGTGCGCACGTCGCGTCCGCGCAATGGTGCTTGCGAGACTGGCGAGTGGCGGCAGCGCCACTTGCCGATACAGCTCACAGCTGACCGTAGTTGCCTACCGCGCGCCTATTGTTCCCGTTTATCGACCCCAGATAAGCCTACTCGGTAGAAACCGCGTCGCGTGAGTCTTGGTATTTGTGATTTATTTAATTTTGAAGATATTTTTTTTGGGTTTCGTATTTTTGTAGATGTATTGTTTTCATGATTTATTAACATAATTGACATATTCTATGACGATTTAAAAGGTTTTTTCTTGACAATTTTAATACACTATTTTATGAGCTCAAAGGAGTAATCAATCATGAGTAAAACACGTGGTAGAAATATCACGCGCGAATTCAAAATCACTCTGTATATCGGGACACCTTTTTCACACACGGTCGGTTAGCCCCATGGTAAGCTATTGATTAGCCTGTGTTATGGGTGCTAACACAACTGATAAACTACATATACCTTACACATATATATTTATGAATACATATAACACCCAGACCACAGCCAACAATCATGCTCATCACACAAAAGTCGACCATGTCGGGAATCGAACCCGGGACCCTTAGCTCGGCAGTCCGGCGTGGTATTTGCGCCGTCGGGGTCGTCATTCGATAATAATATCTATCTTTAATATAAAAATGAATCGCAAAATGTGTTGGTAAGCGCATAACTCAACAACGCCTGGACCAATTTGGCCAAATCTTTTTTTTTTATGTTTTTGAAGTTCAAGGATGGTTTTTGGGGTAGAGTAGGATAGAGTAGGGTAGAGTCGGATAGAGTAGTATAGTGTAGATTAGGGTAGAAGAACGGGAGCGAAGCCGCGCGGGCAAAAGCTAGTCTACTAATAAATTTATTTATTTTCAGTTCGCATTATCAAAACACCATTCAATGCTTGGGAATAAACGGATAAATGTATTGTACACAGCGCCAAAAAAAGGAAAAGTCTCTAAAGCGAAAGCTAAGGTATGAATTAAATTATTTTCTATTAATTTATTGTCAAAAAATCACCTTTTTTATAAGCTAAGTTGAGGTCAGCTTCCAATCTCATCTGCCGGGGCTGTGGGTTGTTCACAAGAGTTACCGTGACCCTGGCACACAGGGATTAAACATTTAACATTTTCAGATAAAAAAAATCCCATTTATTAATAAACACAGAGTAAACTTACACCTGGAATAACGAAGGAATAGTCATATATTTTGACAGGTTTGAACTTGGAGTAACATTGCTCCATGTTTATTAATAAGGCCAACTCGGGTTTAGACAGTAAGAGACTGACACTCACTCCAGCTCCCTCTCACCCTCAGCGGGAGGGGTCATTTGATGATATCCCACGACCTTTGTCTAAATGACTGCAGTTGAGTACCTCCTCAAAATTCAAATAAATTAATAACAAATATGTATATAATCTTCTTTATTACAGAGCAAATCAGCGAAACTAATAGCTCTCCAGAAGAAAGGCAAACTGGTAGGCAGTATACCTTTATCTAAAAAGCGAAGTCAACGCCGTTTAAAAATGAAGCAAGCTCAAGCGAAATTGGCTGCAGAAAACGCGTAAATTTTATTAAAAAACCATTTTTATGTACCTATTCGTCATATAGTACTATTATCTTGAAAATATGAATATTGGATATCTTAGAAGCGTCATCATTACTTGTTTTTCTGTATCCTTACTGCGCAAGACGCGATATTTATTCGATAATAATAAAGAAAAGCGATCCCGCAATCCTTCGGTTCGCAGAATAAAGATGCGGTAAATTACTATTTTGTGTTAAGAGTACTATTGTACGAATAAACATGGTTTTATTTTTTAAAAAGGTATAAATAATTTACGTGTGCAATGCATAATACATTGTTACCTAAAAACACAGTTTTGTTGTTTTATTTTCTCCCGATAACGGTTAGCCTTTTTGTTAACTGGACTATAGTATAGCATTATGTACTCTGTGAACTAGACGTCATACACTTGATAGATATTTCGTTCACACATGCGAGACCGAGACAGAAAATACTTTTACGTATTAACGCATAATATCTACGAAAGGTATCGTTCTCTCCTATTGTGAACTACAGAGCAAACGCTAAGCACCATATTTGTAAGTTTTAATCGCGCTATGTCCATCTATCTAGGAATCAGAATACCTATATAGAAAGTATGGACTACTCGATACGTCGTTATTTATCAAAAAACCACTAGGGGATCGGAAACATCCAAAGACTACTACACATTGTTGTATAATAAGTTGTATAGAGAACATTTTTTCAAGTTCGTATAGATGGCGCTGTACTCAGTCTTCCTACAAGAGTTACAAAATGTATGGAATCCTAAATCGCACTATCAAAGTTTTTCTTCAGATAAGAACGTGTTTAAAGTTCTGTGCTCCATTGTCGTACTTGCTTCGGCAGTACATATACTAAAATTGGAACGATACAGAGAAGATTAGCATGGCCCCTGCGCAAGGATGACACGCAAAATCGTGAAGCGTTCCACATTTTTTGGACAGTTTGTATCTCTCTTTTTATGAAAGACTATGCTACCGAGGTCCCTTTGCCACTTAAGGACAGTGTTGCCAACTTAGTGGAATTTCCACTAAATCTGGTGGTTTAGACTTACCTTTTAGTGGTCAAATTTTGGTTTTAGTGGCTAGTGGATTTTGTTAGTGGCTACAGTTGTTTCCATTAGTGGATAGGTACGAAATTCAACCACTTAAATGATTTACATATGTATTTGCAGCACTATACTTCATAAAATATAGCTTGATCTGTGACAGCTGTCAGTAAAATCACGTCTATGAAGTCCTGAATTTTTTAATAGTTATTACCTGTACTGACAGTGCCTCTCAATGTCATATTTCATGGGCATGCCGACCTGCTTAGTGATGGGCGATGTATCATCGTGACCACGAACTATAAACTATCTGTTGTGTATTGAAAAGAGTTGTACTGTCTACACTTTATGATATTAGAGTTGTCTTTGAGTTAAAAATAAATGCCGTCATTCTGCGGAGTGCTGTCGACTGCATTGTTTTATTCCAGAACCTTCCTAAGTAATCCTGATATTCAACACTATCGATATATGCTGCAATAAGTACGTTTTACCAAATAGCGTAATCAGAAAAATTGGAACAAAAGAAATGTATTCTGCCACATCAGAAAAGGTTGATTCTTCCGAAGATGACAGTCTTTAATATATGTATATATTTTTTAATTTATCATTTATCATAATAAATAAAAAGTTTATAATATAACAATTTTTTTTATTTCATATAATATGTAGCATAATAGGTAAAGTGTAAGCGGTTTTCTGGTGGTTTGAGGGATCATCTAAGTTAGTGGTTTTCTGGTGGATTATGGTACTGCAATTTGTGGATTCCTTAAAATATAGTTGGCAACACTGCTTAAGGATCTGATGGTGGAAATCATATGGGGTAAACACATGACTTTTAGATGTATGACTATACTGACACTTTAAAACAGTAAAGATTTAGGGCAGACTGTTGGTGGAGAAAGAACTCCTGAGGTGTTTTGTTAACTACCTCACGTTTGAGCTTATTTTTTACCTATAGATTAACAACTTTACTAGCTAAAACTCATCTATACCTTTAGGAGTATTTTGTATGCTAGCACCGCGGTATTTCTTCTATCGAACAATCCTGCAGCAATTGTCGCGGCTTCAGTGCGTCTTCCGATAAGTGTGTAATTTTAGCTACCTCTGGGAACTATGCACTACCTTTGTCTACCGTGTTAATCAGCCATATGTTGTATGTTTACTAAGGCTTACTATTAGGGAAAGGCAGTAGACATGTAGGTACCGTTTAGAGAAGCCGGTTTACAGAGTACCTGATGTTTACAGGTAAGTGTAGTTTCAAGTACCTAAGGGCTAAAATCCAATTTTTAGTATGCCCACGCGTTTATTAGAGATAGGGACTTTATATCTCCATAATTGGTATTGGAGTGCTAAATTTATCGTATTACCCACTACTTGTTCGGCAAATCATCCTTCTTAGGGACAAAGAGGCCAAATAATTTCGAATAAGTACTAAGACAGGATTTATTGTTGAACTTGGAACTTTGTGAGGAATTTACCGATATTTCAACTGTTGCACTACCCTCTAGGTAGCAGGTAGTACAGTTTTAGCAGTTATAAGACTATAGAAAATCGATCGTCTTTGCGTTCTGGCTTTCCATACAACGGGGTACACACCGTTATGGTTATGATTACCTATATTGAATAAAAGTAGTTTCGCTGTCTGCCTTATGTATACTTGTCGCTGTGGCTACTAGCGGTATGTATTTTTGTACGCGAATAACTTCAGACTACATCACTAAATAAGACTACTATAACGACAAGACTTGAAATGTTAAAATACGTATGAATAACCTGCCCGTGCGAAGCCATAGCGGGTAGCTATTAAGTAAATTATAAACATTTTAGGTGGTGAAACAAGCCGAAGTAGGCAGTATAACAATAAAACACATAATTTATCTTAACCGTATATTATTTCAAGCTATAGAGCTGGCGTTAGACGCGATACGGGGCCACAGATCCGCGCACTCCTTGGCCACGGGTCCAGTGATGGCTGATCCTTTCATCTCGCCCTTGTTGTTCACTATGACGCCCGCGTTATCCTCGAAGTATATGAACACCCCGTCCCGCCTTCTGAATGGTTTCCGTTGTCTGATCACCACTGCCGGCATTACCTGGGGACAATTTAGGAATTAGTTTTGTGTAGGTCTTGTGTGAAATTGGAGAGTAATTTATAAGTCTGGCCAGGCCAGTTTGGTCTGGTATTAAGTAAGAGATTCCTATCAAAATTATAGAAGAGAAGGTAGTTAAATATTGTGTCTAATGGCCGACATTAATAACCTATCTATCCGTTGTTTTGCTTACTAGAGATAGGAATTTGACACAAATTATATGGGGCTAATGTCAAAATTCAGTCTCTAGTGAGCAAAACCACGAATAGATAAGTTATTAATTCCGGCCGTAAAACTATAAAAAATCAGGCTTAGAACAATGCAGAACAAGTCACAATAAATTTATTTAAATAACATTATTAGTAACTTTTCAATAAAATTACAAAAAAGGTTAGAATAAACAAACTATGGTCATACTCATAGACAAAGTTCTGCATAAGCATTTTCATTCAATTCAAATTGTTAAGATATTAAAAAAATGGAGTTACTCAGTCAGCCAAGGCATATCAACACACTGAATTCTCATTTCAGCTGTAAAATATTAGCGAAACCCTATGGCATATCATCACGGTGACTCCATTTCATACAGTATCTAGAAATGTACACATTCTATTAAAACTTGTTGTAGATAATGTATGGGATGATTTGGCTTTCTATTTTAGTCTGGGTATTGACTGATTTTACTATACATAGTATTTTATTTTTTACATGTTGTAGGTGAGGTATCAACTGATGGTACGGACACCAGCACATCAAGCTACTACTATCTGTAAAATTTCCTTAATAGATTTTCAACTTTATCGCTGAAGCATTTGGTTCAAAGTTGATTGGGAAAATTTTACAGTTTCAGGTAGCTTGATCTGCTGGCCTCTGTACAATTTGTAATGTAACATGATTAGAATTGATGCAGTTAGTATGTATTTTACAGCTTGTACCATCAGTCAGTACTTATCTTTATATAAGCTATAATAAAAGTCTCAATGAGTTTTGTGTAAAGTTGACGGTAAATTTTGGACTTTTAAGTTGAAAAGACTTCAAAAATCATTTTTTTGTTTTGTTGTCTTTTTCTTCCAAATATGCACCCTACAGAGAAAATCATTCTCTGTAGAATTATTAAAGATATCATTATTATTTATTTTTATCTTATTTAGCTTAATGTTATGTTATGAAAATTTGTGTCATATAAAAGGTTTCTCTATTTCGTCAGCTTTCAAAAACCCAGTCATAAATTTAGAACTCATTTTCTTCAACTATCTAGGTGAATAATGGCAAATTCCACACAAACAAATGCAACATGCCATGAAAACAATTCTCAAACCATACAAAATGTTGATAATACCTTTTTCCTTAGTTCAGGTTTGCCTTTCTTGACGGTAGCAACGATCATGTCTCCTGATCCGGCAGCGGGAAGCCTGTTCAGGCGACCCTTGATACCCTGCACGGCGATCACATACAGGTTCTTTGCTCCTGAAATTATTATTACAGAAAATATTTCAGTTAAGATGTATTAAACAAAAAAAAATACATACAAGCTGGTTACAAGGTACAACTATGAATTTGTCATTAATGTTAAAAATCTGAGGAGTATGTCTGTTTGTTTGCTCGAACGTGTTAACCTTAGGAACAACAGGACAACTTGTAAAATTCTTTCAATGTTAGAAAGTCCATTTATCAAGGAAGAATACAGGGTACTTTGAAACTTGGTGTGCCAAGAAGTTCCCTCTAAGGACACTCTTGGCAGAAGCTTGTTTTTATATTTACTTCTGGACTCTTTGGTAGAACTGCTATTCAGCTAGTATTACAGCAACAAACCTCATTTATGTTTGTTTTGGTTATATTGGTAGCATTCAAGTTTATCATTGAGCAGCATTTTTGTTGCTACAGTATGTGATTTTAAAATCTATGGTATTATTATACAGCTCAAGTTTGTTTTCTTGTTGGCTTAATTTCAGAGACTAAAGGACTGATTTGAAATATTATTTCAGGGTTAGATATCCCGTTTTTAGCCAGGTGTTCCTCTACGACACGGGTGCAACCACTGGTAGTAGCCAGTACTGCTATAAAGTAAATGACCACGGCTCTCAGTAAATGAAAACCATGTTTGCAGTTCATATTTCTGAAATAAAATAATAAATGGACCAATCTGAAATTGGGTTGGATCCAATCATGAACTACTTTCATTCATAATACAACATCAAGGCCCTTAAACGAATATTTTGAGAAAAACTACTTCGTCCTTCAGAAACTAAAAGGTTAGGGCGGCAATTTATTATGTTTGAACGACTGAACAACTTCAGACACAGCCAAGGAAGAAATCATTATGATATCAACACACGTAGTGCGTCCAAAAAGCATCATCATTAGCGTTCAGTCAAATACAAACGTGCCTGATAGGTTATGAAAGTAAAAAGAACTCGTGCTAACCTGTGTTGTCTGCGCAGTTGATGACGGCTCCGACAGGGAGACCCAGGGAGATGCGGAACTTCGCTCCCGCGGAACCACCACGTCCTTAAAACAGAAAAACCACACTTCATACATTTTTCATCACAACACTTCTACTCACGAAATACGAAGTGAATAACGAAAATATTTGTGCCTTCTACACAGATATGGTACTAGTATCGCTTCACACATGCTTTCTAATAAATTTTAACGCGAAATAATACGATCTAAATGGATTTTTATTAAATTCACGAACCTCTTTTAGACATTTTGTTGTGTCAATCTTTTGAGAGGAAATTGAAAGAACGTGAACTTAGCAACACATCATTGAAGTAACACTTCGTTCAGAAATGATTTGGCAGTCACTAGTATGAAGTTGTAAGCAAGTCAAAGAAGTTTTCAATTTTTTAATCCTGATTGCGTTTATATTGCGTCCCATATTCATTAATTTTTGAATAAATATATCCAGAAGTTACATATCCAAATAAAATATCTGATTCTCACAATGATTTAATTTCTTCCGGATAGTAATACGTTTTTGTTCAGTCAATTTCTAAACGATTTATTACGTTCCGTTCACGTACTCTTAGGTTACAATGTTTTGTTATTTCTTAAACAATCTTTATTTTAATTTCAAAAGTAATTAACTCTCTTAAATTAAATCTAATTCTAAAAGTCTTAAAAAAATAACTAAGAAAAAATAAAATACATATGAAATCGAGTTGTGCAACGAAATGTGATCAAAAACTGTTTGTCATTTTCCGTCAAATTCGTTGCGGCTTGTCATTGTGTGCGATTCACTATTTTGTAACAAAAAGTATTTTATTAGAAAATAAATTAGAATATTATTGATAAAATGGCATTTATGGGCGATATGATGAACCCTGCGCCCTTCTGGCAGAACGGCCCTGCCCCAGGAGCGTTTTACAACTTCCCCGGAAACTCAACAGGCTTCGGACCCAACACTCACCCTGTCCAGGAATTCAAAGCTCAGTAAGTATATTTAAATAATGTTCCTCTATGTTAAGATGTTGGTACAATTTTTATTTTCATCCAATACTAAGTCCCCTTCAATAACTATCAATCTTTAAACTAGACAAACGTCAGTCATAGTGAGCCAAGTTTTCCCTACGTTAGCTATGACTATTTTGCTCATTAAGACGATCTTATGACCATAATTCATCTTCATTCTATACCTATTTCACTGCTGCATCTCTTAAAGACGACATTATCTACAGTGAAACATTACTATGTATATCAAAATCTGTAAATCATTGTTGTTGAATATCGAGATTTGATAGTAATCCTCTGGAAACAAAGCAGTCATCAGCAGTCTGCAGAATGGCAGCATTTATTTTAGCTCAAAGAAAACTCTTAATATCATAAAGTATAGATATTACAAGGAACCTCTTTTCAATACATTGCAATTGTCAAAATTTAATTAAATAACCTAATTATCTTTTTCAGCTCCGCCACCCCGATCACAACCACAACCACAGTTATTGGTGTCAAGTTTGACAAAGGCTGTGTGATTGCAGCCGACACCCTCGGCTCTTATGGCACGTTAGCCAGGTTCCGTGACTGCCCCCGTGTCATGAAGGTCAACGATTTGATTCTGCTGGGTAATGGTGGTGATTACGCTGACTACCAGTACTTAAAGGACATCATTGAACAGAAAATGTGAGTATCATGCAGTAATAATCACACTGAGAAAATTTGTTTTTGGTTATAAATTTTGTTTGTATAATAGTGTGGTAACTACACACTAAGTCTTAACACTTTTAAATCAAATTTCATTTTTTTTTCTGTTTTAAGTTGTTCAGTTTTACGAGTACCTTCCTTCGGATGTATTCCTTTCCGTTACAACATAAATATCATTTACTTTATGAAAAATCATTGATTATGGGAGATTTTTCATTTATTTTGCAACCGATAAAATATTTTTAAATATTTCACACGTGTATTTACTATCAAAAGTTCGAACATAATCATAATATTCCCCAGTATTGATGAGCAATGCATCGGAGATGGTCTGCTGCTAAAGCCTCGCTCCCTGCACTGCTGGCTGACTCGTGTGCTGTACAACAAGCGCAGCAAGATGGATCCCTTGTGGAGCAACTATGTCGTCGCTGGCATGCAGGTTTGTTGCTCATCGTAATATTTTAAATGGAGGTACTGCCTATCCCTATCCCAGCTACCTGGGTTGTTAGACTTCCTGGCTTCTTAATAACTGCCAAAAACACGGCACGGCGGTCATTAAGCCTCCCGGTGACAGTCTGTGACTTTTCATTCATATAAATTCGAAAATAGTTTTGTCTGTCTGTCACGCTTTCACGACAAAACCACTGAACTGATTTAAATAAAACTTTGTAGAATCTAGAATGTGAGAAAGGTCATAAACTACTTTTTATCGGTCATAGTTCACATGATTTTTGTGGTAAACATGATCATTAGTATGTACTAGATGACCTGTAAAATATGGTGCACTAGTTTTGTTACAACCTATATACAACATTTTTGAGAGAACTCCCGTATCTATCTTCTATCTATATATATAAAAATGAATTGCTGTTCGTTAGTCTCGCTAAAACTCGAGAACGGCTGAACGGATTTATCTTATCTTGATCCTGAAATGTTTGTCCTCCACTAGGGAAGGTTTGAAAGGTGAGAAGAGTAGGGTAGAGTAGGGAAGAACGGGAGCGAAGCCGCGCGGGCAAAAGCTAGTAACAGATAAATATGATTTTGGGACGTTTTTTATATAATGGTATTATATGTACCCGTTCCTGCCATTCCACTCGGCTGGTTTTTTTATTCTTAGGCATAACTGATGTTTCCTTACTCCCACAGGACGGCGAACCTTTCCTAGGTGCAGTAGACAAGTTGGGAACTGCATACGAAGATGCAGCCATCGCCACCGGCCTCGGCGCGTATATGGCGACCCCACTGGTCCGCGAGGCAGTCGACAAGGGCAACTTGGATGAGGAGGGCGCTAAGTAAGTAGCTAGTCTTTTGTTTCTGTTATTTCAAAAGTTTAGAGGTTTTTTTTGTGGAATTTTTGTCAATTAATTAATTTTTCTTGCCTCAATCATCATCATCATCATCATCAGTCCTTTTATCGTCTCACTGCTGGGCACAGGCCTCTTCTCCAACGGAGAAGGCTTAAGCGTTAATCTTGCCTCAATACAAAAGTATATATTCTGAAAATTCAACTCAGGTTGTAGTTATGAATAGCAGATAGCCGGTGTCTATATTTTTAGTAACTTTTTTTCAGTAGTATACTAGCTTTATTCCATAAAGTACAAATAAAGCGTACCTGGAGGCCTCATTGTTCTAGCAGTCGCATGGCGCGATTTCTGAGCACTGGGTCTTAGGTTCGATATAGAATCGAATCGAATCGGGTTTAAGGAATTTTCACGAAACAGCACCGAGTCTAGAAGTTGGTGATGATACACCCGTGTCTAGGAGAGCTTGTTCAGCTGTTGGTCCTGCGCCTGATCTCTCTCCGGTCGTGTCGTATTGCCGTTCCATCGGACTATGAGAGTGAGGGAATAGAGAGTGCACCTGTGTCTGCGCAAATACTCTCTCAAGAATTATTAGAAAAATAGATCTCTTTCAAGAATTGTCACCGTGATCAAAAATAGAACCAAATTATTATTGTTAATCACTTTTATTCTCTCCCCAGGGCCCTCGTCCGCAAATGCATGGAAGTATTGTTCTACCGCGACGCGCGTGCCTTCCAACGCTTCCAGCTCGGCGTGGTGACCTCCGCCGGCGTCCGAGTGGAGGACGTAGCAGAGCTCAAGCATGACTGGTCGCTTGCGCACATGATACACATGAAGTGAACGCGGGAGTTTAAAAATTAAATATTGTTTTGTAATTTTTTGGTTGTTTTAATTTTAATTAGTCATCATCTTCCTGCATCTCTAGTGTTATTTATGCTCGGCGCAGCATGTTTTTGTCTTCCACGCTCTTCTATCTGCCGTCATCTCACACGTTACATTCTTTCTAGCCATATCAACTTTCACACAATCCATCCATCGTTTCTTTGGTCGTCCCCTTCATTTAGTGTGACTATTTTTATTTTTAGTCTTGGTGAAAAAATTATTTAAATAAATACTTTCTGAGATTATCGCCAACAGACCAGCAATGGAGGGCTTAAAGAGTTTAAAGATATTAAGGTTGGCTACACGGATAGTGGTAAGCGATTGAGTAGTGTTAATCCGCGCGGTGTTAGTGTGAAAAGTTCGAGCGGATTTCAAGTAAGGCCCCTCGCCCACGGCGGCTTTTTGTAGCATCGCTTCTAACGCATGTTAGTAGCGTTCACAACGCGCAACTGCATCGCGATTGTATCGATACAAACGCGCGACAGTGTTGGACGATATCGGAGAAAGAACAGAGGGGGGAGGGAGTGTGCCGAACATCAGTGTAACTGCATCGCGACCGAATCGCGTTTACATCGCGACTGAATCTGGTCCCGTGGGTGAGAAGCATACAGCTAGCTATAGCTGCGCGTCTGTATCGATGCCTACGCGCGACAGTATCGCAACTGCATCGCTACAAAAAGTCGCCGTGGGCGAGGGCCCTTAGAAAACGAACATGAGCGTAGTGCTGTGTCAATCTCCAGGCTCCACTTGACAAGACAACACAAACTTCTTGGTAAATAAAACGTACATTTGAAAGAGAAAAGCTTATATTTAGACACTATTATATCTAAGTTAATTCAGTGTTACGCAAAGCACTTTATTGTTCAACAAATACATAAATATACAGACGACAGCACATCAACCTACCTCAATCTGTCAACTTTTTATTTTCAATCTTATCATGTTTGAATGGTAAATTTTACAGATTTAGGTAGGTTGACCTGCTGGCGTCTGTATATAAGGTAGGTATGTATTTTTATATGTAAAACATGTTACTGGTAACATTATAATCCCTCCACCTCTATTATTTACGGATATTATATAATATGGTAAGTATATCATTGAGTACTAGCTCCCTCTAGCGGTTCTTTTGCGTAGGGAACTTCATCCTGCACCCGAATAAAAAAATAGCCAAATATGTTATTCTGATGCTGTTCGCTAAGTTCCATCAAAACCGGTTCAGTAGTTTCTGCTTTAAGTAAATGTGTGACTACATAGGCAAAGTGCGATTCATAACTCTGTTGAGACATAATTAAAATCATTCACTTATAAACATTGCTTTTTTTATTACATTATTACAAACTATTATACATCTAGGAAATATAATATCTCCCTTTGAAAGAGAAAAACATAGGCATATATTATAATAATTATGTAGAAATTATATAATTAAACCATTAGCAATTAAATTAACTATGCTTTATAAGAAATAATTTCATTCAACCTGTACGTCTTGATGCTTTTTTTCTTGTCATATAAATAAACTCAGATTAACGCTCAATCCTTCTCAGCGTGAGAGGAAGCCTGTGCCCAGCAGTGGGACGATAAAAAAAGGCTGTGATCATGATAATATAAATACACTAGTTTCGGCCAGTAATTTCACTCGCGTCCCGTGGAAACACGTAGTTGGAAAAAGGCCTTCCTTGATCGATGAGCTAGCTCGGGCCCTACTCTAAGCACCTGGACAGCCTTCCTCGACCAGTGGGCTATCTAACACTGAAAGATTCTTTCAAATCAGACCAGTAATTCCAGAGATTACCATGTTCAAGCAAAAAAACTTCATCTTTATCAAATGTGAACAGATTACCATAACTAGCTTCAGAAATTTACCTCAAAGAGGACCAAATCTAACACACACGTGCGAAATTCAGGTAAAAAACACAGTCTCTCACACACAGAAATAAAAAGCAATGTTTATAAGTATAGCTTATATTAAGTTAGATTCTATCGCCTCTTCTTGTGGCCTTTAGTTGGTCCCTTGACGAAGCACCAGTCCACAGATATCGGCTGCCCCAAGATGTCTGCGCCGTCGAGAGCCTCGCGAGCACTCTATAGGGATAAACATTCAATTTCATTATATAATATAACTAGCGACCCGCCCCGGCTTCGCACTGGTAATGTAAGCGGGAAGAATGAAATTATTTACGACATCACATTAGAAACCTCAAAAATAACAGTACTTCTCCACTATTTAATGGATGTTATTATACATATAAACCTTCCTCTTGAATCACTCTATCTAATAAAAAAACCGCATCAAAATCCGTTGCGTAGTTTCAAAGATTTAAGCATACAAAGGGACAGAGAAAGCGACTTTGTTTTATACTATGTAGTGATATAATATCCCTCACACATTCACACAACGTCAGCTAGTCCCAAACTAAGCAGAGCTTGTACTATGGGTACTAGACAACCGATAAACATACTTATATACTTTTCTTTTGTAATACATACATATTATACATAGAAACACCCAGACTAAGTCAAACGCCCATGTACACAAATGCACACATATCATATATATCATAAAGATAGTCACCAACAAGATGGACAGACGACCTTATGAAGGTCGTCAGAAGATGCTGGATGCAGGTCGCTTCCAACCGGTATATGTGGTGATCTAAAGGGGAGGCCTATGTTCAGCAGTGGACGTCCTATGGCTGAGATGATGATGATGATGAATAGCAAGAAAGTCTGCAGGGTTTCCATCAGGAGTGAAAAGGTTATTTTATCACTAGTTTCCGTATGTGGTCTCATATCGTGGGAACTACTCCGCGCAATCGGATAAGCGTTCTCGATGAATGGGCTATCTATTTATCCATCACTAAAAAAAATATAGTTTTCAAATCTGTCCTGTAGTTCCTGACATATATGTGTTCAAAAAATAACTCTTCAGTTTTATTATATTAGTATACTTTAAATGCAAAATACGAGCCTTGTAGTGGACTTTTAGGAATAAATCATAGCTTACAAGCTATCTTCTTATGCATTTAACTTGTTTTAGCAGTGAAAATATATAAAAATAAGTTAATAAGTTTTATAGAACATAACTTTGGTTTTTGAACTCAACTAAAATACGCTCCTTGAGGCTTTCCTATTTAGCAAACAAATTTGAAATAGGCGCAATCTATTGCCAAATTCTCATCCCCTATTTGGGACTAATTTATTTGGAGAAATTAAACATACCTGTCTCTTGTCTTTGAGACAGAACAAGTATGATGATGGCATCCAGGCCGATTGTCGGCTACGGCGGCCGTTCTCTTTTTAAGGAAATCAGCCAGCTGCGCAGAACATATTATAGTGCACAAGCATGCGAGCTGATACAGGCGCACTCTCTATTCCCTCGCTCTCATAGTCCTCAGGGACGGCAATCTGACACGACCGGAGAGAGATCAGGCGCAGGACCGATATTTACGTGCTCTCCGATGCACGGGTTAATCAATCACCAACTTCCAGACTTCAGGCTGCTTTATGAAAGTATCTCAAAACCCACAAAGCGATTTCGGCCCGACCCCGGGAATCGAACCCGAGACCTCGTGCACAGCAGTCGCGCCTTGCGACCACTAGACCAACGAGACAGAAGTATAATATTGCATATATGGTAGGATACTTACAGCAGCTTGCTTGTATGTCTCATACTCTACTAGGGCATAACCCTTGAGGAAACCGGTACGCCTGTCCAGGTTCAAGTGGATGTTTTTGATCTCACCAAACTCTGAGAATTGGTTCTGTAACAATCAAAGAATATAACTTGTGAGATGACGGCAGATAGAAGAGCGTGGAAGACAAAAACATGCTGCGCCAACCACAAATAAAACTTGAGATAAGGACAGGAGAATGAGCTGCGGGTTGTTCGTAAGAGTTACCGCGGCCCTGGCACACAGGGACCTCCAGAAGGAACATAGTGGGTTTTAGTCAGTAAGAGTCTGACACTCCCTCCAGCTGCACCCAAAGCGAGCCATTTGATGATTTCCCACGAAAAAAAAAAATATGGCAGGAGAATGATGATTAACAATGGCATTACTATATGTAAGTTCTAACAAAAATAGTGCACCATATACATGCTTAGGATCATGTTTACCACAAAAAAGTCATGAAGGTAACAACATATTTTATTAATATTATCATCACAGTTGCCAAGTTTTATGCATAATGCTGGTCTCTATGAAAGCACTTGATTTTTGACCACTAGGTCATTCAATTTTTCTTTGTGGTTCATGATCCTTAGTATGTACTAGATGATTTTGTTAGACCTTATATGGAGCACACATATTTATAAAAATTAACTAGTTCACCATCCTGTATGCGATATGGTTGTACCAATCAACCACTTCTAGAATCTTTGTGAAGGTTTCTTAAAACCTATAGAGCAATCAACCCAAGAATTGAACCAGATTCCCAGCACACAGCAGTGGTGCTATGCGACAGGTAGACCAATGTGGTTATCAACATACATAACATATAGGTACTGGTTTATCTCTATGCTAATCTTAGTTCATTTGTTTTTTTTTTATCCTCAGCTTTTGTGTTAGTTTTAATACATGTGGTATTGCCAATTACTGTGCCAGTGTAAGCTGTAGTTTTTAGAGTTTCAATAATGGATTTTAACGTTAGTTACGTCTGTTGTTTTCATAAATAAAATCAGAGTTAATCCTCTATTATATACTATATATGGTATAATGAGCTAAATCTAATATATTGTAATTAAAATCCATTACTACCTGTATGTCCTCCTCCTGTGCCTCTTCATGGACATTGCTGACAAACAAAATCCAGCCTTCAACCGACCTCTGTGGACCGGGTGTGTTGCCATCACCTTCCGGAGCCAGGCTGTCATACCTAGAAATATAAGAAAGGAGGTTTTAGTGTGTCAATCAAAATTTTTACTTATAATAAAGTAAGGGCCAGTTTCACAGGTTACGGATAGCCACTATATACCAGTTAAATTAAAAAATGGAACAGAATTTGTATGAAATTATCTGCCAGATAAACTATCGGGGACTTATCAGCAACCGGTGAAACTGGCCCTAAGAAGGAAATAAAAATATATTAAATAAACTCAAATATATCCAGAATGCAAGATATGGAAGAAGTCTGCATAGTTATTGAATCAATAAGGTTGTAATAAACTGACCCAAAATGTTTGGATTATTTGAAATACATACAAATTAGTAGTTATACTTTCTAAGTATATCTTGGACACCAATGACTGTGTTTCATATGGCACGTTAAACTGTAGGTCCCGGCTGTCATTGAACATCCTTGGCAGTCGTTACGGGTAGTCAGAAGCCAGTAAGTCTGACGCCAATCTAACCAAGGGGTATTAGGTTGCCCGGGTAACTGGGTTGAGGAGGTCAGATAGGCAGTCGCTCCTTGTAAAACACTGGTACTCAGCTGAATCCGGTTAGATTGGAAGCCGAACCCAACATAGTTGGGAAAAAGGCTCGGGAGATGATGATGATAGTAGTTCCACTCAGTGTGATACCTAAATAATGCTTTTTTAATAGTTATTTTTGTGATAATTGCATTATGACATCAGCAGTGTTTATATGAACTATGATGAAGAGATCAAATTCTTCGTTTTATCTTTTTTTTATTAAAACAATTGGTCCGTGGGTAGTCTTAGGGGCTTAACTAGTTACCTGCCCCTGTTCCCTCTCTCGGAGGCGCCTCCACTGCCGGCTTCGCTGCCAAAACCTCTTCCTTTACGTTTTCGCGCCTTCTCCTTCAAACGAGCAATTCCCTCTGAAAATTACAGCAAAAACACTAAAAATCTATTCGTAATGTTAACTGAACTATATTTAATGTTGATAAATAGCAGATGTAACGAAATTCCAATCCTTAATACAGTTCATTCAACTAGAAAGTTAACCTAAAATTTTTTTGTTAAAACGAATAGTTAAAACAGCAAATATAGCATGAGAAACGACATTAATGTGTATAACTGACAAGGGAAATCAGATTAACAGCTAATAAGCCGAAGTAATTGGGTTCTGTTAGTGAAAATTGTGCATCATAACATTGTTATAAGTACATACGTTCACCATCCTCGTCGACCTCAAATTCTTCGGAATTCTCGATATCTAGCACGTCTGCCATTTTGATGTGTATTTATGCGACTAAATTATATTTCTAACATGTATTTTCGTACAATAATCACGTAAATAAACGTGAATTTGTACTGAATGCTAAATGACGTATTTATTTATTGATGTTGCCAACAATTGATTAGACATAACATCATTGTAAATTGTAGCTTAGCGGTAGTAGTTTTAAAGCTACTTAAGATTTTTAATAATCTGAGTATTGTAAAATAACTGTTGCTTATCTTTTTATGAGTTAGATTTTGAGATCAAACATAATGTTTAGCCTAGATTGATTCAAATTGATATACAACATAAAAAACTTTGGTATTAAATCTGATTTGATCTTGCAACACTTGGAAAATCGCGGCTTTTCTTCCGTCCGCGCGTCCATAAAAAAAGCGCGAAAAACGAAATAACTAAACCGCTAAAACCAACTACCTAAACACTAGCTATTTTTTTCCCATGATCCAACTTTCTCAAGGACCAATTTCAGTTAAAAAGCAATGAGTCCGCAATGACGTCCTACTTTTAAAACTTCTTAGTCAACATAAAATTCTCCTGAGCTCTGAGCTCCTCTTGAGCTCCTCCTGATCCTGACAAATGCTCTTTGTTTTCATCTGCAGACAATGGAACTCCTTACTGTTGGATATGATGCTACCAAACTTCATTACGAAAGCTGCTGAAAAAATAAAATGTCAAGAATGCAGTGACAAATCGTAATTTTCATTGATTTTGTTATAAATATTATTTTTAGGCTAACTGAACGTTGCAAAATTTCGAAATGAGTGGATGTAACGTAGGAGAACCGCGAAATACAATATCTGGAGACTGGACCTCTAGGTCCACTAAATCTCCAGCAACAACCCGATCATCATCACCATGTAGAGGCGAAGCGATTTTCAACAAATACATCGATATCATACATTCTAAGTCTAATGTCTCTGTGGAAGCTAACAAAACGGAACCCACCGATCGACCGTTTGATTTTTTTGATGATGAGGAATTTGCTTTTGGTATAAATTTACTCAACAACAATGTGGCGTGTGTCGGCGATAACATTACCAAGCTGATTCAAATGGGTAATTTATAATAATATTATTTATAGTTCGGATATACATAGATAGAAGATGACTGCTCTATAGAATACGTGCTATATTCATTTTACAAATTAATACAGTGATTGCAACTTTGCAACCACCACGAGTCCCGAGGCTTATGTCAGAGATTTTTGTACGCACGTTCGTACGAAATGCAGAAAGTCTCGGTATGCCCTTAGAGTATTCACCATTCTTATCTTTGCAGTTTTTAATCAGTAATCACTGAATGCTTCGCCTATTAGAAAAACTGCTCGCGCATTGTTATTTTAGAGATATCGTGTTTTTTTTTTATTCTAGAAGACGTTATATATTTTGGAATGGTAACACTCTAATTTTGTGACAGCTGTCAGTCCATAGTGTCAGCTAAATGTGAAATTGGGTTTTGTGAACATCTATTCTGTATTTTGGATGAAATAATATTATTTTATTTACTTATTGCTTAGTTAATAACTTAAATATCATGCCGGAGTTCCATATAACGGATTCTATAATCACTCAGCTGAATGGTAAGTTACTTACTGAAGAATCGTAACTATTTTTAACGAAAGAAAGTTACATAATTTTGTTTGCATTATTGATATTGTTTTGTTTGACACAAATATTTAATTTTAGCACCAAGGTGTCCTAAATAGTGCTATATTACTGGTGTTGCGTCATTTTGGACTTTCGGATACAGTGTAACACATCTAAAGCTATGAAATTAAGATTCGACGAACCTTTTGAGTTTGGTATAATATTCTTGTATTTTGTGCGTGTTTTTGAGTATGTTTTCTGTTATAAACTGTATAAAATGTTAACGTTGTGTGTTTTGAAATCCTGTTATAACTTGCAAGTTGTGTTCCTGATGTGTTGAAGATTTTTTTTTAGTTTTATGCACATAACCTCACTTTTATTTTATTATTAAATATTGCAGTTTAATTGTGATAACATAGACATAAATGCTGTGGAAGTGTTTATAAGTATAATACTCCTACACCAATTTGTTTAAGTAGAACCTCCCTGTAAGTATTGGGTATTTTTGCGATCACATTTAAATATAACTTATAAAAATAATTTAGTTAGAGATGATGCAGCATCTAAGGAAGGAAAACGCTTATCTTAAAATATATTATAAATTTAGTATATATTATATACTATAAATAAAAAAGGACTTACATTTTCATATAAATACATTTTATTATGCTTAATAAATAAAACCCCAGATTTTCATCTACAATTTATAGTATAATTTTTCTCCATCTAATTAACATAGTGACGATGATGATGAAGAAATCCAGTTATCCCTTATCAGGGACATAGGGCTCGCAGAAGATTTTTCCACTCTTTTCGATCTTAGCAGCAAGAAGTGTAGAAGATATATTCCCTCAAAATGATAATTATGATAAATGATAATGATCATTGTCTAGTCTGAAGAATGATGTCATCATGATATCATCACTATTATCACAGTGGCTGTGTAAGATTATATTATTGTGACTTGGCATTCAATTCTTCAAAGGAGGCCACTGCAAATGCCAATGACATATTTTACATAACAAATGGGTCTTAGTCACAATGTATGATAGATGATTGGGTCAACTAGGTCAAAAATAAAATCCTTTATGTTATTAAGGGTCTGTTTCACCACCTACAAATAAGTTCCAGTTAGTTTATTTGGTAGATAATTTACATACAAATTCTGTTCCATTTTTTAATTTATTCGGTAGATAGTAGCTATTCGGACATTGTGAAACTTACACTTAAATAATCTGTAAATAATGTCACTTTCATTTATTGTTTTGAAGGAAAAATATGTTTTTTTCTTTTGTATTGATATTTTAAGCAAAATAAGTTATACAGCCTGATGTGTTTTCATTTTATGTGAACCCGAAACCCATACAAGAATGGGTGTTTTGTTTTTTTTTTTTGTTATTTTATGCCTATTAGTTGTAACTTTTTGAATGCAAGATTGTTCTTTGGTATTTTTGTTGAGTTTTTAATTATTCTTTGAAGGTGTAGGACCGACATTTAAGCACCAACTTCCGGACTTCGGGCTGCTTCGTGAAACTTTCCTAAAACACAAAGCGATTCTGTCCTGACCCGGGAAACCCCGTACAGCAGTTGAGTTGGCGATAACTGGACTAAGGAGGCAGTCAAACTCTGACAACGTCAAGTGCAACTATGACAGCAATCTTGTAATTCAAAAAGTAATAGATTATATTTCATACTCATCACCATTAATTTCCTCACAACATCTTCCAGCTCAAGAACCATGGCCGGACAACGTGAAGCTGTTCCAACCATACGAGGTGGAACAGATCTTGCTACCAGACAATGCCAGCTGTCTCGCTGTGCAGGCCTTCTTGAAGGTAAGGTTCATATTTGAAATGTGCATGATAGCGGTATGATACAAACCCGAGTTATGGCATACTATGTGTATAGTAACTCCACTAAAGAAGTTTCAGTGTAACACAACAGCTGGTTCTTATACTTTTTGAAGAACTTACTATTGCTAAGGTTTAACAAACCATTTTTCTATTACTAAGCCAATTAAGTCTTTAATTTATTTAACTCTTAACATTAATGAATAACTATATCTTTTCTCTAGATGTGCAACCTCCCCTTCGAGGTAGAAATGCGTTGGAACGCAGAATTCATGTCCCCATCGGGGCGGGTCCCCTTCATCAAGTGCGGGGCCTTCGTGGTCTCCGAGCTGGAGCCCATAGTGCAGTTCGCGGCGAACAAGGGAGTGTCCCTGTGTAGCAAGCTCAGCACGGAGGAGAAAGCTGAAATGAGAGCGTACATGAGCCTCATAACTAATGTGCTTGTTAATGCTGAGGTTGGTAGTAATTTAATAAGATTAATTAGTAATTTAAATAAATTTCGTGTTTGTACCGTATGCATATCGTAAAAAACCGGCCAAGTGCGAGTCGGACTCGCGCACGAAGGGTTCCGTACCATTATTTATAAAACGAGCAAAAAATCATGTTTGTTGTATGGGAGCCCCCTCAAATATTAATTTAATTTTAATAAAATTACTTATTTTTAAAGTAAGTAATACATTCCATGTTCTGTGAATATTTCAAGCATCTACCTGTTGCCGTTATCGATATCGAGCAAAAATGAACAAAAAAATCACGTTTGTTGTATGGGAGCCCCCCAAAATATTTATTTTATTCTAGTTTTCAGTAAAATGTTTCTTTTGATATGAATAATTAAAAAAAATAGTCAAATACCCTATTATATTTGTTATTTCACTATTTCTGAAATATATTAAAACTTTTTCTATATTTATATTAGCTATACATATCGTGGGTGGACAATGACACGTTCAACGCGGTGACTAAAGTCCGCAACTCGTCCGTGTACCCCTGGCCGCTGGGCTGGCTGCAGACCAGGGCCAAGAGGAACGCCGTCATCAAGCGACTGAGAGCCCTTCACTGGTATGATAAGACGCTGGACCAGGTGTTATCTGATGTGAGTACCTATATCAGCTTTATAATATTAGTAAAGATACATAAAAGGTCGCTTTACAAATAAATACTTCTAAGTACCCCGTTTCAAGGCAACAATTCGCTACAGTTCTAGTAAATATAACATGTATATACGCCAGCAGGTCAACTTACCTTCACCAATCGAAAATCTATATAAAGTTTTACAGATTGAGGTAGGTTGATGTGCTGGCTTCTGTACAAGGTTTTACAAAAATACTCTCAGAACCGAGATAAAAAGTAGCCTATATGTTATTCTGATGTATAAGCTATATGTCTTCAAAGTTTTATCAAAATTCATCAAATTCAAACTCAAAAATCATTTATTCAAACTTGGCTGTAAAATAGCACTTTTTAAACGTCAAATATTACAAAAGACAGCCCCCAAAACGCCCACCCTTCACCACTTCCTATGTGTTTTTGCTGGGAAGAAGAAGTGGCGCAACAAACTCCCCAGCAACACTTGTCTGTCTGTTGGTTTGAAGAACCTTTAAACAATATTTTTCATACACAATTTTTATGTAATTAAATAAAGAAATTTAAATACTTATGTAACACACGCCGGCTAACACTCAACCTTACACCTACATACCTTTATGTAACTCAAGCATTAAATATATTTTATAAAAATGTGCAATAAATAAAACCAAAACTAAACAAAATCACAGCCTCCAATTATATGATGCTAATAGGAGATAAGGGAGTGTCCACCTACATGTGCTAGTCTGTTGTAACTAAGATGTACAACATAAGCCGCCAATCTAGCAAATTAGGACCACAGTATAGAAAATAAATACATATAAATAGCACAAGTCGCCATGTGGAATGTCGACACGGCTGTCATCGTGCCGATTGTCGTTACGGCCAATGGTCCAATAGCCAAGAGCCTCGATCAACATCTGAAGTGGCGTTAGGCGGCTGATCAAGGGACTGATTCAGAAGGCAGTACTCCTTGAAACGGCACGTATTGTGAGGTTTCTGTCTCTGGGGCCCTAACCACCGGTAGCTTGGACCCTGTTCCCGATATCGATGGTCACCTATTTGTTATAATGTTCATATGTATTTAAAAATCGTGGTGGCCTAGTGGTTAAAGAGCCAACCTCTCAAGTGTGAGGGCGTGGGTTCGATTCCAGGTCGGACAAGTACCAATGCAACTTTTCTAAGTTTGTATGTACTTTCTAAGAATATCTTGGACACCAATGACTGTGTTTCGGATGGCACGTTAAACTGTAGGTCCCGGCTGTCATTGAACATCCTTGGCAGTCGTTACGGGTAGTCAGAAGCCAGTAAGGTAGACGCCAGTCTAACCAAGGGGTATTGGGTTGCTCAGGTAACTGGGTTGAGGAGGTCAGATAGGCAGTCGCTCTTTGTAAAACACTGGTACTCAGCCGAAACCGGTTATACTGGAAGCCGACCCCAACATAGTTGGGAAAAGGCTCGGGAGATGATGATGTATTTAAAGATGAAAAGAATATGTACTATATTAACTTAATAAATGATTAAAAATATAAAATGTACAAGGTCGGATACTGTCGGATACTTTAGGTGGACCACTTTTGTAAGACGACTGAAAAGTCACGGTGTATAGTGTATTTATTTTATTTATATCGGTTCAGTAGTTTTGGCGTGAATACCCGACAGACAGACAGATAGACAAATGTACTTTCGCATTTATAATATTAGTAATTTTTTTAATGTTTTCAGGTTGAGCAGTGTTGTAACTCTTTAAGTCAAAGGCTTGGCGACCGAGATTACTTTTTTGGAAACGGGTAAGACAATTTTTAAATACTATTGTCCTAAACATACAATACTTCAATTCTGTGAAGCAAAGCTATTTGACGGAAACTTTAATACATAAGGATTTGATGTTAGAAGTAAGATTTAAAAAAAATTGCATTAGTCTTTTTTTTTCATGAATAATGAATAGTTTTTTTTACTAAATTTGCCATTCTGCAAACATTTTATTAGAAATTTTATCAAATTAATTTCAGTTTTAAATCCACTCTATAATTTAACGTAGGCGTAATGTCGAAGGTAGCCGGGATTTATGATTTTTTTAGGATATTCTAATATTTCAATTCCGACCAAAAATGTAATTTGTGGTTCGATAGGCTTAAAATTTAAATTTGCCAGATCATAAAGAAATTATGTTTTGTTTTGTTTCATAAAATAATGAAAGAACTAAGTATTTCTTTGAGTAGCAATAAAAAAAAATGTTTAGTATATATGAGAAAAAAACCTGGGTAACTGGGTTGAGGAGGTCAGAAAGGCAGTCGCTTCTTGTAAAACACTGGTACTCAGCTAAATCCGGTTAGACTGGAAGCCGACCCCAACATAGTTGGGAAAAGGCTCAGGAGATGATGATGATATATGAGAAAAAAAATACATACTTTTCCTAACATTAAATAGGGATGCGGACAACTAGTCAAATTCAATACTTTTATAGAACTGTCAAAAACGGTTACTCTCTATGCAATTTGTATGAAAACACCACATATGACGTCACAGATTTTTCACATCAATCCGTATACTTATTTCGATTATATTATCAAAAATATAAACAGTTTTAGGTTCAAAACGATAAATTAAGCTGACATTATTTTAAGATGCTTTACAATATGAATATGATAAAGTATTTTATTTATGACCTAGTCCGCATCCCAATTTCCTAAGTCCCTAGCCTGTTCATCCCTTCCTTATTCCTCCCCCCCCCCCACAGCCCGACTCCTCTAGACGCGTTAGTGTACGGGCACATGAGAGCGATACTGATGTCTTCGGGCGCCAGAGCCGGCGCGCTCATCAAACGCATCACGAGCTCTCTGCTCAGGCACCTGTTGAGGTGCAACAATTTGACGCATATGACTTTGACGGTATGTATGACATACATACTACATACATACATACTACATACATTCATACACGGTATGTATGATATACATTTTGGTAGTTAGTTAGTAAATATAGAACATTTTATGAGATTATATAGGGTGACTGGTAATTAGTGACCGATACTTAAACACGTGATTGTACTCATGATTACAAACAACTTTCCCGAAGAACCTTTTTTGTATTTTTTTTTATAATTACAGCCAAATTCAAATTTCGCGCCCGCCGCCGCCTAATCAGCTGTTAGCGCCCGCGTTGTCAGTAATTGTGTCACCATTACATATATTAAAGTTGTCTCAAAAAGGCTTCAGCGTGTTGGCTTCGGCCCCACGTTCGCCTTCCAAAAACCCGGGACTCCATAGTCCCGAGATCGAAAAGAGACATACATAATAAAAAAAAAGTTTCTTTGGGAAAGTTGTTTGTAATGAGTACAATCACGTGTTTAAATATCGGTCACTAATTACAGGCCACCCAATATAAGGTCTAACAAAACTAGTGCACTATATTTTTACAACTCATCTAGTACATGCTAAGGATCATGTTTACCACAAAAAAGTTGACGAGCGAGCGCGTTCATAGAGACTGGTCTCTTAAGGGCGCGTGTACGAAAATTTGGCAACGTCGCAAATAGCTGTCAGATATTTACATGTTTTAATTAATTTCTCAATTTTATTTTATGAAATCATCAAATAATGCTCTGTAGTGCACTAAGAAAGTTAATAGAGAATGCAATTATTAATATCGTAACATAGAATATATAGTTTTATATGTAAAAAACGTAGTTGGAAACTTCCCAAGTGCCTTTTTTACAAGTAAAACGTTAAAAACATCAAATTTAGTGTTTTAATTGCAATTCCTATTCAATGTTTTAGGGAGCTACAGAGCCATATGTTTTACTTTCATATAGTAAAATGGCCAAATTAATTAAAACGTGTAAATATTTGACAGCTATTTGCGACGTTGCCAACTTTCGGTGCAAGCGCTCTTAAGCGTAAGAACACAATAATTGAATTTAATAAAATATATTATTGTTTTAATGATTTTTTGTGGTAAACATGATCCTTAGCATGTACTAGATGACCTCATAAAAATATGGTGCACTAGTATTGTTAGACCTTATACGTATACTTGCTGACCTGGCAAACTTCGTATTGCCTAACAGTAGATTCTTGAACTGTTGTTTTGTTTTTAATTATTCAGGCATTTTTTACTTCTTTTTCTTTCTGTAAGAACCGTCTTCGTACTTCATTACGATATTGAGTATATTATTTACTCTAAAAGTTATAAAAAATCTTTTAAACGGGCCATACAAATAGACATTTTTTTGCCGTTTATCGTTAGGTATTTTTTGCGCGCGAATTTTACTCGCACTAGACCGGTAGATCCATAGTAGCTTGGAGACAAAATTACAAAAAATCCCACTAAACTAATCCTGTACACCTTGAATATTAGCCTATTTTTGAATCCATTCCTAACCCCCTCTTCCCATCGTAGACCCAAGAGGAGTATTTAGTATCGCAAGCGTTCCAACTGTCCCGCCGCCGACTGTCCCCCGAGCGGACTGCATCTGAACGCAGCACGAGGACCAAGAAGTCCCGTATGAGTATAAGGAACACTAGCAAGGATAATATTATCAATAGGGACAGAGATGTTTTTGGTAAGACCCTTGGTAGATTTTTTATTCTATAATTTTCAAACACATTGTGTTTTCTTTACTTCGTCAGTTAGTATCCATTATAGGGTTTGTGCACACAGTATTTTTTAACACGCCATCTTAACGCGTTTTAGGAAGGCTCGAAGAGGACGGCTCGCCTTTTTCCTACAGATACAAAGCTACATACTGCGTTTGAGTAGCGTATCGCGTCTGTAGAAACGCGCGTTTTAAAAATGTGGTGTGCACAGACCTGAAGTTTAGCGTTACCTTCCGTTTTGTATCTAAATTCATTTTTAAAGTATCTGACGCGGTTCGATCTTTTGCCAGCGGTTTCACCCGCTTCATGAGGGAATTACTTCCTACTCGCGGATAAAAAGTAGGCTATGTGTCATTCTGATGTAGAAGCTATATTACTGCCAAATTTTATCCAAATTCGTTGAGGCGCTTGGGCATGAAGGAATAACAAACATACACACACTCACAAATTTTCTTTTGATCTTTCTTTAGATGTAGAAAATTAAAAAAAAAAATTTTCGATAGAAACTGTGAAATTATATGCAAAGGTTCGCAGTTCACACATTCATTTGTTTGAAAATCTTGTGAAATAAGTCAATTTAGGATCAATGAGCGTAATTCATTCGTCCCATACAAAATATTCTTGCCACTGATAAACTATCTTCAATAGTACTGACAATACTTTCAATGCAGGCTTCAAACCTTTTGCCTCTAAGCAAATAATTATAATGACGTCAAAGGAAGGCAACATAACGTGCAAATACGAAGGCCAAAAGACAGACAAAATCCCGTTTATCGATGAAGACAAATACAATTCGATGGTCGAAATAATCGATGATATTCTCGATAAGGTTGACGAAGTAGCCCTCGACGATTTTACAGAGAAAATCGATTTGGATAACGAGAAAAATGATGCATTCGAAGTGATCGCTTTTCCTAATTCGATGAACGAATCGAAGTATGAATCTGTTGAGGTCAAAGTTAACGAGTATTTGGACACGATCGAAGAGAACGACCTGACGGAGACATCCAACTCTTTGGAGACGTCTCCGGACGACGTGATGCAGGTCATCAACGATGAGGACTACGCAGATAGTGTGCAGGAGAAGGATAAAGTGGATACGCAACGTATTTTGACTGTGGAATCGAGGTATTTTTGACACTTTTGAAATTGTGTTTTTGATAAAGTAGCTGACAAAACAATAACAAACACAACAAAGGAAAAGTGAAATCTGTTCAGGGGACCAAGGGAAATAGAGATTTATTTTTGTTTATATAAATTCCTAGTAGGTACATAAGAGGAGATCGTGACTAAGTAAGAGCAACATGGATCGATCGATCATTAGGTTAAACAACTGGTTTTCTCCCGCTTTCTGAGGGAATTAGAAGCTATATTATTTACTGCCGAGTTTTATCAAAATCGTTCTATTGGTTTTTACGTAAAAAAATAACAAACTTTTGCGTTATAATATTGTAGTTGATTTTTCAGTATTTTTTTATTTTTTCAATCATTTGCATCTCTTGTTAATTCATAGTCTTTTTTTTTATTAACGAACAGCCAAAATGCTCAAAAAGAATGCGTACTAGATTTGAGTAGCGATAAGGATTCTACTGGGAACTCTGAGAAATCACCGTTTGCGCGCACCCCTACGTCTGCAGGTTGTTTTTCATTATAACTATTTGCCGCCCGATGTAGC
The DNA here is from genome assembly GCA_958496145.1 of Heliothis peltigera. NCBI lineage: Eukaryota > Metazoa > Arthropoda > Insecta > Lepidoptera > Noctuidae > Heliothis > Heliothis peltigera. The sequence goes on along the minus strand of OY292348.1, from coordinate 2,560,237 downwards.
TACTTCCCACACGCAGATAAAAAGTAGCCTATGTCTTTACTCTGACTCTGTTAATCACCACGCTTGCTCAATACAGGTTGGTGATTTCAGACTTTATAGTCCAGGTTTCCTCGAGATGTTTTCCTTCACCTTTAACCATACATAGGTGTCCAAGATACACTAAGAAATTACATATAACTTAGAAAAGTTATATTGGTACTTACACCTGGAAAAGAACTCATAATTTAGAGGCTGGTGCTTTAACCACTAGGCCACCAAGACCAATATATTTTATCGATATTACAGATTCTAAGTCCACGCTAAAACTGCCAAGTAACGAGGAAATCAGCGTTGAGAGTCTTCTTAATTATTTGCGTCAGAGAAACGCGGTGTATAACTACACTGCGGTCGCCGACATTGATTAAATTGACTACGCCAATGCGTAATACGACATTTCGGATTTCTGACAAAACGGACTGGCGTATTGAGATTTTTTGACAGTTTCGGACAAATGTGAACATGCTGTTTAAAATTGTTAAATGTTATTGAATAAAGTTAGGCATGAAATATTTTGAAATATTTCTTTTTGTCAAATTGATGCTTACTTTTCTCTTTTCCTTTATCTGGTTGAAATCTTTTCAATTTTTTCAAATTTTATTGATTTCAATTTTTTTCCAGGCACATTATTATTCATTAAAAATTTTAATATGCAGATTTTTCGTTTTGAAAATTAATTATACCCTGACAATTTGTGTCCGATCCTTCGTTTCAGTTAGCTTAGTTATTTTATTGTTTTTTAATTAAATTATTTGTTTATTTTCAATACTTAGTTTCATTTATTTATGCAGAATGGCAAATTGAATGTAAGTGTTATGTTTTAATTTATTGGTAGCATTAATTGGTTCTAAATTTGTAAAATTGGATATAGTTAGTTATACATACATATCTTTGACTGTATGTCTTGGTATTGATGTATAAGATAATTAAAAGTGATGGTAGTTTTAATGATAGTTCTCGCTAAACTATTATGTTATAGCGCGAGTTCCTGCGCAGAAGCCTATTTTCATGTATCAGCGGATGGTGGTGGTGGAAGGGTATAGGTGATATCCACGTATTTGTGCTGAGAATTTCGGACGACCATTTAGTTTTGCGAGAACTATACATGATTCGATTTAGAGCTTTCTAGGTGAACAGTCTATTATATATTTTTTTGTAAATTATTTTATTTGACTGTAATTAATTAAACTATCGGCCATATTAGCTAAAATACCAGATTTAAACCTCTATAACTACTGTTGAATGAAGTCTAGTTAATCGATTTTTGTAATAATACTGGTTACCTTAGACATTAGTACTATCATTTACTATTTATACTTACTTTACTTCTTCCACTTGTCTAAAATACCCTTTTTTCCACAGCCCCACAGAACTGGACGCCCTTATCTTCGGCCATGTATTCACAATCATCACGACGCGCCTTCCTTGCCGCAAATTAGCCGAAACCGTACGGAAACACGAGTCCTTGGTAGCACTCGCCAAGCGAGTAGACGAACAGTACTTTAAAAGACCATAGCGTCAGGTTTTCAAGGACATATCGACCTCGTTCACAAGTCCTTGAAAATCCTTCTCTCCTTTGTAGAAAACTCTTGTAATATAATGTAGATGTTGGATTTTTTTCTAGAATTTTCGCTTGAGTATCGTCAGCTTAAAGATAGGCTTTTAAAAGTGAGTTGATGTTAGTGTTTCTCATGATTTAAAGGTGCTTTTACTGACTAGAACCTACTTTATAGAGCCGTTTTAAATTTTGCGGTTCTGGAGTCTTTTTTTTTTGCTGTATTGATCAGTTTTTTCTATTACATTTATTTCATTTACTTAGTGGTAGGATCTTACCTACCACTAAGGAGATGCTTAGCACAATTAAATTCATAACATCGTTGTAATTTTCACAAGTTCTCAAAATAATGTAAATATACAAAGTTCTGTATTTGGATGACTGTAGATTTTGTGTGCCTTAAGTTGCGTTTAGATATGAACAAGCTAAAGATTTTTTTTTGCATACCTTTAACACTGCCTATTGGTTGGTTTTACTAGTTCTAAAGTCACAATAATGCACTTAATTGCATTACAAATGTAAATAACTTGCAATTTAGCTGTTTGGTAAAATATTCTCAATAGATGTTTTTCAGATTCATGTCGATTTTAATAATATTTTTTTTTATTCTGGTAATGAAATCTTTTCAAAGGGTTTTTCTTGGACTTATTTGTGAATGTTTTTTTTCTTATATTAAATAATTGATTTGTGAAATTTCTAACATAACAGACTAATGTTTTCGAGTCATAGACAAGTTTATTTTTCTAAGTAGTTATATTTATGAATAGAAAAATGTACATGATGTAATTTTTAGTCTAGGAAATGGCACTTAATTTTTAAATAATTAGGAAATAATTACATTTTAGCAATATTTCTTCAGATAACGAAACAGGAATATAAAAAATCAATGGCTTCCAATAAATAAACAGACAAAATTAAATTATTTATCAGTGTTTGTTAGGTATCTTCAATAATATGAGTACTTCCATATATCCATACATACTTTCCATTCAATAAATAAATAAGTAATTATATATAAACAGGAAAAATATTGTAATATTATGTAGTACATCGATTGATAATATGTATTTATCAATCGATGTACTATGATTTGCCATGCACACAGAAAATACTCTAAAATATAAGTTTGATTTTTATTTGGCGATTAGCACGAATTTGAATGTATGACTATAGATTATTATCAGTGATCCGATAATCGGATGCATATTTGCCTAAAGATATTTTTTGGCTAAAGAAATATAGAAGCGAGTTCTTAAAACTTTTTTTTGTATTAATCGCAGGATTCCAAAGGCAAGGAATGAGGAATGAGAGGGAAACGTCGTTTTTAGCACGAGGTATTTATTTCAAAAGAAACTGGGATTGCTTAATTTATTAATTCCTATCAATTTATGAGTATGTTGAGTGTACACATGTCTATACAGTTCTTTTTTCGATTTAGCCAAGGACCTCTTTTTTGGTAAATAAGCGTCCGAAAATCCGATCTCTAATTATTATAGATGATCATTATGTAGGTATATACTAACGTTAAATAAACTATAGATAGTTATGTATAAGAAAGAGAAGCAAGAGAAAAGTAGAGTAAGAAGCAGGAATTGTGTAAGTATTTTAAAATTATATTTAAATAGGCCTAACATTACGTGTAGTGCACAAAAACTTAGAAATATTCACTTAATGGTTTTAAGTCAAAGTATAATAATTTTAAAGATAAAGTACTTATTATAAGTCGGTTTGATTTTTTTCGTTATTTTTCACATTTACGAATTCATAACAATGTTTTAAGTATTAACAAGTTTCTGGTTGTAATTTTGTTGATCTGTATTTTAATGTCATGTATTTTAGAAGTAATTCTGTAGTAAATACATACTTGTATTAAATATGTAAACTTTATAATCTGACATATCGAAGTCACACATTTACACAACACGGCGTATTACGAATTTTGGAATGGCCTATTCCGAAATACGGAATGGCGTATTCCGAAATACGGAACGGCGTAGTCCGAATTACGGAATAGCGTATTCCGAAATACGCCATTGTTCATTAATTGTTCCATCCACGTGCATATTTAGGAATAGTACATTTTACCTCTTTATAGCCCATGTAATCAACCTTACTTAATTTTGAGTAACAAAAACAATAGAGTGGAAATTAAAATGTAAATTAATTGTTATGCATTATTTAAAATTGATAATTAAGTTTCAGTTTTTGAACGCATAAAAAACATTGAATAAGTAAATATAATACTTAGTAACAAATGTGTTGGTTATGGTACGACAGCTTCTTATGTCCTGGCTACATCAATATTTCTGAGCTGATAGATGATGATAGTGATGAATCATCACTATCATCATCGCATCACTGATGATGATGAGAGCTGGTAGCTTGTATGGTGCCATTTTAAGACAATCACCAGAAGAAAGGGAGTCTTTCAAAAGAATCTTCAATATTCTTCAAATATAATTACAGTGCATCCATAGATATAATATTTGTTTTTTTGGCGCCAAATGATAACATCAAGTGAAGAAGGCACTACGTTTAATTTGATTTGATTATAAAATTATTTTGTTTTTCTAAATATAATCTTTTATAATATCTTTTTAATTTCTGGATAACTTAATTTCTAATAACTGGTAAGTAATCTAATCTTCGCTCCAAACAAAAATCTGCTAATCAATAACTGAAAGTCGACCCCGGACCCCGACCCATATTTGCGTAAAGGGTAGGCAGATGTTTATTGCAAATCACAGAAAAACATTATCGAACGCATCTTAATACATTTCCTAAAATTGGCAATTCATTAAGAAATTGACATTATTTAGTAGTAACTTTATATTAATTTATAATTACTTTAATAAATGTATTTTACAGAGCATTTAAAGTACACTTGTTTGTATTATATTAAGCATTTTTTTTGTTATTTTTGTTTTGCGTTGTGTTATGCATAATTGGTTTATTTATAAGGTCTTTTATATTAATTAAATTGTTAATTATTACGATTTATTGTTTAATTTATTCCTTGAACCGTTTCACCGCCACAGTCACGTAAAGATGATAAGCCAAAAATTGCCCAGCACGCCACGGACACGACTACATGACAAACTTTTAAAGTTCAAAATTAATAGTCGGTTTAGGGTTGAACTGCATCTGGCAGCACGGAATCGCCTTTTCCGTCGCGCTTTCTCTTTCTGTCGCTTAGAACTGCCATTTGCTAGAACGAGACAGAAAGCATAATGCGATAGCACGCGGCGGAATCCTTGAGGCGATCGGCTGTCTCGGTCTAGCAAATGGCAGTTCTAAGCGACAGAAAGAGAAAAGGCGATGGAAAAAAGCGATTCCGTGCTGCCAGATGTAGTTCAACCCTTAATCAATATGATTCCGAACTCACTACTATATTGTAGGTATTTATGAATGAATTCTGAGCCTGGCGCTGAGGGAACGTCTTTCTTTTTTTGTCAATTTACAAAAACACGTAAGTAAATGTTGCAAGCGACGAAATGCCGATACAACGCACATTGTTGGTCCACGAGGCAAAAGGTCGCAGGAGCACATAATTTGGCACTGCTATCTACATTCTACAAAGTGTATGTCTGTTTGTTTCAGTGAACTACAGGTCAATATGTCACAAGAACATTGTGCGGAATAATTGACAACATTTACGCATCGCCACAAATACTTTGTAAGAGTTCGTGGTAAGTTACGGCTGTCGCGGTCTGTACGGCTACGGGACGATAGATCACAAAAAAGTAGAAACCGACTTCAAAAACACCCGAAAGTAAAATTAGGTAGGTACTTTAGTCATGGCTGAATAGCTGCTCTAGGCTAGGCTCATAGCTGTTATTACGTTTGCCACAGACTTCTACAACCCACTTGGAAGTCTGTAGAAAAGATAGGCTTGGTCTGCCAGAGAATGGACCGTGTCTTAACGAGTTATACTTTTCTTTTTCGGAAGACACGTTAGATACATTGCGCATTTTTGGTAGTCGTTAGGTATTAATAGTCAAGAGCTGTAATTCTATCGGAGAGGCCTTGAAGGGCCGAGTCCTGCCGAGGAGTTTTGTTCGCAAGTGTTACCGTGGTCCTAACACACAGACTTCCAGAAGGACCATAGTGGGTTTTAGTCAGACAACCCGTCTTACCAAGCTGTACTAACAGTGTTGCCCAGGTATCTGGGCTGGCGCCGCCAGCCTACCTGGCAACAACGGCGATCTAATGGCTCCTTGTGCAACACTGGTACAAAATCAGCTGCTTTCCAGTAAGTCTTGAAGCTGTCGGAACAAGGCTAGGCAGATAATGATGACACAGAGTGGACATTTTTGTCGCTATTTTGGCAATAAACTCTCTTTAGAAGTCCAGGCAGAAATCTTTTTGGATACTCACAAAACGGACCAGAGATGGTAGCACAACAGACTACAATATCAGCAATTAGATTTTGACGATAGTGCATGTTAAAATCTATAACTACCTCGTAATATTAGGAAGCTGACCCGCTAATCCCAGGAAACACTGGTCCGATTTGAAACAATATTTCAGTTTCGCATTTCTATATCTACTACATCTTATACCATTTTTGATCATGATCGTCAGTAACTTAAGATCTCTCCTGTAAGAGGTTACTTGGATAATTAAATAGGTTGCCAAAGTATATTTTTAGCGATCGCAGATATCTGCAGGTTCCGATAGAAGAGGTCTTAATACTGGTTATATACCCCCATGCGTATCAAACGCCTTCAAGATCATTTCATAATTAGAGCTCGCATTCGGGATGCTGGAGATGTTTGTTCAAGCATGCTGTTATCCACTTCATTAGTCACTAGCAGTTCGTTCGATAATTTTTAACCTTTTGACCGCCATTTCAAAAAAAAGAAAGACATTAATTAGCGCCAAGTTAAGAATTCATCCATAAATACCAACAATATAAAACTGACAACTTTAAGTCTATCATGTAGTCGTGATCGTGGCGCGTTGAACACTTTTTGGCTTGTCATCTATACGTGACTGTGGCGGTCAAAAGCTTAAATGAGGTGCGACGTAGCCACTAACTACGCATGCTTTACACCAACCGGACAATTTCATTGGTTGTCAGGCTGCAAAGGGGGCTCCCAACATACTCCCAACTGATTCAAGGATAGCATTAGTGCAATAGTAAATTAATGCTAAAGAAAGTGCTGAAGAAGGAGGAAAATGCAGGCAAGCGGACCTCAGGGTCTCTAGAGCATAAGCTTTGGAGTGCAGCTGAAAAGAGAGCATTTTCAAGGACTACAACATAAAAATTGAACAGAATAAAACGCAATATTAATTTAAAAGTTCTACTTTATTGATTTTTGATAGTCAAGCGAAAATGGCATATATTACAGTGCAACTAGCTATACAGGGCTTCCAAAATACCTGGAATTGTCTAGAAAAAGAGTGCTGTACATTATTAAGACTAGTTTTGTGCAGATTATCAGCACTTAAAAAAAATACCGTTATTTTGAACACCCTGTAAATACGGCAAGCTTAGGATTTCGCCGCTTCGAGATAGAAATTTATCCACTTAGATAATTCATAATTAGAACATCATATCTATTATATTATCTAGCAGATATTTTTCGGAAGTAGTGAAACTGGCCTCTAATTAAACGCGTTTCCAAACGCAAAATTCATATTCATTATTATTTATTTCCGTTGAAGTAAATAACATGAATACAATACCATCATCACGCAAGACGATGATGGCCAACGCCAACGTCTATCGACATATTATGAACTGTCGAGGAGTGTGGCATTCAAGAGATTAAGGGCTAGTTTCACCACTCCTGTATAGGTGATATCTGCAGATAAATGTGTAATTAAAGCGTTATTTATTTCGAGTTATCAGGTAGATAGCTATCGCGAGGCGGCGAAACCATACATGGAGTAGTTAGTACTAATTCTCGATCGTTAAAATAAAATGCCACAGGAATGTTACTGTCTATTTTTATTTGGTTTCCATCACATAGACAATCGCGAAAATCGTTCCTCACATTCATACTAAACCACACTTAAAATCCGTTCCGAAATTAACTTACTTCCTATGTCTAAAATGTACTAACACATTCTTGCAGAGAAAAAAAAATTAAAAAAAAAGAATAAATTACATTTTTTTTCCTCTCATACATGTTCTTATACCATTTTTTTAGACCAGAACCCGAAATGGAATTCGCGCATTTCTCACATTAAAAAAAATATATATTTGACTGTTTGAGTGAGTGAATGCGTTAGTCTTAGACACGGTAGACTTGAGGTTATCTAGCATGTCGGTAGAGTTCTGGCTTAAGGCGAAATAGTTTGTGTTGCGGTCTAGAATCGTCTGGTTTGGTGGAGGATCATCTGGCGGACGCTGAACGTAGACAAGCCTAGGCCGACTGCGGCGAGCAGTAGCGCAGACCTCGACATCATTTTCTCACGGTTCGCAGGCTGCAACAATGACAAACAGTATGTTAGTTATTACATCAGAATATATGTAGCTGTATTTTAGTAAACAGAAATATTCAGTCGCTCCTTGTAAAACACTGGTACACAGCTACATCCGGTTAGACTGGAAGCCGACCCCAACATATTTGGGAAAAGGCTCGGGAGATGAATATAGCTGTATTTTGAGGTGTCCTCTGGAAAATTGAGGCAATAAAGTTAAAAACAAGATATTAAAATAAAGTGAGTATTCTTATTATACAATTCAATTTAAAGTCTTAACATATTTTAATGGCGTCCTATCCGATTGTCGGCTATGGCGACTGTTTTCTCAAAGGAAATCAGCTAGCTCCGCATGAAATATTGTGCATAATCATTTACGCAGACACAGGTGCACATTCCGACATGATTGGAGAGAGATCAGGCGCAGGACCGACATTTACGTGCTCGGGCTGCTTTTGGGAAGGTCTCTTAAACCCAACAAAGTAATTTTTGCCTGACAAGGGAATCGAATCCCGAGACCCTGTGCTCTACAGTTACGCTAGACTACAGATCAAATGATACGACGTACTCCGTCTGTTCTTTACAAAGACAAGCCCTAGAACCGTGTATCGTGAAGGTCAGGTGTCAGCACTCTCACTAGTGCGCATGTGCGAAACTATCACAGATCTATATCGTTGTGCAGTTTTCATGAATGAAGATTTTCCTTAATGAATTTATAAATAAATTTCTATGAATGGGTTATGGAGAAATGTGAGGAAATTAATATAAAACATTATGTATGTAATCTAGACGAAGTTGAAAAATCAAAATAGTAAATAATTGTCAAGTATCGGGCGATATAGTGCCTGCTGTTGATGCAGCTATAGGGAATATCGGACTTATACAGACTAAAATCCGCATTCGTTTTTTCTGGAGCCCTTTGCGTGACAGGGTCGCAGTAACTTTTGCCAAAAATCCCGCGAGGCGTTATAGTATCTTAGATAGATATATTTTTCATTATCAATACACGGGAAAATTAATATTAAAAAGGACGTTATAATTCATTTCTTAAATTAAGATTTCAGATTTGATTTTATCCCAAAAGCAGAGCTAGTTGCAATCCTTGATATCACATTGATAAAGGCTCATGTATCAATTCTTTGGATTTCAAACACAGAAATAAACTTTTTACGCTTTTCGATAGCTCGTTATGTCAGGAGTAAACATACCAGGAATATTTAGCCATCCGTAGGTCGCAGTCATATGATTTGCCCCACCTATTTATATTTAGAGTTTTGCGACGGTGCCAAATGGCGCTACGGCGTCGGATCGTATCTATCTTATATAGAACTGTGAATGAGCTACCAAGTAAGGGATTTCTTAATGATAAGGTAATGTATTAATTAGTTATTATGGGCTTATCTTTAGACTATGTCCCCCTTATTATCAAACGTGGTCTTTATAAATAAAATAAAAATAAAATAATGTATTGTGATCGAATGAATCAATCATCTCAATGAATGGGTTATTGTTATTGAGTTATCAGAGAAATCTTGTTTTGTCTATAGAAGTACCTTGGTTTTTTTCCGCCACCTACACCTATAATAATAATACCGTCCAGACAGATTGCCGGCTATGGCGACTGTTCTCTACAAGGAGACATCAGACATTTGCGCAGTACATAGTTCACGAGCATTTGCGCGGACACAGGTGCACTCTCTATTCCCTCGACGACCGGAGAGAGATCAGGCGCAGGACCGACATTTACGTGCTCTCTGATGGACGGGTGTATCAACCCCTAACTTCCAGACCCCGGGCTATGAGACTACTAGGTCAACAAGACAATTACCTACACCTATGCTCAATGCAAATGATAATGAACATAGAACAAACCCTTTAAAAGGACATACGTTAAAAAGCTAATTACAGATTTCATGTAGAAATTTTCAAGAACACACAATATTCATGTAGAAACCAAAATAATTTGCTCCTTCACACTTCAATATGCCAACGAGACAAAGGATACGAGACGTCACACAACCGTATCGAATGACCAAGACTGCCAGTATTCATCGCTATCTATCCGGCCTTCGTTCCAGTCTAAACTGAATCCACCTTCAACCAGCTTGCGAGAATTCTAGAACTTAATATGTATGGTGATTTGATAGGTGTTAGCACACCAAGCTACTACAATCTATCAAATTTCCATAACAGATTCTCAACTTTATTGCTTAAGCATATGGTTTAAAGTTGATTGGGGAAATTTGACAGTTTCGTGTAGCTAGATATGCTAGCGTCTGTTCATGATGAATGAATGCCGAGCTAAGTTGTATGCTGGTGGCCTCAGCTGATCACAAAAACGTCATGATTTGCAATAGACTGTGTTTACAATTTTCGTATGTCCAATTACTTCTCTTATCAAGCCTGTGGTAGTATACTATGTCGCTCTAGTATCGGTCTGTTTAGCCATGAAAGTCGTTATGTCACAGACACCACCACATAAATCGTCTGCAATAGACTAATAGGCCGTCGAGTATTAACAGAGAAAACCATCCGCATGAGGTCGAGCATGCGCGGCGTGTCTATTTATGGGAATTTTGTCTTATGATGTATTACATAAAAAATAATAATTGCAACAAACAATAAACACTAAACATAGTATTCCACAACTTTATATGCCAAACCAACTACATAACACAGATAATTTTTATTATATAACAAACTTGGCAATACTAAGCGAACGGTAATTAGTAAAATATATGTATTTCTACTATGTTATATAGGTCAGGAATATGTTTATGGGTTGGTAACAATCTTTCTAGAAAACGAATTGTTATACATATTTAAAACTAGCTTCCGCCAGCGGTTTCACCCGCTTTCTGAGGGAAGTACTTTCCATACCCGGATAAAAAGTAGCCTATATGTTATTCTGATGTATAAGCTATATTGTGGTAAAGTTTCATTCAAATCCATTCAGTAGTTTTTACGTGAAAGAGTAACAAACATCCATACATCCATACTTACAAACTTTCGCCTTTATAATATTAGTAGGATATTAGGATTAGGAATTAGGATAATTAAAAATACAAGGACAAGAAACCTCGAAAACCATAACAACGCAGAGAAAGTGTTAGAATGCAATGTAATACCTATTTGGTAAATATGATTAGTTGTCTTTGATTTATATTGTCTGTGGTGGATGCCTTTTGTGTTTTGTTAATATAAGAAAAATATGATAGACGTTACAAATAATTAATACAATAAAATTCCATTTTTATTCTTTCATGCCTTGTTTAACTTAATTCCCTTCAGGTTATGGGCCCAGGCACATAACCAGGGACAAGGCATGTAGAAAAGAATAAACGATAAAATACTGCTCCGTGAAATATTAAATACTGCCAGACGCGTGTTCTGGTTTGGAGAAGGAGAAACGAAAAGACTTGTTAATTGATACAAGGACGGGACGAGCAGGAAGGACATAATGGAAGAAAACAAAATAATATCACACATCAAGCTAGAGGGAGCGTCGAATTGGAATGTATGGAAATTTCAATCAAAAATTCTGTTACGGAGTCAAGACCTACTAGATGTGGTTCAAGGAACAAGCGTGAGGCCGAAGGAGGCGACAGAGCAAGCTAAATGGGAGAAGTTGGATGCAAAAGCTCAAACATGGCTTGTGACGAGAATGTCGGAGAATGCAATGACACATATTTTAACATGCAATACATCTGCAGAAATGTGGAAGAAACTGAATAGTATTTATGAACAAAGTTCCGAAACGACCATACATATTGTCCAACAACGTTTCTTTCAATATAAATATGAAGAGGGAACAGACGTGTCCACATTTCTGTCTAAAATAGAAGAATTGAGAAATCAATTGAAGCAGATGGGAGAAAACATTTCGGAAAAATTCGTTATTACAAAAGTGGTGATGTCACTTCCAATTAAATACCAGCATTTTATATCCGCTTGGGAATCTGCACCGGACGATAAGCAGACATATGATAACCTCGTTGCTAGGTTGCTTATAGAAGAAGAGCGATTGAAGGATAAAGAAGAAGTGCCTCAGCAGTCGGCAGCTTTCGTCGCGAAGAAAGTGGAAAGAAGTAATATAAAATGTTTCAAGTGCCATAACGTCGGACATTTCCAAAGTGAGTGCGGTAGTAGGCAATATAATAATAATAACAATACGAACAGAAATAATACACGTGATAAACCGTGGAAGAAGTGTTACTATTGTAAAAAGTCCGGACACACAAAAAACGAGTGCTGGTTCAGAAAGAATAAAGACAATAACGCAGGAAACGCATTCGTAGTGAATTCGAGTGGACATTTTGAAGAGTCGCAGTGGTTAGTGGACACTGGCGCAAGCCAACATATGTGCCGTGACCGTAATCTTTTTGCCACATATTATCCGCTATCAAATAAATCCGTGATAATAGGGAACGGTCAAGCAATTAGTGCACATGGTTTTGGTAGGGTGGCGCTGCAAGTCCATGACGGTCGGCAATGGATAGACACAACCATAGACAATGTTTTATACGTCCCAGAATTAAAAACGAACTTATTTTCAATGACATGCGTGACAGCTAAAGGATATGTCATGAAAATGGACAATAAAATGTGCAAAATTTATAAAGAAAATAGAGTATGTGCGGTTGGTATATACAACGGTGATATGTGTTATATGAACGTGAGATATAAATGCGAAACAGCAAACGTAACCCGTGTACAACTAACCTTAAAAGAATGGCACGAGAGACTAGCGCATCAAAACTTTACGCACGTTAAAACTTTTCTCAAAAATAACAACATTCTTTTTAAGGATAATGTGGAAGAAAAGTGTGAGAGTTGCCTACAAGGCAAAATACATCGGTTACCTTTCAATACTAGTGAGACTAAAACAACTAGGCCATGTGAAATTATACATGCAGACACGTGCGGGCCGATGGAAATACCATCTGTGGGAGGTTCCAGATATTTTGTTGTCATGAAAGATGATTACTCAAATTACAGATCAGTGTATTTCGTCAAAGGGAAGGATGAAGTGAAAGTGTGCATAGAGAACTTCATAAATAAAGCTGAAAATACAACTAATAATAAAATACACTATTTCCGGAGTGACAATGGAACAGAGTTTACAAACAAACATGTGCAGGAACTATTTGCTAAACGAGGAATTATACATCAAACTACAGTGCCTTATACACCCGAACAAAATGGTAAGGCAGAACGAGAAAATCGGACATTGGTTGAGGCAGCAAGAACAATGCTGTATGCAAAAGGCTTACCTAAAAAGTTGTGGGCAGAAGCTGTTCAAACAGCAGCCTACGTATTAAACAGAACTAGTAAAAGCAACGACCTTGGAAAAACACCATTCGAGACATGGACAAACAAAACTTTTGATATTAATGAGTTGAGAACATTTGGTATCGAGGTTTTCGTCCATATCCCAAAGGAAAAGAGGAGAAAGTGGGACTCTAAGGGAGAAAAAGGAATCATGGTGGGTTATGGAGAAAACAGTAAAGGCTACAGAGTATTTTTTCCAAAGAAAAACAGTGTGGATATTAGAAGGGATATAGTTTTTCTAGAACAGACTGAAAGAACCGAACAGTTGGTCATGCTGGACAATGAAGAGGTCGGTCAGAATAAAGTATCCAGTGAGGCAAAGGTAAACGACATGAGTGAACAATCTAATGAAGGTGTAGAGCAGAGAGAATCCACTGAAGTTGAACAGCGCACTAGACAGTCCGAGGAAACTTCAGGTGTATCTACAGATAGTGACATAAGTATGTATGCACCATGTTCAAGTGACGAAGTGTCGAGTAGTGAAGAAGATAGGGTAATATCACCACGTAGGAGTACACGTACAAGGAAGCAGACTTCTTTTTACAACTGTCACTATGTTTCCACTGAAGAAAACGAACCAAAAACATTTCAAGAGGCCATGAAAAGAAAAGATGCAAGAAAATGGCAAGAAGCTATAGAGAGAGAACTGGAAACTTTGAAAGAGAACAATACGTGGGATTTCTGCGACAAACCTGTGGATGCAAAGATCGTGAGTAGTAAATGGGTATTCAAAATTAAAAATTCTAATGGTAATGTTCAACATAAAGCTAGACTGGTAGCTAGGGGCTTTGAACAAAGTGACATGTTAGATCCATATGAAATTTATGCACCAGTGGCGAATTTGTCAACCTTTAGATTGTTTGTGTGTATAGCTACAAAATTGAATTTACCCATCTATCAGATGGACGTGACAGGAGCTTTTTTATATGGAAATATTGATGAAGTAGTTTACTTACAGTTACCAGAAGGAGCTTATAGTGGCAATCAGAGTATTGTTAAGCTGAATAAATCATTGTATGGTTTAAAAAAATCGCCTAAATATTGGAATGACAAGTTTAATTCAGTTATAAAGACACTAGGCTTTGTAAGATCTCAAGGTGATACTTGCTTGTACATAAAACATAATGGTAATGCCAAAACATATGTTTTATTGTATGTCGATGATTTATTAATCTGTGGAGCTTTTATTGTCACCTCTTTAAACTAAGAAAAAGTATAAAAACTATAATCTTTTAAAAAGGTTTTAAACATTTCACGAAGTATACAAGACAAATCTACAACAGATATTGGATTGAGGCACCATTATTTATTTTACAGTGGTAACAAAAGTCAATGGTTCTAGAAGTTTAGAATGGCGTCCACAATAGACAAAGCTTCTATTGTTTTCAAAAGACAAGAGCCTGGATTCGGTAATTCATTTGAGATCTTAAATAAATGAGATAAGTTAGACAGTTAAAATTTTATTAGGAAAACGATGGCTTGATTTTCTTAACTCAAGACGGGATGATGGGAAATGCCGACAAAAATCTTTCATAAAAGTAGCGAAGGTTGAAGACATATAAATCCCAATACACAAGAATTGATTTAGTTTGAACATAAAAATAACTATATTTTTTAGCTATTTGGGGTTGAAACCCTCAGGCCAAGGGGGTCCAAATACTCATATAGTTTTTAAAGATCTAAGCCACATACTTGTTGACGCTCCAAGTGACTCAAAGGCTGGTTTTATTTTGGTCAAAGTTAAGCATTGCCATCCAACGTGGCAATGCAGCCAGCCTCTTGGGTCTGCTTCCAGTTGACGACGATGAGGATGGATTTTTTGACGCCATTTCAAAGCTTTATTTATATACGCGTATATTGTTAGACATTAAGTTTGTTCTAGATTTTAACATTGACACATTATTATATTTATCATTTCGTTTGAAACGAGGATATCGGAAGGTAAATAATAATGTAATAAATTATATTATTTGTAATAAAAATTATAGTTATATTAATGAGAGTAATGGTCCCACGCTCTTAATTCGATAAGATTGGAATGACCCCTTGGATGTAATTTCAATGTTTCTTTGATAAATTCGCTTCTTTATTCCGATATGCAAGACTAGCTTCCGCCAGCGGTTTCACCCGCTTTCTGAGGGAAGTACTTTCCATACCCGGATAAAAAGTAGCCTATATGTTATTCTGATGTATAAGCTATATTGTGGTAAAGTTTCATTCAAATCCATTCAGTAGTTTTTACGTGAAAGAGTAACAAACATCCATACATCCATACATCCATCCATCCATACATCCATACTTACAAACTTTCGCCTTTATAATAGTATTAGGATTAGGATATTAGGATTAGGATATTAGGATATTAGGATTAGGATAGGATTAGGATTGTATTGGTGGACAAGCTTTTACTCTTTCTCTCTGAGGTTCTACCTGCCACCTGAAGACACTCCTTCCCACCCCGCACCCCGCACGTACGGATGCGGGGAGCTATATATATATATATATATAGATACGGAGCTGAGGACACAGGTGGAACGGCACAGAACTGTTAATATCTAATAAAATCTAGTAAAGTTGCTAACTGGTTGCTTCTTTTAATAACAGTAACTGGAAATTTACGAAGGAAAATGTATGACATACAGACATCAAGATTCCGACTACGTTGGGTAGTATATTGGGTTTGTGTTGCTGGGGAGTTTGTTCCACCATTTCTTCTTCCCACCGATAACACATAGGAAGTGGTGAAGGGCGAGAGTTTTTGAGGCTGTCTTATACTTGAATTGACTTTCAAAATGTGCTGATTTTCAGCCTTTATCTTTACGAAACTGACTTTGAACCATAAGGCTGCAGTGATAAAAATATTTTAAGGGAATTTGACAGACTGTAGTAGCTCGATGTGCTGGCGTCTGTACCAACAACATCTCAGTACCCATTATCGTTTTTATTTTATTATAGTATTTAACTCAAGTAACGACAGACAATTTACTTATCATTTTTTATCTAAGTGACATAAAAAAGACAAAAATAATAATAACTGGGGTATTTATATACGCAGTGCGGTGTTTCTGTATTTAGCTGCATCTGAATATGAAGTGGTTGCCAAAATAACGGATTTGTTTATTTTGGAGGGAAAAGCGAAAATAAAAATTGGCCTGAGCTTTTTTTCTTGGGAAATCATCAAATGTACCCCTCCCGCTGAGGGTGCTGCTGGAGGGAGTGTCAGACTTTTACTGACTAAAACCCACTACTTTTTATTTCCTTCTGGAGGTCCTTGTGTGCCAAGGCCACGGTAACTCTTGCGAACAACTGGTATGATCCATATGGGAAATTACCTCAGAAGATCATACTTGTGTGTGTGATGTATTGCTATGACTTAGCGACTATCAGCAATAACTTAGTATATGAAGTCCGGGGTCATACTTATCAGACCCGTGATAGTTTCTATGTAGGTATGATAACGTAAAGGTGAGTTTATCTAGTCATAGTAATTAACTTGATAAGGTTATCAGTGAAAACACGTAAGATGCTCTACCGAGTAGCTTAAGATAGGTCAAATCTATGGCAGACCATCAGTTCTAAGCCTGATTGATTTTTAGTTAGCACAATAAAGTGAAAACATTTTTAGCAAAAAGACAACCGACTTCTAAAAAAACACTGAAAAGCAAAATAATAACTTTTAAGTACATTGGTCTAGAAGTCGGTGTCTAGAGGTTGCAGCTGTGTTTATTTCGCCACTGACTTCTAGACCGATACACTTAAAAGTCTATTTTTCAGTGTTCCTTTAGATCATCGAGTCTCTGCCTGGGCTGATTGTTCGCAAGAAATACTTAATTACTAGCCTTGGCACACAGGGACCTCCAGAAGGAACATAGTGGGTTTTAGTCAGTAAGAGTCTCACACTCCCACCAGCTGCACCCACAGCGGGATTATCAAATTCGACTCATTCATTTGGTAATGTCCTACGAAAAAAAGGCTTCCCTTAGCTCTGTTCTAAAAGGGTCCTTTATATGACCAAAAATCTATACAATAAAACAGTATAAAATATGTCTTCATTATCAAATGTTGTGGAGAACTACCAAATTGAAATTTTTCGTGTTGTAAATAGAATAAAATAATTAAACATCATAGCATAAACATTAAAACTACCCAAATCCGAGGCCGCAAAAATAAAATTGCACAGAATACCTTGGATGACATCCAAATACAACACGTCCCGGATTTAAAAACATTTGGTATTTACGCCATATTTTAGATATTTTTTTTTCTAAGCTTATTGATAACAATCGAGGTCTTTTCATAGTTATAATTAGATCTAGATTCTAGACAGGACTCGACCTCTCCCCTAGAGAAAGCTTGACTTACTACCTTAACTAGTCTCGAAAGCTAAAACCCGTAGATAGACAGACGACAAGACACAGACAAGCTACCCGAAACACCCAAATTTTCCCATACAACTTTGAACCATATGCTTCAGCGATAAAATTGAAAATCTATTAAGGAAATTTGACAGATTGTAGTAGCTTGATGTGCTGGCGTCTGTACTTTGGAAAATTGCAATACAAAAAATCCAACAAAGCCTCATAAATTTTGATCTCAAATATCGAAAATTCTAGAAGAATTTCGAAAGTTTTTTGGAAATGGTGCTACTTCATAACTTAAACGATTCTCTCATTTTCAGATTACGAGAGGAAATTCAGCAAGAGAAGGCAAGGAAGCAAGGAAATTCAGGCCAGATGTCATTCGCAGGACGCCATACCACGACCTGACAACCTCAACCAACGGAGACGTCGTACAAAACGCACTCTCAAATGAACAATGCATGTTTAGAAAACATTGAATCAAATTGACAATACCACAATGTAAACTAAAAGGTTTCAGGTTTAAATGGAGGCCGGAAATGGACAAAATTAAGTGATAAGTCATTTATTCATTTATTTTACGGCAAGATCGGTCATTGGCCAGTTACATTTCCTTTAAAAACAAAATATTTTATATAATAAAACATTATCGAGACACCGATTTCACACAGGGTTGGTTGGCCCCAAGGCAAGCTATTGATTGGCTTTTGTTATGGGTGCCAATACAACTGATAAACTACATATACTTTATACACATATATGTGTATTTATAAACACATAACACCCAGACCACAGTCAACAATCATGCTCATCACACAAATGTCAACCGTATAGAGAATCGAACCCGGAAAGCCCGGCGTGGTAACCCATTGCGCCACCAAGGTCGTCCATTCACACGCTCATCTCACAATACTCCAGACATACCGACAGACCGATAAGCTGTATGCGTCAAGCTGTGGATCAAGTCATCCTAATACTATTATAAAGGCGAAAGTTTGTAAGTATGGATGTATGGATGTTTGTTACTCTTTCACGTAAAAACTACTGAATGGATTTGAATTAAACTTTACCACAATATAGCTTATACATCAGAATAACATATAGGCTACTTTTTATCCGGGTATGGAAAGTACTTCTTTCAGAAAGCGGGTGAAACCGCTGGCGGAAGCTAGTATAATATAATATTCCTCACACATTCACACAACGTCATCTAGTCCCAAACTAAGCAAAGCTTGTACTATGGGTACTACTGATAAATATACTTATTTTTCTTTTTTTGTAAATACATAGATATTATATATAGAAACACCCATATGGCACCTGTCAGGCGAGGCCTGTATCAAGCAGGGTGACAGAATCATAAAGGTTGATAATGATGATGAAGAGGATCAAAGCATAACCAATGCAAGTAATCGAAAAGAAAATACTGTTGTAATTGTATTGCTGTGAGGAGAAAAGCGATTTCTTCATTTCAATTGAATTGACAATGACAAATGCAAGCATGTGCACATTATGCATACTGCCTTTCGTTTCTTGAGTACGTGCGTTTTCATTTATTTGCGTGTAAAGGTTTATTATGTCATAAACATTAAGGGCCTTACTACAAAAAGTTAGACACACATTTGACACGTTCAAAGAAAGATTTGTATGCAAAATTATTTTAAACACGTGTCAAACGTCAAACTTTTTTGTAGTAAGGTCCTAAGACATTATATGCTAATTTTCTAAACTGAAGGTTTAGAAAAGGATGGCTTGAAGGACCTTGTTCACACTTTCAACCTTCTTCTGAACTTGGTTATAGGAATATAAACACTCGGGATACTGCAAGACGTTTTAATTATATTTATACACCTATATTCTGGCATATAACGAAACCATAGCCTGCATTTAATTGCGGCAACGCCATCTAGTTACAAAAAGAGAAACTTGTGCCGGGAATTCTAAACAGGGCACATTATTTTAAATTCACATTCTCGTCATAGACAGGTGCTGAATTTTATCAGACCGCGATAAAACTAAATACCGAACGCCAAGTGCAATCTGATTTAATTAATCTCCTTGTTTGAATACACTATCTTTGACGTATTTTCATTGATTTCAAACCGTAGAATACCCTCATAATGTTATAGTTGGTGAACAATCAAACCCTGATAAGACTATCCCTTTTTTTGTTGGTGCTGGGAAAAAAAGCTATTGCGTATTCCCTTCCCTTCGAGGGACGAGAGAGGGGTATGGGGCACTCCCCGGTATACCCACAAAAAATACCCAGCGGCACTCCGACCTCGCCTGAGTGGAGGAAGCCTGGGAGTCTATGTCGTCCAGTCCCCCGCCGGCTGATACGATTATCCCGGCTACTTCCTCAGAAAACAACGGTTTCCATACGATTAAAATTTCAATATATCTTTAGGAATGCTAAGCGAGTTCAATAAACTGCCGGCCGGTGATAACATGAGACTATGACGGTATCGACCTTGGGTTTCAGATGACGGTGCGAATCGTGATCAATTCATTTCCGACTACTAAATAAGGTAGATGCGAAGTTCTGTTACCGTGTATGGAATATTATGTATCAGTTAAAAATGAAGATGGCGATAGGAGGAGCTCGTGGCTAAGGAATAGCTGCACAGGTCGATCGATCATAAGGTTAAGCGACGCTTGGCGCGGTCGGTACGGATGGGTGACCATCTTGTCATGAGGAGTTCATGACCATCTTGTCATGGCATGCTAAATTGGTGGGTCCCGGCTGTCATTTGTACATCCTTAGGTGTTGTCAGAAGCCAGTAAGTCTGACAACTAATCTAAGGGAATTTCCACTCTAGTAGCTTGTACAAAGTCAGTATTTATTGCAAAGACACAACTTATGAATGCTGCTTGTCATATTATATTCGTAGAATAGTTAATATCGTCACATTTTTCAGTTTTCAAAACTAATATGCTACAATTATCTTAGGACGGATCCTAAGATAAAATATCGTGACTATTATTCCATTAATAAACTCGGCTACCTGTAGGGGTTTCCCGAACATTGATTACTTTCCATATTTGGTAAGATTCTGGCTCCGTTTCAAAACGTAGAGCATGATCAGTGTTTTAAATGTTATGATTAATGATTTCTTTATCGGGGTTTCCTGACCTGGTTATCATCATCATTTACCTTTGTTATTGTTTGGGTAATAGTTGATGTTACTATTTGTATGTTTTTAATAGTTGCCCACCAGAGGGTACGCAATTCCTACATGTTTATAAACATTCAATGCGAATAGTACAATTGTACGCTTCACATTATATGTAGACGACCATGTTGTCGTCCTACCACCCGCTCACTTTTAAACTAGGTAGGTTAAGATACGCAATATAAAAAATAATTAATATGTTATAAAATCATAATTTGAAGGAAAACATCTTGAGGAAACCTGGATTTTAAAGTCTGAAATCACCAACCCGCATTGTGCAAGCGTGGTGATCAACGCTCAATCCTTCTCCGCGGGAGAGGGAGCCTGTGCCCAGCAGTGGGACAATAAAAAGGCTGCGATTATGATGATGAAAATCATGATTAATACCTACTTACTAACCTACGTATTTAGATATAAGTACGTCTATAGTCATTGCATTTATGTCCTACCTCGTCTAGACAAGGTACTTTATGCTCTTCCACGAACCTCAAGAATTAAGCATTAGAGCTTTGTTTATCAGTAATAAGAAAAGGAGGACGTGTGAATTAGTCAATTAATGGTTAGATGGTGTAGAATCTGCTGCATACTAAATTTAGTTCATATTATAGGCATCTAAAATACAGTTAAAACTGTATACTTCTTATCTCCTGAGGTCGGCTTCCAGTCTAACCGGATTCAGCTAAGTACCAGTGTTTTACAAGGAGCGACTGCCTATCTGACCTCTTCAACCCAGTAACCGGAGCAACTTGGTTAGACTGGCGTCAGACTTACTGGCTTCTGACTACCTGTAACGAATGCCAAGGATGTTCAATGACAGCCGGGACCTACAGTTTAATGTGCCATCCGAAACACAGTCATTGGTGTCCGAGATATACTTAGAAAGTACATATGTTCAAACTTAGAAAAGTTGCATTGTTACTTGCCTGACCTGGAATCGTACCCACACCCTCATACTTAAGAGGTTGGCTCTTTAACACTAGGCCATCACGACTCTTTGAAACTGTATACTACTCAAATCTAGAATTCCTGAACACTAAGACCGACCACAGACCTGTAATAAGACTGGTTTTCAGTCGCCTCGCTCTGTTGCCTGCCCCTAACACCGCTACAGGTATGCCGCCAATATTATTATAGTAAATTGGCACGCTGCTTTCAATTTATCAGATAATTACATAAACAACGAAGGTATTAATATGTCTACTAATAATTTTGTGTACAACGAACTCAAAGATTAGATATCCTGTTTTACTGGTACCAGTATTACTGCCGCTGCTTGAAATAAGGACGATTTTTGATATTTCGAGGCGCTTTATGATAAAATAGAGGATGATAAGGCAAGGTTTAATTCAAACGGTATTATTATATGAGCAGCTACTAGCATTATGTATAGGTACAGCTAACACAACTGCTTGAAACATTTCTGCTTTAACGTTAGACAGTAAAAATGACTACAAAATTACGGTAGATTTCAATTACTTCAGATAGGTGGTTCTGTTGATTTGCCTACTAATGTCAAAATTCTATATCCAGTAAATAAATCAACAGATAGGTAGGTTATTGAAATCCAAAGTTAGACGAATAGAGATTTCGAGTTCATTTTATCGCAGTCAAAAACAGAAATTGTTATGAAGGACATAACACGAAATATAAAGTGGAGATCCGTGGCTATTCCGGAAAGCGGTGCTGGGGTAAGCCTCTTAATCCTAATGAACTTCCATAAGCAATAATAAAACAATCCATAAAAGAGCGATACGCATGAATGATATAAAGACAGATACACAAGCTACTGAAATATCAAGACCAGAAAACGAAAACACAAACAGAATATTGCACGAATAAGCAACAGATGAATCAAAACACGAACGCAAAGATATACCAACAAGAAAAAAAATACAAGCCACCAACGACAAACAAAGACTTGGCAGTATCGCAAGTCTTTTTTTATCTTACTTGACTACAGGGCGCCAAGTGTTATCGTACGCATACTTCATACGCTAGTGATTGAAGACTAGATAAGACTATTGCAAAATCTAGTTATTTGTACACTGTAAAATTTCTTTTTATCAAGTGATAAATGGTTGAAGAATTTAGGCTGATTATTGAAGACTACCAGCGGTTTCCCAAGCGTCTAGTGGGGACTATTCCGTGAATCTGAACGGATTTCTCGATATTAAGATTCGCGAGACAAACAAACAGAAAGAAAGAAGAAAGAAAATAACTTTTATTACGTGCTTGTGACACAAAATATAGAAGGACAATTGTACAAAATTGAGAAGTTAAGGGAAGAATATGCGTCGCAAACACGAAATACGGCCGTCGCTCAGCTTAATGCTGCAACCTTGGGAGAGACAGGGTCACAGCGCTGATTTTCAGCGATAGCCGACGTACTAACGTGAAACACTTTAGCTTTATAGATAAATAGTTAAAGAATTTGACTAGGCGGTTGGCCTGATAAAGAAGAATCGTGGTTTGGAATATTATTAGTTGTGGCTAAGAATAATGGAAACAATATTTTTACGTCATCAACATGAGACATTGTGTAATTTATTTTCATTGGATTTCCATACTTTTGAAATTGTATTTTCATCAACAGGCTAAAAATATCAACGCCACTGTAATTAATAAAGAGAACATAACTATTTTCACTTTTTATGTTTCTCAGAATAAAATAATTGTTTTGGCATTTATCCATTACCAGACGACCTTCAACGAGCAAAACAAACCATAATATTTCAGATTTCATTCAAATAACTACTGCTTTTCCTTAGTTTCTATAGTATAAATCTATTTTAGGTTGGCTTACACGAGTTTCATTAAGGAAAACACCTTTAAATGTTTACTCTTATGCCTAAAAGTAGCTCATTAGTTAGTGCTCCATCATATTATATCATATAGGAATTTGATTTTTATAAGACTGTCTCCATCGTCATCTTTATCAACATACACGTGTCGTCTACAACCGAGGATTCTCCTGAGACAGCTTGTTGTGTTTTTCTTATAACCTTTCTTTCCAGTGGGAAATCATGGAATGACCTCTCTCGCTGTGGGTGCAGCAGGAAAGTGTCACAATTTTACTGACTAAAATACACTTTTGTTTCTTCTGGTGGTCTTTTGTGTACTAACGCCACGGTAACCCCTGCGTAGAACCCCACAGTCCTGGCAGGATCCTTATAACCCTGACTTTAATACTGTTACTCTAACGGCGAGATTCCATCAAAATTATTAGCGAACAAATATTGAGTATGCGTCCGGCGCGAGTCCACTGCTAGCATGTGTTCGCGTACATTGCTAATGCAGTTACTTAAATGTTCGCACGAATTTGTTACCGTTGCTATAGCAACTAGACCAGATGGATCATTTATGTGGGTTACAGTGCCGCACACCTATGGTGTCCTGTGCACCGTTTAAACTCTAACATTTTTAACATTAAGTTCAATTTCATGGCTACTTAAATCTTTCTCTATATCAAAATGGTGATCTTTTGCATTGGTCACACCGTCTACATCAGATAGTAAATAACTCAATCAATCTGCGTTATCAACTCGTGCGCAGGTCGCAATATTGTTACATTGACTCTTTACTATCTTTAGCTATGCGCGTGGTAAACAATGTGTCTCCGTTCCTCATTTGTTATAATTAGTGTTACTATTGCGTTGAATTTGCGACCTTCGAAGATTTGAAGTTTAGAAAATATACGTAATAAACAAAGCTAAAATCGATCTTCATATGTAAATTGAGAGGTTATCATTTTTACGAACAGAAATATGTGTAGTCTCAGCCGTCTCGAGTTGTCATGCGTATGGGCCCTGCAGTATACATATTTGATCAAAAGCACCAAAAGTCTGCCCGCTGGACGGAATCAATCTAGCGCCATATTGTCACAGACGTAACACATTTAAAGTACTACTTATTTTTGCTTCTACGCATAAACGGAACGGAGTTTCAGTCGTCAGAAAAGAGTCTAATTACGATCTAAATAACATACAAATATCTAGCCTCGTCTCGGTAATTAAAGATAGAGGATCCATGACAGTAGATCCGCAAATTGGGTTATTTAGACATTGACAATGACACTAAATGGTATGATAACAAAAACGTCATGGCGCCAATTACGCATCACGTTGGGTAGCACGCATCTCATTTAATAGATGAGGAACTATTTCTGTTTATAATTATATGTACGGCGTAGTATATGACACAAGCGATGATGGATAAGTATTAGCGAAAACTATTACTGCTAAACATTGTATTTGGTCTTTGGAAAGACTGCTTATTAGAACATTAAAAAGCATGGCTGTCTTTGGCTAAGCAGTTTGAGTTCATCTTAATCTATACTAATATTATAAAGATGACTGTTTGTTTGTTTGCTTGAAGGCGCTAATCACGGGAACTACCGGTCTGATTTAAGAAGGAAAGCCCGATATAGGAAGGGTACGTGTAAGGCTACATTTCATCCGGGTGAAATCGTTGGAAAAAGTTAGTTTTCATATACTATTCTGAGATATAATATGTGTATTAATTGCAAAAATTATATGTGTGTGTTTTTAAACAACATATTTTTCTTCAAAAATCAACAACGATTGTAAAGTATTAATGCACCATCTAGTGACGAGGATCAGACGCACGAGCGTCATTTTCCCTCGTTTTTAAATTAGAAACACTTGCGGCGCAGACGTCAATGAAAACAATAGTTTTATTTTTATATTTCTTTAACAACCCATGCAAATATATCTTTGGCAAGTAATGAATGAGTGTACTGGTATAATACGGATGAAAATTCTGCGGATTCGTTGTTTAAAAAGTTTGAAATTGTTTTGGGTCCAAATCATCATCTCCCGAGCCTTTTCCCAACTATGTCGGTCGGCTTCTTCTTATAGGTCCAAATACAAAATGTAAAAACGAAGATACTTGATTACGTAAAAAACCCGTTACTTTCAAAATACGTCTATCAATGGCATCATCATTAATTAGTTCTTGGGCAAGACACATGTAACAACGCGAAATCGTCTAAAACGCATTTTAACCTACAGATTGACAGTGACGTGATAACAGAAATAATTTTGGCAAGACTCCATTTTTATCGGTGACAAGCACCGTCTCATTGTAGTAACGATAAACACTAAAAACTATTTGATGCGTATTTCTGAATGACATTTTTATGGGAAACATCTTTCGCTTTTGGATTCAATGACCCGTGTGACCTTTGGGGAGGTCTTTAATTAGCTTAGTTGCTTGCTTGAACGCGCTAATCTCAAGAAACACTGGTTTGAAAAATTCTTTCAGTGTTAGATAGCCCATTGATTGAGGAAGGCTATAGGCTACTTTTTAACCGACTTCCAAAAAAAGGAGGAGGTTCTCAATTCGACCGGTATGTTTTTTTTATGTATGTACACCGATTACTCCGAGGTTTCTAGTCCGATTAGTGTAATTCTTGTATATGGACACCGACTTCTAGAGCGATGTACTTAAAAGTTTTTTTTTTCACTTTTTAGTGTTTTTGAAGTCGGTTTTATTTTTTGTAAAAAAACAAAATATCCAGGTGCTTCAAGTAGTTCTCCCGGGACGCAGGTGAAACAGCTGGCAAAATCTAGTTCTAAATACAACTCAGCTGTGCTAGTATAGGAAGTAGGAAGTTTTGTGCATAATTTCTGATCCAGCATCAGGAAATGGCCGTGACGGTAAATTCTTTGTTTTATGGTGTAGTATACTCGATGAAAACCTGAAGCTAATTCAAGATAGTACCTACCTATAATGAAAAATTGAGTGAATCATGGCAACTTTACTGATCAATTCGATTTAGTCGATCTATGTTTTCTCTAGCTAGTAGAACACGCTAGAGACATTAAAATGCTCCAAACAAACATAGATTAAAAAAAAAGAATGATGTTCTCACATTTCGAAAACAAATATTTTTGGAACCTCCTTGGCTTAGTCACAGGAGGTTGAATGCTTTGTCTATTCATCTCCCGAGCCTTTTTCCCAAGCTATGTTGGGGTCGGCTTCCAGTCTAATCGGATTCAGCTGAGTACCAGTGTTTCACAAGGAGCGACTGCCTATCTGACCTCCTCAACCCAGTTACCCGGGCAACCCAATACCCCTTGGCTAGAATGGCGTCAGACTTACTGGTTTCTGACTACTCGTAACGACTGCCAAGGATGTTCAATGTCAGCCGGGACCCACAGTTTAACGTGCCATCCGAAACACAGTCATTGCTGTCCAACATATACTTAGAAAGTACATACAAACCATGGAGAACCAAATAACGAGCGGAGATGCCACAAGGCAACCAGGCCTTGTCGTATCAACCAGGGCATGGGCAGGGCTCACACGTCACAGTGGGCGTGGCCAAAAATCTCAGTCTCAAGTGAGCTGTCGTCCAGTTCGGATGTCTTGTATTTTTATTGTTTTTAGTGAAATAATAGTTTAAACAGTTAAATACGATGTTTTTGGGGGCTAAAATTATTCAGAATAAAAACTGAGGCATGTTGACAGCACAAAATTTCACTTATAAGTAATAATAAGATGTATTTTTAATTTTTTTATTTATTTTCATTGCTGATAGCTAGAGACATCTGCCGTCGAATAGCTGAATTTTTATCATTTCTCCCTGATTTGATACTATTATTTAACTATGTTTATTATTGCGACAAATGTTAGTCTAATATGCTTGGTATGTTAGCTACGCCACTTATGGTAACTACAAATTATTTCATAAATAAATTTGTTAATTTTAGATATGAAACAAGGATTTTTTGAATACAAAAACCCCGCCATCTGTTGGAGAATAGTGGACCTCATTTTTAAACAAAATAGTATTTTGTATTTTGACAAATAGGTATTTTGACGTTTTAGGATGAAAGTGCCAGTCACAAGCCATGTAACTTATTCAAAATAATTATTCCAATAATTCCTTTTTTTATTTTTCTTATCGTTTTAGATTTCCTGTTAATATAAATATAAGAAATACATGGAGATGTATTATTAATCAACCTTACTGGAAACCTACAAAATGTTACAACTACATATGTACGCTGAAACTTAGGTTGCAACGTACTGCCTACAATTTATCCTACTATTATTCCTTAGATTGTAATTGTCTATCGAAGTGATACCGTCAAATTGTGAAACGGAAAAGGCCTCGCGCGCTGATTAGTTAAACGGAGCTGAATATATATACATATTTTAGGAAGCCGCTTCCATAATATTTTTAACAAACATAAACTTTAGACAAATACGCATCTGATTAATCGATCACTGCTTATGACCTAAGAATCCTCAGGACTATTAAAAAATCTGACACTAAAAAACTTCCAAAATCAAACATAAAACAGTAACCACATTTTTACTCTCATGACCTCTATCTATTTCTTTCCTACACTTTAAAACTTTCAATATCAAACATTGAAATCAGTACCCGTAATCAGTACCTAATCAGTTTTTTTCACTCGCAGTATGCTGAGAACTGGTGCAGCTACCCTACTAATTTTGAATTTTGGCGAATGTTCTAGAATAAATTTTCGTGCTGGTCACGCCAAAGTGTTGAGTAGACGAACTAAAATTAAGAAGAGTTCGTAAGTCAACCCATGAATAACACCAAGGTGTAATTTTAGACCCAGGTGTAGAAAAATCCACAAGGTTTGTTGAATGTGGATATTCACTTTACATTTTAAATTACTCCCAATGAAATAAAAAAATCTGCCGTTGAGCCTGGATAGTAATGAGAGTTGTAAGTCTTTTCTAACTATGTTTCGTATTAAGTTTTGCTAGAAATAGAGCGTCATCTATTTTAATGTCATAAAAATGCAGAGTTTGTATTCGTATTTAAACTATGAAGTTTGCTAATCTTGAGGAACTACTGGTTTGATTGTAAAAAATCTGTGTTAGATAGCTTATGTAATAGAGGGAGGCGAAGAAGTTCCCATGGAACGCCGGGTATGTAGATACTGTCTAGAAAATACTATTTCAGCTTCAATGGAAGTCAGAAACAGAATTTTTGGAATAACGTTTCTCATCTTACACATTTTTCTGGGTTTATTTTAAGTCCCATAAGACATTTCTCTATCAAGACGATATAATTTTTAGTTTTGGGACATTTGTACCCTACAGTGTAAGTAATGTTGCAAAAAGTTTTGATGTTAGTTTAGTGTTAAATTTTTAGTTATTCTATTCGACACTAGGTGGATTTACAAAAAATGGGTGGTTTCCAAAGTAGGCAGAGCATAGGCGGAGTCATTGCCCATTCCTCGTCCCCCGCACACCCGCATTTAGGCGACGCTACTTTCTTAGGAGATTTTACGTTGTGGCATCTCCGCTCGTTATTTGGTTCTCCATGATACAAACTTAGAAAAGTTGCATTGGTACTTGCCCGACCTGGAATCGAACCCACGCCCTCATACTTGAGAAGTTGGCTCTTTAACCACTAGGCCAGCACGACTTACTTTGTCTATTGCAATAATTATTTGCCAATGATGAATCAGTATCATTACTTTTTAAGAAATAAATTGGAGAAATCTACGCCATCAGGCTTCTTGGACCAAAAACAAATTGCGCAATTGAAAACGTGTCGAAGTTTGACTAAACGTGACTCGAACCCCCAACTCAATCACTGGTACGGCTTCGATTCCTTGTTCAAACAAAGGATCTTTTGTTTTTACAAATGTTGACTTTTATAGGGTTTCAATTTCTTTCACAACCGATCTGAATGAATAATACATAGCAATGGATTGGTTGGGTCATCATTATCTATTGGAACAGTTTATAGACGATAGGACCATCTTTGGCCCAAAGCCTGCCAGGGCTATGGTTTGTTCAAAAGAGTTACCGCCAGCTAAACATTGGGGTTGCAGGAGCTAAGGTCGGTTTCAGTCAGTAAAATCCCTCCCACTACACCCACAGCGAGAGGAGTCATTTAATGATTTCCCATATCAAAAAAATGTCAGTTCATAGAAAATGATCTCCCCGGATACATGAAGTAGTGTCATCTAGAAGCGAGAAAAACACAGAACATGCTAGTGATGAATTAGATGGCATCGGTAATAAGTTATTGAACTCTGAATGCAAAGTTGTTGTCGGCGACCATCAGGGAACCATTTTTTGTGTTTGGAAGCCTTCTATGTAAATACATATGTATGTATTTCTTCATAATCAAATAGACGGACACCGCGTATATATAACGCTTTAATTAATTCCAGTTTAAATATAAATATTTTAAATATAAATAGAAACATAACAGGAAAACTAAATAAGGGTGTTATCATACCGATTCCGTCTATGACATAGACTAGAACCTTTTTCGTGTGATTAGGTTGGCAAGACTTAGATTCTACGTTCAAATATCCATGCGTCAGAAAGTGCGGGAAACAGCAGCTGACGTATTATGACGTAGTTATACTCGTAACCTTTATCAATATCGTAGGTATCCTAAGTCGTTATTGCATGATTACGTTAACGTATATAACCGTTATTTTTATGCGGTTGAACGAATGTAGTTACGTAATCTATGCATTATGTACGGTATTACAGTTCAAAACAGATTTGAATAGAGCGTTGTAGGAATGAATTGACTGTTTTGTTTGAGTCTAACTTTAAGTAATCCTTGAATCAGTTTCTAACATCTTGGCCTCAATAACCGGTGCCTTGTTTATTCATTTCTTGCGGTTAAGTTTGCATGCTGGTAGAATTACTGCATGATGAATACCAAGTTTTTTGAATTTACAATTTCAGTAAGTACAGATTTAAGGGTATTATAATAAAGTTGTTAAACAATGAGATTATGAGATTAAAGGAACCTACAGTACCTATCTTTAGGGACAAAATCCACTTATTTCTGAAAAACGTTTGTTTTCAACATCAATCAAATAAGCAATGAGAAATATTAATTCAGATAAGAGATAATTAGGAGAAGCAAAGCAAGAACAGCAAAATAACTTTGATGAAGCTATACAGAAATATAAGAGAAACATAGAGAGGCTATACAGAAATATAAAAGAGAGAAATCTCTAATTCATCAAAATAAGACAGTAAAAAACAGTCCCAGATAGCAATGAAATCTTTCTTGAGGTCTATGAACTTTTGATAATTTATAGTATCATACCACCACAGCAAAGATGTATAACAATTTTATTGACTCTAGACAGGATCGATGCCCCCAGTGCATACCAAATCGTCGTATCATTATTAGATTCATATACGCGTCATCTGCTTATACTGTGTTGGACTCGGCTTTCAATCTAACAACATGGGGCTCAGAACAAGTGTTGCAAAAAGAGCGATTACCTTTCTGACCTCCTCAACCCATTTACCTGGCCAACACGATACTCCTTGGCAAGACTGTTTATCAGACTTTCTGGCTTCTGTCTAACCGTAACAATTCCCAAAGATGTACAACACAAAGATGACAGCCGAGACTCACCCATTTAACGTGCCTTCCGAAACACGGAGGAACTCGTCTTGATGAGATGGTCACCCACGGACAGACCTTATGATCGATCGAGCCGTGCGGCTGTGCTACGAAGTCCTTACATATCATATAAGGAAAAAGAAAGGCAATTCATTTAACCAATATCAGGGAAGATTAAAACAATCATTTTTTGAAAGACAAGCCCTGATAATAGAAGAGCAGGAAATAAAGAAGAAACAAGGAAATAGTTATAAGCTTAATATACAAAGCTTCCGAGTGCCAATACCCCTCTCACTAGCAAAGTGGCGTAGCAACGAGTTTTAGAATGCCAACATACGACCTTGACGATAAACTTTAGAGCAAAAAGTTTTAACACACTGTGTCTGTGTCTTGTGCGAATATAATTACGAATCCGTGTTAACTAGTAATGTGATTGATTATGTAGTTGATTTTTGAATGATTATAATGAATGAAAATTAAAAAGGACGAGCATTTTAGGAAGTTACCGAAGTTGTGTTTTAAATTCTGAGCGACCTAATAAACGTTGATAAAAAAATTAAACTAGGTACAGTACGCCAGCAGATGAAGCAAGTACAATCTGTCAAGTCCTTTAATAGATTTTAAACTTTATCGCTGAAGCATATTGTTCAGGTCGCCGGGAGACGCTGGATGCAGGTCACTTTCAACCGGTATATGTGGAAATCTAAAGGGGCCTATGTTCATTAGTGGACGTCCTATGGCTTAGATGATGATGATATTGTTCTATGTTGATTGGGGAATTATGACAGTTTCAGGTAGTTTGATATGTGTGAATTACTAAAGAAAAATATTTGACGCCATTTAGTTATGTAGAAATTATGAATGACTGTTATTTTCTAACAATGATTCAAGGCAAAGGAATTGCAAGTAAATAAAATTTTTGGCTAATACCCAAAATCTATTACAAACTGTTCTAACTGTTAAACGTAATGTCCTAATTCCTAGATTTCTATATTAGCATTAACAACGGAAAGTATGTCAACTGTTGCTATGCAAATTGAGAAACATGAGGTAGATATTATTAAAGGCATTAATATTCAAGAAGACTAAAATGCTTATCTCTAAATTGATGAATCTCAAACGGATATATTGGATAACACCATGCGTGCAACTACATATGGTGATGAACAAATGTGCTCCGATCATTGGTGTTACCTGTACCAATATTGTCAAGGTGAAGAGTTTGTTTCTTTGCTAGAACGCGCTAACCTAAAATACTACTGGACAGATTTGAAAAATTCTTTCAGTGTTAGAGAGCCTATTGTGGAAGGCTAAAGGCTAGTTTGTATCCTGGTGTATGAAGTAGTTCTCGAAGCTAGTTCTAAGTAAAAATTTGCTGTACTAGTCTAGGGTTCGAACGTTTAGTGTAATATAGCCCATTTTAAAGGAAGCCTACTTTTTATTAGAATACCCACGGATTGCGGGTTAAACCGCTGCCGGAAGCTATTTAGAAAGATAAAGGGAATCCTCAAAATATCCCGTAGTATCGAAATTGTGTAACTATTAGTAAACTCCTAAGCAGATTTGAGTAAATACGTAACACTTTAGAGTCGATCAATTAAACCAAAGCCATATAAGTGCAGTAACATCCAAAAATAGCATCCTTCAATCTATTTTTAGATTACTGATATGAGTGTTTATATCTTGTATAGTTATTACATAAATAACCTTAATAAAGGGCAACTTATGATTATCATTCGTTGTAGTTATGACTGGACCATAACATCTGTTATCGCGGGTTAATTTGTTGCTAATCTTGAGAATAATTAACGAGGTAAAAGGTAAAAATAAAATCCGATAGATACAGACTGCTGCGACTGATCATGATGGGCAAGGTGGAGGGTAAGAGACGCCGGAGGAAGTCATGGCTTCGGAACAAAAGGGAGTGGACTGGCATATCCTCTGTTGAGAAGCTGTTCCGGCTGGCTATGGACAGGGAGGAGTACAAAAAGCTGACGGCCAACCTTCAGGAATGAAGAGGCAGGCACTTAAAGAAGAAGAAAAATTATAATGCCATCTGGTGGAAGAATTATTCAACAACTCCTAGCAAAGAGTTTAGCATCAACTTTGCTTGGCAGTCTTACAAATATTTTTGTATTCCTTTCAACAAACTAGTAGTTATTGGTATCCAATTTGAAAAACATTTATTGGTTTTTAAAAATAAAATTTCTCCATTTATTGATGCTACTCAGGAGACAAGAAGTTTGGATAAGGAAGTTCTATAGGTTTTATAAAAACTTCTTCGCTTAGCATCCCTTTGGTGGAGTCAGAATCTCAGACTTGAAGCTTAACCGAAATAAATGATAAATGATATTTACTTTGCAAATAGGTTGAACTCAACACTTTTACACGTCAACACATTTTTTATAAAAAAGAGATGGGGTCGGCATTTCCTAACTGACTACCTTGAGAAGAAACGCCGTAACAAACTCAAGGGTCACAGTCTCTTTTAAAGTCCAGACATAAAAAGAGATTACATACAATATAGGATGACAACGAATAATCTACTGCGTAGTTATAGTCTACATCTCAATTGATGTATTGCTTATCAGGGTCACTTAGATAAGTGTTTTTGCAATATACCCTTTGGACTTTGTTATAATATCGAAACCGGTCATTTGCATACTTAAATTATTAGCTAAGTTGTGATGGCCTGGTTGTTAAAGCACCGGCCTCTCAAATATGAGTGTGCGGGTTCGATTCCAGGTCAGAGAAGTACCAATGTAACTTTTCTAAGGTGATTGAGTTAAGGTGCAGAAAAACATCTCGAGGAAACCTGGACTATAAAGTCTGAAATCACCAACCGGCATCGAGCTAGCGTGGTGATTAACGCTTGTTCCTTCTCTGTGTGAGAATAGACCAGTACCCAGCAATGGGACGATAAAAAGGCTGATGCTTATGATTAATATTCGGCAATAGGTAAACATACGCATGTCTGATAGTATAATCATTATCAGCCTATGTATCCCACTGCTGGGCTTAAGACACAGCTCACAGAGAAGGCCGAATTAGCGTTATCAGACCATTAGATCCTAAATTTCTTCACGAATATTTCCGTAATTGCCTTAACTGTAAGTCATTAGTGTTTACTTCCCTTTGTATGCCTTAGCACGCGACTAGCCCACACGATAGATCGGATTGCATTAATGCAATTGACGTGAACGTGACAAATCTGAGCACGTGTGCATACCGAGCCATGTGCTAGTGCATCCTTATAGTGCACCCGGCTGTTATTTATAGATTTTACTGAGGTTTCTGCTCAATTGCGCTATTAAAATAATTTCAGTGGTTTTATATTGCTGCAGTTCATATTATGGGATATTATTTGTTTGAATTTCTATTTGTTTATTAGAATAAGTGCCCAAATTGCATGGTAATGTATATTCAACCTTGATTTTTATCAATGGGGCTGAAAATGCTACCTTGTGGCAGCCCTTCCGTCATTGTTAACATATTTTGTTATTTAGTTACATTGCTATCATTAAATACAACCTTTGTGAAAACATTATAAATTTATATAAAATACTTAAGCTTTATAAAATGTCTTTGGTTATTATTATTAAATTATAATAATCAAATTAAGTGCTGACCTATGTCATAAGCCTGCGATTAAACTTTTGGAATACATCAGGAAGTCACAATTGATCAAGTTAGTTGATTTGTAAATTAAGCTTATAGAGAACAAAAGTAGAATAGATAACTGACCCAGGAAGTAGGAACAGACACAAATGACTAGATTATATAAACAAATTCATTGAGCTCAAGTATAAACAATGAAATTGAATGACAGACTTGTCACAATGAAATTAGATCTGACATTATGACCTGGGAGTATAGTGAGTTTATATTTTGAAACAAAGGATTGTATCCGATTAAATTGAGTACTTTTAATGTTTAGATAGACAAAGCAGATTTATCAGCGGTCCGAATTAGGTGGAGTTATTTATTATAGACGCCACCACATCAAGCTATTACAATTTGTCAAATTTGCTTAATAAATTTTCAACTTTATGGCTGAGGCATATGGTTCAAATTTGATTGGGAAAATTTCATAGCTTCGAGTAGCTTGATGTGCTGGAGTCTGATTTCAAACAACGAAAATATAAATTGGATTTCTTCAAACCCCGAGATTAATTATTATTAAAGACTAGAAAACTATAAATAAAAATATATAAATGTAATTTGTAACTGTTTATCATACATGCTGAGAATTTATCTTAGAAACAACAAGATTTATTCTAGGTACAGCAAGATGATGCATGATTAGAACTATAGATACATTGTAATGATTAGTCTTATTATAGACTAGCTTTCACTAGCAGTTTCACCCATGCCCCTAGGGAACTACCCTGTGCACCCAGACAAAAATACCTACACCCTTCTACAATTACGGAGCTATCTAACACTGAAAGAATTTTTCAGATTGGTCCCATAGTCCCAAGATTAATGCTAAATGTTTTCAAGGAAACAAACAATCTGATAGGCAGTCGCTCCTTGTAAAACACTGGTACTCAGCTGAATCCAGTAAGACTGGAAGCCGACCCTAACATAGCTAGGGAAAAAAGGCTCGGGAGATGATGCTTTTAAGGAAACAAATGTAAAGCTTTATAATATTAATATATAAAGAGCGTTAAGTCCGCCATTATACAACATTGTATGTGCATAAAGTATAATAAAATCAATAAAAATATTATTATATATATCATTATTCTTTTTTACTACACAAATATGTACATTTTGACACAGTAAGAGTACATTTGTGTAATGAATTAAAAAAATAATTTTAGCTAAGGCCTTACGGAATTTTTGTTGTTATAAGTGTTTTGGATAGTTCTTATGACTTATGACATATTGAATACTTAAATAAAGTGTTAGTTATGAGTTTATATTCAAAGGCAAGCTTATTACTTGTACCAGAATTTTTAAGTACAAGTAATAAGCTTGCATTTGAATATAAACTTTATTTGTTTAATAAGCAAACACATCTTGGATGCTTATAAAAACAAATTCCAAATTCAAAAAACCAAAATAAGTATGAATGATATAACAATAGGATTTCATTCAAATTAAAAACATTCGCATACATCTTAAAATTAAACTACACACCTGGTCACCACATTTAGTAAGTAACATTTTAGATTTTAAGCTATAAAAGGAAGTCTTTGTTTAATTATGAGTCTGTGAACCACATCATAAAAATGAGGCTAAGGTTCAGTAACAACTGTAGATTACTGGAGACTTATTCAATATTTTTTTATCAGTTATAGACAACAGCAGGTATTTTTAAAGAGTCCTGTTGCTAATATAATGAATGTAAAAGTATAGACAAAAATAGTTTATTAGAGTAGAAAGCGACGACTCAGCAGGCTTAGGGAAATAGCGAATTTGAATCCTAGGTATTTAAATCAACCATAGACTTGCTAACAGACAAGAAAAAGGAGGGAAGACCCTTCGACCTGCATTGCAAAATATAAATTTAAAAAATTCCGCTTACCTGCGAATATGTGAGTCTTAAAGCGTACTGGGCAATTTGTGTCGTTCTCATTGTGTCCAAACCAGTGTGTGTGCTGTAAAACAAATAACTAATTCATAATCACGTAAAAAATCACACATTTACGCCAACTTTTCTTTTACATAACCTATGACAATTTGAATTTCAACGATCACCCGCGAATTTTTTTGACACAGACAGTTAAAAATTTTCGGATGTCGAATTGTAAAAGTGTTTCGGTTGTTTTTACGCGATATTATGAGAGAAAAATATTGAATTTAGATTTACGTACATGCACCCGCTGACTACCGCGAATGAAAGAATAATCTAGACGTCACTTCAACTCAAACCTGATTGGATATTGTTTGACATTTAATTTAGTTGCAATGTTACCATAACCACTTGATGAAGGCTACTACATTTTATATCTTACTACTACTACTACTCAGAATTTTGTTTTGAAAGGTATTCAAAAGAAAATTGTGGTACACATCCATATTTACACGTTTTACTAAAACTGTCAGTTTTTATGTACATAAATCTATGTAATGAGAATGATTAAATCCTATTATTTTTCTCCGCACATTACAGTGTCACTCTTCTCTCAAAAACGTTTTTCAAATACATAACAATGAATTTCTTGTAGGATTGTAAGCTGCAGCATCGGCAGTAATTATAGTTACAACAGCTGTATCGTTCTAGTCACCAGTTAGTAGTTAAAATTATACTAAAAATAAGAATTGCCCTCAGTTTGCAACACTCATTCATGGATTCATATGTAATACTAATTATTTGGAATACGTTTTTAAATAGCTCGGCATTAAATAATAATATTTTTTTACCTAAATATTACTTTAGTATCATTTTTATAATAATTAAGTACACTAAGATTTATCTACATTAAAAAGTAGCTGGTTTGAATGTCAGACTTACATTATTTCTTACGGTACCGATAGATGGCATTGTTAACAAAACGACTTTGTGAATATTAAAAAATAATAATTACGTTGATCAAAAACACCTACAATAATGCATACGTAACAGAAACATTTTTTTCTTTTTAAAATTTTTGTTACAAATTACAGCCATATCTCTTCAAATCTAATCAAAATATCAAAAGAAAGAAAAAGTGAAAAATTGTAAAAAAATGTTTTAAAAACTTTACTTTTTTTCATAGATCTATAAATAAAAACAATATATATAAAAATAAAAGCTAGTTTAGTCATGTATCTTTGTCTGTAATAAATCATATCCTCGTATTTTTTGGAATTCAAAACAATGTAACTCGACTCGAGAAATGAATCCGCTTACTAATATAGCTGCAGCCTACTATACTACAGGACCGTGCACAATAATGATGCGTCATCTGAACCACCAGAAGACCAGAAGGGCATACAATAATAAGATTCAACACTATGCCGTCACTTGTAAGTCCAACTAGGTGCAGGCACAGAATACTAAATAGTAACTAGCGTTAGTGCAGGTGAGAGATTCAAAAGCGCAGAGGCCTCTCTTTTCTTCTTGTCGCATGATTTTTGTTCATTTATCAAACATTGACCTTCCTTTGGATGTATACCCTCTTTCCGTTACACCCAGTATAAAATAAAAAACCTTAG
Organism: Heliothis peltigera; assembly: GCA_958496145.1. Classification (NCBI taxonomy): domain Eukaryota; kingdom Metazoa; phylum Arthropoda; class Insecta; order Lepidoptera; family Noctuidae; genus Heliothis; species Heliothis peltigera. The sequence continues at coordinate 2,521,807 of OY292348.1, read as the reverse complement.
GGCCAGTTTCACAAGTTACGGATAGCCACTATCTACCAGATAGCCAGCAACCAGTTCCAGATAGTTTATTTGGTAGATAATTTCATTCAAATTTGGTTCTATTTTTTAATTTATCTTGTAGATAGCGGCTATCCGTAACCGGCGAAACTGGTCCTTAATGTTCTTTTTTTAAATTTCGCTCCTTTTTGAATGAAGACATTAAGTAGACGCGATCTTTTCCTAGAAGTACCTAGATGCTTGCGTAATAATATGCAGAGATGGGAATTAAATCACTCTTACAGCCATAATTTAAACATCTACACTGATTTTATTCATTATCTTTCCCCTGTATCATTTCTTTACCCATCATTTAAAAACTTTTCGCTAAAAACAACCTTAGGTCTATGGTATGACGTTCAAAGTCAATTGCATATTTCATAAGACAGCAGTAATTTCAAATTTCAACTTTATAGCTCTAGATATAGGGTTGAGAATAAATATTCAAGTGGTATCTATGATAGTTTTAATTCTTGATGCTGCGTAAACAAGGCTAGTTTACTTTTGAGGTGTATCTTAAGAGATAAATGATAACAATTAGATAAGGAACGGGGACGCGATAAGAAGCCGCGAGTGTAATATGTTGGGAGACATTACAATATGTGTTTTTTAAAACCTGAGCCTAAAATTTTCTTCGTGAATGGAGATGTCAGATTAAAAAACAAATTTTAAATCAATCGTTGTAGCTCATTAGAGGCCGAGACTGCGAGAGCTGCGGCTTTACCTGATGATGATGATGATGGCATCCAGGGGCCTAATGCTGCTAATTTAGTTTAAAGAACACGCAATTGATATTCAACTGATACTCAATCACGACTCCATGTCGATTGAGACAAATAGGGCATTCCGAAAATTTTTGTTTTCAATCTCAATAAAGTCGTAATTGAATGTGAGTCTTAGTTCGATGGTTATCGGTGTTGCTATTCTAATTCTACCAAAAGCTAAGTGATGAATGATATATTACCTATATTGTTTTTAATAAACGTTTTGCGTACCAGTGGCTGTTCAAACGTAGACCATTGGTCTTAAATTAGTAACAGAATACCCCATAAGGTAAAAATTGCTATTAAGATTCAATTAAGTTTCAATTGACACAATATTAAATTAGCAGCATCAGGCCCCAGGCCGATTGTCGGCTACGGCGGCCGTTCTCTTTTATGGGGATCAGCCAGCTGCGCAGGACATATTATAGTGCACAAGCATTTGAAGAAGTAATTATACGACTCACATATTTATAATAGTGTCCAGACCATGGCGTTCTCGCGTAGACACAGGTGCACTCTCTATTCCCTCACTCTCATAGTCCGATGGGACGGCAATCCGATACGACCGGAGAGAGATCATCAGGACCGACATTTACGTGCTCTCCGATGCACGGGTGAATCAATCACCAACTACCGGACTCCAGGCTGCTTTATGAAAGTTTCTCAAACCCCACAAAGCGACTTCGGCCCGACCCGGGATTCGAACCCGAGACCCCGAGTACAGCAGGCTTTCTTTACCTAGAACACGAAGGGCTCCAAACAAAAACCCTGAGTGGGTTTGATAATATAAAAAGTACTCTGTGGGTTTTAATAAAAACGACAGCGCCCAAAACGGCCACCCTTTACCACTTCCTATGTGTTCTCTCTGGGAAGAAGTGGCGCAACAAACTCCCCAGCAACACATGTCTGTCTGTTAGGTTTAACCGGATGGAAAATACTGTTTTTTTACAACTTTAGGAGGCACAGCCGCCAGCACATCAAGCCACCCGAAACTGTCAAATTCTCCTAATCATCTTTGAATTGAACCATGTTTTTAGGAATAAAGTTGAAAATATATTAAGGAAATTTGACAGATTGAAGTAGCTTGCTTGATGTGCACCCTTAACCAGCATACAAATTGCTAACTCAGAAGAAAATTGGTCATAAATAAATAGACTGTTATGATAAATGATATCATATCTTTCTTATTAATTTAAGTTTCTAATATTATTATCCGATATTATAAAAAAGTAATCCATCATGATAGTGACATAAGTAACATAAGTACATATCGATATCCTGCGAAATTCCCATGACTGTCGGCTCTCGATGAAAATTAGCGTAGTGACTGTCATATAGGCACAGAGCGAGGACCATTTCTACGACAAGACTAGACTGTGATGGAAATTCTCCCTCCTCGTCTATTGTATTGTTACTACAATCTGCCATATTCCCTAAATAGATTTTCAGCTTGATTGTTAAATTTGAAATTTGATTAGGAAAACTTGTCTTTTTCGGGTAGCTTAACGTGCTGGCGTCTGTACTTTTGTGTGTCTTACATAGCCTACGCTTAAATGTGTTTTCTATTCTTTCTTAATGAAATAATCTTTAATATCAGATAAAACCTGCATTATTAATTTCGCTAATGAATTGGATGGGATGGGATTTTGTTATATGGGATTGTGGCGATCAAATTGGCAGTCGCTATATCCTGGATTTCCTAACCTTGAGGTTCGATTAGTATTCTGGTAATCTGATACAAAGCTGGTCTCTGATATACTGGAATTTGGCTCGTTAGAGTACATTATGCTCCCTAAGAAATTAATCTAACTGTAAATCATACATATTTACAAGTTACATCATAGTTATGGAATCAGTAAAAACATTTTACAAAAAAGAAAACCGACTTCTAAAACACTGAAAAGTAAAAAAAAGAACTTTTAAATACATCGCTCTAGAAGTCGGTGTCAAGAAGTTGCAGCTGTATTTATTTGGACACCGACTTCTTCCACCATCAGACCTGAAAGTGGTGGCAATGGGACCACCTCAGAAGTATCTCCTTTCGAACAATTTTTAAACAACAATAATTTTGAAAATCGGTCCACAATCGGCGGAGAAATCGTGTAACAAAAAAAAAAAAAATTAAAAAAAACGTACCGTAGAATTGACAACCTCCTCTTTTTTGAAGTCGGTTAAAAAAAAAAACTTAAAGCTAATAAAGGGCATAAAAAATTGACCCTCTTTAATAAACTCGGATTTATACCCTAGGCCACGTTGGATGGCAATGCAATGCAATGATTAAGCTTTGGATAAAATAAATGTCAGCTTTTTGCCATGGAGTCTCTCAACCAGGCTTTTAGATATACTTTCTAACAGTAAATTAATCACTAACTGTCTTCGAGCACCCGGGTTGTCAGGGTAGGCTGTGTTTGATCAAGCCATTTCCCAGGCGTTCATACCATCAGTCAGATACGGGACTTGAAATTTAACTAGCGAAGGAACTAAAATTTTTCAGGTAAAAAAATCACTTAGGTAGGTACTTCTCATTTTCAGAAGAATAGCTAATATAAGAAGCTGCTTATAAACTTCCATCATCATCCGAGCGTTATCCCGGTTGCAACTTTTCTGGCACAGAGTACATTATACTATACTGCTTTTGGGCCCGGGGTCCGCTTTCCTGCTCCTTCTCCTCGAAAGTGTCGCACGATCTTCGGCATCCTTGTTTGTCAGTCCATTGGCACGTATGTCACCCCTTACGACGTCCTGCGAACGACGAGGCTGCTTTTAAACTTGAACCACCAAAGCTACTTACTATTTTTTCTGTCACATATGTGTGAACTTTGTTTTGAAGCTCCCGACACGTCCGGAAGTCGGTTAACCATGAGAAGTGCTAATCAGTTGCTTTTTGAAACAACGGGTCTGTTTAAATGAGGGACTAGAAAAAGTTCCGCTATTATAATGTAAAAACTCTTTGGCATTTCTATAACAATTAGTCCTAAAGAAAGATAGTGTAACAAACCTATTCCGAATAATAAAAAAAAATCGCTGAATTTGTTGCTAAGCGCAAATCTTGAGAGCAACTGGACCGCTCTTGCTAATATATTTTTTTATAATATTTCTTGAAGCACGAGGATATGGTTCCTCCATCATCTCCCGAGCCTTTTCCCAACTATGTTGGGGTCGGCTTCCAGTCTTACCGGATTCAACTGAGTACCAGTGTTTTACTCATTTACCTGGCCAACCAGATATCTTTTGGGAAGGTCTGGTTGTCAGACTTACTGGCTTCTGACACCCGTAACGACTGCCAAAGATGTACAATAAGAAATCTAAACTTAATAAAAAAAAAAACAATCTCTGAATGCGAAGCGAAAAGCGAATGCGAAAAGAGTTTTAGTGCGTAAAGTTGTATTTTTATAAAAAATTAAAACTTCATTCATACAAAAAAACTATATCTTCAAACAGATTTCTCTTGAAAACATCATAATAGGAGAGGAGGCACCATTTGCAAGACGTATTATGTAACGAACTATGCAAATACATATACTGGTAAGTTATAAAGTTAAACTTAAGTTCTGTACAACAATAGTAAGAAAATTGAAAGTCACTAAAACTGTGTTTCCTACAGCCCGTACCCATTTTCCCGATAAGAATATTATATAAAGCTCCGTACACAAGGCTACGCATCAAGCTATACAATACCGTTTTGTGTTGGACTCGCTTTATATGGTCTTTCTACTAATTGAACGGTCAGCTTATACTAGTTTAGTTTTAGTAGAACAAAATTTATACATGACACTAAGGGCCAGTTTCAAAATGTCTGAATAGCCACTAACTACCAGATAAATAAATTAAAAAAATGTAACAGAATTTGTATGAAATTATCTACCAAATAAACTAACTGGAATTATTCGTAGGTCCTAAATCACAATTGTAAACGTCCACTGCCTAGAGATTGCATAATTAATTAATACGAAAGTTATATAAATAGGAACAGCTCCTTAAACCCCTTAAGCCTCGCCTTAAACGTTGACTTGCCACTGACAGAAAATTGTACGCTTAATAAAAAAAGGTTTTACGAAAAGCGAAATAAGTTGGGTAGATGGCGTTTGTCAAGTATTCATTTACATAGGTAAGTAATTTTTAAAGTTTAATTCTAGCTTAACTATAGTTTAAAGCTTAACTGTTTATTTAAACATTACTGATAAAAATAAATAAATAGTTGTATATGATACAAATATTTACATTAAATCTTAAAGGCGTCGAAAAACTCATCCCCATCGCTGTCTGTGCCCAAAAGGCTGGCAGCATTGCCACGTTAAATGGCAAATATGCTTACTCATTGATAGTAATACATATAAAATGCTACAATGACATATTTCAAAACTTTTCTGTAGCTACTTACAAATAAATAGGGTTCAAATTATTTTATTACTGATTATGAGTATTACGCAATATGGTGCAATGTCTATACGTATCTTTTAACTAAAACCTTCTTAGTTAGAAGTCTGTAAAATTGGACCAACCTCCAAATATCGTAACAAAAAACATCTTCAGTCTACACGCGCCCTATCACCGTGTCCTAGCCACAGGTGTGACGTACCAGGTACACTTGTATAAAACACTCGACATGTAAGCATCAGCGCCATTTTATTCTTGCCGCCATCAGTGTTACTTTCAAAATCAGTTCACCATACTTTAAACTGTAATTAACACTTAAATTAGTTAGTAGTTAAACGAAAATATTCGAAAATTAACTATTAGAATAATTACGTTATTTAATTATTTAATTTTAGTACTTTTTTTACGTGTCACTTTATTTGGAAGTCTATTGAGTGGATAGATAGTGTTTTTTTTTCGCCATTTTTGAGCGGGAAATATGGTTTATACAATTGTTATAAAATCATTATTGATAATGCGATACGATTGGATTGTTTTATCGCGTATAGATAACAATTAACGTATTGCCGGTTTGTGATTGGTCACATGACGGCTGGTAGGGCGTCGTAGCGATGGACCAACTAATGAGATAGACATGTGATTCAAAATGGCGGATCATTTCAGAGGGAATCTTGTCTTGGAAGATTTTCACTTCGGGTAAGGAGAATTTTTATATTTTTTTAACTCGCTTACTAATTTAATAATATTTAATATGCTAAACTAAAATAAATAAGTAATTTCCTTTTAAATCTGCTCAATTCGGCAATTAATTCACACCTTTTTAAAAAACTGTGCCTCATAAAAAGTTTCTTAGAATTGTCTTAATACTTATCGGACAGTATACTAAACTATACGAAGTATACGAAAACTTAAAAACTTCCTATTGATAGACATACGATTTAGGCCCTGTTTCACCACCTACGAATAAGTTTAGTTCCAGTTAGTTTATTAGGTAGATAATTTCATACAAATTCTGTTACATTTTTGAATTTATTCTATGCTATGCAGGCTATTTCGAGATTGTGAAACTGGCCCTTAATAAATCTAAGATCATTTTGTCTCAAACCATAGACTACAAAACGAACACAAAACAGCACCGACCTCCTTTTAAAAGTTCCTACAGTTATTATCAATTATAATATATTTACTTTAAAAATAGGTAAGTTTGTCGTGGGGCCAATTAACTTTTTGAACTAATATTAGCTTAAGAACTAACGCCATACGGAGTCGCATTGCCAGGTCAAATAGAATCCGTATCTTAGATTAAGAGAGCAGTAAACTCGAAAAGATAAGGAGCTGTTATCAAACGTTGTGTATAACACTATTTACTTAGTTTTTAAGTAGACTTTTTATGATGACATGCTTATTTCCTATGTTTGATTGCGGTTTTTTCTTTTGTCGAGAAGGAACTAGGTACGGTACCGGATTCGAAGCCCAGGCTAGTGCTAAAATTGTACGTACTAGGTATACGGTACCGGATTAGGTAGATACTTATGGTTTCGAAGCCCGGGCTAGTGCTATTTTGAACAAACTATCATGTATATGAGCTAAGTACAATCTGTAAAATTTTCGTGTAGCTTGATGTGCTTGTGTCTGTTCTTTTATACTAATACTAGCTGTTCGCTTCCGCCACCGAAGGGAACTACTTCCCGCACACGGCTAAAAAGTAACCTATGTATGTAATTTTTCAGAGTCTAGGCTATAAGTCAACCAAATTTTATTTAAATCGGTTCAGTAGTTTTGGCGTGAAAGCATGACAGATAGACAGTCAGACATAGAGCGTTACTTTCGCATTTATAATATTACTTAGTAAGGATTAGTAAGTTTATTTGCCTGAACGCACCATTCCCAGGAAATACTGGACCGATTTTGAAAAAATATTTCAGCTCTATATAGCAGATGTGCGGAGTAGTTCCAACGGGACGCCATTGATATGTCTGGCACAAGCTAGTTTGTTAATAATTAGGGCACCTGTGACAGGCTTGGTCACCTCGGCTTTAGAATTTGAGTAAAGAGCAATGCTCAATGCCTTCTCTTTGCAAGAAGAAAGCCGTATCGAATAGTGAAATAGTGTTTTATATGGAGCAACTGCCTTTCTAAACTCCTCAACCCACTTATACTTGGGCGAGACTGGTTGTCAGACTTTCTGGCTTCTGACTAACCCTAACGACTGCACATAGATGTTCAAATGACAGCCGGAACCTCTAAATTAACGTGCCTTCCGAAACACTGAGGTACTCGTCATGACAAGATCACCCATCCGCGGACTGACAGCGGCGCTAAGTTATGACTAAGGGAAAATTTTTGATGTGTCAGCTTATTGCGATGTATTTTTTGTTTTTAATTTTCAATTTTAGTTTTAAATAAAGAGTTATATTGAGATTGTCTATGGGTAGTTAAATGCCTAATCAGCAAGTCCTTGGCATTAAAATGATCCAGAAGAGATACCCATATCCAGTAGTTGCAATAATTTAGACCGATGTCAAAAAAAATATTAGTTTAATACTTATTACCTCAAGCGACGGAAGTTTAGCCTAGTCAGCAACTATGTTTTTGAACGTTTGTGGTCGAAACGCTCGGGTCGTGGGGTAATCAACCATCATCATCATCTCCAGAGCCTTTTCCCAACTATGTTGGGGTCGGCTTCCAGTCTAACCGGATTCGGCTGAGTACCAGTGTTTTACAAGGAACGACTGCCTATCTGACCTCGTCAACCCAGTTACCCGGGCAACCCAATACCCCTTGGTTAGACTGGCGTCAGACTTACTGGCTTCTGACTACCCGTAACGACTGCCAAAGGATGTTCAATGACAGCCGGGACCTACAGTTTAACGTGCCATCCGAAACATAGTCATTGGTGTCCAAGATATACTTACTTAGAAAGTACATACAAACTTAGAAAAGTTGCATTGGTACTTGCCCGACTAGAACCCACGCCCTCATACTTGAGAGATTGGCTCTTTAACGACACTTCGAAAACAACTACACTTCGTGGGGTAATAAACCAATGTGAACCCTTTGACAAACTATTACTCCGCCTACAATCGGTTAAAAACTTACAAATCACCTTGATTCCAATTGTAGCATCAATTTCGATCAAACCCACTATCGATGTCGATAGCTTATCAAGATTTTATCGTTTTGATAACATGGACGTGATAGATATAGGCAGGTAATGGTGCGATTTCCATTCTTTACTACTTACTAGAGGCTGGTCGAGGTATTTATTGCCCAGATTTTGAAGACCTTGAGGCTTTGAATCAAGGCAATAGTGAGGCCTAGCCGTTGGCGGGACGCGGGTTGTTTTCAGGAGTTACCGCGCCCCTAGCACACATGGACTTTCATGGACTAGTGGGTTTAAGTCAGTAAGAGTCTGGCAGCCCCACCAGCTGCACACTAGAGGGTTCATTTGACGATTTCACGATAAAGATGGCCTGTCGGATGACAGTCATAACTTGGCAAGGATATTTTTAAAGGGGATTAATTAAACAAAATAGTCGTCCCTTTATGTGCTTTCCAATAATCTATGGTTTTATTAACCATCATGTAAATATTATTTTCATTTAAATAATCAATTTGACAGCACTGACATCAATTTCAATATGGCGACCGCTTGGCCGCCATAATGCAATGTTTATGTAATAAATATAAAGTGGCGCCGAAGCCTTCGTTTTAGTAAATATATTCGATATTTTGTAACGTAACTTATGAAATGTGGTTTGCACGTTGTTAGTAATTGGTTTTGCAAATAAGTTTATTGGATACTAGCCTATTTTTAGCAAGCCAAATTGCCTGCTTTGGTTTGTGTTTCGTACATATATTTTTGAGCAAGAAAATTGTGTAAGGTTTTGTTTTACCACCTACGAATAAGTTCCATTAATGTAGTTTATTGGTAGACTAGTTGTCCCCAGCGGTTTCACCCGCATCTTTGGTTACTACTCCGCTTCCGTGTGTCTTAGCGTGATGGTATATAGCCTTCCTCGATAAATGGGCTATCTAACACTGAAAGAATTTTTCAAATCGAACCAGTAGTTTCGGAAATTAGCGCGTTCAAACAAACAAACAAACTCTTCAGCTTTATAATATTAGTATAGATAATTCCATACAAATTTTGTCCCATTTTTTAATTCATTCGGTATATAGTGACTATTCGGACATTGTGAAACGTGCCTTTGGGCATATTTTCCAATAATATCTTCTTCTCTCTATTCCGTCACTCTCATAGTACGTAGAAACGGCAATCTGACACGACCGGAGAGAGATCAGGCGTAGGACCGACATTTACGTGCTCTCCGAAGCACGGGTGTATCAATCACCAAAGCCCAGACACTCGGACTACTTTGTAAAAGTTTCTTAAAATATGCAAAGCGATGTCGGCCTGAGTCGAGTCTCCGTGTATAGCAGTCGAGCTATGAGACTCCTTGGACAAAAGTACACTAATATTAATACCTGGAATGCCTCTGTCTCATCAACTAACAATGACCGTATTAAATCCACAAAAACTGAATCATTCATATCTTTAAAATTCCTTAATAAACCCTCTATTTGTTCAGCAGTCTATGTCATGAATGCAAACTATTGTAATTAACATTGTATTTCTTATGCCATAGGGTTTGTTTTTGTATGCAGCTGTCTATCAGCTGTTTAAATATGAACTCGAATTGGTGAGTCAAGTTGGAGTTCATTTGTTTTTTTGTTAAGGCGGCGTTCCTGTTTTTAATGTTGTTACGAATTCTTAATTCAAATCTATGGAGGTCAAAATTGAGGCTTGTTTTTAAAACAAAAAGAATATAAGACCTTTTTTATCTGCCAGAAATAACTTTCTTCTGAGAATAATATGTAAAAAATTGTATAAAATAACTGAAAATGTAATCGTTTTTCTAGTTACTATGTTTGGAAATTATCAGCGCAATATGTCTTCCATGTTATCAGTCATTCGTGACTTAGGTACTTACTCAAAATAATTAACTCTAGAACACGTTGGAACTCACAAATTAAATGAAGACTTAGCTAGAACTGTAGGTGCTTACTTGGGCATAGATTTCGACTAAAAACTCCTTTGAAACAATCAATGACTTATGATAGAAGTCAGTTAAAAATTCTTTAAAACAATTTCGAGTGAAAACTGAAACGGCACTCAATTTTAAGGACATCTCAAACATCATTTTATCTCTGTCATACTTATATAAGGTAAATTTCTGCGACGAAAACGCTTTTAAGTGAGACTTGCGGCCAGTATCACAGGTTGCTGATAAGTTCCACATAGTTTATTTATCTGGCAGATAATTTCATACAAATTCTATTCCATTTTTTAATTTATCTGGTAGATAGTGGCTGTGGCCTTTAAAGTAACGTTTGAGTCGGTTTGGGTATTCCGAAGTAAGGCCCACTTTAAAAATGGAATGTCAAGACTTTCAAAGTTCAAATGAACGCGTATAAAATGAATCTTTTCAAAAAAGGGCGCTAAACAACTGTTCAACATAAAATAATTAGTTAGTTAGTTAGTTACACCACAAGAAAACATATTGAAAACTAAAATATCCTTTAAAATAGGTCACATATAGTTGCATAAGGCATTATGTATTCCTTTCTTTGCTTCACAAACGTTAACTGTCATATCGGACAATGAATTCGAACAAAAAGTATGCAAATGGCGGCAAAGCAAGATGGCGACTATTTCTATGTAATTTGCGTCACAATGAACGAAATATGCTTTTAACTTTAAGACTACCGTTTAGAAGTGGATATGTATTTGTTTGTTGTTTTAAATGTTTTGCTGGGAGAAAACTGGTTTACGAGAACTCAACTTTTGAGTTTAACTTGTGTTCCAAAGAATGTAAGTTAGTCGTCATTTGAACATTTTTGATATTTGTTACGGGTAGTCAAAAAGCCAGAAAGTCTGAGAACCAGTTTTTCATTGTATATCGTGTATATCGGGTTGCCCATGTTACTGGGATGAGGAGGTCAGATAGGTAGTCGCTCTATAAAACACAGAGACCCAGCTGCATCGGGTTAGACTGGAAATCAACCCCAACACAGTTGGGAAAACAAATAGGCTGATGATATTAGATATGAGGCCTAAATACACGATCGCGTCCATACTGATTGTCTGTCACGGCCGCTGTTCTCACTAAGGAGATCAGCCAGCTGCGCAGGACATATTATAGTGCACAAGCATTCGCGTAGATACAAGTGCACTCTCTATTCCTTCACTCTCATAGTCCGACGGGACGGCAATCTCGATCGGACCGACATTTACGTGCTCTTCATGACATGCACGGGTGTATCAATCACCAACTTCCAGACTCCGGGCTGCTTAGTGAAACTTTCTTAAAATCCACAAACAATTTCGGCCCAACCCGAGATCTCGTGCACAGGAGTTGCGTTTTGCGACCACAAGACCAACGAGGCAGAAATACATAATTACAGGTCAAATTAAGAAGCTCCTTTTTTTAGAAGTAGCTTAAAAACAAATTCTTACTCATCCATACTTTAGTATGTAATCTATTTTTATTTCTGGACTCTAAAAGAGACTGTGACCCTTGAGTATGTTTCGGCGTTTCTTCACAAGGTAGTCAGGAAATGCCGATCTCATCTCGTTTTTAATAAAAAATGTGTTGACATGTAAAAGTGTTGTGTTCAACCTATTTGCTAAATAAATATCATTTATCATAGCAAAATGTCGCATAACTCCTTCAAAGTCTAACCTCGAAATAACGGTTTCTTGAGACAGTCCGCCAATCAAATTAGCCAGCGTGAGGAACCACTTGACACGGTTAGGCGTGTCTCGATAATTCACGCCTGGGTATGCCTGCACACTTAAATACCTACGTCGTTACTGATACATATAGATACAGATTTTATTAACATTTATATAAGGACGTTTTAATAGATTTTTTGTGAACAATTCGTCGGAGTAAGATTTTGATTAAATTTTCTGGGTTTTGGACGTCAAAAATTTAGGAATTGGGTGTTAAGATAAGAGAAGTGTTAAGAAGCCGAAAATCGATCTCAGTGGCGTGCACTTGGAGAGGCCTATGTCCAGCGGTGGACTGCGATAGGCTGATGATGATGTGTTAAGATTTGAGTAATTAGCAAGATGTTATGTTTGTAAAATAATATAATACCTACCTAGTTACATGGTCATCCGAACTTTGGTACATAAACAACTTTTTACTGCCTCGTTAGTCTAACAGTCGCATAGCGCGACTGCTGTGCATGGGGTCTCGGGTTCGATTCCCGAGTCGGGCCGAAATCGCTTTGTGGCTTTAAAGAAACTCATAAAGCAGCCCGGAGTCTGGAACTTACTGGATGATACCCGTGCATCGGAGAGCATGTAAATATCGGTCCTGCGTCTGCTCCCGAATATCCTACTACTATTATAAAGGCGAAAGTTTGTATGTATGGATGTTTGTTACTCTTTCACGTAAAAACTACTGAATGGATTTGAATGAAACTTTACCACAATATAGCTTATACATCAGAATAACATATAGGCTACTTTTTATCCGGGTATGGAAAGTACTTCCCTCAGAAAGCGGGTGAAACCGCTGGCGGAAGCTAGTCTATATATAATCCCACATAGGAAGTGGTGAAGGGTGGGCGTTTTGGGGGTCTGTCTTTTGTAAAAATTGACCTTCAAAAAGTGCTGATTTTCAGCCAACTTTGAATAAATGACTTTTTACCTTTATCTTTTTATCTTCTCTAAGAATCTCTAGTAGCATACTGTGTCCAGACAAAAACCTAAACTTTCGCTTCACTTCTACACATTGTTCTACACATTGTTGTGTGAAGAGAGTTAATTAGTTAGCACTGTTTAGTAGACATTCAATCACTCATTAATGAGATGCCGACAGACCTTGAGTTTCAGATAGGTAGATACATCTGTTAGTAGTTTTTTAGTATTTAAAGTGTACATCTTTGGCAGTCCTTACGGGTAGCCAGAAGCCAGAAAGTCTGTCGACCAGTCTTACCAAGGGCCATCGGGCTGCCCAGGTAACTGGGTTGAGGATGTCAGACAGGCAGTCGCGGTACGCTGGTACTACGTTGCATCCGGTTAAGACTGGAAGCCAAACCCAATATAGCGCGGGAAAAGGCTAGGCAGAACATAACCATAGATCTTAAGTAAATTTTATTTAAACCAAAACTACGATGAAAAAGTTATGGACAACACTCAAAATCATTTATTCAAACTTGGCTGTAAAACAGCACTTTTTAAACGTCAAATATTACAAAAGACAGCTCCCAAAACGCCCACCCTTCACTTCCTATGTGTTTTTGCTGGGAAGAAGAAGTGGCGCAACAAACTCCCCAGCAATTCGAGTCGTTATACTGATATACGATCATGGACAAGTAGGTGTCTTCAATGCATCTTCCTATAGAGAGGGAAATTCTAGGTTTTACTTATCTATTTATAATCCCATACAATATTATACAGTTACATAAAATATGTAAGGAATGGTCGCCGTAGACGCTAACACAAAAGATGTTAAAACAATTGAATATAAATTAACTTCACGACTGACAGACGGGCGATTATTTGTTATTACACGATTATATAAAAGACTGACACTCGTCTAGGCGTCAAGATACTACACATTGTCTATGGTTTCACTTGCGTCCTTGCGTCCTCAATATGACAGTTGACAGATAGTCAAATTCAATACTTTTATTGAACTGTCAAAATTTTATTGAACTTTTATTAACGTGTTTATTTATAATTATATTAATTTGTATGAATACAAGAATGTAAGAAGTAAGAAAGTAAATATCCTTTTTGACAGTTCAATAAAAGTATTGAATTTGATTCGTATTAAATAATATTTAGGGCTGATAAGTTCCAGATATATCTGGCAGATAAATTCATACAAATTCTGTACCATTTTTGAATTTATCTTGTAGATAGTGGCTATCCGTAACCTGTGAAACCGGCCCTTAGTTTTTTAAATTAGTATTTTAATATATTATGTAATTGGAAATTATGCAATCAATACGTACCTACATATAGGTAACTTGAAGTAAGTGCAATAGAAAGTGGTAATAGGGATCGGTCGAAGGCTTTTGTGGGAACCATGTGGCTTCGAACACAGTTAAATGTTTTGTCAAATAACCAAACTAGACTGAGAGAGGCTTCCAGTTTATCGATTTAGGGTTGACAAGCACCAAAATGTAATATCGAAATTACTTTGTAAATTATAGAACAAATGAGGTGATACGGCGGAAATATGGTGGCCTCGTCGGCAACTATATTTTCGAACCATTTGGGGTCGAAACCTTAGGATCGTGGAGTCCGAATGCTCTTAGTCTCTACAACGGGCTATCTAAGCGGCTGGTTGACGCTACCCGTGACCAAAAGGCTGGCTATTACCTTGGTCAGAGAATAAGCATTGCCATACAACGTGGTAATGCTGCCAGCCTCTTGGGCACGCTCCCAGTGGACAGCGGTGGGGATGAATTTTTCGACGCCTTTTAGTTTTTTATGTAAATACTTGTATTTTATATATATTTTTTACTTTTCATTAATGATGTAAATAAGTAGGTGTTCAGTAATAAGTTTTTAATGCGTGAGTTACAATAAATATTACTTGTGTCGTCTCATGGCAGATAAATTCGGCCTAAAAATGGACGAATTGCTTAAGATATTGGAACCTTTATCGTTTACCAGCCCTGAAATACCGTTATTAGTAACAAGTTGGACAATGGAAACCAAACAGTAGCCGTTCCGTCAAACTCCGTGGTCGGCCACTTATCACCTTCGTGGCGAGACCTATATGTCATAGGCGGTTGGCGCGAAATTGTTGCTTCAACCAGTCTTAGTTTGTAGGCACACTGGGTCTTGCAACATGGTTTTACAAAAAATGTCTGATTATTTTCCGATTGTAGAATGGTATTATTTTTATTAATCTATACTAATGTTATAAAGCTGAAGAGTTTGTTTGTTTTTTTGTTTGTTTGTTTGTTTGAACGCGCTTATCTCAGGAACTGCTGGTTCGATTTGAAAAATTCATACCATCACGCTAAGACACACGGGAGCGGAGCAGTAACCAAAGATGCGGGTGAAACCGCTGGGGACAGCTAGTAGCTATAATAAAACTACAAGGAATTACGGGTTTTCTTTATTTTGTAATTTGTCCCTCATTTCCGTTAAAGTTATGGTCACCGTGTCGGACTACCAAACTGACGGTCACGGGTTCGATTCCCGGTACGGTCATCATTTGTCTGTTGAGTAGATCTGTTGGTTTTGTTCCTTGTGTTATAATGCCTATGTATTTACAAAAATAACATCCATAAATACTTACCTATATGTAATTAATGGGTCGCTAATCAATTAATTACTTTGGCGCTAACTGACCGTGTGTGAACGGTGCCCCGATATAGGTAGATATTTATTTTATTTGTCAAATCATCATCATCATCAGCCTATCGCAGTCCACTGCTGGACATAGGCCTCTCCAAGTGCAAGCCACTGAGATCGATTTTCGGCTTCTCGCATCCAGCTCCTGCCAGCCGTCTTGCGCAAGTCATCACTCCACCGTGCCTGAGGACGTCCTACACTACGTTTGCCGAGGCGTGGTCTCGGCAAATTTATTTGTCAAATAAATTTAAGTTAATTTTAATCCTGTAATCGAAGCTGTGGACCCTTCAAGCCGGAAGACTAGACTCGCCGCAAGAAGATATCTCGAAGTAAGAAGAAGCCTATAATCTGTTAATGAAGAGAGCTATCCGTCGACAGTATTGCCATTAAACACTGTCATGGAGTTGCTCTCTTTATGAACGGTCACCGGCTCAACGAGAAGAGAAGAGAAGAGAACCATGTCAAGAAGATGCAGAAGATATGTTGATTTAACTTTCATGGTCACTAAGATTTGAATTGTACATGGTAGCAATCTCGTAACGAATAATTGGGTAGTTAATTAGGTAAAAAAAAATCATATAAGATATTAATTCGGTAAAGCATCTTAAAATAATGTCACTTACATTTTTATTATGTTAAAGGAAAAACTGTTTATTCTTTTTCATTGATTATTTAAATAAAATAAGTATATGGCTTGATGTGAAAAAAATGTGACTTCATAGATATAATTATCATACAAATTGCATAGAAAGTAACTGTTTTTGACAATAAAAGTAATGAATTTGACTAGTTGTCAACTAGCATCAGATGCAGAAGATATTTCAACAAAGTATTCATATAAGTATTTAATAAAAATATGTGTTGTTAACGCTGCTTACTATTTAGTATTGTGGTGTAGTAGAAGATTTTCATATCTAAGTATACATATATGTATTATAAAATTGAGTTTGTAGTGTTGCCGCGCTAATTTCACGAAGTCAGTAGCTCCACGGTGGAGCGACTGCTTGTCTGACCTCCTCAACCCAGTTACCTGCTCCACATAAAACACTGGTAAGTATTCAGCTGCTTGGGAAGTCTAGGCAGATGATACTACTCATCTCGCTAACAAATTATCTCAAAATAATATACCACGCAATTGTATGTAATTAGCGCAGTAACAAAATACTTATTTGTTCTCTGATAACTGATAATGTCACTCTTGCGTCTATCTCGTATCTTTATGATACAAAATTATAAAGACTTTGTCGACACGATCTCATTTGTAAAGTCAACAATAGTTTGGGTTTTGGTAACATTAATAAATAAGATATCTCATTGTTTAAAGTGTTTACGCAATTCTTATTATTAATGCGTCATTTGTTTTCAGCGTAGAGCCTTTTTAACCGACTTCAAAAAAGAGGAGGTTATCAATTCGAAGGTATGTTTTTTTTTCGTGGGAAATCATCAAGTCATTTGCCGCTGTGGGTGCAGCTGGAGGGAGTGTCAGACTCCTACTGACTAAAACCCAGTATGTTCCTTCTAGAGGTCCCTGTGTGCCGGGGCCACGGTAACTCTAGCGAACAACCCGCAGCCCCTTCAGCGTAAAGCCTCCGAACTGATATTTATGATATTATGTTTTTTTTTGACAAGAATCTATGTATGTAGACACCAGCTTATCAGGCTACTACACTCTGTCTGTCCTTAATAGATTTTCAACTTTATTTCTATGTAGTTAAAAGTTGATTGCGAAAATTTGAAAGTTTCGGGTAGCTTGATGTGCTGGCGTCTAATTAATTCGATAAATGCTTGCATGTGTTTTCTGCTTTGTCAAGCTTTAGTATTTTATATGATAGCAACGATCACATGGGTCGCCTGATGGGACACCCGCAACACCGCTACGTCGATTCTGTAAAATGCAAACCACAACTCGCCTTCACTTCGCTAAGGTTTGACACTTTGATTTGGGTTTGAGGGGTTTGAGTGCAAAGTCGATGGGACCGTCAAACTGACGGGGGAATTACCTTCTAGAATACCACTTTTTACGTCATCAAAGTCAACTATTCATCTTTGAAATTTGGCATTCTTCATCGTTTTGGAAAAAAATGTAGGTGACGTGTAAAAGTCCTAATTTCAAAGTAAGTATTTGCAAAATAGAATAGTTATCATTTGTTATTTATTTATCCCAAATCAATACTCAATTGTTTATTAGCATTCCATATGTTATAAAGGTGGTACATTTTAATAAAGAAGCAATATGGACCCCGTTCGGCACAGCTTTCGCAATCCGCAAGCACTTAGCTAAGAATCAGCCAAAATGTTCCCCAAAAAATCACCTATCTAACCTAAATTCAAGACATAATCTTACGCCATTAAAAAGATCCGTAACTAAACAGTATCTTCTCACAGAGTATGCCCATGTGTGCTTATGGCATTCTTGGCGTTATCAAAGTGCTTACTAGATAAGTATGATAGCGCGGACAAATATACCTGTTCTTATGATCATAGGGTTTTAGAATGAGGTCAGAATTTTTGAGAGACTACAAACTAGTTTTATCGGAGTTTAAATACTTATCATTTTACCATATTGAACTTTGTCCAGTCGTGTCGGATTGTCCTCCTATTGGACTTCATAGTCCGCAGGTGCACTCTCATGAGTGAGGGAATTGAGAGTGCACCTGTGACTGCGCAAATGCTTGTGCACTGTAATATGTCTTGATCTCCTTAGAGAGAACGCCATTACTCATTTGGAAACTCTGGGGCCGTTGTCCAAATGCTCATTTTTTCAGAGCTTGGCTAAATGGCTTGTTGACACTTCAAGTGAACCCTGGCTGCTGTTATTTAGGTCTAAAGTTAAAGTATTGTGATCCAAGGTGGCAGTGCTGCCAGCCTCTTGGGTACGCTTCAAGCGGGCGTCGGATAAGATAATTTTTACTTTACGATTATTTTTGTGGGAATGCATCAAATGACCACCGCCGCTGTGGGAGCAGCCGGCAGTACTTGTGTTCCTTCTGGATAACTTGTGTGCCAGAGCAACTCTTGCGAACAAGAGCCCAGACAGGCTTTGGGTTTTAAAGAATCTTGGTTGCATGATTGTAAAACACCTTTTTTCATCATTTAGTTGACAAATCAATTAGATGTAAGAAAACAAATAAAGAGACCTTGCTTCTTCATTTAAAACCTCTGCCTTCCTTTGATTAAAAAGTTCAACTATTGTGTGTTGTTTTATTTCTACACTTTGAATCAATAATTTGCAACCTCCCGAAATGCCTTCCCACAAGAAACATGGCAATGATAAAAGTAGGTACTGGTAGTTATATATCCAAAAAGGAAGATTGACCCAAGTGCACTTAATTTCTCATAATAACTAATTTTGAGAATAAAGAAAAGAAAAAATCAATCAAGGAGCTCATGGCTAAGTAACAGAAGCTTGATCACAAGATTTAATCAATGTCTTTTTTAAATGTGTGTGTGTTTACATTGTTGATGTGCCTTAATAATAATAAATAAATAAATAAATTAAGCAACGCTTGGAGCAATCAGTCCATAGATGTCTGACCGTCTTGTCTCTATTAACAAGTACTTTCGTGTTTTGGAAAGCACATTGAATAGATGGGTATCGGCTATCATTTGTACATCTTTGACTGTCTTTACGGGTAGTCAGAAGCTAAAAAGTCTGACAACCAGTCTTACCAAGGAGTAACCCGGTAAGTAGGTTAAAGAGTTAGACAGGCAGTCGCTTCACGTAAAACATTGGTCCTCAGCTGCATCTGCTTAGGCTAGAAGCCGACCACAACATAAGGGAAAAGGCTAGGCAAGACGATGATGCCTGTATTAAAGTAATTTTTAATGTTAACCCAGTTTGTTGATAGTCTATGATAAATTGATAAGCTATCGAATGATATTGATAATACGGGGGCTTCCTAAAAGCGTTTGATTACACCGGCTATTACTCGAAGTAGAAATTTAAACAGGATTAAGAATAAATTAATCCATCTTTCTCGATTTACATTTCTCGAGTTACATTGATAACCTTCCTGAGTCAGGTTATAAATGCATCTATCAAGAAAAGTATAAAAGTCAATCCTCAGGATTCCTGACACCACTGTGTGTGTCTTAAAACCACATAGTGATTTCGTCCCGACCCGGGTATCGAATACGAGACCCCGTGCACATCACTCATGCTATGAGACTACTAGAACAACGAGATATAGACTAACAAGTAGATAACGATCTCGAAAAGTAATAAAAATTTAACTAGATGCACAGAGTTGCACATATTTTTTATCAATCAATACGTCAGAACTTCCTTTAGATTCCTGATGCATATCAGACTGATAATTACAATAATATATTTCCAGATAACAATATTGTTCACACAAATCAGTGCCATGTTTGGTGACAGACAAAATGGCCGAATTGAAGTTATTTTTATTTATTGCTTTGTGTTCTTTGTTTTGTTTTGTAACAAGTAATGATGTGTTGTGTGAACCTGGGTTTTGTAGGGTAAGTTTAATTTAATAAGAAATGTCTATTTTTATTATCAGAC
Organism: Heliothis peltigera; assembly: GCA_958496145.1. NCBI lineage: Eukaryota > Metazoa > Arthropoda > Insecta > Lepidoptera > Noctuidae > Heliothis > Heliothis peltigera. The sequence continues at coordinate 2,501,712 of OY292348.1, read as the reverse complement.
TGCTTCAAAAGTACGTAAATCGTAATTAAATTAGAAATAAACAATGTTATAGAGTTTCCGGACCCTAAGTGACAATAAATGATTGATTACCTACTGATTTGTCAGATTATTTCAACAATAAAACTAACATTGGTCTTTCCTTTATTATTTTCGATACTAATATTATTGAGCTGAAGAGTTTGTTTGTTACTACTAAGCAAATCTCAGGAACTGCCTAATTGATTTGAAAATTTCTTTCAGAGTTAGACAGTAAATTTAGATACCGAGGAAAGTTATAGGGTATGTGTTAATCTAAATAATAATAAGATGACTAGCATCGGCAGGGGTCATACATAGTCCCCATAGTTTCCCCTTCCCTAGTCCATTAGCATCCCATCACAATAGCCCAAGTAGTTTTTCTTTCATAGTTAGCAATAGTTTAGCACAAACCGGGGGTTGTCCTTGGGTACGGTTGGAAAAAGGTGACTTGTTGCCACTGGAAACCAGCACCGGGACACAACCACCACAACGCTGATTGGAAACCCTGTTGTAAGACTAGAGCAATGCAATGTTATACATTTAGATTTTCCCATTTTATTCCTTTCAAAAACTTTAGGTCTCTTCTCTCTTAGACATATGAAGAACTGTGAATTAATTTCTATAGAATCAGCGAGAACACATTAAAACCTTTCCTGGATTAAATGCTCTGAGCTCGTGCATTAAATTCTCCTCCCCAGAACTATCGCTTCGAGACAGGTTGTGCGGAGCCAGCGATACACTGCAGTGTGAACAACGCGACCCACAGGGGGTTGAGACTGCGGTCACCCACAATTTGCAACTGCTGCGAATATTGCCTCGTATTCTATGGTAATGTATAGAAAAAGAGAGCCAAGGTCAATACTAAAATGCTTGACTGATTGGCTTCGATGCAAAAAGAATGGTGCCAAGTTCTATACAAAATCGAAATGTAGTTATAAGAACAAAATATCATAATGAACGAGGATTTAACTTTTATTTCTTTGATTTACTGGATACCTACAACATTGTTGTTTAAAAATGTGAGATCTCAAACTCAAACTCAAAATCTTTATTTGCATGTTAAGGTCTTACAGGAAATAACAGGCACAGCTTTAACTTGGCCAGTTTTCATTAGGTATATCAGTTATTTTATAAAGTTATTCAACGCCTTCAATTTGATAAAAACTAGGATTGTGGCCTCAAGAGGTTTGTCTAATGTTCCAGCCAGCTGCGGAGCTCGCACTATAGTGCACGCACATTCGCGCAGATACAGGTGCACTCTCTATTCCCTCACTCTCATAGTCCGATGGGACGGCAATCTAACACGACCGGAGAGAGATCAGGCGCAGGACCGACATATACCTACATGCTCTTAAGCACGGGTGTATCAATCACCAACTTCCAGACTCCGGGCTGCTTTCTGAAAGTCTCTTAAAACCCAATTATGTGACTGCCTCTATTGCTAACCAATGTTTTCCGATGTTTCAGGGGAAGGTGAGCATTGTTCAACGGGAGGTCCTGGCATGGGCACCACTATAGGGAGATGTGGAGACGGCCTCACTTGCACCGCTGATGAGGATTCCTGGACCACTTGTACTAGGAGTGAGTTTTACCAAGTTTAATTTCGCCTGCAAATTCCTCCGCTTTTTGAGGGAGCTCTTAATCCATTCAGTTGTTCCTTATATCATCATCTCCCGAGCCTTTTCCCAACTAGGTTGGGGTTGACTTCCAATCTAACCGGATTTAGCTGAGTACCAGTGTTTTACAAGGAGCGACTGCCTATCTGACCTCCTCAACCCAGTTACCCAGGCAACCCAATACCTCTTGGTTAGACTGGCGTCAGACTTACTGGCTTCAGTTGTTCCTTACATGCAAACATGATCAATTTTATTATCATAGCCCTTCTTGACAGTTGAGTAAAAACTTAGGCATAGTAGATATAAAAACAATGCACATTTACCCGTCTGGATGCTTAGCGTCAGAACGCCTAGCGCCGAGACGTCTACCGTTGGAACGCCTGGCGTCGGGGTGCATGGCGTCGTGACGCCTTGCGTCGGAATGCCTAGCGTCGAGACGTATCCAGGACGGCTGGCTTTGGGACGCCTAGAGTCGGCACGGATGGCACGAAATTGGCTCTGATAGGATTCATTCAACGCGTCAGACATAGCCGATCACAGCGCGAAAAGTATGAAATTTCTCGTCTTCTTATTTCTGCCCTTTTCAGTGACGTCAAAATGCCATACTGCCCAGGACACCTACGATGATCGAGAGGAAAGAGGTTTGATAGGATCCCTGGAGCAGAGACCACACTGTGACGGGCGAGGGAAGTTCGCTCCTTACGAGTGCATACCTGCACACACGTAAGTTCACGCTAGTTTCAAGCCTCACTTTTATATACCTAAAGGATCCTGGACATTTGAACTGAGCAAATAGTAGATAATGTGACAGTAAATTGGAGGGCATGACTGTGAGTTGGGAGGCGGGAATGACAGCGAGAAGACCTCAGTAGCATGATCTAGACATATAATGAGATATAATAAATTAAAAGAAAAATCTTTTTTTAAAAAGCTTTTATGGTCCGCCATATTGGATTTAGAATAACGTAAAATTATTTTTTGAGGCACTCTCAATAAGTCCTTTCATTTGATACCCATATTGTTGAAATTAATTAAAAGTAACTATTTCGCCATCTTGGAGGGTACGCCATATTGGATTTAGAATAACGTCATATAACATATCTTGCATTGTCATCCAAACTGAACGTGTATACATAATTTCAGCTCAATCGGTTGAAGATATCTACTTCAAAATTGAGTTCAAAGAATCCACCGTAACATACATACACGGCAAGTTAAATAAAAGCTTTTAATAAAAACCACCACCTACGACCGGGAAAAAGGGTGGTTAGGAAATGTTTCCCGCTATATCTTTTGTTTGGGTACTTCGTCATCCTCGTAGAGTTTGCAAAGAGTTTCTCCCTTCTCACCTTGAGGAAAATTCTTTTATTGATTTACTACATTAAAGTCGTGGTTAATTATGAATTGATGGGAATGGGACGTAATATCTTATATATACTTACTTAAATATTCACCCATATCTAATCTAATCAAAGGGTATTGGGTTGCCCGGGTTGAGGAGGTCAGATAGGCAGTCGCTCCTTGTTAAACACTGGTACTCAGCTAAATCCGGTTAGACTGGAAGCCGACCCTAACATACTTGGGAACAGACTCGGGAGATGATGATGATTCACCCATTTCAATTCCAGATGTTTCTGCCAATCCGAAGAAGGCGACAGATTATTCGGTGAAGTGCTTAACTTGGGAGCTATCACGCTACGGAATTTGGAATGTGGTCAGTCTTGATAGTCACTTTATTTAAGGACTAGCTGTCCCCAGCGGTTTCACCCGCATCTTTGTTTACTGCTCCGCTCCCGTGTGTCTCAGCGTGATGGTATATAGCCTATAGCCTTCCTCGATAAATGGGCTATCTAACACTGAAAGAGTTTTTCTAATCGAACCAGTAGTTCCTGAGATTAGCGCGTTCAAACAAACAAACAAACAAACTCTTCAGCTTTATAATATTAGTATAGATATTACCAGACATATCGATCGACCGTCAATCGACACCTTCGATCGATAGTAGAATGGATTGGATGGCTGCTATTAGTATCGTGGATACTCGTAAGTCTAGTAGTCGCAAGGCACGACTGTTGTGCACGGGGTATCGGGTTCGATTCCCGGGTCGGGTAGAAATCGGGTTTTGAGAAACTTTCATAAAGCAGCCTGGAGTCTGGAAGTTATTGATTCACCCGTGCATCGGAAAGCACGTAAATGTCGTCCTGCGCCTGATCTCTCTCCGGTCGTGTCGGATTGCCATCCCATCGGACTATGAGAGTGAGGGAATAGAGAGTGCACCTGTATCTGCGCGAATGCTTGTGCACTATAATATGTCTTGCGCAGCTGGTTGATTTCCTTTAAAGAGAACGGCCGCCGTAGCCGACAATTGGCTTGGATGCCATCATCACCATCGATCGACATCGACCATTTCAGTTTAGCATCGATTCGTGCCATCTGTCGACATTCAATCCAGTCGCTCCTTTTAAGAAGTGGCTTTCAATACTATTTCAATTCCCAGGTTGTTCCCGTTTCCACGAGCGCATAAAGCAGAGGATATCTCCAGGAGTGCCTGTCCCAGTAGTTGGGCCCCGCTGCACATCAGACGGCAACTTCTTCCCAATCCAGTGCATTGGCAGGATCTGCTACTGTGTCAATATTCAGACTGGAGTCATTGTGGATGGGATCGAGAGCATTGATCTTGATAGGCATCCTATCTCGGAGTTGCCTTGCTGTAAGTAAGATTGTTAAAGTAGTTAGATACAGACGCCAGCACATCAACCTACCTGAATCTGTATTTTTTTTTCAAAAGATTTTCAACCTTATTAAAGTTTTGGAAGGTTTATATTCTACTGTAAAAAAATTACAGATTCGGGTAGGACCTACTACTAGGTAGACCTGCTGGCGTCTTAACTTGTAGATTAAGTCATGGTGGTCTAGGGGTTAATACACCAGCCTATCTAGTATGAGTGTGCGGGTTCGATAATAGAATGTAACTTTTCGTTAAGTTGTCTAAGCCCAGCCTAGTCTATCGCCAAGACGATACAAGCGAAGCGCTATGAGTACTTTCTAAAAAAATATATCTTGGTCACCAATGACTGATGAAATGTGAAGGAAAACATCTCGAAGAAAACTTTGACTACATAGTCTGAAATCACCAACCAAAGTCAAAGTTCTAAGTTTAAATGCCAATGTTCGTGGGTTGCGTTTTTTAACCTTAGGTAATTATAACGATTTAACATAATTGTGATAAGTGGGCCAAGATCACCACCCAATGGATCCCCGATAATGGAAGACGGCCTAGAGGTAGACCGCGGAAGCGCTGGCGAGACGATTTAGACATTCTCCTCGCTGATTGGCCGCTGCACGCTTCAGATAGAGATAGATGGAAGACTTTGGGGGAGGGCTTTGCCCAGCAGTGGGACAGTATAGGCTAAGGAAAAAAACGCATTTTTTATCGTTTCGTTCCTTAATCTCTGTATGTAAGCTAAAAATATGCTTGTATCTGGAGTAGATCATGCATGGAAATTAGGGAAAGAAAAAGTTATAATAAAAGCTTGTACATTGTGGGAGTAGAAAATCAATTCGGATAAAACCTAACGACGTTATTCTTTATCCCCAGACGACAGCGAAAAAGATCTATTCCCTCAATACTCAGAAGGCGAGCCTCCATACAACTTCACGACTCCTTGTTTAGAAGACATGAAACAGAAGATAGATCTAATCCTCCAGAGTGAAGAGGAAGGGTATAATGTGGACTACCACAATACTTTTCCTGAATGCTTGCCTGATGGAACTTTTACTAGAATTGCTATGACTAGGACCGGGTCGTAAGTAGTAATGCAATATCTGTTTTTCTTAGTGTCATCGTGCCTAGAAAAAATGCATGTGGTCCAGTTGCTTCGTGCATTATGCCACATATATGTTATATATATTTAATTCGCCAACACGCCGATGTATGCCTTATCCGAATTACTCCTTTTTTTTCGTGGGAAATCATCAATTTCAAAAAATCTCGCTGTTGGTGCAGCTGGAGGAAGTATCAAACTCTTACTGACTAAAACCCACTATGTTCTTTCTAGAGGTCTATAGGTGTGCCAGGGCCGCGGTAACTCTTGCGAACAACCCGCAGCCCCGGCAGATTGTATTTTCCCTTAAAACCAAAATCCTTTAAAATAAATGTTCTGTATTGTTGCTATTTTAAGAAAATGTTTAATTAATTTCTAGAAAAATCTGTATCGACGAGCGAGGACGCCAAATTGAGGACTATGAAGCTCAGCCCACATCAAAAGATTTCGATAGCATGAATTGCAGTAAGTCATTAATTTTTAAAATACTTACCTAATAGCAATTGGTATCTTTAGGGGTCTAAACAAAACGGGTTTCAATGTTATTTTTAATGTTTTCTTGCATATTCAGACCCTTCTGAAGAATGCGACCATAGAAATTTATAATAGTTCTGCGGATAGTACTGACGCCAGCACATCACGCTACTTGAAACTGTAAAATTTTCCCAATCAGCTTTGAATCATATACTTCATTGATAAAGTTGAAAATCTATTAAGGATATTTTTGAGAGATTGGAGTAGCTTAATGTGCTGGCGTCACTACCTATATGCAGACTCTGTCTGATTGTTTGCATACAAGATAATTATTGTACTTTGTTACAAAAGAAATTAATTTTGCCGTTTGCAATTTATTAAGAACTAGCGACCCGCCCCGGCTTCGCACGGGTGCAATGCTGATACTAAAATTATACATATAAACCTTCCTCTTGAATTACTCTATCTATTAAAAAAACCGCATCAAAATCCGTTGCGTAGTTTCAAAGATTTAAGCATACAAAGGGACATAGGGACAGAGAAAGCGACTTTGTTTTATACTGTGTAGTGATGAAGTGATAATATTATTATAAGCAAGCTATAATCAACTTTACTTTGTTTCACAGATTGCGCTCAAACAACGAACATAATGGGCTCGTCCCCGGAAAAGCCAGTTTGTTGCAAGAACGGTAACTTTAGGAGAATACAATGTCGCCGTGGCATGTGCCGCTGTGTGGACCAAGATGGAAGACAAATTGCTCAAGAACAAGCTGATGTCACGCAGTTGCCCTGTTATACTCCTGACTGGAGAACTTGCTAGGATACGTTATTTTTTATTGTAATATAATTAGTATGTGTGCAATGTTATACAAAATAATAAACTTTTTTTATATTTTTTTCCTTTTTTATAGTAGAATAACCTTTGCGCGAGATGGTAACTTTTTGCTCGCCCTGTTGCACGAAATGAAATAAATATTGTGTATGTCTACCAACCTAAGAATATGAAAATAATCAAAGATGTTGATTTCTAAACGATTGCAAGAATCACTACATAGTATAAAACAAAGTCGCTTTCTCTGTCCCTATGTCCCTTTGTATGCTTAAATCTTTGAAACTACGCAACGGATTTTGATGCGGCTTTTTTTAATAGATAGAGTGATTCAAGAGGAAGGTTTATATGTATAATTTTAGTATCAGCATTGCACCCGTGCGAAGCCGGGGCGGGTCGCTAGTATATAATATACTGGAAAAGCTACAAAGTATAATAGTATAAAATATACTATGTATCTACTGAAAAATACACATATATGTTTTAAAACCCTGGTCATCACTTTCTCAAAATTATGCTGCAACTGCATAAGACTAAAAGCTTTCTGTATTGTTGGAGAAAACTGAGAAAGAAAGTAGTGAAATGTACTCCAATACTCAATAGCTATAAATATGATTAACCTTCATATGTGCGCTTATTCGTAATTTAACTTTTTGCATACAAATGCAAAATATTAGGTAATTATTTTTTTTATGAAAATGAACAATTTACTTTCTCCTTGAAAAACTGCGGTCAACGCCATGTCAATGCTAATGTCATAACGCGTCGCGATATATTTTATCTGTGGATGATTGTTGAAAGTAAATGTTTTTTTCTTGAATTTTATTTGTTCAGTAGTTCTTGCGGTTGATTTTGCAAATAATACTGAATCGAAAATAACTAGTGGATATGTGATTTGACATTTTAACAAATAGCCGATTAATTAACTTTTATATTTTTGTAATGCACCCGAATCGGCGTTATAGGTTATAATACATTCGTCATCAACTATCACCTGGTTATGCCAAACTTATTTTTAGCTTTTAAAAACGCTAAAACGAGGCTGTGTTAAGAGTTAAAAGTGATCTATATTAAATTCACTGGATATTTGAAGTTAAAAAGTCAAGAAAATGGGTCTAATCATATCAAGAATTCGCGTAAGTAAATTTTCATTTGATTGATTTTTGCATATGTTTTGTGTTAGAGCCAAAACTATTTCGAAACCTTTGGAATATTCTTTTGGCGGCAACTCAAATGTTTGTCCGTGACCTGAGGGTTTTATAAATGGGTCTAATCAGGCATCTTAGCGTTCCTAGGCATTATTCGTCTCAATTATTTTGTACCTTTCTCTTTCCTCTGTGTCGGTCTTTCGCGAAAATTTGAACTTCTTCGCTTCTTGAAAACTTGCGGCTGAAAATGGGGTTTCTCGTAGAAAACTCCAATGGGCATCAGATATCGGTAAAATAGTGTCTGTAAACTAGTATTTTAATAAGTTTTCAAGATCAAAATGTTAAGAGAAGTTTCATTTTAAAATTATCATTATCATTCATATTTTTATAGTATATTATATGATAATTAATGTAATTTAATTAAACAATATATAAAGTTTCAAAGCAATATAATTTACATTGAATTACTAATAACTTGAAATTATTAATAACTATTAAAAATCCTAACTTTTATTTCCATTATTTTTAGATATTACATGAAAGAATAAACAATATGAACCTTTTTGTGTTTACTGTCTGTGTATTCTTTCATGGAAATCCTAAACAGAAATTAATAAATAATTTGGTCCTTTAAAAATATCAGGCTGAAAAATTAATACATTTTAAAATTATCAATCAAAACATTTGCAATTTATTTCACTAACATCATACATTTTTTTCTCTTTATTAAATGTTAAAAAAACATGTGTACAATATTCAGTTAACAAAGCATTGAAAAACCACTCGGGTTTAAAATGATGCTTAAATGCATACACACATCAATACCTAACTTCAAGATAACAAACAATACAATATTCTATCGCTAACAGAACTGATGTAACTACTTACTTCATTGCTTTGATATATGTTTCTATCTATACTAATATTATATAGAGGAAAGGTTTGATTGTTTGTTTAAATTACTCAATATCACAAAAAATGTTGCTTAGATCAATTAGCCTTGCAACCGTTGATATATTTTTATGGGGTAATCTATGAATCAACTGAAAAATAAATTGGAAAATTCTTTCTTACATAGAAAGCTACCTCGTAACATCAATGAATTTGTGGGAATCTGCTCGTTCTAAATAAATATTTGTCATATGCGTAACTTGTAAGTAAGGTATTGATATATTTAGTTTAAACTTCAGTTGCCACTAAATATTGGATCCTGTTGTAAAGCATATATAGTTTTTATTCACATGATCTTCCTCAAGTTTTCCTATATTCTGAAAATACTACAGCATACACAAAACCAAGAATTCTTTTATCTTTAGCGCTTATAGTCCCAACGCCTCTGTGTCATATCATTCAGTCAGCCTAAGTTATTAACTACGTTTAAATAATACAGGGTAAAGAAAACTTAATTATTTGTGTTAGCTTAGGAAATTCTATATCCTACGCTAACACAAAGCTAAATTAACAACTTGTGTATCGGTGTATTTTAGTAATGTCCTTACATAACATTATCATATTACTCTCCAGTCACTTTTTTGTAGTATTAAATTACCTTTCAAACAAAGGAATTCCAAACCAGAAATAGGAAAAATAACTCAGCATTTTAAAACCTATCAAATTTCAAAGTACTCTAGGATTATGTTTGCAATTTTTGTTTTTGTTTGCAAGTATGAGGGTGCAGGTTTGATTCCAAGTCAGGCAAGTACCAATGTAACTTTTGTAAGTTATATGTACTTTCTATGTTTATCTTGCACACCAATAACTGAAGGTAAAGGAAAACATCTCGAGGAAACCTGAACTGAGGAAATCACCAACCCACATTGAGCAAGCGTGGTGATTAACGCTCAATCCTTCTCCTTGGGAGAAGAGGCCTGTGCCCAGCAGTCAGACAATAAATAGCCTGTAAAGATAATGATGGTGATGATAAAAAAAAATGGGGCACAAGACAGTGAAAACTAGAATAATATTTTCTAGAATATACCGCGGTGAATGTTTGTCAATATTCAACAATAAATAAATATGAGTTGAACAATGTGGTATTGTAAACGACATACGTTTATTATGCATTGTTTTCGTAAGCGTTTCGATCCTATCCTTGACTGTTGCTAACATTAATACGGTTGTGTATTGAACTTGAGGAATGATAAAATTGGATTTCAAGGAGTTTAATATGCATGTATTAGAGGTCGTGGCTAAGGTTAAGCAACGCTTGGCGCTGTCGTTCCGTGGATGGTGTTTTGTCGTGATGAGTTCCTCTGTGTTTTGGAAGGCACGCCAAATTGGTGGGTCCCGGCTGTCATTTGTATATCTTTGGCAGTCGTTAGGGGTAGTCAGACTTTCTGGTTTCTAAACTGCTATTGACTTCACGATACTCAAAATGTATGAAAAAAATACTATTGCGCATGCGCAAGGGTGTCGAATAGACAAAAAAAATGAAATATATTTTTTAGCAATGCTCATGAAAATCCATTAAGAGTTCTAATATCGGAGACAGTAGATAACCTCTTTAACCTTGACCTTTTTGACAGTATACATTAGTCTTCTAAGGCCTCTTGACGTCTGTTCTATTAATCCCCAAAGTTAATCGCCTTTTAGATGGATAATTACCTGTCTGGCTTATGACAGCCTAACACACCTTGAAATGGCCAAGCCTGTGGGTAGGAATAGCTGTGGATTGATCAGGTATTGACTGACCGATTGTTGCGAATTGGCTAACGCATGTTAATGAAGTTGGAGAGATGAATACAGATTTAAACATAAGAATAGGCCTTTTTTCTTGGAACATGATCCAATGACTCCTTCCGCTGATGGTGCAGCTGGAGGAAGGGAAGGGAAGAGGAAGGCTGGAGGAAGTGTCAGACTCTTATTGACTAGTACCACTATATTCCTTCTGGATCAAATGACCCCTCCCGCTATGGGTGCCAGCTGGCTGGAGGGAGTGTCAGACTCTTAATAACTAAAACGCACTATGGTCCTTCTGGAGATCTTTGCTGGGCCTCGGTAACTCTTGCAAATAACCCGCAACCCCGACAGACGTAGGCTCTACGGGCTCCCTTCCCATATTGATAAGATTAGGCCGGAGAGATTGTTCGAAACAGTTACCGCTGCTACCTAGAACGGAAAGGTCATCTTAAGAAACCTAATGGGTTTTATAAAACTATGATACACTAATTCCTTCTCTAGACAGACAGTCTTTTGATGGCTTCCAAGGATATGATTTCGTCTACCGCAAATTACGCCAACAAATGACATCAGTTCCGCCATTTCTTAAATAAGAATTTATCTAAGTAATCAGAACTGCAACGTTATTCTTATCCAATTATCTGGCTGATCCAGTGCAAAGTACAAACAATAGGAAGGTTGCTTACATTTGCTATCGGTCACTTCTTAATTAAAATGTAGTACCTAGCGGGAAATATTTAGTTGTCTACTAAATAACCAACACCCTGTAGGAACTTCTTCATGTACCTTTAGACGCCAGCAGGTCAACCTATCCGAATCTGTCAATTTTATCAATCGAATATTCACCTTCCGGTATTGTGATAAGGTTGAAAATCTGTTAAAGAAATTTGACAGGTTGATAGGTTGATGTGCTGGCGTTCCAGGATTAAAAGTAGCTTGCTTTTATGTCAAGATTCTGAATATTTTCGTTTATATATATAACCCGAAACAGATCTGGGGGGATTAGCCTGTCTTTCTATAATTAAATGCTAGTAGAAAGGACAAAAATGTGTGAAAATTACATTTGAAATCGATACATATATTTTTGTTATTTCTACTAGCATTTACGATTATTTTAATAAGATAAAACTAAAAGGAATGGAAAAGAAAGGTAAAGGATAATAGCAGAAATAAAATCCGCGTGCATTCTGAAGCAATACAATTTCAAATGCTACATTTTTATGTTCCATATCGTGATTTGTGATCTCATAATGGTGTTGATTACAGAGATGGTCGCTTCGTACCGCGGACGTTATCGTCTTACATACCTTCAATGTCAGATGATCGCGATAAAAAGGGCATGAAACTGATTTCCATGATTGGCGCTCACAGTCTCGTGGAATTTTAAAAGATGATTTTATAAGGGGCTAATTCAAAAGAGTTTCAGGGATTCTGAAGTCTGCTCAACTATACTAAGTAGTCAATTTTATGCCGCTTGCAAGTTCTTTAACGCATACCACAGAGACGATCTCATGTCTACCCCTTTTGCTCACTGCAATATTCATCATCATCATCATCCTCCTGCCCTTATCCCAAGTTTTATTTGGGGTCGGCGCAGAATGTTTTTCTCTTCCACGCTCTTCTATCTGCCGTCATCTCACAAGTTACATTCTTTCTATCCATATCAACTTTTACACAATCCATCCATAGTCTCTTTGGTCGTCTCCTTCCTCTATATCCATCCACATCCATGTTTAAGACCTTCCTCACAACATGATCTTCATTCCTCCGCATTACATGCCCATACCATGCATATGTTCCCACATAGTTTTTCGGTAACCTAATTAATGCAAAAAAAATATTGAAACCCGATTCACAGAAATGAGGGCTTTTAAACAAACAAACTTTCCAACTTTGCTAGCTGCCTATCATCTGTAACTGACATGAATGAAACTTAAAGCCTTTCATGCAGAATTTAGTATGCACTCTCACTTTCTACGCCTTTTGTCTGAGGTAACGTTGGCACCTCCATTATCGTTAGGCCATTTCATTTTGAGCTCTATTTCCATCTCCTATAAGGCACATAAACGAAAAACACCGCTGCACCCAAAATTGATGATGCGGGTGTTGAGTTTTCATTCTTTTTGGTCAAGGCATAAGGTTTATATTAGTTTGTATTATAGTGCACGTTAGACATGCTCCAATTGTTCTCAACTTCAAACTCTCAAGGAAAGTGAATGTTTTTGGTGGTCCGCATCAAATTTTAGTTTAGCTAGCTTTCAGGGTCCCATTGACTTAGTCTTTCAGCTTGTCTTTACAGCGATTTTTGCAAATAGAACGGGCGATCAAACGATGACACTTGAAATCGCCCGACAGATTTTTGGCCACACGGAATGTGTCCAAAAAATCCGTAATATATAGAGAATCGATAATTAGGGAGTTCCAAAACCAGTGATGGTCAATCGTATGCTGTATTGATTTATCGATAGTGTCCTACTATACCATAAATAAAATTTATTATTTGACGGCAGTTTAACGTAACTATGACATAACTTTTCTTATCATGTGGCCGCTCTGGCCTCAAATGACCCCTCCCGCTAAGGGTGCAGCTAGAGGGAGTGTCAGACTCTTACTGACTAAAACCCATAATGTTCCTTCAGGAGGTCTTTGTGTGCCAGGGCCGCGGTAACTCTTGCGAACAACCCGCAGCAACTAGCCCTTATCCCTGCCCACAGCTTTACGCTAGAAACTTGAAACCGTCTACAGCTTCGCTAATATCGTGCCGTATTTCTAACCAATACTCCGCCCTCCACCCAAGCAACTTTCTCACCTCCCACACACAATTTCTATCGTTAGTTTTCAAACTAGTCTAGCCACTTGAAATGTATTGGAAATAAACTTCACATTTTACCTAGTTATACTTAACTTTTTTGTGTCTTATACGAAACTAGCGACCCGCCCCGGCTTCGCACGGGTGCAATGCTGATACTAAATACACTACAGAAAAACTGTGAACGTTGTATATAAAATCATAGAGAAAAAATGTAATTATTTACGACATCCACTATTTAATGGATGTTATTATACACATAAACCTTCCTCTTGAATCACTCTATCTATTAAAAAAAAACCGCATCAAAATCCGTTGCATAGTTCCAAAGATTTAAGCATACAAAGGGACAGAGAAAGCGACTTTGTTTTATACTATGTAGTGAAGTTCTCTGTAAATTGTTATTTTGCGTGAATTTTGTATTTTGGTCCATAGGTAATCTCTCTGTACAACATCACAAACTCGCAAACTTTACCTCATTGTAACATTAAGAACCACACAAGTGCAATGCCCGTGTATGATAATTAAACTCGTGCGCATCACCAATTAGCATTAATTTATATGCAGGCTAACTAACAAATTCTGCAATGAATGCATCACCGTTGGACGATGACGAATATTAATTTGTAGACCATGCATTTTATAAATCACTTGATATACTTTTTGACGTTTAGATCTTAGTAGAGTTTATAGTTTATAAGTGAGCAGATACGTGGGTCAAGATTACCACCCAATGGATCCCTGAGGACGGAAGACTTCTTCGAGGTAGACCACGGAAGCGCTGGCGAGACGATTTAGATACTTTCCTTGCTGATTGGCTGCAGCGCCCTTCAGACGGAGATAGACGGAAGATTTTGGGGGAGGCCTTTGCCTAATTGTGGGATAGTATAGGCTAGGAAAAAAAATGTTAGGTTGAGAACTCCTAGAAGTAATAAGGAGACGATATTATTCAATTAACAGCATTTTCAAACTGGCGGGTTTTTCGCGTGCATTCGCCCGATATGGTTTACGCGCTCCGCAAAAAATCAGTCATGCGTATTCGGACGTTTTTGTTCAAATCTTCAGTGTTTCGTTTTTTAGGCTCACGTGTATACGCTCTTACGAGCCGCGCGTTCAGCATATAGGTATCGCGGCTAAAAATGCTGAGTAGCTAATCCTCTAGTATAAAAACGCTTTCATTATTAAAAGGTTTTGGCCGTTTTGCACTCATTTAAAAAACGTGTGAAGGTCTTTCCCAAAAGGCAAAGGCCTTTGTTTGAGGTAGACTTTTGTCCAGCAGTGGACGACTTTCGGCTGAAACGAACGATACTGTATACGATACTGGTGTAAAGACGTCAGATATAGAAGTATTTCAGAAAAAGCCGTTTCGCGCAGACCTAAAATGACGGAATATGTACTCACGGCTATTCGAAACCAGTTTATCTTGGACTCGCTTTAAATGATCTTTCTACACATTGAACGGTCAGCTTATACTAGTTCTGTATAGCTTGATGTGTAGCCGTGTGTACAGACGCCAGCAAGTCAACCTACATGATACTGTCAAATTGTCCCAATCAACTTTGAACTATATGCTTAAGCGATAAAGTTAAATAGCTTGATCGGTACAGGACGATGATGGCAAAAATGTTTCTCAACTTTAAATGTTTTCTTTCACAGCGCAAGAAAACAACAATAGAAATACTCGACCGACTCGAAACCGATATAAAAGGAATAGAGCGAGATGGACAATATAAGGAACAGACCCATAAGCGCGTCATAGGCTACATCATGGCCTACTCAGTGGGGCTATACGTACTCTTTGCTATACTTTACTACTATATGTATGTGGGGAGGAGTCAGCATTGGATGTATTCGCTGCTGTATGCCTCGCCGTTGCTGGTTCTACCTATTTTGTAAGTATTATCGAAAAAGTGGTGATTTTTAGGACAGTCTTTTGTTTCGACGTTCGAAAATTGCTGATTTTTCGGCCTAATTTTAATAAAGGGGATTGAGATTTTGTTTTCATCAGAGGAGCTCATGGCTAAGTAAGAATTGTACGGGTTGATTGATAAGGTTAAGCCACGCTTGGCGATCGGTCCTTGGATGTGTGACCATATTGACATGACGAGCTCCACCGTGTTTTGGTAGAACGTTAATTTGGTGGGTCCCGACTGTCATTTGTTAATCTTTGGCAGTCGTTACGGGTAGACAGTGATAGAGGAAGGTAACAGATAGTCACTCCATGTAAAACACTTGTACTTAGCTGCATCTGGTTAAGACTGGGAGGTTTAGGAACATTCTAGAAGATTAGATAAATCTATTTAATCCGCTACTTCGTCCTCGTCCCAAGGGCACTAATTCCGTCTCCAGGACATGTCCATCCCAAATTTCATTTCAGTCGGTTTAGTAGCTTTGACGAGACAGCGTGGCAGACTTCCTCGTTTCCTGATGGAACTATTTTCCGCACCCGGATAAAAAGCAGCCTATATGTTTTTCTGATGTTTAAGATATATTATTGCCAAGTTTCATCAAAATCCGTTGATCCGTTGATTTAGATCCGTTGTTTAGGCGTGAGGCGGTAACAAACATACACACGTACTCACAAATTTTCGCCTTTATACAGGGTGAAACGGAAAGGGAAAAATACCGAATTTCGTATTTATTTCTGTTGAAATTTGTTCAGTTTTAAGAGTACATTTACCTCCCTTCGGTTACACCCTGTATAGATATTAGTGTGATGTGATGTGATGTGAAGTGTGATTGATTGGTGTGAAACCTAGTAAGGATTGATGATAATATTATTCAGGATTTTTGTCGGTATTAAATTTGTTAGTATATATTTTCAGAGTAATATTCCTAAGGTCAGCAATATCGTGGTACTACAACTGGACCATTAACAAGAACAGGCTCAAACTAAGCAAGATGCGAGCGGAGAAGAGGAAGATACTCGAAGAGGTCATGAATACTGAGACATATAAAGTAAGTCAATACTTCATATTTTTTTCTTTTCATCTACTTAGAGACAGCCTTCATTTGATGTACGAAAGTAAAATATATTTTTAAACATAGACAAACAAAGAATTAACAAAATGGCTTCGTATTATAGTAATTAATTCAATCCGTAATAAGTTATTTAAAATAAGTTATAAAAAATCCCATTCAAGGATCGACCGCGCCAAGAGTTGCTTAACTTTGTAATAGATCGACCCGTGCTGCTGTTATTTGGTAACGTTGATTATTCGTATTAGTTATTTTATTCTTATCTAGTTCCATGAAGGTAAACGTTGCATCGGCTTAAATAAGGAAAAATACTTGTTATTTAATGACAATATTGTAAACTAGCTGCTACCCGCGACGTCGTCCGCGTGGGCATTAGAGTAGTAAAAATGATAAACTTGCTTTACATCACGGTATGATAACTAAGCTACAAATTCAAGCCCAAAATGTGTAGAAATACTCTGGAAATGTGTGGAAATAATAAGTTGTTAAGGTTAACTGCCTCGCTGGTGACGTAGGCGCATAGCGCGACTGCTGTGCACAGGTTTCGGGTTCGATTCCCGGGTAAGGCTGAAATCGCTTTGTGGGTTTTGATAGACTTTCAATCAGCATCCCATAGTTTGGCAGTTATTGATAGACCCGTTCATCAGAGGGCACGGAAATGTCGGTCCTGCGCCTGATCTCTCTCCAATCACATCGATATGAGAGAGAGGGAATAGAGAGTGCACTTTAATATGTCCTGTGCAGCTGGCTGATCTTACATTTACACTTGCCTATACTGAGGATAAGCGACATTACTTCGCGAAGACGTATTCGGCTGCTATAACAATAAGCACCGAACTTACATGGCGGACATTTGTGTGTCAATCATGGAAGACTTATATTTTGATCACAACAAAACACACGCGTCGTGTACTAAGATTGGACATGCAGGTGTGGCCTCCTGCTGCTTCTCACTCTGGTCTTTTTCTTAGACTGAACTGAACTTCGAACGTACAAAATGAGCATGTTGTTGCCGTTTCTGAACTTATGCTTGTATATAAGAAAACATATTATACATATGTCCTCACTACTTTAAATAATATTGTAGGCATAGTCACTCCGAATTTACATAACAGGTCGATTGCATCGAGGTCGATAAAGTTGGTTTAGGCACTAAGTGTGACTGCGGAAAAATTTGGATTCCCGTGGCCCCGAGCGCACGTGCGAGGAGTCACCGGGGTGGTTTTAGCCGTTAAGAGTCTGGCACACCCCTCCGCCTGGGGAGAGGCGGAGGGGTGTGCCAGCACTCTTAAAAGATACGGTGTAGCACGCGGTGGGGATGCGCTCTGCTTGGACGAAACACCGCCATGTCCTCACAGTGGCGACCCCTCGCATTTGGCCCTGGTCCGGAGCAAGAGAGAATGGGAAGGGACCGCCTCCTTCTGCGAAGCAGATATGCTAGCGTAGGAGGCGGTGGAGATGTCAAGAAACCGCACCGCTCATCTCAGCCGAAGTGGTAAAGCTGGTACTGGTACCGAGTATCGAGGGACGACTTCCGACAGTATTAGTGTATGATCTCCCGACCAGCGTAGGCGTGGGTCTGTGGACGGTGAGTTTTGGTTGACTCACCGTCCGTACGTCTAAGGACGACAGCCCGTGTCGACGTCGCGTTCTGTTCCACGCGCAACTGTTTCCTCGAAGATATGTCAGCAACATGGGTCTCTTAGGACCAGGGTCTGCCTGGGCTGCGGGTTATTCGTAAGATTTAACGTGGCCCTGGAATACAGGTACCTCCAGAATGAACATAGTGGGTTTTAATCAGGAAGAGTGATACTTCCTCCACCTGCACCCCGGAGGAGTTATTTGACGACACCCTACTAAAAAAAGACGTAAATATCAATCCTGTGCCTAATCTCTCTCCGGTTGTGTCAGAATTGCCGTCCGTGTCGGGCTATGAGAGTAAGGATAATAGGGAGTGCACCTGTACCCACGCAAATACTTGTGCACTTTAATAATGTTCTGCACAGCTATTTGACCTTAGACGCCCTTATATGCACTAACCGTTTCCTAGGAGGCAGTTTATATCAACAAATGACTGCTGGACATGGAAGAAAAAGAGGTATCCTAATTTGGGATGTCCATCTAAGGGGCTACATTGTAATGACCATCGTAGTCAATCCTTAGATTATTACTTATTCCTTAATTATATTGATAAGCGATGTTGCTTTGTTACGTGTGGTATACTGGAAGCTAAGACAACATTACCCCAGACTGATATTGTATGAAGAAAGTGCAGCACTCCTTCTTTGATATTAAATGACTAACTTACCCAAAGACAGATTTTTTTCTCTCATCCTCTGTCCCCAATTTTGAGTGTTATCTTAGAACTTGAATAATCAAAATTATCTCTTGTGACTATGATTGTAGACTGGAAGACACCCTAGTATGATTAAATTTTATGAAAAACAAAACTATGAACTCCATCTATGATCAGCTATAATTACTAACAATATCCGTATTGTCAAATTAGATTAGTTTTTTATAAACTTGCCTCAATACTTTAGTCTTAAAATTATTTTTATCTGTCGAAATAAAATATGTAGCATGTTTATAGACTTTAGACTGCAGAATAAGTTTAAAAAATTCTAGCCCGGTTTAATTGTATTAAAAGCTTAACTCCATCTATGACATTAGGTAATAACTATTTACCCAGCTGGTTTAGTTAAATTGTCAAATTGTAAAAAAGTGTTGTATTTAAAAAGATATAGATGGCGTCTAGTTAAAACTCACCAAAAAATGCTTTATTGCTCATCCCCCTTAGCTAATAGCGTTATCATATATAGCCTATGTGTTATTCTGATGCATAAGCTATATGTTTGTCAAGTTTCATCTAAATCCCTCGTAGGGTTCAGCCTGCGTTTGCAATGTAAGCGGAAAAAATGTAATTATTTACGACATCACATTAGAAACCTCAAAAGTAACAGTACTTCTCCACTATTTAATGGATGTTATTATACATATAAACCTTCCTCTTGAATCACTCTATCTATTAAAAAAAATCGCATTAAAATCCGTTGCGTAGTTTCAAAGATTTAAGCGTACAAAGGGACATAGGGACAGAAAAAGCGACTTTGTTTTATACTATGTAGTGAAGTATTTTCCCAGTATTTAGTTACTTATTACAAACATAATTTCAATATCTCTATTTATACCATAGATTTAAATTGCCTTAGACTCCCTGGCTGGAGGCCTAAATAATAAATTTTAGGACCCCACAGGAAAGCCCGGTTAAGCAGTACACGGCCACCTAGGCTGAACTGCAAGAGGTCATATAAAAAAAAAAAAAAAATTGCCTTAGACAGTACAAATTTAGAAACGCGAGGCTAAGCCATTGTGATTCTTAGATAGGTAGTTTTTCCATGATTCAGTTGCATCTTTAGGCTTTTTTCAAATTAGATTTCGTTTTGTGTTGATACGGCAACCGTGCCGCATCGATACAGGGATGGGTATACAAGCCGAGTGGTGCCCGCAACGCGCGTTTTGTATGTTAAAAAAGTAGATGACAATTAAATTCAATACTTTTATTGAACTGTCAAAAACTGTTACTTTGTATGCAATTTGTATGAAAATAATAAGATTTGACGTCACAGATTTTTCACATCAAGCCGTATACTTATTTTGATAACATTATCATAAAAGAAAATGAAAACAATTTTCTGCTCAAGACATTATTTTCAGACCCTGTACCAAATGAATCATCATCATCATCTCCCGAGCCTTTCCCCAACTATGTTGGGGTCGGCTTCCAGTCTAACCGGATTTAGCTGAGTACCAGTGTTTTACCAGGAGCGACTGCCTATCTGACCTCCTCAACCCAGTTACCCGGGCAACCCAATACCCCTTGGTTAGACTGGAACCACATAAACTACCACTTTACCAAATTAATATGATAAAGTATTTTATTTCTGACCTATTCATCATCCCAATTGTTTTTTATGTAATGCTTTATCATTACAGGTTGCAAAGGAGATTCTGGACAAATACGGTACCCCTGAGGAGCAGTCCAAAGCGCTGAAGCCCTTCGTGCCATCGACAAACGTGCCTGGTAATACCCCTAGCACGACGCCCCCAGGTAGAAATCCTTTGTAAATATGACCCTTTAGAAGTTGTCCTGGTTTTTTGGTTAAATGTACAGTTTGATCCAAATATAGGCATCGACATTGAGTAGATCTTAGGCCCAATGCCACCGGTGGAGGCGCGGCGAAGATGCTAAGAATAAATCAATTTGAAATAAATCTTAGGCCCCTCGCCCACGGCGACTTTTTGTGGCGATACTGTCGCGCGTAGGCATCGATACAGACGCGCAGCTATGGCTAGCTGTGTGCCCTCGCCCACGGGACCAGATTCAGTCGCGATGCAAACGCAATTCGGTCGCGATGCAGTTACACTGATGTTAGGCACACTCCCTCCCTCCTCTGTTCCTTCTCCGATGTCGTCCAACGCTGTCGCGCGTTTGTATCGATACAATCGCGATGCAGTAGTTCGTTGTAAACGCGACTAACACGCGTTAGAAGCGATGCAGTAGCGAAAAAAGCTACAAAAAGTCGCCGTGGGCGAGGGGTCTAACTCCTATGATATGCCCGGTTGCCATTTTTTTCTGGAAACTTTGTTTCGTTGCTTTTTCTGTCAGTAATTGAAGGGCTCTTTTTTTAAGGACCAGGGTGTCTATTCAGATGATGTTTTTTTTTTAATTGGTGTATCACCTGTATGTTATCTTGCACTTGAAACTTACCTTCCCTGCTTTTCAGCACTGCCTTGCCAGCAATGAACCTGGTAGATTTTTGTCATTTTTTCTCCTGAATGCATTTTCTTTTGTTAATTTTTACCCTTTGTTTAGATTTTTTTACATATTCAAACTCAAACTCAAACTCAAAAATCATTTATTCAAACTTGGCCGCAAAACAGCACTTTTTGAACGTCAAAATTTACAAAAGACAGCCCCCAAAACGCCCACCCTTCACCACTTCCTATGTGTTTTTGCTTTTGCATTGATGGCCCTTATTAACGTTCTCTTAAATTAATATTATAATGGGTCTGGACTGGTCTGCCAAATGCGTTCGGAGAGGTAGGCCAATATCATCACCCAGTGGATACCCCAAGAAGGCCACCGCAGACGTGGTAGGCCCCATAGAAGTGGCGACCACCGTGGTTATTGGGAGCGATGTAAAGATCTGGAGGAAGTCCAGGCTAAAGAAAAACAAGTTACGGTGAAAGTAATTTTAGATATAAAGACGTTACAGGAGGCCTAAGCTTTTTAGTTAATTACAGGCAACATTGATGAATAGTATAAGGTATAACAATACTAGTGCACCATATTTATACAGGTCATCTAGTAAATGCTAAGGATCATGTTTACCACAGAAAGTCATAAAAACAATAAAATATTTTACTAAATGTATCATCACATTTGCCAAATTGTAATTGTGTTCTTACGCATAACGCCGGTTTCTATGAACGCGCTCGATCATTGACCCCTAGGTTATTCAACTTTTTTTATGGTAAACATGATCCTTAGCATGTACTAGATGACTTGTAAAAATATGGTGGCACTATCTTTGTTAGAACTTATATAAAAATGTGTGTGTATACATTGTTAGCCACCCCAGGCCAGTTGCGTCAAAGACAACAGATGGCAATGCAGACCTCTACGCCTATCAACAACAATAGGATGTTGGTAGCGATCGGCAACACTCCCAACCCTGGCTTCAGAGGCGCCAGGCTTAGGGTGAGTGTGTTCAACTATCCTACAACGAGAACACCTGATGTATTCTCCAAGGCTAACAGCTGTTCCAAGTTTGAATGGAATTATCTAGAAGGTATAAATATGGACATCTTTGAAATTTTGTGTATACCGTCAAGTGGTTGAACTAATGTTCTGTTCTTAATTTGAAATGGAATCTATTCCTATTATAAACTAGCTTCTCCCAGCGGTTACACCAGCGCACCCTGTTAAAAGTAGTCTTCCTTGATAAAAGCTATCTTACACTGAAAGGAGTTTTCAAATCGGTCCGGTAGTACCTGAGATCAGCGCGTTCAAGCAAACAAACGACTTTCTAGCTTTATAATCTTAATAAGTATATATAAATTCCTGGTTTGTTCGTCGTTTGTGCGCGATAGACTTCTGAACTACTTTTATCAAATTTGCACCACCATGTGCAGTTTGATCCAACTTAAAAGATAGGATAGTTTACATCTTAATTTATAGTCGCTGACTGCCCCGTTGGTCTAGTGGTTGCAAGGCGCGAGTGCTGTACACGAGGGTCTCGGGTTCGAATCCCGGGTCGGGCCGAAATCGCTTTGTGGGTTTTGAGAAACTTTCACAAAGCAGCCTGGAGTCTGGAAGTTGGTGATTGATTCACCCGTGCATCGGAGAGCACGTAAATGTCGGTCTTGCGCATGATCTCTCTCCGGTCGTGTCGGATTGCCGTCCCATCGGACTATGAGAGTGAGGGAATAGAGAGTGCACCTGTGTCTGCGCGAATGTGCGTGCACTATAATATGTCCTGCGCAGCTGGCTGATCTCCATAAAAAAGAGAACAGCCGCCGTAGCCGACAATCGGCCTGGATGCCATCATAGTCGCAATATTATTTTATTGCAAATTATTTGTCTATTATTATGACAAAATCCTTAACCACGTATGGCGGGGTCTGTGAGTATTAGTATAAATTAAAACCGATCTGAATTGATCACTACATACTCTAAACAACAACCTCTTTTCATTCACTACTACCATAATATCAATTAATCAATAAAACAATTAAAAAAAAAATCTAAAGACCTATGTGATTTTACAGTCGGACCAACTCCCGCGGCCGATTCCTGAAAGGAACCGCACCGCTTTGGACAAGGTGGTGGATTTCCTCTTGAAAGACGGACCCAATCATCGCATGGCCCTCATCTGCTCTGAGTGCTCCGCCCATAATGGTAAGTTATAAAAAATGCAATTAATATAAGTGGTTTAAGACTAGCGTATCACACAGATGTGTTTACTCTTTTTGTAAACGCCTAAGCGAAAATTATCAGACATGTTATATAGTAGGTGACCGAAAAAAATAATATATCAATCAGTCTGTGAAGTCGGCCTGTAATACTATTTACAAGTAAAAAAGAAAATAGGGTAATTACTCATGTAAAAAAAAAAACTAGAAAATATCCAAAATACAATCTATTTTAGTACTTATTAAATAAAGTTGCCGGATTAAAATGTGTATAATTATAAAGCTATAGCCTATACTGTCCCTATGTCCTAGTGATAGCATGTACCAAATTTGAGCATGAACCTTAAATTCTTCACTAAATAAGGCAGTGTTTTTGTGTTTCCCGAATGATGACTTTCTTGAATATGCATTTGTACATGGATTTTTAAATTCATGCTTTTATACCATTTTTAGAAAGATTTTGATATCAGTAAGAAATATACATAAATGTACAGATGCCAGCACATCAAGCTACTACAATCTGTCAAATTTCCTTAAAAGATTTTCAACTTTATTGCTGAAGCATATTGTCCAAAGTTGATTGGGAAAGTTTGACAGTTTCGGGTAGCCTGATGTGCTGGCGTCTGAACATATTGTATGTCTATCTCTACCTAATTCTATGGCAATAAAAATATGGATTTTAAAAATGAAATCCCTATTTTCAGGAATGGCAATGGCAGAAGAATTCGACTATGTGTCGTACGTATGCGCTTACTGCGGCCGCTTCAATCCGGCTCGTAAACAGAAGCCGGCGGCCCCGCTGCTGGCTGCCAGGCCTCTGCCCGCGCTGACGAACACTTCCATGACTGGTGAGTTAGTAGACCGTAGTCTTTTCTCAGAAGCCATTAAGTCTGACGCCAGTCTAACCAAGGGGTATTGGGTTGCCCAGGTAACTGGGTTGAGGAGGTCAGATAGGCAGTCGCTCCTTGTAAAACACTGGTACTCAGCCGAAACCGGTTAGACTGGAAGCCGACCCCAACATAGTTGGGAAAAAGGCTCGGGAGATGATGAGTCTTTTCTCAGAAGACCGTAGTCTTTTCTCAAAGACATTGGTGTTTTATCAAAAGACATCGGTCTTTTATCAAAAGACCCTGGTCTTTTCTCAATAGACCATACGAAAATATTGGTTTTGTGGTATTTTCTGTCTTTTAATGTCTCTTGTGATATTTGTGGAAGTATTCTGATTTTTACTACACGTAATACTTCTATGCTTGGTGGGGTTAATAGACAAAAAAAGGATTTTTGGGGATAGAGGGGTATTAAGAGTAGTCTTATTTTTTTAAGGTAAGTATACAGACCA
Organism: Heliothis peltigera; assembly: GCA_958496145.1. Taxonomy (NCBI): domain Eukaryota; kingdom Metazoa; phylum Arthropoda; class Insecta; order Lepidoptera; family Noctuidae; genus Heliothis; species Heliothis peltigera. The sequence continues at coordinate 2,477,019 of OY292348.1, read as the reverse complement.
GTACGCTCGTCTTTTGATGTTCCAGCATGATTAAGACATGGAATGATTTCCTTTTCTTCATGTGTAGTCATATCATTATAAATCAATATATGCAAATATCATTTATCAATCTAAACTACCTCTCATTAAAAAAGCGATCTTAAAAGTACCACTTTTAGTGCTAGTTTTAAACCATCTTCTTGAACAAAGTTAATATTCTAAATATATTACTAAAGCTGGTACTTTTTAAGACAACGTATTATAATAAGAGGGTGAACGTCTTTTGAGAGAATTATAGCCATCACAGATAGCCCCCTTATTAATTTAGACCATTTTCATTGTCAAATAAAATCTTATTATAACTAAAAACATAATAATCATTTGTAATGCCCGACCATATAAATTCATACTCATTAGTACCAAATTAACATCCCACATACAAACAAACAAACATACAAATTTACAGGCAGCGGAGATGACTCATCTGTACCTAGTTCGGCCAGCGATAGCGATGAAGATAAGCCCGCAGGAGATGCTTGTAGGAAGCGCGGTAAATATTCTATAGTTATTTTCCTAGGATAACAAAAGTGGAGGGGTTTTTGGGGGTCAGTCGAGTTTTATTTTTAGTCCCCCTTTTTTCGTGGTAAATCATCAAATGATCTCCCACTGTGAGTGCAGCTGGAAGGAGTGACTGATTAAAACCTACTATGTTGCTTCTGGAGGTTTTTTTATAAAGCACTCCGAAGTTTGGAAGTTGGTGTATCAATATACACCCGTGCATCGAAGAGCACGTACATATATCTCAGTCTTGCTTGTGATCTCTCTCTGGTGGTGTCGGATTGCCGTCTCATCGGACTATGAGAGTGAGGGAATAGAGAGTGCACCAGTATCTGCGCAAACTTGCGTGCACTATAATATGTCCTGCGCAGTTGACTGATCTCCTTTCAGCAATTAGTCTAGATGCCATTTTTATTAAATTTTTTTGTATGTAACATACTAAGATAATTTCAGGGTCACTGCTGGGCTAACAGCCATTAAATAATGTCTCAAAAACTTAATATAAATAGTAATTCTGTATTATCTTTTTTAGCGTCAGAAGGCGATTCGGATCGGCCCCCTTCTGCGGAAGGTACGCCGAAATCCAATCAAGAAAAAAAAGAAGACTGAGTGATATTGTCAATTTAGAACTAATGTTAACGGACCTTACCGGCCGGTGTGCGAGGTAACATTTGTCTTTTGTGTGTTTGACAGGAATTTTGTACCTTATTTCCAACGAATAAAGCTTAATTTTCTTTAAATAACTGTATGAAATGAAGAAAGAAGGTATTACTCTATTGGAGGCATTAGATTGATTGACTCTTATTTTAATGCGTGCACCTTTGCACGGCTGATTTGCGTGAAGTTGTAGTGATGTCCAGCAAGTTATCGAAAGTCTAGTTACTTGTGAACACATGTAAGTTTTTATCGATGTTTATTTGGAAAGTGTATATATGTATATCTCAAGCAAATATTTTAAAACTTATAGGCGATATTCGAAGACGGAAACCTGATTTTAGAAAAAGGTGAAAAATATACCAAATTGTATACACCGATTTAAGTAGGCACCAAAAATTATTTATAGTATGAGATCTAAGTCAAAATCGAGGAAGAAAAGAATTTTGTTTCCAAAATGTCATCGAAATTGTGTTAGAAGTTTTTAATATAGACTTTAATGCCTTCAATATAAGGTACATATTTCCTGTCAAACATAACATGTAACTATCAAATGAGTGGCGGAAGGGGTATACATTTTTATTTAATTTCTAATAATTTATTTATCATTATATGTTTATCGAAGTCTCGATCTAGCAAACGATGTCCAAATACAGTCGCGAACTCAAAAGAATTCGAAAGAACAATATACCTACTGCCTTTCCATCCAATCACCCCCTCAGAGCGTAATTTGAAACATGAAAAGTATCGATAAAAAAAAAAGGAAAATATCGATAAAATATTTTATCGATATCTCGTTTACTCGATAGAGACAGTAGTTCGATCCCGATTGGTCCTTATTTTGACGGATGACAATAAATTTGTTAATATATTGTCATTTTTTGGTGTTGTGGATAAACTCTATATTATTGGAATGGGCGACCATAATGTCTATCATGATAACTGGTGTCTTTGTTTTTCTACTGACGATGAAAAGAGAGGGGAATAGTATTGTTTCATCTTTTTTATTAGTGACGACATTTAATAAAATGACCTATTTGCCGAGTTCCATCGAAAGGTGTTTAGTATTTATTCCCGAAAGGAGTGAAAAACATCCGTATCCTACTACTATTATAAAGGCGAAAGTTTGTATGTATGGATGTTTGTTACTCTTTCACGTAAAAACTACTGAATGGATTTGAATGAAACTTTACCACAATACAGCTTATACATCAGAATAACATATAGGCTACTTTTTATCCGGGTATGGAAAGTACTTCCCTCAGAAAGCGGGTGAAACCGCTGGCGGAAGCTAGTATTGAATAAAAACTTTCATGTTTACAATATTATAAGCAATTCTCTATTATGCAATATCGATAATTATGGTCACTCATTCCAATACAAAAGTACGAAAAACAAAATAATAAGCTTTTTACAAACAAACAAACAAAAATATAATAAGTTTAAAATAACAATTTACGTGCCTTAAAATGTAATAAATTATTATTATTCAATTTTTATTTGGTACCATAGATAAAAAATAAAAAATATGAAGACCATAGATTTGAACTGCCCCATTGATAGATTCACTTTAGAAAGCTTAGATACCATCAGTAGTTTCATGTAGTTGCATCATTATTGGTTTAGGCGTTCCGTAGTTTGTATAGAAAGCGCATATTTTAGCTGAAAATATGTCTTTGTGCAATTAATGAATGTAATAATAATTATTTGAAGGAATAATCAGTTTTTGGGTATGTTTTTAACCGATTTCCCAAAAGAGGATGAGGTCCTCATGTCGACATGTTTATTTATTAAAGTTTTAAAATAACATTATTTCAATATAAATACATAATATTAAAATAATTGGACATCTGAAATTTAATATAATGTAATAAAAAATTAAAATATTATGTATGACAACTCTAATAATTGGTTATTTATTTCAATTTGACTTTAATTCGAGAACATAGCAAATAATAATAGAATTTTGCCACAAAAAGATATTGGTATAATTTATACCCCCAAATGGAGGGAAATCCATGAGTCAGTAAAATAATTCCCTAAAACCGCGAATCTGGCAAAAATTGCCGTTGTCTTCGGCAGATTGCCATATAAAAATTAAATAGGCAGATAAAAAAAAGATATTTGTTAAAAAATTACCACAAACTGATTGTCTCTTCACAAATAATAATAAATATATATTGTGCTATTAATATTTATGAAAGACAGTTAGAATTACCTTCTAATATATGAAAATGACACATATTTTGAAAACAAAACGTTCTAGCATCAGTACTCACAAAGAAGTCTAAGTATTAATAATAAAAAAAAATGACTACATTGATGCTTTAAAATAATGCTTTAAACCTCTATCTACGTCATAAAAATGTATAGAAGGTAATTTCTATAAAATATCTTCCGCGAATTATAAGTTGGTCAAATATATTCCTAAAATATCCGAAATATATTACGTATCACGTTGTTTGTGGGCGATGGATTTTTAAACTACTTAACCAATTTTAATCAAATTTGCACACCGTGTGCAGTTTGATCCATCTTGAAAGTTAGGAAAGCTTAAATCCTAATTTAAAGTCGGCATATTATTTCTATCTATTATTATAACAAAAATCTTAGCCACAGCATTGCGTGGCCCGGTCTGCTTGTTAAAATATATTTTATGCCATCAATCAGTAATAACGTTTTAAGAATATAAAAGTCAGGACAGAATTTTATATATTATGCGGACTTTATATCGGACGGAATACAAAATATATTGGACCAACTTAAACATATAACTATATAAAATATAAATATGTAATTTATACAATTTCTCGAATCTTCATAAAGCTAACCGGACATAATCTGTCGCGTTAAAGTTGGCTGGTACTTAATGTAAATAGGCGTAGTGTTATTTATTTTACTAACAACCCAGGGACGTACTCAGGTCTGTTATAAATACACAAAACTATATAAGGTCTAACAAAACTAGTGCACCATATTTTTACAGGTCATCTAGTACATGCTAAGGATCATGTTTACTACAAAAAGTCATGAAAATAATGATATTTATATTAAATGTATCTATCACATTCGCCAAATTATTCTTACGCATAAAGCAGGTCTATATGAACACGCTCTATCGTTGACCTAGGTCATTTAACTTTTTGTGGTAAACATGATCCTTAGCATGTACTAGATGACCTGTAAAAATATGGTGCACTAGTTTTGTTAGACCTTATAATTTATTTATGAATTAACGGAGAAATAATTGTTATTTTATTTAATAGCATTAATACATACGTTCCTATATCATTTCATAAGTGGATTGGGCATCTCGTCTTTTTTTCTTCCAAACCATTTCTATAAGCTACATCAATAATGTGCCAAAACAATAATTTATTTTAAAAACCTTCCAAATAATTATTAAATATTATTTATTATTCGATAATATAACTTCACCTAAATACGTCCCTGGCTTAATGCCTTCCAATGACCACATTTATAAGAACAAAAACGCATTACTGTGTAAGTCCTATACGTCCTTACAGCGCGATGTGTCATCTAGAAATGTCAAAAATATCGACAAAAGCTGTTTGACGATTATTAAGCGCATGGTGAATATTTTTTACTAAATAAAGAAGGTTCTATATCTGACGGAATATGCGTTGCGTATTATCGGTCGCGTAACGCCAGAACAGACAAATGTATAGAAGAACATTTGACCGTTCACACTCAACCGATGATACGTTAGTGCGATGGTACGCTCGGCGTATTTTGCGTGAGATATGAACCTTCCCTTAAATGCTATAATAATTAAAGCTATAGACGCCAGCACATCAAGTTACACATTACATGTTACATGTAAAATTTCCTTAATAGATTTTCAACTTTATCGCTGGAGCTTAGGATTCTAAGTTGATTGGGATTTTTTTACAGTTTCGGGTTGCTTGATGTGCTGGCGTCTGTTCAGACGTATTTTGAGGAGTATGTAGCTAGCTTTTTTAAGCGCAGTACATTTTTTAAGAACAAAATTGTCTACTGCGCTGACCTTTTAGCTTCATACTCTTCAAAATACAAAGAACATAGTGTATTTATATAAGGTCTAACAAATATAGTGTACAGGTTTACAGGTCATCTAGTACATGCTAAGGATCATGTTTACCACAAAAAAGTTACATGACCTAGGTGTTAACGATGGAGCGTGTTCATATAGACCTGCTTTGCTTAAGAACACAATTACAATTCGGCGAATGTGATAGATAAATTTAATATAAATGTAATTTTTTTCATGGCTTTTTGTGGTAAACATGATCCTTAGCATGTATTAGATGACTTGTAAAAATATGGTGCACTATTTTTGTTAGACCTTATATAAGTTATATTTGTGTCGCGAACATCGCAGATATAGGACGAGTTAATAAACTGCAACTTTAAATAAAATGGCCTTATTCAATATATATTAACGTTTGGCCAAGAGTAACTGCGTATTTTACTGAAAAATATCTGCATGCCTCGAACCAATTTTTTTATCCGATAATTGTGTTCAGAGGCCGCAAAATCAGATGTTTGTAATAATGAAATATGCAGTAATTAATTAAAAAATAATCCCCAATACTAAAAGTTAAGTTTTTAAACGATTTTATTTTTCTTTTCTTTTTAAAAACAATTGTACAGTTTTTAAGAGATACATTATATGTTTTTTTTTCTTTATTTTGTCTTGTGTAACTTGGTAAGGGATTTTGTTTGAATTTATTATAAATTACTCTCTGTTTATATGTATGTGTCCTTTTTAAAACAATTCCAGTTTATTTATTAACATGACTAACATTTTCTTCGGTTGTCGCTTTGGATTTAGCGGGTTTCAGATGTCAGTCGATCCATAGACAAAAACAATCTATCAACATCTGCCTAGCCTTTTCCCAAGCTATGTTGGGGTCGGCTTCCAGTCTTAACCGGATGCAGCTGAGTACCAGTGTTTTATGTGAAGCGACTGTCTGACTTTCTCAACCCAGTTACCTGGGCGACCCAATACCCCTTGGTAAAACTGGTATAAAAACAATCCATAATGTGTGTAATAGATAAACAATTTTTTTTCTTACAAAAATTCTTAAAAGTGAAGTTTTTTTTTTATTCTTAAGCTTCAATTCAATATCTTTACTGTGGATCATAGGTACATAATACAGGTCTTAAATAAAAAATATGGTCAGCTATGTCCCGCCCTTAGGGCATACAAGCTTAAATTGCTGATATGCTCGATACCGCTAAATTCGAAGTGCCAACTTTATTAAGAGCGTATACTCAATGCTTTTGTTTCTAGTCAAAATACTAATTTGCGTTTCAAAATCAAAGATGATGGTTGCATTTATCATTGAAGATGTTTGTCAAATGGCGCCGTATACTTGTAATCAGAAAAAATAACAGTTTAGTATCATAATTTTGTTGTATCTCTAAGAGTGTACCCTTCTGTGACCTATCGATCGACCGTCAATCGACACCATCGTGTGCGTTACCCCAGCCAGAAGTTGTCGAAAATGATAATTTGAATCTTATAGATAATTAGTATTGTGGCTTCTGTAATTGTTGCGCACATTTTTAAATTTGTTGCGCTTATAGTTTTTTAATTATTTCGAAAAAACATTTCCTGCTGGGGTAACGTTACCCCAGCCAGACTTTTTTCTTTCTAATGAGAATATTTAAATAAAAACTAGCTATAAAATTAGTTGTCTAGATGAAGTAAATGTTGTGCCTTATTTTGAATTTTTTTTTTCTTCCGTTGCGAAGTTATTCGAGATTTTGCTGGGGTAACGTTTCTGGGTTGGCTATATCTCTGAAATGGTTAAGCGGATTGTTATCATATTTTGTAGAGGACTTCTTAGGAATTAGTTTAAATTTGTTGGGCAATAAAAAAAACAAAATAATGCATAGCTTAAGAGTTATTTCATTAAATAGAAAAACACTTCAATTGGCCCCAGCACTCTCAATAAGAGGTCTAAAGGCTTACTTTAAACATTATTTTGAAGCTTGTAACTGCCTTCAAATGTATGTGAAATTTCATTAGTATCCTGTAAGTATTTAACAAGTTATGATGATATTCAGTTCTTCACGAGCACGGTATTGATGCGCGCGGTGTTATTTGGCCACTGGATTGGAAATATGAACTGAATGTTATATCAATAATTAGTTGTTTAGTTCAGTTTTATATCAGTAAAATTTCAGCTCAGTACATTGGATAATTAATGAGATAATACGATTAAAGTCATTAGGAAGTGAATGACCGTGGCAACCCGACCAAGTTTAGGTGGTTACGAAAAAGCGAAAACGCAGAACATTATGGTACCTTTTGAAATGTTTAGTATAATACACCTTACAATTTCGGTACAGACGCGTACACTGTTAAATACACAATAATATAATAATACATTCTGTGCTATGAAAACATTTTGAAGTTCATTTTTTTTAATATTAATAAAAAATAACATTTAAAACTATTAAAAATAAACATTATCATTATCTTCCAGTTGCACAGACAACAAAAATCACCGATATAACATGTCGTTCGGTGGCACGCGGGAGGGGTGGGGTGAACTGTAACTGTGTACTGTGTATACTAAAATCTATAATTTAAATAAAAAAATATAGAAAATTTTAAAAAAGCAAATTACTGTGTGTAATTTTAATCTGTGATTGTTTTAAGTATAAGTTAATTAATACTTTAAAAGTTCAATTGAAATGATTATTTTACCTGTAAATAAACATTATTTAATAATCATGTAGTTTTTTTTAAACTTGTGTACACGTCTGTACTAAATTTGTAATACTATCCTACATATTTTAGAAGGTACCATAATGTTCTGCGTTTTCGCTTTTTCGTAACCACCCAAACTTGGTCGGGTTGCCTCGGTAATTCACTTCCTAATGACTTTAATCGTATATCTCATTAATTATCCAATGTACTGAGCTGAAATTTTACTGATATAAAACTGAACTAAACAACTAATTATTGATATAACATTCAGTTCATATTTCCAATCCAGTGGCCAAATAACACCGCGCGCATCAATACCGTGCTCGTGAAGAACTGAATATCATCATAACTTGTTAAATACTTACAGGATACTAATGAAATTTCACATACATTTGAAGGCAGTTACAAGCTTCAAAATAATGTTTAAAGTAAGCCTTTAGACCTCTTATTGAGAGTGCTGGGGCCAATTGAAGTGTTTTTCTATTTAATGAAATAACTCTTAAGCTATGCATTATTTTGGTTTTTTTTATTGCCCAACAAATTTAAACTAATTCCTAAGAAGTCTTCTACAAAATATGATAAGAATCCGCTTAACCATTTCAGAGATATAGCCAACCCAGAAACATTACCCCAGCAAAATCTCGAATAACTTCGCAACGGAAGAAAAAAAAAATTCAAAATAAGGCACAACATTTACTTCATCTAGACAACTAATTTTATAGCTAGTTTTTATTTAAATATTCTCATTAGAAAGAAAAAAGTCTGGCTGGGGTAACGTTACCCCAGCAGGAAATGTTTTTTCGAAATAATTAAAAAACTATAAGCGCAACAAATTTAAAAATGTGCGCAACAATTACAGAAGCCACAATACTAATTATCTATAAGATTCAAATTATCATTTTCGACAACTTCTGGCTGGGGTAACGCACACGACACCATCGATCGTTGGTAGAATGGATTGCTCGACGCGATCAGGGGCTTAATGCTGCTAATTTAGTTTAAAGAACACGCAATTGATATTCAACTGATACTCAATCACGACTCCATGTCGATTGAGATAAATAGGGCATTCCGAAAAATTTTGTTTTCAATCTCATTAAAGTCGTAATTGAATTGTTATGTGAGTCTTAGTTCAATGGTTATCGGTGTTGCTATTCTAATTCTAGCAAAAGCTAAGTGATGAATTATTTATTATATTGTTTTTAATCAGCGTTTTGCGTACTTGTGGCAGTTCAAACGTAGACCATTGGTCTTAAATTAGTAACAGAATACCCCATAAGGTAAAAATTGCTATTAAGATCCAATTAAGTTTCAATTGACACAATATTAAATTAGCAGCATCAGGCCCCAGTATGGTGGAAACTAGCGATCGACGACGATCATCCATTTTAGTTTCGATACAAATGTCATCAATCGACCGATTGGTCTGGTTAACACCCTTATAGAGACTAAGGGCCAGTTTCACAAGTTACGGATAGCCACTATCTACCAGATAAATAAAAAAATGGAACAGAATTTGTATGAAATTATCTGCCAGATAAACTATCTGGAACTTAAAACCTTATCAGCAACCGGTGAAACTGGCCGTAATTTTGATGAAATATTAATAATGACAACACCACGAATACGACAGCAATAAACAGTGATGAATAATTTGGATAAAAATAATTAAGCGAAGTTGTGACATTCTTAAGATTTCGTTCAAAAATTACTTTTTTATAATCGTGGACTTTAGAATTGATGAAACTTGATATCTAAAATTGTAGTCTTTTCGTAAAAAATGTGTTTCTTTAGTTCATAATTATTTATATTAGATTTAATTTTTGTTTATACCCTAGACATTCCTAAATTAACATTTTTGGCATTGATAGCGTAATATAGCTTACGATAGTTTTATCCATGGAGTTTTTATATTTTGTAAACTAGTAATTAGAAAAAAATAACAATATTACCTACAACATGAACGATTCTTATAAATGATAATACAAATTTTGCACGCATTAGTAATACATAGTTAACTATTGTTACATTTGGGAAATGGCTACTTATATATATAATATATTATATATTTCAAAATACATTAATTCTGCAACAAAATAATAAAAATACATATAACAAAGTGGCTATTTTACAAATGAAAAATAAGTTGTTGAATAAATAAAAAGGATTTCTACTCCAACCACAACTACGAACTCCTTGGTTACTGGAAATTGGCGGGAAATAAATAAAAAAAAAGTAAAAAAAGTCGTTAGGTATGTGAAGAATTCTCATAATATTGTAAATAATGTGAGTCAAGTGAATAGTGTTGTTGAATTTGTTATTTATTGCTTGTATCGTTGATTAGCTATTTTATAATGGAACTAATATACAAGTACCCAGTTATAATGTTGTTTTCTTTAAATACAAACAGACACCAGCACATCAAGCTGAAGCATTCGGTTCAAAGTTGATTGTGAAAATTGACGTAACGTGACATTTTCGATTTTTCAATTCCCTACGCCAGTGTTTTACCAAGAGCGACTGCTTATCTGACTTTGTTAGAATGAAACCAATTGCTAAGGCATTCAGACACAGAGGCCGCCCGCTCATCCGCTGGGATGAGCGTCGCGACAGGTTTGGTACTGGTCGACAGTACGGGCGCCAGGTATCGAGGGGTGACTCCAGACCACCGTAGGCAAGGGTCTGTGGGCTGTAAGTTCGGGTAGCTCATCGTCCGAACGTCTAAGGACGACAGGCCCGTATCGGCGGCGCGTTCTGCTCCACACACTCTTCGAAGAGATGTCAGCAACATAGGAGCCCCTTATTGCCAGGGTCTGCCTAGGCGGCGGGTTGTTCGCAAGAGTTACCGTGGCCCTGGCACACAGGGACCTCCAGTAGAAACAGTTGGTTTTGGTCAGTAAGAGTGACACTCCCTCCAGCTGCACCCTCAGCGGGAGGAGTCATTTGATGATTTCTCACGAAGAAAAGGACTAAACACTTACTCAATACTTTATTAGCTTTCCATATGTTATTGTTTATCGAGACTTGTGCAGGCTCATAATTGTTAGTAGTGCTTTTATGGCATTCAACCTATTTGCAAAATAAATATCATTGAATCATTTCACAGTTTTAGGACGAACTTAATAATGTCATTACCAACTGACACTGTCACAACAAACGTCAAATCAATTTGACGTTAATTAGTCAAAAGTTTCGATGAGATATTCGCGAAGATTTGCGGTTTGCGGGGCAACGAGCGAGTTATCTATAAATAAAACGATAGCTTATCAACGTTCGTTTATACGAGAACGAGTACTGGCTATTGAATCTAATCGCCACGCCTCTAGACCAATAATTAATAACAGAATTTCATGAAGACGTCACTCAGTGTTTCATACAATACGATAGCGATAGAACGTTTATGATTTAAGTGATTCTTGTGTGTGATAAAGACGTTATAAGCATCTAGATTTGCAACTTAGCGTGAGGATAAACCGGTTTGCAAAAATATCTAGACATTGATCAAGTGTAACCTAACTTTTGAGTACTAAGTGAACTTTTAAAATGTCTGTCTTAAATAACTTTACAGTGTCCGTTGCGAAAGGATTGAGACGTGAGTATTTATTATTTATTTATTAACTTGTTTTAAAAACATCTAACTTTCAACAAAAAAAAAATAGCAAAATATTTTGCTATTTTTTTTTAATATGTACACAATTAATTAAATCCACTTATATTTTCAGTGATAATTTATGTATAACTTTATTTCATACTAAACATAATTAATATTGCAATCTGTATGTTGCCATTCCTACACTTTGTTTGATAATGAGTTGGTACATAGTTATTTTTATTATCATTGGCTATTTTTTATTATTGTTTCGAAAGTGCTAGAATATTCTAGATTTTTATTAGCACTTTTTATAGTTCACAATATCTTTTATGATGTGTTTAGAGATGGTTTGTTTGTAGAAAATAAATGGCCAGTTTATTCAATAATTTTCATCATGCTGAATTAAAAAAATAAAACTTTAATTCATATTTTTTCTAGCGCCCACATTTTATACTAAGTCATTGTTGTTTTTTTTCCACAATAACTATATGCAATGCCACATGCAAAACTTAACATTTAGCTGTTTGCTTTAATAATAAAATATTTGTTGCCAAATGCATATAAAGAATAGTGATGCAAATTTGAGTGTTTCATCTGAATTTATTATGCTTAATATTAACTGGTTTCGCTATTAACACTTCAGTGAGCAATTTTACTAAATACACTAATCTCAGGAAGTACAGGTTCGAGTTATAAATTGTTGTAGTAGCTCATATATATACCTCATATCGTTCTTTCTATAAAACACGTGTTGACATGTAAAAGTGTTGATTTCAACCTATTTGCAAAATAAATATCATTTATAGGGTAGGGGTAAGGGGTATAGGTAGCCTAATAAATGAAGAATGCTGTAGGATACTTTTTGTCTGGCTATGCGTTGTAGTTCCCACTGACGTGTTTGAAACCACTGGTACTAGCTAGTATTAAATATTCTTGATGACATTTGAATTATAATTTGTTATAAAGATTGCTACCATGTACCTTTTTATTGAGTTCCCGATATTTCGGCACTGTTGCAAGCGCCATGATCACGGAGTAAGTAAGTCAGTTATTATACTCTCAATAAAAAGGTACATGATAGCAATCTCGTAACAAATCATTCAAATGTTAGTGACCGTGAAAGTTTAAATCAACATATTCTTGATGACTACAAAAAATCAAAAAAATATACAATTATTATATAATTTAAGCTAGTACATTTGAAGGTTAAGATAAGATGTTAAATTTTGCAAGTATTTGACGTTAAGAATGACACACGTAACATACCTCCAGCGAACAGTATTTTTTCTTGTTATCAGTTAAAATAAACAACACAAGTAAATTACTCGTACAACTTTATCAAACTTAATTTACTTTTATTACTGGATGACAAGATTTAAGTCAATGTTTCTATGGTTTTTCCGAAGGAAAATCAAGTCGTTATGACACTGTCTTTATCCATGTAATAGAGACATTAAAATTTCACCTATATCCCATAGGCCTAGCTTAAATCTGTATTTTAGATATTAGGGTGCTCCCACACAGCAGTTTATAATGTTATACAACATTGTGTAACACAATAAAATTATGAATGTTGTCATGTTACACATTGTTTTTTGTATAATGTTAGCACCCTTACTTGATTTCTACAAAAAGAATTAAAATAAATAGTCCAGTTGAAATGTGACAGCAATCAAAGAAAATTTAATAATAAGGTAAGAATCTTTACGAAACAAATGTGAAAATTACTCTATTTTAATGTACTTAACATTATCAAGTATGTTTACTTCTTTTCCTATCTTATCAGAATCTTCAAATTTAAGAAAATCTATTTAAAATGCACTTCCTTGGGGGGTGTTATAAACTTTGATAGCATTTCTCAGTCAGTGCTTGTATGTTATGGTATTATTTTATTTTAATATCTAGAACACTTAACGCTCAACGATTAACGCTCAATCCTTCTCCGGGGCCCAGCAGTGGGACGATAAAAAGGCTGGGATGATGATCTGAAACACAATACAATTCATTAACCAGCAAACGTAACGCCAAAGGACAGGTACATTCCTATTGTCATAAAGTCCAAAGCAAAGTAGTTTGAATACCTTTGTTAATCAATTTTTATGAGGTTTTTCAATAGAACAATGTTCGTGAATATTTATTTGCACATACATTACTATAACATCTTGCATGCCTGTGTATGTTACCTACTCATGTTTACAAATTAATAAATCTATTCTATTCTTAAACCTTTCAGTTTAAGTTAGACTTATTAGTCTTAAAAACAAGGTCGAAAATAAATAATTATAATTAATAAAATTAAATCAATAAAGTGTAAATATTTTATTGTCCGTCATTTGAAATATTCATTACAACATACTGTAATGTTAGCCCCCATACAACATACATAATTAATTGCATTTTTTCTTCAATATTAATAAAGATAAAAGATAGAAACTTGAAACACAGACATACAGAATAGTTCCATTTATAGTATATAAATTATATATGTTAATTTATATACAAATTTATATATAAGTATGTTAGTTTTTAAGGTATTTATCTATGGGCCATTAATGCCTGAGAATAAAGTTTTAAATAAAAATAAAAATAGTCAGACTCGCACATGGTTGTTACACACACAAACAAGACAGATGAGTTAGAAAGTATTATTTTAAAACAAAAACAAAGGTTATTGACACTTCTAGTTTCTATACGCAGTTAAAACAAATTGAGGTAGATTATTATTCATAAGTTTTGACAACATGCCAATTGGTTGTTTGTTGGAAACACCACTGACCTACTTTTTCAATACACTGTAATGTAAGCGATTGTAAGTACTACAGACTACAGACGCCAGCAGGTCAACCTACCCGAATCTGTCAAAGTTGTCATCATCATCATCATCTCAGCAATAGGACGTCCACTGCTGAACATAAGCCTCCCCTTTAGATCTCCACATATACCGGTTGGAAGCGACCTGCATCTAGCGTCTTCCGGTGACCTTTATAAGGTCGTCAAATGTCAAATTTTATGAATTGAATATTAACGATTAACGATATGAATATATATATTCGTATTGTAATAAGGTTGAAAACCTATCAAAACACTGAGATGTGAAAAGTTGAAAATCTAGGCTATTATGAAAATTTGACAGATTGAGGTAAGCTGTTGATTGATTTAGCCACATCAAGGTACTACAAACTGTCAAATTTCCTTAATACATTTTCAACTTTATCTCTGAAAGCACATGGTTCAAAGTTGATTGCGAAAATTTGTCATTTTCATTCGGTTAGTTTGTACATGGGCATATGAACTCAATTGCTTGTTATATTTTTATAACTATGGCAATAATATATTCACTTGTGCTCCAAATATAGAGAAATATGTCTCAATATGCTTACAATGCTCGGTTTCATCAAAACCTATTTCATGTATTATAAACGAATGTCTACTGCCATTATAGCAGTCGCTCCTTGTAAAACACTGGTACTCAGTCGAATCCGGTTAGACTGGAAGCCGACCCCAACATAGTTGGGAAAAGGCTCGGGAGATGATGATGTCTACTGCCATAACAAAGTATGATTCATTAACAATTCTCAAATTATTTTTAGGGATCCAAAGAAAATCCCGATAACAATTACACTGGTTTTTATAGTAAAACATTTTGTTGTTAAATACAGATAAAAGTAGTTCGACTCGAAAAACCAGAAAATGCGGAATATTTTAGGCCATGAATAAATTACTTTTTTAGCAAAGGCAAAGCGAAAGCCGGTCATTCACTGGTAGGCAGGTCGATGCTCTGTCGTACTAGCTAAACTATACTTAATTAATAAAATAAAGGTGAAAAGTTTTGTTAGTTGACGTACTAATCTCAGGGTCTACTGGATCGATTTGAATTTTTTTTGTGTTTTAGATAGGCCATTTATTGAGGAAGTCTGTAGGCTACTGTAAGTTTATTATTAAAGACTAGCTGTTGCCCGCGACGTCGTCCCCGTGGGCATTAGGATTAAACATTCACCCCCCTCCCGTATCCATAGTGATAGCGTGATAATATGTATACTATAATATGCCTATATGTTGACCCGACCTGTTAGTTATATTCATGCCGAATTTGAAGCAAATCCATGCAGTAGTTTGTGAGACTATCCCGGGCATACATACAGACAAACAAACAAAAATTCTAAAAACCTTTTATAAAGATTTTAGATCACGTCCCAATTATTCTTTTTAAAATACATATATTCAATGTTTTAAATTGATTTCATTATATGTATGTATATAGACTATAGATGTAAGTTTACCAAATTATAGTACCTATTATCAAAATCACCATAAGTAACATAATATTCACCTGTATTCAGAATTGCCTCGTCATTAACACGTGTTTACTTATCTATTAGAAAAAAACTTCACGATATTGTCCTTATATTGCGTCAATTAATTAAGACGATATGATTAAGAAGGGAGTGAAGTCGTGATGGCCTAGTGGTTAAAGAGCCAACCTCTCAAGTATGAGGGCTGGGGTTCGTTTCCAGGTCAGGCGAGTACCAATGCAACTTTTCTAAGTTTGTATGTACTTTCTTAGTATATCTTGGACACCAATGACTGTGTTTCGGATGGCACGTTAAACTGTAGATCCCGGCTGTCATTGAACATCCTTGGCAGTCGTTACGGGTAGTCAGAAGCCAGTAAGTCTGACGCCAGTTTAACCAAGGGGTATTGGGTTGCCCGGGTAATTGGGTTGAGGAGGTCAGATAGGCAGTCGCTCCTTGTAAAACACTGGTACTCAGCTGAATCCGGTTAGACTGGAAGCCGACCCCAACATAGTTGGGAAAAGCCTCGGGAGATGATGATTAAGAAGGGAGTGGATAGTAGTATGACGGCTAACAGAAACGAATGGAAGCGGAAAACATATTGCGCCGACCCCAAATAGAATTGGGAACAGGGCAGGAAGAAGAAGAGTGTGTCAATTAATTGTATTTAAACTTCGTTACGACTTTGTGTTTTCATATTCCACGACCTTCAAGTGCGAATTTTATCATTGTTATCTAATTCAGCATTTTATGCGATTAAACTCATTTAAATTTAGTTTGTTCACCTCATAACGGCTTATGTAACTCTATATTGAGGCGATGTTGTCTATGGTCTATGAAGGGTTTATACTCTGTGAAAAGCGCTTTTTTGTCGGGGAATAGGTATGTACAGACGCCAGCACATCAGTCTACTACAATCTGTCAAATTCCCTTAATAGATTTTCAACTTTATCGCTGAAGCATATGGTTCAAAGTTGATTGGGAAAATTTGACAGTTCCGGGTAGCTTGATGTGCTGGCGAATATTATTAATGCTACTTGATTGCCTCGTTGGTCTAGTAGTGGCGTAGCGCAAATGCTGAGCACGGGATCTAGGGTTCGATTTCCGGGTCGAGCGGTCCCGCGCCGCGTGTGGTCTCCGGTCGTGTTGTATTCCGGTCCATAGGACTATGAGAGTGCACGTGCCTGCCGTTGCCGGTAATCACCCATTACTCATAATGGTTTTTTAATGCGCTTTAAACAAATATTTCTGCTTAAAAATATACTGATTAGTCCTTGAGTACCTATGATGCTACTCGTTTGTCTAAAATAATTTGGCTGGAAGATAATAAGGTTGATTTTACAGATCAGTTTGCGTGTACAGTAGACACAGTAAATACCAGCGGTTGTTATTGTCAATTATGTGTTATTACGTCTATTTGCGACGATAGACGGCATTTATTCTGATTGCTAAGATGTAACTACTTGCGATATTGTTGAGAAATGGCATGCAGAAATCTATATTGCTTTTAAGTTTGACCTTGTTGCTCTTTATTCTAAAACGTGGTCTTAAAAAAGTACCGCCTTTAGTGCTAGCTTTAAACCACAGATTTTATAATACTCTCGCTTTAAACCATCTTATTGGACAAAGTTAATGGTCTAAATCTAGTTCTAAAGCCGGTACTTTTTCAGACCACGTTTATTAGAAAGGGGGGGTTGAGGTTGGCTTGAAAAGGATATTTCTGTTTGGACCTTAGTCAACCCGATGCTGCTGAGTACCAGTGTTTTACATGACCTCCTAAACCTAGGTACCTACTACCGCGATACCCCTTAGTAGTAAGACTGATAGTCAGTAATGAACGTGCATTCCGAATCACTCAACCACTACTCCAAGTCTAGATAAACAAATGCAATTTATAAAAAAAAAATGTAGTCCTCAATTTAGCAACACCTAAAAAAAGGCATGTAAAATATAATTATTACTGTTAATTAAAACCTGTAATAATTTTTATAAGTAAAGTAGTTTTTGGTCCTTCGATCCGCACAAGGAAAAATACTTCAGTTCAACGCTTATAACAAAGTAGTGGCGGCCTAGCGGTTAAAGCACCAGCCTCTTAAATATGACTGTAAGGGTTTGATTCCAGGTCAGAAAAGTACTAATGCAACTTTTCTAAGTTGTATGTACTTTCTAAGTATATCTTAGACACCAATGACTAATTAAAAGGTGAAGGAACATTTCGAGGTAACCGGAACTATAAAGTTTGAATTCACAAAACTGCATTGAGCAAGCGTGGTGATTAGCGCTCAATCTTCCTCAGTGTGAGTGTGCCAGGCAGTGGGACGATAAAAAGGCTGATGATGATGAATGCTTAACCTACACCGATAGAGACTTACGGTTTTAGTATAATGTTTTAATTATTTATAGCCCCTTAGAGCCAAGTGAATATTAGATTGACACAAACATGTTTATGATATTATCTTGTTATTACATAAATGGCGCTTTATACATATAATTTATCTATTACTTGATTACATATGCCGCCTCGTTAGTCTAGTAGCCGCGTAGCGCGACTGCTGTGCACGGGGTCTCGGGTTTCGATTTCCGTGTCGAAATCGCTTTGTGAGTTTTAAGAGACTTTCATAAAGCAGCCCGGAGACTGGAAGTTAGTGATTGATACACCCGTGCATCGGAGAGCACGTAAATGTCGGTCCCGCGCCTGATCTCTCACCGGTGGTGTCGGATTGCCGTCCCATCGGACTATGTGAGTGAGGGAATAGAGGGTGCACCTGTGTCTGTGCAAATGCTTGTGCACTATATAATATGTCCTGATTTCAATAATAAAAACGGTAGTTCAACAATAAAACGTTGCACTACGGTAGATGACAACTAGTCAAATTACTTACTTATGTTGAACTGTCAAAAATGGTTACTTTGTATGCAACTTGTATGAAAATACTAAGTTTTGACATCACAGATTTTTCACATCGAGCCGTTTACCTACTTATTTCGATTATTATTATCAATAATAAAAAAATAACCCCGTTGCCCCCTTGTTGCGACTTAGCTACTAGTTGGTCGGTTTTGTGTCACCATTACATATATTAAAGTTGTCTCAAAAGGGCTTCAGCGTGTTGGCTTCGGCCCCACGTTCGCCTTTTAAAAATCCGGGACTCTGTAGACCCGTGGTCTAGTAGAGACATACAAAAAAAAAATGAAACAATTTTCTGTTCAAAACGATAAATAAAACTGACTTTTATAATTTTAAGATGCTTTACAAAATAAGTATGATAAAGTATTTTATTTAGGACTTAGTCATCTTCCGTATTGGTCGTAGCTATGACTCGTCATCGTAATTATCAGCCGTTCACATTGTCCGCATATGTTTTCCTTAGCTCCTTGTTTATATTGTAACAAACAATTTCTAATAATAACATCTTGATAAAACTGTTGATGATTGATTTTATATATAGGGTGTAACAAAACGATCTCAGTGGCGTGCACTCGGAGAGGCCTATGTCCAGCAGTGGACTGTGAGAGGCTGATGATGATGATGATGTGTAACAAAACTAGTGCACCATATTTTTACAGGTCATCTAGTACATGCTAAGGATCATGTTTACCAGAAAAAAGTTGAATGACCTAAGAGTCTACGATCGAGCGTCTTCATAGGGACCGGCGTTATGTGTACAATTTGGCGGCTGTGATGATAAATTTAATATTATGTTGTTGTTTTCATGACTTTTTTGTGGTACACATGATCCTTAGCATGTACTAGATGGCCTGTAAAAATATGGTGCACTAGTTTTGTGACACCCTGTATACCTTCGCTTGCAATTAGTTGATTAGAGAAATGTCTTTAATAAGGTTATTTAGAGATATATTTTGAAAACTTACACCTAATTAACATCGCCTATAACCCTCAATTATCGGGCGATAGCATTATTTAATCATTCAAGGAAATTATCTGTAAACACTAGGGTATGTACATTGATAAGATTAAAATGTCCACTGACTAACAAAACAATATCGACCTAAAAACTTACTGCTGTGCAAATCCTTTTTTTTTAATCGGGGGAAATCCGCATGGACATCCTCCGCTTGGGGAGAGGTGGAGGGGCGTGCCGGACTCTTACCGGCTAATGGGCGTTTTTCCACTCACCGGCCCGGCACCGGCACCGGCACCGGCACGGTGTAAGCAAAAATGTACAGAAAAGTATGGCGGCCGGGTCGGCGCCGGCGTCGGCAAGTGTAAAAACGAGCCATACTTTTCTGTACATTTTTGCTTCCCCGGCACCGGCACGGTGCCGGTGCCGGTGCCGGGCCGGTGAGTGGAAAAACGCTCAATACCATCCCGGTGTCTCCTCGCAAGTGCGCGCGGGAATCCAGATTCTTCTGCAGATGCTGTGCCTATATCCTAGTTCTACAAGTCTTCTAAAACGACGATCACACATTCCAAAGACATTTTACATTCCAAAGTACAAACGTCAGCACATCAAGCTACCCGAACCTGTCAAATTTTCCCATTCAATTTTGAACCATATGCTTCAGTGATAAAGTTGAAATCTTCATGTATGTACATCCAGAAATATTTATAAACTTTCGTATTTATTACATAAAGAAGGAGTCATTTTCCTGCTTTGCGAAAATGGGTACTTATTTATTATCAACCATGATTCCATCACGCATTTGTATTGTCATCCATCACTTAATAATATTCACATGAGCAACTAGTGACGAGGTCGTGACCTGTGATCAACCATTTTTGACCAATTATATCGATAGTTGGATTGCACGCGATTTAATTAACTATACTAGGAAATAATGATGAGTTGTTTTAGATTATCGAACAAAGAGTGTTTGTTGCACATCCAGCATCCATTTCAACTTTATCGCTGAAGCATGTGGTTCAAAGTTGATTGAGATAATTTGACAGTTTCGGGTAGATTGATGTGCTGGCGTCCATATTAAAATACGTACTGAAGTAGTCCAAATTAGTGGAAAATTTGATTATAGAGGAAATTAAAATCGCTTTGTGGGTCAGCCCGGAGTCTGGAAGTTGGCGATTGATACACCCGTGCATCGGAGAGCACGTAAATGTCGGTCCTGCGCCTGATCTCTCTCCGGTCATGTCAAATTGCCGCATCGGACTATAAGATTGAGGGAATAGAGACTTATCATTTGTGTGGCCAAATGCTTGTCCACTATGATATGTCCTGCACAGTTGATCTCCTTGGAGAGAACGGCCACCGTGACCGACAATCGGTATGGACGCCATAATTAACATATCAATAAAAGAAAAAAAAACAGTGTGGTAAGAACGTGCTAGAAAAATCGAGTCACGTTTGTATAAAATTTACCCACTGAACATATCTCGTCCAAATTAGGCACGATTTTACGTCATCTCGTTATCAAATTAAGATAACAGACAACATTTATTGATACTCGGTTTAATCACACGACATTGTAATATGAACTACATTGACTTATTCAAGTTTTGTACGTGATCTAATCCGAAATGAGGAGATCCATGGACGAACTAACGTCACCGATATAGCCCACCGGATTAGCAAGCTGAAATGTCAATGGGCAGGCCATATTGCTCGCAGAGCAGATGGCCGATGGGGTCGAAAAGTGCTAGAGTGGAGACCACGGACCAGCAAGCGCAGCGTAGGACGTCCACCAACAAGACGAACTGACAACCTTATGAAGGTCGCCGGAAGACGCTGGATGCGGGTCGCTTCCAACCGGTATATGTAGAGATCTAAAGGGGAGGTCTATGTTCAGCAGTGGACGTCCTATGGCTGAGAATATGATGATGAAGGTTTTGTTGAATTTTTAGACCATTGTGAAGTTCAGCAGTTCTTTCGAGATGTTTTGTTATCGTGGGAAATCATCAAATGAGCTTACTCGCTGTGGGTGCAGCTGGAGTTAGTGTCAGACTTTTACTTACTTAAACTCACATGTTCACATGTGTGCCAGGGCCGCGGTAACTCTTGCGAACAACCCGCAGCTACGGCAAACCTCGCCCCAACAGACCCCCAATGTTCTTTCAATATCTCCGGTTGGAAGGACCAATTTTGGTCCTGTTTCGCTTCTTCTACTTTAAAGTACAATTTAATGGAGCTCTTGGCTCTAGCAATGTTAAAAAAGCGAGCTAAACTCGCAATAGCCGTGAGACCATGATGGGTTTTCAAAGATGAATGTGCTTGGGAAACCACGCGAAGACATCTATTATATGACATAGGACAGGGATTAGTGAGATAGTCTGCCGGAGCTGCAGGATTGTTCGTAAAAGTCACCGCGGTACTGGCACACAAAGACCTCCAGAAGGAACAGAAGTGGTTTTGATTCAGTAAAAGTCTGACACTCCCTCCATCTGCAGCCACAGCGGGAGGGATCGTTTGACGATTTCCCAAGGAAAACAAGATTAGGTGGCTGGAAGTGACTTCTTCTATTTATATGGTCCAAGTTATGTAACGGATCTTTATCGTATTTGTATAATAAACAGTGCTCACTTATCAATCAATAATATCTGTAATAATATGCGGAAGTTTCAGTAACGTAGACAAGTGAGGTCTTTGACGACTGCTGTTCAAAGGACTTCTTGATAAATACTCTTCGAAGATCGTATTACGTGTCGTGGTGACTTAGTGTTTAAGGCACCAGATCAGGCAAGTAACTATGCACCTTTTCTAAGTTGTATGTACTTTCTAAGTATGTCTTGGACACCAATGAGTAATTAAAAGGTGAAAACATCTCGAGGAAACCTGGACTAGAAAGTCGGAAATCACCAACCCGCATTGAGTGATTAACGCTCAATCCTTCTCCGTGGGAGAGGAGGGCTGTGCACAGCAGTGGGACGATAAAAAGGCTGATGAAGATCGTATTGATTGGTGTCGGAAATATTTGTCGTTTTTGACGAGATTTTTTTTAGTATCCTGGATTAAAAATATCATTCATGCAGTCGGTCTATGTAAAACATGTATTCAGTTGTGTCTGGTTAGATTGGAAGCCGACGATTTGCCTTTGTAAACATATTGTCACCGGCAAGCCAATACTACTAAAACGCCATTTTATCCAAAATGAGTTATATATTTTTCTTCTTCCCAGCAAGAACATTTAAGAAGTGGTGAAGGGTGGGCTTTTTGGGGGCTGTCTTTTGTAATTTTTGACATTCAAAAAGTGTTGTTTTACAGCCAAGTTTGAGTGTACAAAAATAGATATCTACAAACGACCGTGTGTCCTCAAATCAAAAATTTGTTTGCAAATGTAATGACGATGCATATAATATGTTATTATACGATTCATTAAGGAAATATTTATGTGCAAAGATAAAAAGTTTTTTTAAATTACGCAGTGTGTTCTAAAATAAGATAATTTTGCGCAGTTGTATATTTTCTTTATAAATAAGTATCATTGATAAGATTTTTTTTGTTAAAACATTTGGGTCACTAAACTAAATATATTTAGATAAGTTGGTATGTTATTGTCTTGTTTTTTTTTTTATTAAAAGCTTTTATTTAACTTGCAATGTATGTATGTATGTTACGGTGGATTCTTTGAACTCAATTTTGAAGTAGATATATCTTCAGCCGATTGAGCTGAAATTTTGTATACACGTTCAGTTTGGATGACAATGCAAGATATGTTATATGACGTCATTCTAAATATGGTGGGCCACACAAGATGGCGGAGTAGTTATTTTTAATGAATTTCAGCGATATGGGTATCAAATGATAGGACTTATTGAGAGTGATTCAAAAAATAATTTGACGTTATTCTAAATCCAATATGGCGGACTATAAAAGCTTTTTAAAAAAAGTATTTTTCTTTTAATTTATTTGCGTTCAAAATAAATAAAAATAGCTTTGATTAACGTAAGTTCGCGAAGTTGCTTTTAACTGTTTAAGAAGACCTCGTGGCTAAGTAACAGCCGCACAGGTCGACCGATGATAAGGTTAAGCATTAACGCTTGGTGCGGTTAATCCGTGGCTGGGTGACCAACTTGTTATGACGAGTACCTCCGTGTTTCGGAAGGCACGTTAAATTGGTGGGTTCCGGCTGTCATTTTATCATCTTTGGCAGTTCGTTACGTGTAGTCAGAAACTAGAAAGACTTATATCTTTAGCAGTGGTTGCAACCAGTCTTACTAAAAGATAACTGGGTTCAGGAGGTCAGATAGTCAGGCGCTTCGTGTAAAACTCTGGTACTCAACCTCCTATTGAGCTGGAAGCCGACCCCAACATAGCTTGAGAAAAGGCTAGGCTAGACGATGACGCTCTTAACCTTTGTAATAATCTTCATATAAACATAGAACCCTACTGATCCGACAGACGTCTTTTTTTCTCTTTCATAAGAACCTTTTTCTGACAATAACAGAAAACAAAAAAAAGTGAAATTTGTCCAGCCGTCCAAGCGTGATGGTGTGACCAAGGGAAATAGGGATTCGTTTTTATATATAGAATACTAGCGGTCGCCCGTGGCTCCGCCCGCGTGGATGTCGGTTTTCGCGACAAAAAGTAGTCTATGTGTTATTCTGATGTATAAGCTATATTGTGGTAAAGTTTCATTCAAATCCATTCAGTAGTTTTTACGTGAAAGAGTAACAAACATCCATACTTACAAACTTTCGCCTTTATAATAGTAGTAGGATAGATATGGGTTTTTCCAATGTATGTTGCAATGGAAAATTATCAGTTACTCTTGGGTAATTTTTGGTTATAAACAAATAAACATTCCGTGCACGCTTAGACGTAAACAACAACAATTATTACTTAGTAAATAATCAAATGGAATTACCCAATATTACCTATGATGGCATCCAGGCCGATTGTCGGCTACGCCAGCACATCGGGGTACCCGATTCTGTCAAATTTTCCCAATCAACTTTGAACCATAATGCTTCAGCGATAAAGTTGAAAATCTATAAAGGAAATTTGACAGATTGTAGTAGCTTGATGTTCTGGCGTCTGTAGAAGTTCTACTTAGTTTGGGACTAGATGATGTTGTGTGATTGTGTGAGGAATTAAAAAAAAACATAAGCAAATAGGATTCTTCTGTCACTACATACACACATTAATAAAAAAAAACTTTATACACTCAAAACCATAAACTAATAAATTAAAAGAAAAATCTTTCTTTTAAAAGATTTTATAGTCCGCCATATTGGATTTATAATAACGTCAAATTATTTTTAAGTCACTCTCAATAGGCCCTTCCATTTGATACCCATATTGTTGAAATTCATTAAAAATAGCTACTCCGCCATTTTGTGTGGTCCACCATTTTGGATTTAGAATGACGTCATATAACATATCGTGCATTGTTATCCAAACTGACCGTGTATACAAAATTTCAGCTCAATCGGTTGAAGATATCTACTTCAAAATTGAGTTCAAAGAATCCACCGTAACATACATACACGGCAAGTTAAATAAAAGCTTTTAAAAAGCCGATAATACATGTAAATGTCTACATCTTTTTCCTTCTAACACAAACAGTAGTCCAGAGAAATATGCAGTAAACATAACCTCTTGCTATCAGACATATGCATTTATCTGCAATAAACTGGCTTGCAGCAAAACCGGGCCAACTTTAGACCTCAAAGGAAAACGCCCTTGCTGATATCTTACATAAATAACAATAAATCACTCGCGCTATCGGTCAAAACATTCCATTCACTCGCTATTGTCAATACTCTGTATATACAAATAAATAAAATAAGAATCAATGCATTTGACAAACGTATATGTATATTAAACGCCGGTTTCGTGGTCAGCTACGTGACACCAGTCAGCGAAACACGACGCCGACACTTCGAGTGTGATACGTGACTTCGAAAAGTATAACACCGAATGTCATGTCTCCGCAAGTTTATTAGTTCGAAAGTCTTAACAACGAATGCACGCTACCTCGAAAAACTTGACAACGAATGCACGTTACCTCGAAAAACTTAACAACGAATGCATGGCATCTCGAAAAACGTAACGCCGTAGTCATGCCATCTCGAATAACTAAATCTCGAATATTCACTTTTTCGAAAGTCTTAACCACGAATGCATCTTCCTCAAAAAACTTAAGTCCATAGCCATGTGATCTCGATCTTTGTGTTTTGATCTTTGTAATTAAATAAAGACTTCTTATGATGATTAGGATATTAGAGGTTTAGTTATTTGAGATCACATGGCTATGGACTTAAGTTTTTACTTATGTGACTTTTCTAAGTTAGGTGTACTTTCTAAGGTAGTCTTGGACACCAGTAGCTCATTAAAGATGAAGAAAACATATCGAGGAAACCTGGACTTTAAAGTCTGAAATCACCAACACGCATTGAGCAAGCGTGGTGATTAAACGCTCAATCCTTATCCGTGCGAGAAGAGGCCTGTGCCCAACAGTGGGACGATAAAAAGGCTGATGATAATGATGTATCATAAACTTGCCGAACTTGCTCAAGACGGCAAGCGTGGTAATTAAACGCTCAATCCTTCTCTGTAAGAAAAAATCACCTGTACCCAGCAGTGGAACAGTAAACAGGATGATAATGATCTTCCATAATAGAAGGTATCTAAACTTCTCCATAAAAGTGTTCCTTCTTAACACTGTTTTTCTCAAACTTTGACTGTCCCGTTGGTCTAGTGGTCGCAAGGTGCGACTGCTGTGCACGGGATCTCGGGTTCGAATCCCGGGTCGGCCCGAAATCGCTTTGTGGGTTTTGAGAAACTTTCACAAAGCAGCCTGGAGTCTGGAAGTTGGTGATTGATTCACCCGTGCATCGGAGAGCACGTAAATGTCGGTCCTGCGCCTGATCTCTCTCCGGTCGTGTCGGATTGCCGTCCCATCGGATTATGAGAGTGAGGGAATAGAGAGTGCACCTGTGTCTTGCGCGAATGCTTGTGCACTATAATATGTCCTGGCTGATCTTCATAAATGAGAACGGCTGCCGTAGCCGACAATCGGCCTGGATGCCATCATCATCATTTTCTCAAAATTGCAGGGCTTCGACAGAAACAGGAACTCCGTGAGGTAGTCCCCAGTGCGTCCAGGAAGCGAGGCAACTCAGCCACCCAGGAGGATGCTAAGCTGAACATGGAAAAGTGCCTAATTGTGTCCAAAGTTACGAGATACGAGTATGAGAGGTAAGTTTTGTCTTTTTATTTATTTACTAGCTGTCCCCAGCGGTTTCACCCGCATATTTGGTTACTGCTCCGCTCCCGTGTGTCTTAGCGTGATGGTATATAGCCTATAGCCTTCCTCGATAAATGGGCTATCTAACACTGAAATAATTTTTCAAATCGAACCAGTACTTTTTTCAGACAAACAAACAAACTCTTCAGCTTTATAATATTAGTATAGATTTAAACCTACTATACTAATATAATAAAGAGGAAACTACTTGACCGATTAGAAAAAATCTTTGACTGTTGGGAAGCTACACTATCCCCGGTGAACATAGGCTATGTTTTATATGGGTACGGGAAGAAGTACACTGGGGAAGCGGGAGAAACCGCGAGATACTGGCTCTAACAAAAAATCAAATCTTTCCCATTTATAATATTAGTCAGAACTGAAGTTTGATTTAGATTAGATTAGATATTAGATTTGAAAAAATCTTACAGGGCTAGACAGCCTATTTATTGAGGATGATAGTCTTCCTTGTCATGCTATGTCGTGCTACTTCTTTTTATCAGGGTGCGCGGATAATTTCCCACGGGACACGGGTCTAACTAATAAACTAATAATCGGGGGCACAGCAGTGCCACCGCCAAGTCGAGCTTTAATATTACGAATTATGTTTATTTTGTGGCTTTGTAAAATGATTAATCGGTGTAATTTCGTGTTCAAAGTCTAATATCATTGCTTTATAGTTACACTAGCTGCTACCCGCGACGTCGTCCGCGTGGGCATTAGAGTAGTAAAAATGATAAACTCTATCTTGTATCCTTTAACATCACGGTATGATAACTAAGCTATAAAATCAAGCCCAAAATGTGTAGAAATACTATGGAAATGTGTGGAAATATAACTGCCTCGCTGGTGAGTTAGTCGCATAGCGCGACTGCTGTGCACAGATTTCTTCAGGTTCGAGTCCCAGGTAAGGCCGAAATCGCTTTGTGGGTTTTACTTTTGAGAGATTTTCAATCAGCAACCCATAGTCTGGAAGTTGGTGATTGATAGACCCGTGCATCAGACAGCACGTACCTAAATGACGGTCCTGCGCCTGATCTCTCTCCGATCACATCGATATGAGAGAGAGGGAATAATGAATGCACTTTTATATGCCCTGGGCAGCTAGCTTATCTTCTCAGAGAAAACGAAAAGACACTTAACTATACCGAGGATAAGCGATAGTTCTGCGCCTGATTTTACTTTGCAAAGTATTCGGCTGCTATAACAATAAGCGCTGAACTTACATGGCGGACATTTGCGTGTCAATCATGGAAGACTTATGTTTTCATAATATCACAACAATACACACGTGTCGTGTACTAAGACTGGACATGCAGGTGTGGCCTCCCGCTGCTTCTCGCTCTGGTCTTTCTCTAAGAATGAACTGAACTTCGAAAGTACAAAATGTGTATGTTTTTGCGGAATAGACTCTGAACTTATGCTCGTATATAAGAATGTACATATTATATGTCGTCACTACTTCAAATAATATTGTAGTCACTTCGAACTTACATTGCAGGTCGATCGCGTCGAGGTCGATAAACTTGGTTTAGGTACTGAAAATGCGATCTTTATCGCTAGTCTAGTAGTTGCATAACGCAACTGCTGTACACGACGTGGTATCGGGTTCGATTCGGTCGAACCAGGTCGGACCAAAATCGCTTTGTGAGTGTTAGGAAACTGAAAAAGCAGCCCGGGGACTGGAAGTTGGTAAAGGATACGGTGGAGCAAACGGTGGCGATGCGCTCTGCTTGGGCGGAGCACCACCGTGTCCTCACAGCGGCGAGCTTTCGCATTCGGCCATGGTCCAGGCCATGGTCCGGAGCATGAAAGAATGGGAGCGGCCGCCTCCTTCTGCTAAGCAATTATGCTAGCGAAGGAGGCGGCGGAGTGGTTTAGAAACAGCACCGCTCATTCCAGCCGAAGCGGAAAAGCTGGTACGGGTCGACACCGCGGGCGCCGAGTGTCGAGGGACGACTTCCAGTATTAGTGTTTAATCTATGACTCCCGACCACCGTAGGCGTGGGTCTGTGGGCGGTGGGTTTTGGTTGATTCACAGTCCGTACGTCTAAGGACGACAGCCCGTGTCGGCGGCGCGTTCTATTCCACGCGCTCCTCGAAGATACGTCAGCAACATGGGCCTCTTAGTTACCTTGACCCTGGCATACAGGGATCTCCAGAAGGCACATAGTAGGTTTTAATCAGTAAGAGTGACACTTCCTCCAGCTGCATCCTTAGCTGGAGAGGTTATTTTACGACATCCCACAAAAAAAGACTGAAAGTTGGTGATTGATATATCCGTGCATTGGAGAATACGTAAACATCGATCATGTGCCTAATCTCTCTCCGGTTGTGTCAGAATCGCTCGGGCTATGAGAGTAAGGAAATAGGGAGTGCACCTGTGGCCACACAAATAGCTACTACTTACTACACAGCTAATTGATCTTAGACGCCCTTATATGCGATGACCTATTATACCTATTATTACCTAGGAGGCAGTTTATATCAACAAATGATTGCTGGACATGGATGAAGAAAGAAGAGTCTTTCTAATTTGAGATGTCTATCTAAGGGGCTACATTGTAATGAACATCGTAGTCAATCCTTAGATTATTACTTTATTATTACTTTTACGACCACTTAGAGTCAGAACAGCAGCCAACCCTATTCGAAGAAATCTGTTCTTTTCTGAATCGTTTCCAAGAGATTGACCTTTTCTCTAGAATTATTTAGTCATACATATGTATTTTTGATCAGTAATCGTTCGTAAAAATCAAATAAAAATATTGATAAGCCATGCTGCTTTGTTACGTGTGGTATACTGGCAGCTTAGACAACATTACCCCAGACTGATATTGTATGAAGAAAGTACAGCACTCCTTCTTTGATCTTAAATGACTAACTTACCCAAAGACAGATTTTTTTCTCTCATCCTCTGTCCCCAATTGTGAGTGTTATCTTGGAACTTGAATAATCAAAATTAATACTTGTGACTATGACTGTAGACTGGAAGACACCCCAGTAAAATAATTTAATTTTATGAAAATAAAACTATGAACTCCATCTATGATCAGCTATAATTACTAACAATGTCAGATTGTCAAATTAGATTGTTTTGAAAAGCTAAAGATGGCGTCAGGTTGAAACTTGCCTTAATATTTTTGTCTTTAAATTAGTTTTATCTGTCGAAATCTCAGATTAATGAAGGACAATAGATGAAGTGTAACTTAGCAGGAAGAACTTACGTATTGTTATCCTGGTTCTGCAAGTAAAACTCGGTATTTGAAGAAACAAGATGGCAATGTTTTTGTCAGGATGTCAATTTCAATCCGTGTACAGCCCTGTTTGACAAATCAGTGTCAAACGCTATCACCCAGGAATGTACCAACAGTTTTAATCGATATCGACGTTACTTGATAATTAAAAACGTGCTAAGCAAAAGAAAATATTTGAGTTTCAAAAGTAAAACCAAAATATGAATAAATAGCTATATGCGTTTCTACCTTTAACAACTGACTTGAAAAAAGAGAAGAGGTGCTCAGTTCCTCGGAATTTTATAGCTCGAAGATGGCTAAACCGCTTGTAATAAAATATTTTTGGTTTGGGAACTATGCTTTCCAGTCGTGGTCTTCATATTATAGGTTTACTACACTGACTTAAGTATTTTTATTGTTACAAAAATAAATGAAGTAGGAAAATCAGATGTGGCTACTGGGACGCTGCAACAATGAGGTTTATTCGAGAATCTGTTCTAAGTCATATCAATTCGTAAGGAATTATTGTAAAATGATTAATGTTCTTATGATAATGGAGGTTTAATAAAACTCGAAACATGAAAAAAACATTCTTTAATTTATGGATTAAAGTGTCGTGAGCACATCCTCCAATGGTTTTCGGGCTGATTCTCATCCGATCCGTAACAGGGAAGCGTTGCACACGGATGTCTTCAATTTTCGGAAACCTTGAAGATATAAGTTAAATATTACAGGTCTTATGCTCTTTATTTCATATAAGTATAGATAATGGACATAATTATTTACAATTTAATTATAAATATAATACTATTTACAAAGAAAATAAAAAAGAGACAAATTAAAATAGTGCATCAAAAAATTCCTCCGCATCGCTGTCAGCGGGGATCGTGCCCAAAAGGCTGGTCGCATTGCCACGTTGAATGGCAATGCTGATTCGTTGGCCAAGGTATTGGCCAGCCCTTTGGTCACGTGTGGACTCCACTAAACGCATGCTTAACTCTTTGAAAAGTTTGTGGGCACTTGGGCCCCATGGTCCCAGTGTTTCAACCCCAAACGGTTCAAACATGTAATTGCCGATTAGGTTTACATATTTGCGCCGTTTGAGGTTTTCCGCGGTAGCAGCAGCCGCACCGGCACAGCTGGCCGTACTGGGAAGGTGGGAAAGTGCAAGGGTGTCAACGCATGTAGCGTCCCACACCAAAGACCTTCCCATTTTCCATGGCATTATGGACATCCCATCTGGTCTCTTGCCATCGTCACGTGCCAGGCCCTTCGGTTCTAAAACAGCTGGCACTCCGGCGGTGACAAGAGCACGACGGATGATGTCATTAACACTGGCGTGCCGTGCCATGCGACCTGCGCTCTTGCTGCAGGAGAGACCATGGTGCCCAAGGCAGTGCGTGTAGCCATAGCCCTGACTCCCATTCTCCCACAGCCAGTAGGCGGGCACGCTCCGCAGTGTTGATAGCTGTATTTATAAGGTTATTTCTTATCAACCTGCAGAGCGGCTATGTTACATAAGTTAGTTATATTGATTTACATAAAAGGTCAAGTTACGGGCATGAGCGACATTCTTTGGAACGTCATTAAGCCGCACCAAGTAGGACGAGCGCGGTGGAGAATGCAGAAGCATCTGGGCATGCGCTCGCTTGGAGCCTCCGTCGGTGTAGATCTCGGTATAAGTAGATCAATAATCAACTGTCGATAACAGTTTTCACGACACTAGTAACCTCAATATTGAATTAATTGAATTCGCGATTTTTGTGTTTATTTTCATTTTAACATGTATGAAATTACCTCAGAATTGTAATACAAGTTATCAGAAGTATTTTAACTTAATGCCACTATATTTTCTGGTTTATTTACTTTAAAAAACATGTTTGTTTACTTACTTCTTGAAACTGATATTTTCGGCCGAGTTTTCTTTGTGCTGGAATGTGATCTGCAATCGCGCACAATGCAGGACAATCTGCCTGCCCTTTCCTTCTTTCTCCATATAAAAACGAGGCACAAACACACCACAATTTATCACAATTCTTTTAAAACTGAAAGTCTTTTCCCGGGCAATGACACAAGATATAATGCGACTAAATTGAAAGGATTTCCCATGTTGCTAGTGTCACTTATAAAAGTACCTTTCTTATTTGGTCGGGTGGATAGGAGTCGTTAGGAGTCGGAACTGTCACTTTGGGTAGTACGCTTTTATGGCATAAAGGTTTCATCTATTGTCCTTCATTAATCTGAGGTCGAAATAACCTATGTAGCATGTTTAGATATATACTTTGAACTGAAAAATAAATTTAAGTTTTTTTAGCCCGATTTAATTGTATGAAAAGCTTAACTCCATCTATGGCATTAGGTAATAACTATTTACCCAGCTGGTATAGTCAAATTGTCAAATTTGCTATATGTGTTGTATTTAAAAAGATATAGATGGCGTCTAGTTAAAACTCACCAAAAAACGCCTCATTGCTCATCCCCCTTAGCTAATAGCGTTATAATATATAGCCTATGTGTTATTCTGATGCATAATCTATATGTTTGCCGAGTTTCATCTAAATCCTATCAGCCGTTTGGCCGTGAAGAGGTAACAAACATACACACTCACTCACAAACTTTCGCATTTATATATTAGTATTAAATCCTATCAGCCGTTTGGCCGTGAAGAGGTAACAAACATACACACTCACTCACAAACTTTCGCATTTATATATTAGTATAGATAACACATGTAATCACACCATTGTTCATACTTCTGTTTGGTTGAACCAATTGCCACTGTCGGTCATCGGTTATCAGGCGGGAGAGGCAGGTCAACTTAGCTGGTTTTATTCAGTTTCTTTCTGTTTCCGTCGATTGTTAATAATAATAATATCTAGATATAGAACTTAGCAATTCTATAAATATGTATAAATAATAAATAAAATTATGTTTATTTCGGATATACAGTATACATAATAGGTAAGTAAACTAAAGAAAAACTTACACCTATGTTAGTACACATTTATTTGGAAAGTTATATATGTACATATATTATGTTTTATTAAATATACAAAAAAGAAGATTACATCAATATAAATAAACTAGTTATAGACTGTTTCTTCGATAGAAACTGCTAAAGCGATTTGAAAAGAATATAGATTTTTGGATAGCCCAATGACCGAGGAAGTCCTTCTTTTTATCCTGGTTCGGTTCTCAAGGGACGCGCGAACAAACAAGTTACATATAAATTATTATTTATCATAAACTTGCTAAAGTAAGTAGAAAAATAATGATAATTATATACTTGTTATTGAACGAATAAGACATTTATAGATTTAATAATTGTTATTTTTTAAACAGTTGTAATTTATTTATAGTCTGTTTTTATCTTCGGTTATAAGACTATCTTGTTTTGCATAACAGAAGCTGTAATATCGTTGCTGGGGAATATAGCATAAATAAATTGTAAAACAGCACTTTTTGAACGTCAAATATTACAAAAGACAGCCCCCAAAGCGCCCACCCTTCACCACTTCCTATGTGTTTTTGCTGGGAAGAAGAAGTGGCGCAACAAACTCCCCAGCAAACCATGTCTCTCTGTGGGTTTGTATACAGAGATGAAGGGTCGGTTGATTCTCATTAAGATACCTAGCAATTTCATCAGACTGTTTTTTTATATTCGTTAAGTGAATATTTTAGTGGGATATTTCTTTTGTTTTAATTATTTTTCTCGCAGAAAAAGTAATGCCGTTTTTTTTTTTGGCAAATACCAACTATAATGATATATACATATCTAAAAGCATTGTTTGGTGCTATATACACGGTTACATTTTGTTCGTTTTAATCCTGTAGAGGGTCGAACCGGTACATCAAAACTATCCATTTGTAAAGATAAAATTTCAAAATTACTTTTTTTATTGTTTGCATTATTTATTAAGTAGGCGAAAATTTCCCTGAGTTATTTAAATTTTATTTTTAAAAATCGAAGGTGTTTCATGCATCAGACCGACCTTTTTTTTTTTTTTTTTTTTTTTTTTCGTGGGAAATCATCAAATGACCCCTCCCGCTGAGGGTGCAGCTGGAGGGAGTGTCAGACTTTTACTGACTAAAACCCACTATGTTCCTTCTGGAGGTCCCTGTGTGCCAGGGCCGCGGTATCTCTCACGAACAACCCGCAGCCCAAGCAGACCCTGGCCCTAAAGGGGCCCCTCCCATGTTGCTGACATCTCTTCGAGGAGCGCGTGGAACAGAACGCGCCGCCGACACGGGCCTGTCGTCCCTAAAGACGTACGGACGATGAGCTACCCACACTCACCGCCCACAAGCCCGCGCCTACGGTGGTCGGGAGTCATCCCTTGACACCCGGCGCCCGTGGTGTCGACCGGTACCAGCCCTGCCGCGACGGCTGGGATGAGCGGTGCGGTCTCTTAGCCGCTCCGCCGCCTCCTTCGCTAGCATAACGGCTTCACAGAAGGAGGCGACGGCATCCCATTCTCCCTCGCTCCGGACCATGGCCTGGATCAGGGCCGGACGCGAGAGGCCGCCGCCGCCAATTGCCGCTGTGAGGACACGGCGGTGCTCCGCCCAGGCAGAACACTCCTCCACCGTGTGCTCCACCGTGTCCTCTGGCTGGTCCGCGCAGTGGTGACACCCAGGCGTCTCCTCCCGCCCGATGCGATGCAGGTACCTCCCGAAGCATCAGATCGACCTTCCACGGGATTAAACTACCAAAATATAACCCTGTATTTTTACAGTTTTGTTTAAGTATGTCAAATATGGCTACTGTCAACATACTTTTACCTGCAAAATATGTGTAAATAACTTGACCAGCATCAGTATAGCTTATTACACTCGTAATAACATAACAACCAGTGGAAAAATTTATAATTCTTTATCAATGCATACAACGCGAACATTATCTTTTAAGTAATGCAAAAATTCAAAGATAATGACCTACATTTGTTATTAGCGACCTGTATGATGATAAGGTCGTGATAATAAATCGCGTGTTGAAGAAACAATCATGTGTTTAGATTTTTCACTTGGCATTAACATCTTTGAGAGTTTTTTTTTTTCAATCGAAGAAGCAATACATAAGGGCTTTTGAAATTCGTACGTATAATTATGTACTCTGTGGCTTTATCCAACTGTACTTCCTATTTTGTTAAACAGTATTTCATCATCATCACAGTGTTTTTATCGTCCCACTGCTGGGCACAGGCCTGCTCTCCCACGGAGGATTCAGCGTTAATCACCACGCTTGCTAAATGCGGGATGGTGATTTCAGACTTTGTACTCATCAAGCTATACAAAACCATTTTATCTTGGACTCGCTTTATATGGTCTTTCTACTAATTGAACGGTCAGCTTATACTAGCTTTTGAATAGCTTGATGTGTAGCCGTGTGTACAGACGCCAGAACATCAAGCTATCTAACGAAACTATAAAATTTTCTCAATCGACTTTAAACTTAATAATCTATTTAGGAAATTGTACAGATTGTAGTAGCTTAATTCGTTTATACAAAATTCTTGTTCGTCTTTAGTCAGTCAATAAAACAACGATACACAATTACAGCGTTATCGCAGCTTTATCTTCTCTGTTATTCCAAACAAATCCGGCAGAGCAGTTCAAACAGAGCTCTATGTACTAAAATAACATTATAACAGGAAAAACAAACGTTAGCTTGGTACACATTTGAAGACAATACGCTTGATACTGTGATCACATGTTCTTTGCCACACAACTGATTGCTGTTTATTAATATATGTCGTACATATATGCTGTATATTAATATATTATAAAGCTAAGGTAGTTTGTTTGTTTGTCTTTCTGCTTGAGCTTGCTAATCTCAGCAATTAGCAGACCGATTTAAAAAATCTTGCAGTATTAGATAGTATATGTATTTATCGATAAAGGCCCTGCTCCTAGAGTACGGTTACACGCTCAGTCTAGCGTCAGTTTGGTCCGGCTAAGATTGATGCCAGATGGATGAAAAACAGGGTCTAAAAATATTAAATTTTGATCAATTTGGATCATCAGTCAACCGGTTAGACGATAATTATCCCGTCATTCTAAGCAGACTTATGGACTTAACTAACGCCAGACATAGCGTGTAACAGTACTCTTAGGAACTACCGGATGGATTGGAAAAAATCTTGCAGTGTTACATAGTTGATTTTATCGAAGAAGGCTATGGGTTTCTTTTTATCCAGATGCGCGGAATAGTTCCCACGGGACGTGAAACCGCTGATGGAAGCTAGATGGCTTGTTTTAAAAGGCCCATACTCAGAGTTATTAAAAAAGGAGAAATGTTTATTTTCTGTCACGAAGTTATTTAAATTTTTGACTATCAAAAATCATCAAAAGAAGAAAGACGTGCCCTCAGTGCCAAGCTAAGAATTCATCCATAAATACCTACAATATAGTAGTGAGTTCGGAATTATATCGATTAAAACTGACTATTAATTTTGAACTCAAAAAGTCTGTCATGTAGTCGTGACCGTTGGTCGTTGGTTTGTGAGAGATTGTTTGTCAGATCAGGTTAATGAGATGACGGCAGATAGAAGAGTGTGGAAGAAGAAAACATGCTGCGCCGACCACAAATAAAATTTGGGATAAGGGCAGGAGGATGATGATGGGATCGTAATCAACTACTTTAACTGGGATTCCCAAAACAATACAACATAGTGTTAATGAAACTTCTTATTACGTGTTATTCACAAGATAAGGAATACAAAGATAAAAGTATAGTCTATTAACACGCGTGTCGCAGTGAAAGTTAATACATATGTACATATAATGTGCTATACATAAACTATGTACGTCATACATGTACACAGAGAAACGTGTGTTTGATTGCAACTTAGCGAGTGTTTTATTAAAACGCAGATGAAATTAAAAATAATGTCACAATGACTGGCGAAATTAAGTATTTTGTAGATTATAAAATTAATGAATGTCTTCTAATCTTATTCGACCTTGAGGCCAGTATTTTAAGACCAAAAAATAATGACACAATACATAATGGTAATTCGATCCGAATTGCTACTAGAAAAACTGTAGGCTTTTGTGTATATTATGTACCAACCACATCATATATATATCCATGTTTTTTACTAAACTACGAAAAGCCTAGCAAAATGGCCAAGTTTAGGTTCAGACCGGCCAGCAAATCAAGGTACCCGAAACTGTCAATTTTTTCCAATCAACAATTTCAACCATATGGTTCAGCGATAAAGTTGAAAATCTATTAAGAAAACTTGGAATATTTTGGTAGCTTGATGTGTTCGTCGATCGTTTTACCAAACTACACTAGCCTACCTTTGTAAGTCTTAGTAGTAATATTCGGTCCTTTTTTTGTGGGAAATCATCAAATGACCCCTCCCGCTGTTGATACAGCTGGAAGGAGTGTCAGACTCTTACTGACTAAAACCCACTATGTTCCTTCTGGAGGTCCCTGTGTGCCAGAGCCGCGGTAACTCTTGCAAAGAACTCGTAGCCCCGGTATCTAATTGGGTCCTTCGGGCAGCATAATTTTAATTCTTATTTCTTTTGTTCCCAGGCATAGTCACGAAAATCTATCAGAGAGTGAGTTGGAGAAGGTCCTCAGAAAGCGAGGGTCGGATTACGACTCCATGTTGACTGTTCACAAGAGACAGAAGGCGTTTGAAGAAAATGTCGCGAAGAGCTTGAGGAGTATGGGACTGAAGGTCGAGATGGCTAGCAGGTAGCATAAGACTTATTATTACAACATGCCACGGTTCCAACGGTATCCAAGGTTCCAATGCACTGTGTTTCGGATGGCACGTTAAACTGTAGGTCCCGGCTGTCATTAAACATCCTTGACAGTCGTTACAGGTAGTCAGAAGCCAGTAAGTCTGACGCCAGTCTAACCAAAGGGTATTGGGTTGCCCAGGTAACTGGGTTGAGGAGGTCAGATAGGCAGTCGCTCCTTGTAAAACACTGGTACTCAGCTGAAACTGGTTAGACTGGAAGCCGACCCCAACATAATTGGGAATAGGCTCGGGAGATGATGATATGGGCCCAATGCAAACCTATCGTGGCATTAGGCTGCTCACTACGCGTGACTGCCGTTTTCAGCCTTATGTCATAGGGGCTAAGGTTTATTTTAAATTGATTTATTCTTAGTATCTTTGGCGCTCTTCCGCGGTTTTGCGTTGAGCCTTATAATCACTCTATGTAACTATTTGAAAACCGCGTTGACGCAATGGTAACGCCGGACTGCTGAGCTGATGGTCCCAGGTTCGATTCCCGGTACGGTCGACATTTGTGTGATGAGCATGCTTATAGGCTGTGGTTTTAGCGTTATAATGTAATTTATATTATTCGTGTCTTAAGTATATGTAGTTTATCAGTAGTATTGGCTTTTGGTTTCCATAACAGAAGGTAATCAATAGCTTACCTTGGGGCTAACCGACCGTGTGTGAAAAGGTGTATAAAAATGGCTATATCAAGGCGATACAAAGAATTAGTTCTAATATTATTCTGTTATTTTGGAATTCCAGGTTAACTTATAATGAAGAATTAATAAAATGGTGCGACGTGGTGGTCCCTTGTGGTGGGGATGGCACCTTCCTTCTAGCAGCTTCTAGAGTAAGAGACGCGAAGTAAGTACAATAGAATTATTAAGCTATTTAAGCTATCTAATTTCAGCAATGTAACTTCAGACCCAACCTGTCATTATGTTATACAGGATGTAACGTAAAGAGAAAATACTAAAATCGATAAAAATTATTGCGAATCTTCATACAATATTAAGGCGGGAAGTTCAAACTTTCTATGAAACATCCAATATATTTTTTTTTAATTTTATTTTTTTCTGTTGTAAGATGTTCAGTTTTACGAGTACATTGACCTCTCTTCGAATGTATACCCCCGTTCGTGTCACCCTGTATAATAATTCCTATTATTCGATCGATGTTTTAGTTAATTTTTTTATACTTAAAAACGTTACAAAATGTTTTTTATTCGTCACTTTAATTTAGTTGTTTAGAAAAACTTATCAAACTTTATGCATGTGGACTCAGTACCAAGTCAATTGGGATGATGATTATGTCAAAAATACAATACTACTTTATTAACCGAAATAAGTATTCGGCTTGATGTGAAAAGTCTGTGACGTCAAAACTTAGTATTTTCATACAAATTGCATACAAAGTAAAAAGTTTCGACTGTTCAATAAAAGTAATGACTAGCTTTACCGTATTGGGTGCTCTTTCGCTAGAATTACGTAAAAATTATCAAGGTCTATAGGTATATGTTTCTTTTTAAACAGTAAACCAGTGATAGGCTTCAATAGTTCACCACATAAGTCAGTGGGGCGACTGTGCCTGCCTACTTGGTGTTCCAACGACGTCAAGGGTGCGTTTCAAGCACTCAAAGAGGTACGTACTCTTCCTTATTATACTGTGGCTCTGGCACAATGACCTCCATAAGAAACATAGTGGGTTTTAGTCTGTAAGAGTCTGAAACTCCTTCCTTAGTGAGAAATCATCAAATGACCTCTCTTGCTGTGCGTGCAGCTGGAAGGAGTGTCAGACTCTTACTTACTAAAACCCACTATGTTCCTTCTGGAGGTCTTTGTGTTGATGATTTCCAAAAAAATAAAGATGTGTAGTATAACGAACTAGGTGAATTTCAAAAATCAATATCTGTATATAAGAAACTAAAGATGGTCTATTTTTGGATCGTAGGGCCGCTTCAGATGGATGCGTCGCTCGAGGATACGTACCACGATAACCAGCGAACAGAAGTTAATTGACACCATCACACCTATCGACCTACATACTCTACACTTTTGCAGGTTAGTTTCATAGGAATATATCGTTGAGATTGCCTCGTTAGTCTAGTAGTCGCGTAGCGTGACTGCTGTGCACGGTGTCTCGGGTTGGGCCGAAATCGCTTTCTGAGTTTTGAGAAACTTTATCAAGCAGTCCGGAGTCTGGAAGTTGGTGATTGATATATACCTGCATCGCTGAGCACGTATGGAACGGACCAACACGACCGGAGAGAGATCAGGCGCAGGATCGATATTTACGTGCTCTCCGATGCACGGGTGTATCAGTCATCAACTTTCACACTCCGGGTTGCTTTTGTGAGTTTCTTAAAACCCATAAATCAATTTCGACCCGACCCGGGAATTGACCCCGAGACTCTGTGGTCAGTAGTAGCGCTATGCGACTTTAAGATTAACGAGGCAGTTCATAGTTTTAGGTTTTTTTTTTTCAAGGATATTTCAAGTTTTTTTTCCTGGATATTTAATCGCCCTAGCGGCTAGCGCAGCGTAGGACGTCCACCAACAAGATAGACGGACGACCTTATAAAGGTCGCCGGAAGACGCTGGATGCGGGTCGCTTCCAATCGGTATATGTGGTGATCTTAAGGGGAGGCCTATGTTCAGCAGTGGACGTTCTATGGCTGAGATGATCGGCTAGCCTAGGCTACATACTTTACTTCCTGCCATGTTTAAGTTTTAAATTTGTCCTAAAATCTAGTATTTTCCCCAGATACCCCCCCGTTCAGAATACGCATGACCTTTCGGACACCTACAACCTGAACTCCAGACAGATCACCACCAATATAAAGGAGAAAGAAGTCAGTCCAACACTCGCTACCAAAGTACTGCCTTTTTTGGCGTTAAATGAGGTGAGTCTACTTATACTGTCTAGAGGTGGCTCGTGGCTAAGACACAGTCGCACGGATCGATTGATCAAAGGTTAAGTGACTCTTGGTGCGGTCGGTCTGTAGATGGGTGACCATCTATGTCGTGACAAGTTCCTTCGTGTTTTGGAAGGTTCTGGATTTCATTTGTACATCTTTGGCAGTCGTTAACAGTAATCAGAAACCAGCCTCCCCAAAGGGGCATACCTCTTGAAGTCCAACCCTGGAAACAATAGCTGGCTTGAACCTCAACCGTTGAGGAGGTCAGATAGGCAGTCCCGAAATGCAAAACTCCTGGTAGTTATGCAGCTGAATTGACTGATTGAGCTTTGTTGTGGAAGAATTGAATATGATTTTCTATAAATGGTGAATATTTTGTCAGGTATTCATAGGGGAGAGTGTGACATCCCGCGTGTCGCTGCTGCGGCTGCAGATCGACAACGGCGCCTGGTCACACACCAAGAGCTCGGGGCTGTGCGTCACCACGGGCACCGGCAGCACATCCTGGCACTTCAGGTAACATGCACGGCATCACAGGGAGGGGACAGTGTTGGCACTCCTTACAGAAAAATCGGAAGATGCTTATGGGCGTTATTCCGACCTGTCCCCGCTTTTTCCGATACGTCACCGTGGGGGGACCGATAGAACTTTTTATTCCTGTTTGTCCCCCCTAAAATTTAAATTTGTTTAGTTTAGTAAAATTTAAAATTTAAAGTAATTCTACACGTTATAAGCTCACTTTCAAGAATTTAATAATAGATTAGTGGTTTGGATTATTATAACGACCTGTATTTAAATTAATTATAAATATTATCTCTTTTGTCCCTATTACTGATAGGTGGAAAGATTTAATTGTTAAGAAGTGAATAAAGTTCGAACTTTACCCTCATTGTTAATAGGGTCCCCCCTTAGGGGGGCCAGATCGGTACCGATCTATGTCCCCCCTAAGGGGACAACGCGGGGTGACAGATCGGAAAAAAACTTATCTGTCCCCCTATTAGACATGACGGGAAAGAATAATCCCAATGCTATAGCTATAACCTTGATTAATTCATTAAATAGCTATTTCACCATGAAAGCACGTGGTGATTAACGCTTATTGCTTCTCTTTATGACAAGCAATCCAGCAGTAGGACAATACAAAGGCTGATAATGATGACTTTATTTCTTTTCAGTATAAACTGCCTCCGCACCCAATCCGTTCAAGAGCTGATGAGGATTCTGTCGGAAGATTACGGGGTCGCTCTCAATACCACCCTGGAGAAAGCCAGGGAAGTCACAGAAAAATACAATGAGAAGCTCATGTTTGCACCTGGTGAGTTAATTTAGTACTTCTTGCGTTCTAAGATCTCTCTCCGGTCGTGTCGGATTACCGTCCCATCGGACTATGAGAGTGACGGAATAGAGAGTGCACCTGTTTCTGCGCAAATGT
Organism: Heliothis peltigera; assembly: GCA_958496145.1. NCBI lineage: Eukaryota > Metazoa > Arthropoda > Insecta > Lepidoptera > Noctuidae > Heliothis > Heliothis peltigera. The sequence continues at coordinate 2,434,724 of OY292348.1, read as the reverse complement.
GCGTGCACTATAATATGTCCTGCGCAGCTGGCTGATCTTCTTAGAGAGATCGGTCGCCACGGCCGACAATCGATCTGGACGCCATTATTATTTTTGATTTGATTAGATCTTATATATTATGGCCTAGTGGTCAAGGCCCCTGATGAAGTATGAGTGTGCAGGTTCGATGCCAGCTGAGGCAAATACAACTTTGCAATGCAACTTTTCTAAATCTTTTTATGTACTTTCTAAGTATATCTTGGACACCAATGACCGATTAAAGGTGAAGGAAAACATCTCGAGGAAACCTGGACTATAAAGTCTAAAATCACCAACCCGCATTGAGCAAGCGTGGTGATTAACGCTCTATCCTTCTTTGTGTGAGAGGAGGCCTGTGCCCAGCAGTGGGACGATAAGAAGGCTGATCATGACGATAGATTTTATATATAAACGACATATCACAAAATACTTTTAGGAAGAAAATGTAATAAACAAGAGTATACGACATCTACCGGAATTTCGTGAAATACCTGATATCTACATTTCCCTGCGACATATATTATATAATCTTTTCTCTCTCTCACACATATAGACATTTCATTTTACTTGAAAATTGTCATATTCTAGTAACAATATCATTTACACTTACTTTCACATGTTTCTGTTTCAGATTCGGATCAGCTAGCGTATTCCGTCCGTGAGTACATAACCTTCGAGGAGTGGCCGAGGCCGCGCGGCCTCAAGGTCAGGGACAGGGCGAGCTCCGTCAAGGTCAAATCGCACTGCACTGATGCAGGTGTGTATATTTTGTTTTTATCCCATGACTTCAATATTTATGGAGGGTGGGCGTTTAGGGGACTGTCTTTTGTAATTTTTGACGATCAAAAAGTGCTGTTTTGGATAGTGTTTCATGCACCGGTTCGACCCTCTGCAGGATTAAAACTACCAAAATGTAACCCTGTATACAACATGTAACGTAATTAACACATTTCCTGAAAATAGTTTGTTCAGAATCGTTTACTGAATCGATTTACCTAGTTTTTAATATAGGTAATTTTTTACTAATCGGCGAGCACGTAAATGTCGGTCCTGCGCCTGATCTCTCTCCGGTCGTGTCGGTTTGCCGTCCCATCGGATTATGAGAGAGAGGGAATAGAGAGTGCACCTGTGTCTGCGCGAATGTGCGTTGCACTATAATATGTTCGGCACAACTGGCTGATCTCCTTAGAGAGAACGGCCGCCGTAGCCGACAATCAGCTTGGAAGCCGTCATCATCATCATCATTACGTTACATGTTACATATTTTTTTTCTTAATTCCAGGTCTAGTTATCGACGGCAGCGTGTCGTTTCCCTTCAATGATGGTACAGAAGCCATCTTGGAAATACATCCAGAAGATTCTCTAATGACAGTACAAATGGACGAACATTGACGATAAATTGAACTGTAACATGAAGTTAGACATTTTGAACATTGACGAAATGCCTAGTTTGGGTGTGACATCGTCATATAACTGTGGAGAGGTTATTTTACCACATAATATCATCTTGGTTTTTACATGGATTATGGTGAACTACAGAACGACATCGGATTCGTATAGCTTATGAATCATTTTTCTTATTGGTGAAAACCGCATGAAATTCGGTCCAGTAGTTTTCGAGTTTATCGCGAACAGAGATACGGATGACTTTGTTTTACAATGTATAGTGATAGACAATGCCTTAATTAAAATTAAATGTTAGCTTAATTAGCAGATTTATAGTGTCAATGTGTTGGTTGAGTTATTCTAAAGCTGATTCAGAATTGAGAATTATGATTTTAAGAGGACCAGTAGTTCCTGAGAAGAATGCGTTAAAAATAACCAATTCCTATGTATATGTATATAATAGATAAAAGACTTTAGTTTCGACTGTACCTCAGTACCTCTTCCAATGAATTTATTCCAATTTAATTGAAACTTTAAGATATCTCAATAAAGCGTCGTCAAGCGTACCCAACATGGAACTAAAAGTATAACTTGGTACAAACGGCTACGCATCAAGCTTTGCAAAACCAGTATAAGCTGACCGTTCAATCAGTAGAAGGACCATATAAAGCGAGTCCAAGACAAACTGGTTTAAATAGCTTTATGTAAAGCAGTGTGTACGCCTTGGCTATGGAAAAAAATGATATATTTGAGTTAAGTATATCTAGATAAAATAGCTGTTTGATTGGACGGCAATTTTAATCATTTAGCTGCGACATATGTATGTATATGTCGAAATTAGGCCCTTCGCCCACGGCGACTTTTTGTGGCGATGCAGTCGCGATACTGTCGCGCGTAGGCATCGATACAGACGCGCAGCTGTGGCTAGCTGTGTGCCCTCACCCACGGGACCAGATTCAGTCGCGATGCAAACGAGATTCAGTCGCGATGCAGTTACACTGATGTTCGGCACACTCCCTCCCCCCTCTGTTCTTTCTCCGATGTCGTCCAACGCTGTCGCGCGTTTGTATCGATGCAATCGCGACGCAGTATCGCGTTGAAAATGCGACTAATACACGTTAGAAGCGATGATGTCGCGCGTCTGCATCGTGTGAAATTATCTGTTCTTGTAGTTAGAGTTAGTATACATTAAAATGTATATTTATTTAGTAAATTATGACTGTTTTAGTCTGATAGGCTATTTAAACTAAATTATCTTTAGTATAACTTATAACTTCCCTTAAATGGTATAAAGGCTAACGGCTTTTCTACAAAGAAGTTAGACAGAAGTTCGACACGATCGACGTGTCTAAAATCGTTTTCATACATTTTTTTCTCTAAACACGTGTCAAATTTCTGTCTAACTTTTTTTAGTAAGGCCTTAAATATTTATATTATTAAATTCGATGTTTAACTATAAAATTTTAATTTAAAAAAGTATTGTAAAAGAAACTTGAATGCCTGAAAATTCTGTGATTATCTTAAAATGGCACTTAATTATTATTTTGTTCTTATTTTTATTATTTTGTAAATAAGCATAATTACTGTTAAGACTGACGGCTTGTAGATTAAGTTTTAATTAAATTAATTTTGTTTGTGTTTTAAAAGTTTGCACAACTACGATAAATATTATGGTTCTTACTTCATAAAATTTAGACATACATTTGACACGTGTTTAAAATAATTTTGCATACAATTTTCTCTTTAAACACGTGTCAAATACGTGTCCAACTTTTTTGTAGCAAGGCCCTATGTGTCTAAGAATATTCAATATTAGAAATATCTATTGGCTAAAATGCACTTGTTTGTGGTATCAAGTATTTGTACATTATTATTTATGGTCTTATTTTATATGGTATTGTATACAAAGAGATTGTTAGATTGGCGAATATATATACATGCAGTTATAAAATGTGTTTTATTTACATTCTTTCGTATAGCTATTTTCTAAATATGTTAAATCATATTATGATGTAGGACGGGACACCAGCGATTTACATAGAATGACTGCTTATTTGACCTCCTTAAGCCAATTTCCAAGGCAACAAAATATCCTTTAGTAAAACAGTATAATATACTTCTTAAATATTAATCAGATATACGTAGGTTATTGATATGGACTGGGGTGGCCTGAATGAAAGGAAAAAAAACAAAATAATTCCTATCATAATGAAGAAGATAAAGTTGTTTACACTTTCAAGCTAAGGTCTTAAGTAGTATTTGTATTTTCTTTGAGCTAAGGTTAGTAGAGGTGTTTAAAGAAGCGAAATTGATTGAAATGAAAAGTATTGAACATAATGACGATTATAGGTTTCCTTTCACCGAATACTCGTAGAACCGGGACCTGGATAGAAATAAACTTTCATTTAATTACAATTGAGATAATGATGTCATTGGTACTTTGTTTTTTAGTATATAATGCAACTCGACTAAAAAACCATTTTTCTTTAGCACGTCATAAATGTCATCTTCAATAACGTCACATACGATACGTCAACAGTTCTGTCATCTATAAACACGTCAACGTATGCGGAGTTGTATATTTTTGTTAAAATAAAATTACACTTTTAAAAAGAAGTATAAATAACCAGAAATATGGTGCACACGACAATGGAAGGATCTCTTTTTGTAAGCGACACAAAATATTTATTAATGACTCAAAATAACCTTTAAATTGTACTTTTTAGAACGATGCATCGTCACCATAAATTTTTCACTAAAACTACAACTTTAGAGTATTTTGGGTCTCTAAATTATACTTATTAAGATTAACCCTAAGACAACCCACTGCCCCGAGCCTTAGTTATTTGTAATTCAACTTTGTCATACAATTCTAGTTAGTCTTATTTCGTAAAATTCTAGGAGCCGACCCTATACATCGTGAAAGGCATGTGCATCCTAGATAATGACGGCAACAGGATCCTCGCCAAGTACTACGATAAAGATGTCTTGCCCACCGCCAAGGAACAGAAGGCTTTTGAGAAGAATTTGTTTAATAAGACTCACAGGTAAAAGCAGTAATGTGTATGTTCGAGATTTCATCCACATTCCGAAAGATATGCTTCCCGTGTCGGGATAGACAATCAGTTCAACCAGTATATGATACAAGTATTACAAATAAACAAACCATACAATATGTGAAAGTATTAAGGGCTAATACACACATGCGGGCAAAAATGCCACTGGGTTTATGCCGAGCGGCTATGCTCCTTTGTGGGGCGGTTAGCAGCACTATGTCTACTACAAAATACTACAAAATAAAACTGGCCTATGCATTTAATTTTGAGATAAATATTTTATCGTCTTCCTATTGTGAATAAACTTAAAAAATATAATGTTTCCAGGGCAAATGCAGAGATAATCATGCTGGAAGGTTTGACATGTGTGTACAAAAGCAATGTAGATCTATTCTTCTATGTCATGGGCAGTTCACACGAAAATGAGGTAAACTACATATTATTTCCTTTTTTTTTGAGCGGACAACGGTCCCTTCCGGTCCTTTAGTTGTAGTCAACCTTCAATGGTGGTAACATGTAATTTGATAATACTAAGATTGAAATGTATAACAAACTTGAAAAAATTGATTTATTAAAAATACTCAGGATGTGTGAGCAGTAATGGTAACATTAAATTTAAATAATCACTATCTAGTGTAGCCTCCTAGCTATGAAACGGATAGACCGCATACGCAATACGTCATACATTCCAAACCAGGATTACTTGATGTCGATCAAAAATCGGCAAAGCTACCTCTTGATAGCTTATGATTATTTTTAAGTATCTGCAGATGGCAGAGTGTGCTAGTATTGAGATTGCTGAGAACCCAAACAAAAAAACTAAATATGATATATTCTCAATTGGCTGATAAATCAGTACTTTTCTAATGTGAAAACAAAAGACAACCCCCAAAACCCCCATCCTTCTAAAAGTTTAAGGGCCCTCGCCCACGGCGACTTTTTGTAGCGATACAGACGCGACACCGTCGCTCATAAGCATCGATAGAGACGCGATACTGTCGCGCGTATGCATCTATACAGACGCGCAGCTGTGGCTAGCTTGTGTGCCCTCGCCCACGGGACCAGATTCAGTCGCGATGCAAACGCGATTCAGTAGCGCGTTGTAAACGCGACTAACATGCGTTAGAAGCGATGCAGTAGCGATACAAAAAGTCACCGTGGGCGAGGGGCCTAATATAGGTCGTCTATCTGATATATTATTATTTTGAAACTAGCTGTCCCCAGCGGTTTCACCCCCATCTTTGGTTACTGCTCCGCTCCCGTGTGTCTTAGCGTGATGGTATATAGCCTTCCTCGATAAATGGGCTATCTAACACTGAAAGAATTTTCAAATCGAACCAGTAGTTCCTGAGATTAGCGCGTTCAAACAAACAAACTCTTCAGCTTTATAATATTAGTATAGATTACCTATTCCTTGTTCTGACATCAACCTTAAAAAAAACACTTATGTAATTATCATTAAAAAATTCCAGTTAATACTACAATCAGTCCTGAACGCACTGTACGAGTCAGTCAGCATACTACTGAGAAGAAATGTGGAGAGACGAGTGCTGTTGGATAACTTGGATGCTGTCATGCTGGCGTTTGATGAGATCTGCGATGGAGGGTAAGATTAATTTTATCGTTATCTTAGTTTCAAGCTGAAAAGAGTTAGGGCATATAGTTTGTGTAACCGGAGTGTTGTTAAACTATTGCATCATTCAGGTTGGATGTAGTCAAGAAATCTTACAACTTTTCTATCAAATGTGTTGATAACTAGTTCTTATTTACTTCTTATTTTCACAAATTGCATAGAAAGGCACTTTGCATGAAAATAAGAACTATATCGTCATAGATTTTTTTACATCAAGCCAGTGAAATTATTTTAAGATGCGTTACCAAATGGATATCATAAAGTATTTTTTATTTTTAATAACCTAGTATTTGTTGTGTGTAATGGCTCCATAGGAATATGCGAAATGTCTATACTAGAACATCTGTTATATGGGCTTAATAACCTTTGTGTCAAATTTGACAGCCTGCCTTTAAAGCGTCGCGTCGGTTCAGTTGGTGACTGACCATAAAATGAGATTGAATTATGTTGATTAATGTGATTGTTATATTGATTTAAATACACTCGTGAGCTACACATTTGAGACTTTCATTAATAAATCAACCTCGATTATCAGAACCCTCAATTATCCCAACATTTGTCATATTTATGGTCCGTACATGGATTTGGTAATAGTCTTATATTTTAAAAATTATATTTCAGAGTGATCCTCGACTCGGACCCGACCTCCATAGTGGGTAGAGCAGCGTTACGCACGGAGGACGTCCCTCTAGGCGAGCAGACGGTGGCCCAGGTAATGGAACAAGTGAATAAAATGTTTTGGTAGTTTTGTGTCTGGGTGTGGCAGCATTGGTAGATACAGATAAGGCAAAAATTCTACTGAAAGGTATAAGTTTTTTTCTCATACTAGCTTTGCCTGTGGTTTCGTCCAGTATGTCTTATACACCGTGATTTTTTAGTCGTCGAAGGCCGGCCGCCGACTGCAACTTTTTGTCACCGTGACTTTTTGTCACTTAGTTAGGTGCAATGAAAACTGTATTGAGTGTGGACGTGATAATACGGTGACAAATAGTTGCAGCGGCAGGCAACACCGGAGACTGGTGACTTTTTGTCACTCGGCCTGTGACAAAAGTGACAAAAATGAACGCGATTTGTCACCCAAGAACAGATTCAGTGAGCGCATGGTGACAGCAGGTGACAGTAACAATAAGTCACGGTGACAAAAAGTTGCAGTCGGAGGCGGGCCTTACAAAAGCAGCCCGGTTCATGTATCCAATATCCAATTACTAGTTAACGTTCATAATAAAAATATATGAATTTATGAGATTTGAAAAATAAAAAAATATTCATTATTATGACGCAAGCTACCGTTTGATACGTTAACATTTTTAATAGGGTGTTTCATTTTTTATTGATTATTTTTTTTAATTATTATTAATGATATAAGGTATTTTATGTCGGATACTTTAGGTGGACCACTTTTGTAAGACGACTAAAAAGTCACGTCACGGTGTATATCCTTGAAGTTTTATACAAACTTGCAGTTTTTACCTCCTTATTTTTTTTTATAATTACTCCCCCTACTACAATCATTATCTTATATCTATCAAATTTATCATATCTATCTGTATCTATCAAATTCGTAAATAGTGTTGTACCACCGTTATGATTTTTATGTATCGGTATTTTTCTCTCATCGATGTTTAATCGCGATCTCAAATCGATGCTTTACACGCTATAACCGCACTGATAAGTTTTTTCGACGATTGATTGCTGTGAAATTTGCTTTGAGATATTTTTTCGCTACGTAGGTACTGAGAGTTTAAGTAAGTATAAAGTGAAATGAGCGCTGCATATTTTTAAGCATGCTTTGAGATACGATGGAATGTTAAATTGATGGTTACAATTTATGTACTCATTCATTTTTGACAGGACCATTTTTGCACAAATTATTACAACTTTTAAGCCCTTTTTACTGGAATTTTTTAACAGTGTCGAAAAGCTCATAACCATAAAATTTGTATGAAAACATAAAAATTGAATATTAAATGATGTTGACAGCTTAAAAATTTGAATATTATTTAAAACGTGTTGTCAGCACAAAAGAATACTCCTAAAAATATTCCAACCCCAAGAGTTTTTTTGCAAAAACTGTAGAGGCTGCCTCAGACATGATAGCATACATACGATTTTCAGTGTGTTTTTAAACGATTTTTGTTTTGAGATCGCGATTAAATCGAAAGTAGTTTATTTCCTTTTTATAAAAGACACTTTTTTATTATTGACCTATGAAATTAGTAAACGTATTAATTTTAAAATATGTATTTTAAGTACTCTTTGAAGACATTGCGTTTTAATAAATATCTGAGTTATTTGATTATTAAAATATTATCAGTATTGAATTGACAGCCCGACTCACTATTTTATATGGTAACATATAGTTTATGTATATTTTCATGTTCGATTTGTTGTAGAAATATGATTTCTTAAAATATATTTGATTATAGTTACTGTTTCACTATGAATTTTATTAAATAAACATTTTGAAATATTAATTTTATTTTCTTTTGCACTTGGTTTTGGTTTTTTATTAACATTTTATTTGCATTTTTTTTTCTGTTTTTAATAATATCTTGTTGCACGTATTGTTATCAACACGTTTTATATATTCATTAGTTAAAATATATATATAAAAAAAAATTGGTTTCAATTCGTCATTGGAACCAAAATATTCTTCTTTTCTAGTTGTCACTGTCTTACCTAAAAATTATAGTTCCGTTTCACGAAATATTATTACACATCACATAAAAACTAACAATAATTGAAATTATTTTATTTATTAAATATTTCAGATACTACAGAACATAATGAATATGTAAGCGAACCCGGGGAAAATAGTTTGACATACATACGTAAACCATCATTAATTTGTAAATGTAGATATTTAGTGCTTATTAAAAAAAAACTAACATTTTTTATTTTTTTCATTTTTTTCTCATTGGCAACCCTTTTCATTGGCTGTATGGCTTTTTCCTTTTGCTTGTTTTTTTTTTTAATTTTGTACATTTTTTCTTTTTTTTTAAAGTATGCCTTTTAAGTTAAGCTTTTTTTCATGAAATTGCGTACATATTCATAGTATTATTGGATTTGGTGTAGGAATGAAGTGGTTTTTTTATAGTCTTGTTACTCTATTGTAGATATTAGTAGGTATAGAAATAGTATGAACATACAATTTTTTATATGGTTAAAGAAAATACGTTTTTGGACGTTTTTCTTAAGGAATGGAACAGGGTTTGTTTATTTTGATATTATTTTTTATAAATCTATCAGTTGATAAAAAATAGGAGAAATTAAAAAAGTCCATCTTTTAGATTAGTATAAAAATTACTAAGACACGGTCGGTCCGCGGGTGTGTCATCTTTTCATGACGAGTTTCATCGTGTTTCGAAAGGCACGTTAAATTAGTGTCTCTCGGCTGTCATTTGAATATATTTGGCAGTCGTTATCTGTAGTAAGAAGCCAGAAAGTCTGACAACGAGTCTTACCAAGGGGTATCGCGTAACCAAGGTATCTGTATTGAGAATATCAGAAAAGTAGTCGCTCCATATAAAACATCTGCATCCGGTTAGACTGGAAGCCGACCCCAACTTAGTTGGGAAAAGGCTAGGCAGATAATAAAGTGACGTAGCGCGAAGATGAAACGCGTTGGTTGTACCTTCGTAATTATTACTTTGTAAGAGAAACCAAGACACGTGCTCAATATGTTTTTGCTAATCTAATAGACGGACTAATTAATTCTTTTTCTCAACAGGCCTATGATGTAAATACTGTTATCTTCTGGTTTTCTTTGCGCAGAAAAAATATATACTATTTAACTTGAAGATAGTGTTCGGCCCATACTGAACAATATTTTCAGAGATCAAATATTAAAATAATTAAAGTATGTAATAATAGTCCATTCTTTTATTTATCGAATAGGATCAACACTATAGAGAAAAAAAATAAGGATTTTTTTTTGAGATACGAGATATTTTTTTTATATTTTCTAAGAATTTGAAATGAACAAAAATTTGAATATTCAGAAAAAAGTAGGTATAAAAAAGATTTTTTATTGTCATTAACAACATGATTTAGGTTCTGTTTCACCACCCACGAATAAGTTCCAGTTAGTTTATTTGGTAGATAATTTCATACAAATTCTGTTCCGCTTTTGAATTTATTCGGTAGATAGTGGCTATTCGGACATTGTGAAACTGGCCCTTGAAATTAAGTATATCGATAAACTACACTTCACTAGTTTCTAACGGCCCATTTTTTAGGACCGAAGCAATATTAAAAATGTAATAAATTCTATACATATGTTAGTTTTTCTTATTTTCAGGTGTTACAATCGGCGAAGGAGCAATTGAAATGGTCCCTGTTAAAATAAATAAATAAAAAAACAAGTAAATTTGCATTTATGATACAATTTAATATATAATTGTATTGTACACTAGGTTTTTACATTTCACGAGCGCGCTTAATTAAGGAGATATATCCAAAATGTAAGTTTTTACTTGATTAAAACAGTTTTATTTCAAATAAATATATGCATTACCTCGTGGGTTAAAAGTAGGCTATGATTAGGCCTTATCAGATTTATTAAAAAGATCAGTTTATATAAATACGGCATTTAGAATGCTATTTAACTTTTTGACCGCCACGTCAAAAAAAAGAGGTGCCCTCAGCGCCAAGCTAAGAATTATACCCATAAATACCTACAATACGGTAGTCAATTCGGAAATATAATATTACCTCGATTGGAACAGGCTATTTATTTTCAAAAAGTCTGTCATGTATTCGTGACGGTGGCGAGCTGGGCACTTTTGACCTGTCATCTATACGTGACTGTGGTGGTCAAAAGGTTAAAAATAGTGCTGTTACATGAAAATGTCGATAAAATTATTACAGTGCGCTCGTGTGATGATATCACCGCATAAAATAATCTACTTTATTCCAAAATATTTACATTATATTTTTCTTTGAATGCCAAGCCTTAAGTTCTAAGTGATGAAATAAGTTTTACTGTACAACTCTACTTATATTGTAAAAGCGTGGATATTTTCATTTAAATAAACGTTATTTTAAGTAAGTATATTTCTTTTATGATGTTCAATAAAAATTTTTTTTTGCAAATATTGCAATAAAAAAATAAGTGATTAAAATGTTTCATGATTATTTTTGACGCCAGCGTCGTTTCAAGGTAAGAAATATTAGGACTAAATTAAAAACTCCTACGGATTTACTGACGCCAGTACAGCAAGCTACTAAAAATCTGCCAAATTTCCTTAACAGATTTTCGACTTTATCGCTGAATCATATGGTTTGAAGTTGATTGAGAAAATTGTTAGTTTCGGATAGTTTGATGCGCCTGTATACCTACAGATAATTTGATAAATACGGTAGTTGACAACTAGTTAAACTCAATACTTTTATTGAACAGTTAAAATGCTTTCTATGCAATTTGTATGAAAATACGAACTATGACGTCACGGTTTTTTTCACATCAAGCCGTATACAGTTTTTGCTTCAATCAATATAAAATTGACAAGTTTTTCCTTGACATTATTTTACGATGCTTTATCAAATGAATTCGACATAGGATTAAAATTTTGACCTAATCAACTACCCAATTGTTGTTAAGTATTGTCCATAAAATCAGTTTTCAATTAGTCTTTATTTAGCCACAAAAAAAAAAATAACTCCCAAGTGAGGCTTTAAAGAAATATGCAAATAACTGGGAAAAGGTGGTTTCTAATACGCCTTTACCTCTTATATTATTATGTGTTAACTAAATCAAAAAGCGAATGTGTTTTGAAAATGTGTGAGTAATGGCATCTGTCAAGCATGGTTTTATCCATTTTTACCCACTAAACCCTTGATTTAACTATTCGAGTCTCTTCAACGTCTTAGGCCTGCCGCTGATTGTAATTTTTTGTCACCGTGACTTTTTGTCACATAGTCAAGTGCAATGAAAACTGTATTGTGACGTAATAATACGGTGACAAATGTGTGTAACAACTGTCACTCGTCCACTCACTGGTGACTTTTTGTCACTCGGCCGGTGAATTTTCCTTTAAACAGTCTTTCCGTGTATTTCCTTTCCAGTAGCGTTTTTTCCGTTTCATTTTTCTTCTACGTATTTCAAGAGCACAAATCACGGCAACCTCGTTGAATTCCATTACAAAAATGAACGCGATTTGTCGCCCAAGACCAGATTTAGTGAGCGCATGGTGGGTGACAGAAGGTGACAGTAACAATAAGTCACGGTGACAAAAAATTGCAATCAGCGGCGGGCCTTATTTATTGTCTGAGGCTCATTTTCGTTGGTCGCTAAGAGGGACATTTTTCAGAAAATGGTAAAAAAAAAACAGTTAAAAAGATACAATATTGACCCTGACAGGCAAGAAAAAATGAGTTAAAATTACTCTGCTGCTTTCGGTTAAGACGAAGCAGACTTCTAAATAATAAGGAAAAGGCTAGGCAGGTTAATAGTTTTCATTAGTTGAAAGAAATTGATTGCGAAAACTGGTGAATATCTCCCCCGCCATGCGGTTAACGACCAATGAAAATGACCTTTTATTCTAGAACCTTCTACAACTCATCAATTTTCTGTGTACGACCAAACTCGTCAGCGCTTGGAGTTATATTGAGCTTAGATACATGTTTGAAAGCCGGGTGATTCTTGTCTCGCAATAGCTTGAAAAGGACGTTTTCCGAAGTCCCCACAAAACAGCCGATGGATTGCAGACGCTGAAAAGAAAGAAAAAAAAAATACAAAACTTGTGTCAAAACATTTATTTATAGAAAAATACATATTTCTTTAAATATTATTTGACATGACCTCATGTCAAATTAACTTTAAAATATAATATGGAATGTTGATATAATCTATTTTAACATAGTTTAACCTTTTGACCGCCACATCAAAAAAGAAAGACGTGCCCTCAGCGCCAAGCTAAGAATTCATCCATAAATACCTACAGTATAATAGTGAGTTCGGAATTATATCGATCAAAACTGTCTATTAATTTTTAACTTGTAAAAGTCTGTCATGTAGTCGTGACCGTGGTGTGCTGGGCACTTTTTGGCTTGTCATCTAAACGTGACTGTGGCGGTCAAAAGGTTGAAATAACAGTATAATATGTAGATTTTATATACTTATGTGATGAAAAAATTATAAGAAACCTTCACATAAAATACTATACAGAGAGGACTATATACAGTGTGAAAACAAATACAATAATAATGTTTTGACGCTGCAAAACATCCTGTATACTTCAATGACATTAATCTATATCTAAATAACTGGATCTCTTTTTATAACTTATTGAATCAGGCGTTACTTTGCGGAAATCCATTACAATAAATGTTAGAAAAGAATATCTAGTTTTAATTCCGCGAGACTAAAATCTAGCATTGGGTGCAGGATGCCCGAGTCAACACCTCCTGAAGATGCCCCGGGGAGGTGCGAAACACGTGTCAAGTCGGCTTGGTTGCAGGGCTTGCTGCCATTTCTCCGTGTCCAAGTGCATGAGGGAGGGAGGGTGGTATCTTTCCTGCCTGTGCTTGTGCTTATGTGGATGCTGGATTTTTGTCTCGCGGAATTAAAACTTGATATTCTTTTCTAACATTTATCTCTTTTTATACAAACAAAAAAAATTTCCATAATGTCACTGATGATTATAAACATAGACAAAAATAATTATACACACTAAAACCTGATGTCATTGAAATATATACATATATATAAAAAAAACTAAGATATATTTCCCCTAAACGCCTATACCAATACTGAAAAAAAAAATGCAAAGAAATATATAGGTACTGTCTTTCTAGATTGTTTAGTAATAAGAATACAAGTAAAAAAAGATTTTAATCGATTTGTTATTCAGGCCGTTTGCATTTTATAATTTGGAAGTTCTTTCGGTGAACCCAAGAGTGTCTACGGTAGGTTCCATATTCAGTTTCGATATGTGTTTAAATTGTGGATGCTGCTTATCTTTCATGAGTTTGAAGAGGACATTCTCCGAAGTAGTTATGAAACAGGAGAGGGCAGCCATGCGCTGGAATTATAAGGAACAGCCTATCAGTCATATTATCAATTTTAGGGTATTTTAGAAAGACTTAATTTAAGAAAAGACGCGGTGTCCTAGTGGTTCAAGAGCCAACCTCTCAAGCGTGAGGACGTGGGTTCGATTCCAGGTCGGTCAAGCACCAATGCAACTTTTCTGAGTATATCTTGGACACCAATGACTGTGTTTCGGATGGCACGTTAAACTGTAGGTCCCAGCTGTCATTGAACATCCTTGGCAGTCGTTACGGGTAGAAGCCAGTATAAGTCTGACGCCGGTCTAACCAAGGAGGTATTGGGTTGTCCGGGTAACTGGGTTGAGGAGGTCAAATAGGCAGTCGCTCCTTGTAAAACACTGGTACTCAGCTGAATCCGGTTAAATTGGAAGCCGACCCCAACATAGTTGGGAAAAAAGGCTCGGGAGATGATGAGGGAATTTTAGAAAAACTTACATTGAAATTTAATTCAGTTGATAGAAGGCGGTGGAATTGGTGGTCATACAGGAAAATATATTAATCAAACAAAGAACTCCTTCCTTTGGAAGTCGGTAAATAAGGGGAATAGAGTATTATTGCCAATTTTTGGATAAGATCTTTAATCCAACAACCTAATTAGTAGTGGAAAAAAACTAGATTAGCATGTCCAGTTTATCCCAATTTTTAATTTGGATTGGTGCAGCATATCTTCTGTATCTGACCTCATACCATACGTGTATGCCAGTCATTGTTTAGTCAGTTTATTATCTGCCTAGCCTTTTCCAAAATATACTGGAATCGGCTTCTAGTGATGGCATCCAGGCGGGTTGTCGGCTACGGCGGCCGTTCTTTTTTATGGAGATCAGCCAGCTGCGCAGGACATATTATAGTGCACGCACATTCGCGCAGACACAGGTGCACTCTCTATTCCCTCACTCTCATAGTACGATGGGACGACAATCCGACACCACCGGAGAGAGATCAGGACCGGAGAGGATAGTCTTCTAGTATACACCAATTGTAGCTACTACAGCTCCTCAATCCAACTGGATTGGTTTATCCGTAAGACTGGATTTGATGGTAGTTATCTAAGATTTTTTTGAAAAAAAAAAAAAAATTACCTGTAATGCAAGTCCCCTATCCATGAGGGATCTAGAAGATACTCCATCGGCTAGCACATGTACTATTAGGTCCTTGCTTAGTAGGTCGATCACGGTCTGCTCTATGCATACATGGGCCTGAAATTAAAATGGCAATATTATATACCTATAAAAAGTCAAGCATGCCTGTTGGTGATGCAATGGAGATAATAGCCTTACAGATTGACTGGAAACATATAAAATGAATAATTATTATGTTTAGCTGCAGAAATTTAAAAACTGAAATACATTGTATGTACATAAATATGTAGATAGTCTGTGAAGTGTAATACGAAAGATGACTTAATTATTTATTTTTATTAATCTTTTAAGAAATTAATTGCCAAGGTTAAAGTCTGATTGGAGATACATTATCTACCTCAAAGTAATTTTGTATGCCTTTTGTTTGACTTAAAAAGTTCTTTCAAATCAAATGTTTATCAAAATTTTATCAAAAAAAAAAAAATATTCTCTTTTTTTTGCTCATAAGAACCTTCAGAGTTAAACAAAGACATCATATATTATATTAATTTATTTCCCAAGCAACCGGTTGTCATCAATTTGACGCAACTACATTAGTTGGGCATGATTTCCAAACTTAAACTCATTGATTCAAATTATGACTTTACAAACGTCAAAACAAAACACAGACCCTAAAACGCCCACCCTTCACCACTTCCTATGTGTGTGTTCTTGCTGGGAAGAAGAAGTGGCGCAACAAACTCCCCAGCAAAATTTACACCTGACCTCTAACATTTTGAGTAGGCGGATGGAAGTAAAATAAATCTCATCAGACTTTTTTTATCGTCCCACTGCTGGACACAGGCCTCCTCTCACACAGAGAAGGATTGAGCATTAATCACCACGCTTGCTCAATGCCGGTTGGTGATTTCAGACTTTATAGTCCAGGTCTCCTCAAGATCTTTTCCTTCACCTTTAATCAAAAAGAAATCTATCATAGTTTTAATGTATTAATAAAAAAAATCATACCTCGATTCCAAATAGAACAACGGATTGGAGATCCGGTACATCCTTCTTCAACTTTTCCTCCAATTCTGGTGTGTACATGGAGAATTTCGTCTTCTCATAGACCAGGGCAGCGTCACATACATTGATGTCCTTGGTCGTATGACCGAGACCCTTAGGATATTGCTCGGAGACATAAACAGGAATTTTAAAATGTTTTGCTGCTTCCATCTGTAATTTTATTAAAGTACTAGCTTCTGCCCGCGACTTCGTACGCGGATCCAGTCGCTTATGCCAGCGACTACAGGGCCGTCAAAATCGAAGATTTGAAACGTCTGATATCGAATTCTATGAGTCCGGGGACGGGAAAACAACAGGATGCGCGAGACGATTTCTTTTTGTAATGCCTCAAACTGAACATTTTGTTAACGTCAATCCCAATAGTTAACAGTGTAGCTGGGCGCTTGGAATACCATAACAGTTGTTCCAGATCTTCCATTTTATACTGTAGGGATTTTAGAAATGAAACAAATCACGTTACATGATACGTGTTTATTGTCCGAATACTGAATCCTAAGTGCCCCGGCTTACATCTTACACAGGTACACTTAAGTACTACTTAATACTACACTACAATACGTCTCTTCCATTTTCTAACTGCTTATGAATATTGCGTTATGTGCTTATTCTGAACAGCCTCATTGATGTAGTAGTCGCAAGGCGCGACTGCTGTGCACGGGGTTTCGGGTTCGATTCCCGGGTCGAAATCGCTGTGTGAGTTTTGAGAAACTTTCATAAAAGCAGCCCGAAATCTGGAAGTTGGTGATTGATTCACCCGTGCATCGGAGAGCACGTAAATTTCGGTCCCGCGCCTGATCTCTCTCCGGTCATGTCGGATTGCCGTCCCATCGGACTATGAGAGTGAGGGAATAGAGAGTGCACCTGTATCTGCGCGAATGCTTGAGCACTTTAATAAATGTCCTGCGCAGCTGGTTGATCTCCATAAAAGAGAACGGTCGCCGTAGCCAACAATCGGCCTGGATGCCATAATTGTGGACAATGTATGATAATCTCATTCAGAAATTAGTCGTGCATTAGGTTAATTACTGCTTTCATAAGCGTTAGTAGATGTGCGAATACGCTGAGAAGTCAAGCATGATTCTGTATCGGTAATTGGTTTCTCCGGCGGTCAGTGGTGCAACATACCCTTCTTTGGTCTCTTTATAGAGAACTGGATGTGCTGAACACGCAGGCGTAATTCTCGATCCGAAAAGGTTTCAACGGTGCGAGTTGCAGCCTTATGTCCTCGAATAGCATCAAGCCTCTCCACACTTAAATTAGCTCTTCGTTGGATTCTAGGGATCTTATGATCCGATGAATCTTAGCTTCTTTGAACAATGGAAACAATTTAACTTTTTGTAAGCATAGTTATAGTTTTGTTGTGAAGATACTTGATCCTTAAAAATCTAAACGTCTGCTCTATTGCACAACCTGGCAGGCTACCGTGTCAATTCAAAAAGTCAAAAGAAAATTAAAAACTGAAATAACGTAAATGCGAAGGAATATTAATGGGATAAAATAAAAAAAATGGGAGTTTTTGCCGGAATCTTCAATGATGCAGCACATTAAGCTACCAAAGTCAAAATTTCCAATCTGTTAAATTTCCTAAATAGAATTTCAACTTTATCGCTGAAGCATATGGTTCAAAATTGATTGGAAAATATTTACAGTTTCGGGTAACTTGATGTGCTGGCGTCTATACGAAACGCAGTCCTAAACTGTTACAGCTTTCACCGCGCTGAGGTACTGAAAGTACCTCTGATGTTGTTTTTAACCGACTTCAAAAAAGGGAGGTTCTTCACATCAAATGTGTCTGATCTTAGATTTTTATAAGTCAACCGGAAATGCCTATCAGACCGAACAACTTTTCTAAAACGTCAGTCCTATAAGTTTGATGGTGTAGCTGGGCTCTTAAGAGTTCCATAGAAGGTGGTCTAGATCTTCAATTTTTATACGTCAACAGCGAGTGCTCATCAGGCTGAACAACTTTTGCTAAGACGCCATTTCTATATGTGTAATGGTGTAGCTGGGCTCTAGGAGGTCCAAAACAGCTGTTCCAGATCCTCAAATTTTATCTCGCAGAAGAAACTGCTCATCACGTGGAACAGTTTTTGCTATGGCAGCATTTCTCTATCTCTTATAGTTAAGCTGGTCTGTTGCTGTTCTGCATCAGGTGTTCAAGTTTCCAAGATCATTTATAGCCTATATGTTGCCCCGACCTAACACCTATACAACAAAAAAAGAATCATTCAAATCTGTCCAGTGGTTCCGAAGATTAGCGCGTACAAACAAACAGACAAACAGACAAACAGACAAACAGACAAACAGACATACAGACAAACAGACATAATTTTTTTTTCGGATTCGTGTTCTATTGCTTTTTCTAAACCCCCCTCAGTTATTATTTTTATCAATATATTATTTGTACAGACACGGATTTTTTACTGTTTTATTATATGTATAGATTGTTGAGTTTTATTTTATGTTAACAAGTGGATTATCAATTTGGATACAAGTGATTGTCTGTGATAATGAAAATTTACAATAATCTATATATATAAAAATGAATTGCTGTTCGTTAGTCTTGTTAAAACTCGAGATCTTGGTCTTGAAATGTTCGTGGAGGTCTAGGGAAGGTTTAAAAGGTAGAGTAGGGTAGAACGTGAGCGAAGCCGCGCGGGCAAAAGCTAGTACGTAAATAAATTCTACAGGTATAATTTAGCCTGCAGGGATCTTCTTTGATGATGGCGTCCAGACCGATTGTCGGCCATTGCGGTTTTCTCTCTAAGGAGATGTAGCCAGCTGCACAGGACATATTATAGTGCACAGGAATTTGCGCGGATACTGGTGCACTCTCTATTCCCTCACTCTCATAGTCCGATAGTACCCTTGATATTATTTATGTAAAGTAAAATTCTAATTTCTTAGCAATTAGGTATTTAAAAGTTGAACTGTTTTGTAAATAAATCATCATCATCACAGCCTTTTTACCGTCCCACTGCTGGGCACAGGCCTCTTCTCCCACGGAGAAGGATTGAGGATTGATTGTATTAAATAAATAAAAATACAAAATTTTTGATGCCTGACTGTAACTTAATCATAGCCATGGTGAAGTCCATTAAATCTTTGGATATTCGTATGAACCTAATAATTCAAATTTATTATACAAAAAAAGTTTGGCAAAGATATGTCGAAATATTCGTAAATTTTTATCAATATCTCTGCCAAAAACAACAAAAAACTTGACAATATCTTATCAAAGTATATGAAAATAGATTATAAACAGATATCAACAAGTAATTACGTAACTATCATATAAAATTCATACCATTTTGTTAGCAACTTTTACTACTTCGCTGAAGTACTTGATATGGGGTCTAAATGTTTCTTGAATGTCACAAAGTAGAAACGCCGTCTTCTGAGCCTCCAGGGCTCCCAATTTCAAAACACTGCGAGCTGCCATTGTATATTTAAGAATTTATCAATCACCGGCACAAACAGCAGCGACTTGTCGGAGAATGTTTTGGTTTAAAAATGTTGAAGTTTGATTATAAGAGTTATAAGAAACGTCAAATGAAACAAACGTCAATGGATTTTTATAACTATGGCAACTTATTCGGTGCAAAAATGGCATGTTTATGTCAATATAATACATAAATAGTGATAACTCTAAGTAAATAACGTTGAAAATTAACTGTAGGATTGAAACCTAGCCAATTAAATTAATAATTTCCTTTTCAGAATTACATACAACATTTAGAGAACAAGGTTACAATTTTTAGCGCTACCTAGTGTCGGAAATTTGAACTTTATCCCAACTTTAAAAACTCTCAAACTTTTAATTTAAGGAAATGTTTTCGTAATTCTGAAAATATGCAATGAAAATACACATAAGTACGTAGTAAAACCAATAAATGAGAATCGAAATAAGTAAATCGCTTCGTTCAAGTGATCGACGGCTTCACCGCTATACTTACATCTTTTACTTACTACCTCGCTATAAGATCCATGATTAGTGAAAATTATTATAATTGCAGATTGATTGTATGGACATTGTAATCAGTAATCTACAAATTTAGGTATTAATTGATAATTTTATAACTCACCTGTAGCGCCTGATTAATGCCAACGTGTGATTCGTTGCTATTCAAATACCGCAGGCGTTAACATGTGCGCTTTTGGTGAGGAGACACTTTTAGGATAGGTAGGATAGGAAGATGACTTTATTATATCGAAAAGTACCTACTTTAGGTGTTTAAATAATGTATTGATTATGGTGACAGTTATGTATCTCCTGAAAGAGAAAGACACAGTACGAATTTGTGTTTATATTTAGGTCGTCTCCCGAGCCTTTTTTCCAACTATGTTGGGGTCGGCTTTCAGTCTAACTGGATACCAGTGTTTTACAAGGACCGTCTGCCTATCTGACCTCCTCAACCCAGTTAACCCGGGCAACCCAATACCCCTTGGTTAGACTGGCATCAGACTTACTGACTACCCGTAACGACTGCCAAGGATGTTCAATGATAGCCGGGACCTACAGTTTAACGTGCCATCCGAAACAGAGATTATATTTATGTAGGTACCTAAAATAAACTAGAAGGTAATTAAGTACAAAGTTCAAAAGTATTCTTAGCTACACATGTTACATTTCAGTGTCAAATCCATCGATCGTGCTAACCCATAGCATTAAATTTATTTCAAAGTCAACCAAGTTTATTTTACAAATCAAAGTTTCAAAATAGGTTGCTGAAGATAGTACCTAATATGGGGAACCTATTATGTTATAAAAAGAACCGCAAAGATTAGTAAATATAGCCAAACATAATTGAATCTAAACCCACGTAAAGGTAAACCGAACCGGAAAACAAAAAAAACACAAAACTGCGTATTGGAAATGGAGCTCAACTCAAAATCACGCAGACGTATCATTAACAAAAGTCAAGCACGCAATTTCTTAAAAAACTATTCCTTCCAAATCTCTAATTTACCGAAAAAACTGTATCATTCAAAAAACCTTTTTTTTTTTTACTCTTGGACGCGTGACTTTTGAGTGACTGTTTTTCGCCTCGGGCTGTATCCGAACGCAACTGCGGTTTGAAAAAAATAAAACAAAGGAAGATGGCGCCCGAAACATCGCGTGCGTGGTTTCGGCGGGAAGGGCTTTTAGAAAAAAAAATATCATTCGGACTCTTACCTGTGACGTCGGTACCACAAAGTGCTATCAAAACAGACGTAGGTCAAGAGAAATTAAAGAAAGTTGCGGAATAATATTTCAGAAATCATCATCACAGCCTTTTTTATCGTCCCACTGCTGGGCACAGGCCTCCTCTCTCATGGAGAAGGATTGAGCGTTTATCACCACGCTTGCTCAATGCGGGTTGGTTGGATTTCAGACTTTATAGTCCAGGTTTCCTCAAGATGTTTTCCTTGACCTTTAATCAGTCATTGGTGTCCAAGATAAACTTAGAAAGTACGTATAACTTAGAAAAGTTACATTGGTACTTGCCTGACCTGGAATCGAACCTGCACCCTCTTACTCGAAACGCTGGTGCTTTAACCACTAAGCCACCACGACTTAACCGAAACACGACTTCAGAAATGCCGGCATGGAAAGTGTAGCGATATGTCGCCTCCTCTCGGGTAGAGCCAATCTTTACGAAATGTGATCTTTAGGGCCAGTTTCAAAATATCCGAATAGCCACTATCTGCCGGATAAATTAAAAAATGAAACAGAATTTGTATGAACTTATCTACCAAATAAACTAACTGGAACTTATTCGTAGGTGGTGAAACAGGCCCTTATTCGTCTGACCTATGTAGGTGCCTATTCCTGTACATAAACAGGGTATATATAGGAAAGAGTTGTGGGAGAAGGCTGTCATTGAACATCCTTGGCAGTCGTTACAGGTAGTCAGAAGCCAGTAAGTCTGACGCCAGTCTAACCAAGGGGCATTAGGTTGCCCAGGTAACTGGATTGAGGAGGTCAGATAGGCAGTCGCTCCATGTAAAACACTGGTACTCAGCCGAAACCGGTTAGACTGGAAGCCGACCCCAACATAGTTGGGAAAAGGCTCGGGAGATGATGAGTTGTGGGAGAAGTCATGGGCATCATGACACTTGGCAGTGTTCTAGAGTAGGTACAGACGCCAGCACATCAAGCTACTACAATCTTTCGAAATTTCCTTAATAGATTTTCAACTTTTTCGCCGAAGAATATGGTTTAAAGTTGATTGGGTAAATTTGACAGATTCGAGTAGCTTGTTGTGCTGTCTGTTACTAATTTTCTGGGTTAACAACATTACAACTTAAGTGTGGGTCGCGTCATCATCTCGTTGTCTGTGGAAGACTCAGGCTCTAGTTAGACTTAGGGCCAGTTTCACAGCTTGCTGATAATTTCCAGATAGTTTATCTGGCAGATACCTAATTTCATACAAATTCTGTTCCATTTTTTAATTTATCTGGTAGATAGTGGCTATCCGTAACCTGTGAAACTGGCCCTTAATCGAAAAGGGGAAGCTGTTTAAATTAAAATCTTATATAATAAAAAGCACAGGAAATTAGCACTCAAACATAGGTACCAGTTAAAGAAACCAGTAGCTGCATTCATAATTGTAATGAGGTTTATTTCACACCCGCAAATTACAGTATGACCAATAAACAAAATTAACAATACTTTTAATGGGCTACAGTGGCGCCAGAATATTACGATGGACCCCGGCGGCAGTCGGCGCGTGTTTCTAAAGGTTCCTTTTTATTTTTTTAATATAAAAACAGCTTATAATTACAGGCATTAGACTGTTTAACGTAGACCAGAGGTTAATTGCTGGCCGGTTTAGCGTTTTTGAAGTCTGGATGACTGAAACAATAAAAAAGTAGTTTGATTCTGGTAGGTGTTCGTTTTTTTGAAATTCGAAATGTTGTTGTTCGATTTTTGTATTGATGCGTTATTTCAGCTGCTGCTTGCGTTCGAATTTTGAATCATAAAAATGGTGTTTCTAAACGCAACAATGTTACTTACAACTTTTACAAGACCTCTATTTAAATTGAAAACTATAATTAAGATATATAGGCTATAGATACACCTTTCCTCCAATTTTTGGCTACATTCTTAGACAAACATACACTGGGGCAGTCGGTTTTACGTGGGTACCTAAATAAAAACTATCTATGTAGGTACTAGATATGTTTTCTGCAGCCTACATCCAAATTATAATGTCTACCTAATACAATACTACCCACCTAACTAATTTTTATCGAAGTTTGCAGGCGTAACGTGAAACGTAACATCACGTTTATAATATTACGGTAAGGAGTAGTCGATAGGTATCTACGTTTAATCTTATATTCTACACTTAAACCACAGAGTATCAAAGGCTTCCAACCCTAATCTGTCCACGAACTCTTCATTAGAATAAAATCATTCAACAAAGCAACGTCTGATGATGGCATCCAGGCCGATTGTCGGCTACGGCGGCCGTTCTCTTTTATGGAGATCAGCCAGCTGCGCAGGACATATTAGTGCACGCACATTCGCGCAGACACAGGTGCACTCTCTATTCCCTCACTCTCATAGTCCGATGGGACGGCAATCCGACACGACCGGAGAAAGATCAGGCGCAGGACCGACATTTACGTGCTCGCCGATGCACGGGTGAATCAATCACCAACTTCCAGACTGCAGGCTGCTCTATATAAATTTCTCAAAACCCACAAACCGATTTCGGCCTGACCTGGGAATCAAACCCGAGACCCCGTGCACAGCAGTCGCGCCTTGCAACCACTAGAACAACGAGGCAGTTAAATTAAGAAGCATTAGAATATAATCATTGAACAAAGCAACACCGAACACACATACAACCGACATAGATCTACATACACGTTCGATCTATCGGAAATAGCTATAAAAGGTCTAACTCCGGCGCAAGCGGCGCCGGGGGCGTGTCCAAACGCAGTCCAAGTGTCAGCGGCGCCAAACCTTTTCGTTTTGACGTTATGCTTTTTTTTCAAGACGCCCCGCGGCAAAAGCGTTGGCTGTAAAAGTATAGTTCCAATAATTTAATTAAGTGGCTGAACTAATTTTGGATGTACTAAGGAGTTTTTGTTGCCATTTGCGAATTATTAATTATAGTTTTAGCAGTTGTTGTTAGTGTTGAGGTCGTGGTGGCCTAGTGGTTAAAGAGCCAACCTCTCAATTGTGAGGGCGTGGGTCCGATTCCAGGTCGGGCAAGTACCAATGCAACTTTTCTAAGTTTGTATGTACTTTCTAAGTATATCTTGGACACCAATGACTGTGTTTCGGATGGCACGTTAAACTGTAGGTCCCGGCTGTCATTGAACATCCTTGGCAGTCGTACAACCAAGGGGTATTGGGTTGCCCAGGTAACTGGGTTGAGGAGGTCAGATAGGCAGTCGCTCCTTGTAAAACACTGGTACCCAGCCGAAACCGGTTAGACTGGAAGCCGACCCCAACATAGTTGGGAAAAGGCTCTGGAGATGGAGTTTTAGCAGTTGTACTTTCTTTGAGAGGTTCGTGGGTAGAGACTGTGTTAGCTGCAAGAGATGTGGTCAGTTTATTCTGACCCGTGCAATTTAAGCTTCCAAGACTAATATCTCCCTAGTTATGTCGGAGTTTTATCCAATATTCTATGAAATATATTATGTATAGGATACTATGTGAGTCAGGGTAAGAAGAGTGCATTATTTGGTACTTATATGTCTTTCTTAATACTCAATTCTTTATTAGCATTCCATACTATGTTATAAAAGTGGAACATTTTAACAAGATATGGACCCGGTAAGGCTTCAAGTTAGAATACTTGGTTTGAAACGTTTTTATTCTTTAGATTATATATTTTATGAAAGATAATTAGGTTACACTCGCCAGCACATCAAGCTACCCGAAACTGTCAAATTTTCACAATCAACTTTGAACTATAGGTAAACTTCAGCGATAAAGTTGAAAATCTATCAAGGAAATTTGACAGATAGTAGTAGCTTGATGTGCTGGCGTCTCTACAATTTACACGTAAGTATTCAAAACCGTTATAACAAATCATTAATAACTCATCAATTAACAAAAACACTTTTACCGTCATCGAGTGAAGAGCAAAGCCGAACGTTTCCTGTGCATAATTGCCGCCATTATTAATGTAAAGAAAAATGGCGCGAAGCCACACAATGGACAATAGAGTGAGCATAGATAAAAAAACGCAAATAGTTGCGTTTTATTTGATCGATTCCGTTTGATGAAGATACTAGGCTCGTGCTAAGATGCATTTTATTAGAAACTAGAATATAATTCCTCTCTTCTAACTTGCTGTGCCCATCAGGGTCCATAATTGTGACAATAATTTTATAGTCTTCCACCTTATGTACATTATGGAATGCAATAAAGAATATGAATATGAAACTAAACATCAGAATTATTTTGTAATTTCTAGTGCGTGTTATAAGCGTGTTTTTTTTTTAAACTATATTTATCAAACGGCGCAAATATAGTAGCCTTATAGGCAACTATACTTTTGAGCCGTTTGGGGTTGAAACCCTCGTTGGTTGGGCCCTGGAGTCCGAGGGCACACCTCCTTTTCAAGGACATATCGAAGAGACTCGCTGACACTTCCCGTGACCCAAAGGCTGGCTTATATTTCGGTCAACGGATAAGCAATGCCATCCAACGTGGCAATGCCGCCAGCCTATTGTGTACACTCCCACTGAGCAGCGATGAGGAGGAATTTTTTGACGCCATTTTTTAATTATATATAATTTTTTTTTATGTAAATATTTAAATTAAGTTTTGTAAATAAATTGTAAATATTATAATATTAAATCCTAAAATAGATAAAAACATTTACTTACAAGAAACTTATTTATTAATTAATATGACAAGTAATGAGTTTGATCGGAATTTGTAGTATAAACTACAACTATTATACATATTTATGTTCTAATAAATATTTGAAGTATTCGACTTGGTACGCAAGACGAGTCTCGACTTTAATTACGGGAAAAGAATGCCATTTGCAATATCTCTAGTACACGTGGAAACTATGACGTAGGCTTTAACCTTTTGACTGCCACAGTCACGTATAGATGACAAGTCAAAAAGTGCCCAGCACGCCACGGTCACGACTACATGACATACTTTTAAAGTTCAAAATTAAAAGTTTGTTTTAGTCGATATGATTCTGAACTTTTTTTTTTCTTGGGAAATCATCAAATGACCCCTCCCGCTGAGGGTGCAGCTGGAGGGAGTGTCAGACTCTTACTGACTAAAACCCGCTATGTTCTTTCTGGAGGTCCCTGTGTGCCAGGATCACGGTAACTCTTGCGAACAACCCGCAGCCATATGATTCGGAACTCATTACTATATTGTAGGTATTTATGGATAAATTAGTAGCTTAGCGCTGAGGGTACGTCTTTCTTTTTTTTGACGTGGCGGTCGAAAGTATCTGTAAGTTTTTGATATTTCATACAAGTGAATATTAAACTTAATAATCTCCATTGAAACAATTTGTTAGAGAAGAAACCCTTTTTTATCCCTCCCGCTGTGGGTGCAGTTATAGGGAGTGTCAGACTCTTATGTTATTATGTCGGTCCTGGGCCTGATCTCTCTCCGGTCGTGTCGGATTGCCGTCCCATCGGACTATGAGAGTGAGGGAATAGAGAGTGCACCTGTGTCTGCGCGAATGTGCGTGCACTGTAATACATATGTCCTGCGCAGTTGGCTGATCTCCTTAAAAGAGAACGGCCGCCATAGCCCACAATCGGCCTGGATGCCATCATAACACCCAGACCAAAGCCAAAAAGCATGCTCATCACACAAATATCGACTCTGCCGAGAATCTAATCCGGGAACCACAGCTCTACGAGTCTGGCGTGGTAACCATTGCGTCATCGGGTCGCAACTACGTATAAAATAACAAATAAGTAGGGCGTTTTTTTCTTTTTCATCGACTATTTTATTTTAACAATTAAGTCCATATATTATTCTGTCTTTGAAACAATATTTGAAACATTAGTAAGTAAGTATTTTACAGCAACCCAGAGCGTTTCTTTTGTTGTTTGTAAGTGTCGAACCGTAGCGTCGACACTGACCCCTCTTCCGTTTCGAGCGGAGATCTTATCTTCATTTTATTAACAAACTGTTCTCCGCATTTTTACTCGCTTTCATAATAAAATAGGTAAGAGAAGGCTTCCTTATTATGCAGTCTTTCAGAGGTCAAGCTTCAAAAATAGATCGGAACTTTCAGTTGAAGCTCTGAAGAAAAATTAAATACGGTATGGTTTTTTGATATTTTATTTTACAGTATTTTGTGACGTCTTAGTTTAAATTATAAAATTCTTTCAATTCGTAATGTTTATCAATAAAGGTTTTAATATACTAATATTCTGAACGCATGCTTCAAAATTTTTTTTTTTTATTTAAGCTTTATCTAAATGCATAACTACTTTAAAATACCTAATTAATTTACGTGGTCAGATTGACAACCTCCTTCGTTGTGGGAAGTCGATTAAAAACAAATACCAAACATTTACTTACTCTATGCCCCCGACCTTGGGTCATCAAAGTTCAAAAACAATAACCGTTCCCGCCTCACAGCGTTCCCGCGCAAACGTGACGCGTCCAAAATGGCGAATTAAAAAGTAATTAATCTTAACGTCTTCCGTTTGGAGCTTTCTTTTTCTTTATGTTATATTGCGTGTGAAAGCGAGTTTGTATTAAATAAATCTCTCTAAGGTACTTAGTTTATTGTGTGTTGTTTTATTTGGTGGTTAGTTACATGTGAAGTGATTAGAAGAACATTATTGTAATCGTGTGGACTTCAGTTTTGGTGAGGCTTTAGCGTCAGTGTGTTCCTAAAATCACATGATATTATCTGCCTAGCCTTTTCCCAAGCTATGTTGGGGTCGGGTTCCAGTCTTAACAGGATGCAGCTCAGTACCAGTGTTTTACTAGAAGCGATTGCCTCTCTGACCTAATCTATCAAAAAAGTTGCCTGGACAACCCGATACCGTTGGCAAGACTAGTTGTCAGACTTAGAAAGTAACGACTGCCAAAGCTGTAAAAATGACAGCAGGAAATCGTTATTACAAGATGGTCACCCATCCACGGACCGACAGCGCCAAGCGTTGCTTTGTTGGGCATTTTTGTCTGTCTGTTTGTTCCGGCTAATCTTAGAAATAGCTGGACTAATTTTGACGGGAATTTCACCATCAGTGATAGCTTAAAATGACCTTCCTCAGCAATTGGGGCTATCGAACACTGAAAGCATTTTTCAAATCGGACCAGTAGTGTCTGAGATTAGCGCGTTCAAGCAAACAAACAAACGTCGAGTTTAATGTTGTAGGTCTCTCCATGGTGTGCCCAGCAGGCATAGCATGGTAACCGTAGAAACAAGTTTTGTCTGCCAGGGATTGGACATAATAACAGAAAAGTGACAGATTGACGTAAGATTTCTTTTGTAATTTTTTGTGGTAATTTTTCTTTTCTTCGATCGACATAAGTCTACAAGTGATTATATGCGAGTTGACAGGTCGCGCCATGTTCGGGCAGAAGACATGTTGACATTGACAGAAAGAACTTTGTCTTTTCTTGACAGAATAGATATAAAATCGCCATGCTAAGCCTGCTGGGAGTTACTGTGGATCACTTGTTTGGGAATAGAAAAGAGTTCATGTATTGTGTCTTAATTTTATTTATCCCACTGTTCTAACACACAATCACACGCGTCGACCAGTGCGCAGTAACTGGCGACGGCCATACTGATCCTCTCTTTCATACATACGATTGCTGACCCCATATCATTCATGCCTACACGGTCCCTACACTATATTCAGGCGAAACCAGGAGTCACAGCTAGTATTAAAGATAACCAAAAACCCAGATATTTCTTATCATGCAGCCTTGGGCTCTCTGGTCGTGCAATAAATCATGCTTATTACTTACAAGTAGGTAGCCGCCATATTGGATATGATTGATTACGCATTGTTAGGCTTGTGAAGAAAAATGTTCCTTTGTATGTTTTGTGAGGTGAGCCTCGTTTTGTTTTGTGGATGAATTTGGTCTTATTTATGAGGTAGGTAGGTATTTTTTTCACAATATTTGTATGTCTCTTCTAGACCACGGGACTACAGAGTCCCGGATTTTTAAAAGGCGAACGTAGGGCCGAAGCCAACACGCTGAAGCCCTTTTGAGACAACTTTAATGTATGTAATGGTGACACAAAACCGACGACTGCCCCTGTAAACACTATGGAAATGTACCCAAGGATAATCCCCTCAAGTATGAGGGCGTCCTGGCTGTCATTGAACATCCTTGGCAGTCGTTACCGGCAGTTAGAAGCCAGTAAGTCTGACGCCAGTCTAACCAAGGGGTATTGGGTTGCCCGGGTAACTGGGTTGAGGAGGTTAGATAGGCAGTTGCTCCTTGTAAAACACTGGTACTCAGCTGAATTCGGTTATACTAGAAGCCGATCCCAATATAGTTGCGAAAAGGCTAGGGAGATGATGATATTTTGGCGTGCTAGACACTTTTTGGCTTGTCATCTTTACGTGACAGTGGCGGTCAAAAGGTCTCATGTTCTACACTTGCAGGCAAATAAATATAGTCATCTTGAACATCACACTACCCGCAAAGCTGTCAACAGGCCCACGTATTCACTAACATCCATTATGAAAATACTTTAAAAAATAAACATCCATCAGGTAGCTGGGATGAAGATATAGACTCAATCACTAATTTAATGAGAACTTTTAGATGTATTCTTTAAGCTTCTTACAAAGAACTTTGGACCGTAATAGCCTAACAATGTAGTCGGTATTTGCTTGGCAAGAAACAGTTGAATGAATATCATTTTGAAGTGGTATTCTTGCTTCGTCAGCGTTACATTTGCTAGCAGAAATATTGACCAAGCTTTAACAATAAGAATAAAAAGTTTATTTTGAGTATTCCTTTTATTAAAGAGATCTTTTTAAAAGAATGTCATTGTTACTTTAATTTAATGTTAATTTTAATTAATCTTGATGAAAGGTACAGATGATTTTACATACTTTTTTGGCTATTATACTCATAATTTTTTGACATACTACTATGAAGATATTGCAGAGTGTACCAAAAATGCTTTATAAATGTCTAACCTGGGTGGAAATGTTAGGGGAGGGGGAGGGTTATAATAATAATAAAAAAATGTTAAAACTGAGTGTTTTTGCGAACAGTTGCTGTCAAAAAATCTATGACATTAATTTAACAGAGATTTCATCATTGGTAGACATTAAAGTATTTAGTTATTTATTTATTGAATTGCAACCTCACACTAGAATACAATATTTAAATCCTTCATTAAACCTAACATACCCAAAATATCATCTACCCAAATAATTCTGTCCGCCAGTTTCCGGCGGCGCCTGCGCATAAACGCGAGTCATCCCAGTCGGCGCATACGCACATCAAATGGACAACACTAATGTAATTTGTTAGCGCCGCTTACTGCATTAGTTAGTTTGAGATTTTTTGAGCTATTTATTAAGCTCAATCCTTTTCTGGCATAACTGTTGAGCTGGACTCCATTTGGCACAAACATATTTTTGTCATATATTTATTAAATAGCTTCTGCCCGCAATTGCGTATGCGGATGCTATAGCATATGCCAGCGACTACGGGGTAGTCAAAATCGAAGATTTGAAACGTCTGCAGGCTTAGCATGGCGAATCTATATCTATTCTTTCAAGAAAAGATAAAGCTCTTTCTGTCAATGTCAACATGTCTTCTGCCCGAACATGGTGCGACCTGTCAGCTCGCATATAATCACTTGTAAACTTATGTCGATCGAAGAAAAGAAAATTTCTTTCAAAGGAAATCTTACGTCAATCCGTCACTTTTCCATTCTCTGTTACCGGTCACCGGTTACGAATAAGTTTCAGATAGTTTAATCTGGTAGATAATTAAGATAATTTCATACAAATTCTGTTCCATTTTTGAATTTATCTGTCAGACAGTGGCTATCCGTAACCGGTGAAACTGGCCCTAAATCTTTTGAAGTCTGTCATGTAGTCGTGAATTTTTGACTTGTCATCTATACGTGACTGCGGCGGTCTAGACCCCAAGCTCCATACAAAATTGCTCATTCTCCTTTATCACTGAAATGGAACCTAGGACCTTCCCAAAGCTCACCACTAGACCACAATCAAACCAATATACCTATAGGTATTATAAAAGTCGGTAAAAACTCAAATAAAACTAAATAATTATGATATTAACTACACAAACACCGCTCCAGTTCTGAGTACCGCTTTATGACTCACGGCCGAGGTTCGATTCCCGGAAGATGCAGTTAATCACTCTACCGCTGTATCGGGGAAAAAAACTCGAGTTTATTTTATTTAGATTGTGATTCCGTTTGGTAGGGTTAAATAAGGTGTTACTGTTTAACTGGGTTGTGGAGCTCGTGGCTAAGTTACAGCCACGGGTCGAATGCTTATAAGGTTAAGCAACGCTTGGCGCGCTCGTTTCGTGAATGGGTGACCATCTTGTCATGACGAGTTCCTCTGTGTTTCGGAAGGCCCGTTAAATTGGTGGGTCCCGGCTGTCATTTGTACATTTTTGGCAGTTGTTACGGGTAGTCAGAAGCCAGAAAGTCTGACAACCAGTCTTACCGAGGGGTATCGGGTTGCCTATGTAACTGGGTTAAGGAGTTCAGATAGGCAGTCGCTCCACGTAAAACACTAATACTCAGCTGCATACTGCTGCCGACCCCAACACGGCTTGGGAAAAGGCTAAGCAGATGATGATGACGTTTAACTGGGCTATGGAGCTCAAATAGGTAGTCGCTCCATGTGACTTACTGGTACTCAGCTGCATCTGGTTAGACTGCAAGCCGACCAGATCATGGAAGATTATCGGCATGGCAGCTGTCCTTTCTAAGGAAATTAGGCAGCTGCGCAGGACATAATTATAGTGGACAAGCATTTGTGCGGTTCCTAGTCTGATGGGACGGCAATCCGACACGACCGGAGAGAGATCAGGTGCAGGACCGACATTTACGTGCTCTCCGATGCACGGGTGTAACAATTACCAGCTTCTAGACTCCGCGCTGCTTATGTGACCTGAGAATCGAACGCGAGACCCTCAACAGTCACGCCATGCGGCTATTAGGCCAACGAGCCCTTCTTATTATTCCAAAAATGGATACATATCTACCATTTTTTTTATACGGAGAAAGCAAGAAACTAAAAAAAAAAACCTTGTACAGAAAAAATAAAACTAAAATTTTCAGCCCCAGTTCTAAAAAGCGAGAGTCGGTGTCATTGGGTTAGAAGGAGACGGAAGGTGTGCGAGAGAGAAGGAGTTACCCCTCTGTTGAAAGCAACGGCGCCATGGACCCTATGCAGCGTCAGCAAATTAATACTATGCTTTGAACTTAAAGTATATTTAAAGCGTTGCTACATTGAATTCTTGAAAATGCCTTTTATACGCTTACTGACAAAAACCCACTATGTTCTTTCTGGAGATCCCTGTATGCCAAGACCGCGGCAACTCTTACGAACACCCCGTAGCCCCGGCAGGCCTTGGTCCTCCGATATTGTTGATTTCTGGTATACGCTTCTTGTTTATCAAACAATAATAATAATTATTATGACCATTACTTTGTGTAACCATTACTTTCATTAAAGTTGTCTCAAAAGTGCTTCAGCGTGTTGACATCGGCCCCACGTTCGCCTTCTAAAAATCCGGGACTCTGTAGTCCCGTGGTCTCGAAGAGACATACAAAATTATTATGAAAATTTAATAAAAGAATGTCTATCGGTACTTAATATTATAAAGAGGAAACATTTGACTGTTTGTATTGAATAGGCTCCGAAATTACTTGACCGATTTGAAAAATTCTTTCACTGTTGGCAAGCTGCACTATGTATATATATACTACACTATAAAACATAGCGTATATGAACATACGCTATGTTTTATCTGGGTACGGGATGAAGTTCCCCGGGAAAACTGTGAGAAACTGCTGTTGTTACATATTTTTGTTACATGTTTTGTGTCCTTTTTGCTGTTGGTACACAAATAGACAGCTCCAATCACGTTCCCGGGAGGAAACGCAATTGTTTTTACGTCTTTGACGACTGTCGATACACACTACACGAAGATTTTACAGATATCACTAATATTGAAAGTGAAGCAATATATGTAGGTACAGTTTTATTTTTAACATTTCTTAGACATTTTTGTACCTAATTAAAATAATTGCTTGCTTGGGATGTGCGGTGCGGTCTCTTAGCCGCTCCGCTGCCTCCTTCGCTAGCATAACTGCTTCACAGAAGGATTACAAAATAGATCTGAACTCAAAGTATAAACTCCTATATAATAAGTATAATAAAAACAAAATAAACTAAAAAACGCCAAAGGACAGGCTAGATTTTATACTTATGCGGGAAGTGATGCCTTCAGAACGTGGATGAAAACGCAGGAAAAACTACTCATCATCTCCCGAGCCATTTCCCAACTATGTTGGGGTCGGCTTCCAGTCTAACCGGATTCAGCTGAGTACCAGTGTTTTACAAGGAACGACTGCCTATCTGACCTCCTCAACCCAGTTACCCGGGCAACCCAATACCCCTTGATTAGACTGGCGTCAGACTTACTGGCTTCTGACTACCCCTAACGACAGCCAAGGGCGTTCAATGACAGACGGGACCTACAGTTTAACGTGCCATCCGAAACACAGTCATTGGTGTCCAAGATATACTTAGAAAGTACATACAAACTTAGAAAAGTTATATGTAGGAAAAACTACAGCGTAAATAAAATAAAAATACATAGATTAAAATTCAAAATATCGGATTACTAGTTTACAAAATGGCGCCGTGTGTACCACGCATGCGTGCTACGCCGGCCTGTCATTATAGTTCGGACGCAGATCACATTATCTCCCATACATCGAGATTACATACAATTATGTTCGAACCGACGACACGCGAACCCAAACTCTTATGTATAAAATTGTAGCTAGTTTAAGAATTCTTTATGTATTTATATTTGTTTATTTGTGGCTATGTATGTGTGTTGTTAGGTTTTAATTTTCCTATCCTTTTTCCTCTACTAGCTGTTGCCCGCGACGTCGTCCGCGCGGGCATAGGCGATTAAACATTCACCCCCCCCCCCCCGGTAGGTGATAGCATGGTTATATGTAGCCTATATGTTGACCCGATCTCTAAGTCGTTTTCATGCCAAATTTGAAGCAAATCCATGCAGTACTTTTTGAGATTATTCCCGGACATACATACAGACACACAGACAAAAATTCTAAAGACTATTTTTGGCTTCGATATCGATTGTAGATCACGCCCCAATTATTCTTTTACAGTTTTGACTTTTCTATGATTTTATTATATGTATAGATTTTTACTTGTAGTATCGCAAAATATTTTTTAATCTAAAGACTGGCTATTACTATGTTTAGAGAATATGACATGCAATATCAACATACGCACATTGTAAAGTTACTTTTAGTTTAATAAACATTATTGTGAACTCGTAAGGGTTATTTAGTGAACTTGCAAGGGTTATTTAATATATATTATGTTATAAGCCAGATTAGGCTTATTAATGTTTTGTTTTTTATGTTATTTAATTTTTTAAAATTTTTATTGTTATATTTTTAATTGTAATTTAATAGGTTTTAATATGTCTGCTTTCTTGTTATTTAGTTAAATGCCTCACTAACGCATTAGGTTATAAGTACCTGTAATGTTAGTGATAAGGTTGTAAATAAATAAATTTTATTTTTTTATTGCTATTCAACGTGGCAATGCTGCTAGCCTCAAATTAAAGTTCGGTTCAATGAATGGTTTACTCACTTCCATTCAGGACCAACGGGTCTTATCTCACAAAACCTTCGCAAGATAAGGAGGCTTTGACTCAGCGCAGGAGACAGAAAGTCTGACAACCAGTATTAATATACATAGGAGTTTGTGGCTAAGTAAAAGCCGCACGGGTCGATCGATCATAAAGTTAAGCAACGCTTGGCGCGGTCGGTCTATGGATGGGTGACCATCTTGTCATGACGAGTTCCTCCGTGTTTCGGAAGGCACGTTAAATTAGTGAGTCCCGGCTGTCATTTGAACATCTTTGACAGTCGGTACGACAGTCAGAAGCCAGAAGATTTGAGAATCAGTCTTACCGAAGGGTATCGGGTTGCCCAGGTAACTGGGTTGAGGAGGTCAGATATACAGTCGCTACATATAAAACACTGGTACCTACTCAGCTGCAGCCGGTTAGACTGGTCGCCGACCCCAATATAGTTGTAAAAAGTCTATGCAGATGATTGATAGTATAGTCCAGCTAGTATCCAGCTCAATTGAAAGACTCGAAGCTGTCCAATATAGCAGATAGAAGGCTAGGCAGATGGCTAATATTCTAGTCCGAACTTCTCTTTGATGTGAAACGGTATATTTTTTTCGAAAAATCCGTTCTAGTCAAGTATAAACTTCTGTTTTGTTAGAGACAAATCCGATTTTGTGCATCGATGATTCTTATGTTGATACAGGGTTGAATGGACATGTATACTAGGGCTTATTTGAAAAAAAATAACAATGCCAACATTGTTGGCTATGGCTACTGTGTGTATTAGCTTTTTAAGTTTATGGTAATGTTTCTTTTTCTTACGTATTTTGTATTGATATTCTTTTCTTATCAAAAATATTATGATTGTGATATGTTTTTTATCATCATCTCCCGAGCCTTATCCCAACTATGTTGGGGTCGGCTTCCAATATAACCGGATTCAGCTGAGTACCGGTGTTTTACAAGGAGCGACTACCTATCTGACCTCCTCAACCCAGTTACCCAGGCAACCCAATACCCCTTGGTTAGACTAGCGTCAGACTTACTGGCTTCTGACTACCCGTAACGACTGCCAAGGATGTTCAATGACAGCCGGGACCTACAGTTTAACGTGCCATACGAAACACAGTCATTGGTGTCCAAGATATACTTAGAAAGTACATACAAACTTAGAAAAGTTGCATTGGTATTTGCCTAACCTGGAATCGAACCCACGCCCTCACACTTGAGAGGCTGACTCTTTTACCACAAGGCCACCACGACATTGATATTTTTTTTATCATGTCTTAGAATCAATTTCAAGATGGGATTTTGTTTTGCTTACTAGAGATAGGAATTTGACACAAATTATATGGGGCTTATGTCAAAATTCCTATCTCTAGTAGGCAAAACAACGGATAGATAGGTTATTCATTTCAGCCGTATAACCCACTATGTTCCTTCTTGAGGTTCAGTGTGTGCCAGGGCCACGGTAACTCTTACGAACAAACCAAAATCAATTTATTACTGCACTGCAGAGCATTATTTCTTATTTTCATATAATACAATTATCAAATAATTTAAAACATGTAAATATTTGACAGATATTTGCGAAGTTGGCAACTTTTTGGCGCTCTTAACTAATACAAAATCTTTATTCTAACACCCATTTTAAAAGCTTTTATTTAACTTGCCGTGTATGTATGTTACGGTGGATTCTTTTTTACGTTCAATTTCAAAAAGGCGTGACACCATCCACTTGCGAATCTAATTTCACTCAAGATATTGAAAAGAAATGTCCACTAAATCATAAAAATATCTCTTACGGTACAATTTAAATGCATTTGTAAGTCTGTCAAATCTTTTTCGGACGAGCAGGTAATGTTTCAAAAACTCTTACAATGGCGTCCAAAAAAATTTGCAACGACGAAATGCATGGTACGTTAGTGATTTTGAATAATAGGTAAATTGTGCTGTTATTTTTGCTTTGATTGTAGTTCTGTTTGTCTCTTTCTTTGTGTTTTAGAAATTAGTGTTACGTTTGCATCATCATCTCCTCAGCCTTTTCCGAACTATGTTGGGGTCGGCTTCCAATCTAACCGGATTTAGCTGAGTACCAGTGTTTTACAAGGAGCGACTGACTCAACCCAGTTACCCAGGCAACCCAATACCCCTTGGTTAGACTGGCTTCTGACCACCCGTAACGACTGCCAAGGATGTTCAATGACAGCCGGGACCTACAGTTTAACGTGCCATCCGAAACACAGTCATTGGTGTCCAAGATATACTTAGAAAGTACATACAAACTTAAGCTGTAACAAAAGTTGCATTGGTACTTGCCTGACCTGGAATCGAACCCAATATTTCGAAAAAAGAGTAGCCAAAGTCAAGTAGCCAGTTTTTTCGAAACGTGTCATGGTGAAAATGCAGAATCACTCGCTAATGTATTTCAATAAAAAATCCAAATTATGTCATATCATCATACCAACATGGCGCCCGAAAATGTCTTTGTTAATTTTCTGTCAAAATATTATTAAAAGTGTGGATTGTTTTTGATTTATGACTGTTTATTTTAAAGGCTTAAGTTTTGGAAGATTGATGGTGTACTAGTTGAGATGTTGAGAGCTCTCCCATGGGGATGATGTCAGAAAAATGAATGAATTCTTTGCTGATGAATCATTTCACTATTTCGAGCATGTATTGGGCTCACTACCTGATAAAACTACTCCATTAAATATGTACATGTATAACAATTGTACTCAGCTGAATGCGGTTAGTTTGGAAGCCGAAGGCTCGGGAGATGATGAGATGATGATTATTATATGTATCAGAAACCAGTGAATAACATGACAAAATGACAAAGTGATTCATATTATATTTACATAATTATTACAACTCCCATAGGATGAATAACTACTATCACATTTAGGTATACAAGTTAACCTTTTTATTTGTAAAAATGCTGGTAAACTGTTCATGTAAAACAAACCCCAATGTGTGATTTCATTCCTCTCAAAAGAGTCTAGTATATTAAAATAAATAATCACAATTTACGACTCGCGTAAATAAAATATTTACCTCTCGTAAAATATTATGCGTTTATGAATATTTTTTAATAACAATTCATTTATTTATACAAAAGTCGTTCTATTTTATGACTTTTCTTAATAGAAACAACAATTTTATATCACTAAATGACTTGTGGGCTTTACTTTTAAAAAAGTCTGGTAGCAGAAACTTTATCTCCATACGTCTAAAGGGACTATCAAATAAACAATAAAATTTGAAACGCAATTTACTTCGGCACATTTCGAAAGATAACGACCATTCTATTTTTTCACCCCAAAAATGCAACTCAAAACATTTTGAACTCTATTCCGTTGTAATAACTGCGAGAGATCTGTGAAAGATTTTAATTAACTACAAAATAAAATGGCTATGTTATAAAAACATCCAGGTCCCACTAACAAGGTGAGTTTTAATTATTGAAAATTTTGTGTTAATTTAGTTTTTTCTGGCTGAACGCGCGGTTCCTTTGCGCGGCGCGTACCTTTGAGCTTTTTTTTTTCGTTTGTATAATCTGTAAAATGGCATGTTAGCGCCATTTTGTGTTGGTTGATCTTTTTTAAATTATTGTCTAAGTATATCAAATTATGCATTTCCGCTTGGGCCACCCACTTCTCTTTATTGACTATTGTTAAATATTTATTTGGTGATTGTTTGTTTAATGAAGTTATAAAATTATATTTATGAATATACTAATCGTATAATATGTAGCACTATTTGATTGAGCTATAATTTGACAAATATTTATAAGGATAGGTTGAATTATTTGATTGAAAATTTGATTATTTTTAAACTTCCATTAACGGGCGGATTCTTTATATAATTATTTATTCTGTATACCTATAACTTTTAGTTGTAGTTTTTTTCAACGTATATCTTGGGCTCCAATGACTGGTGAATCGTGAAGCAAGACATGATGATGAAAACTGCACTTGAAGAGTCGAGCAAGTGTGGTGATAAACTCAATTTCCTTCTCTACATAAGAAGAGGCTGCAGCTCTGTAGAGATGATGATGACATAACAAAAACATTTCTCGGCCATAAATAATGACCCCATATTTACATAACTCGATACCATTTAACCCATCCATTGTCCCATTTACTTCCACGGCACAGAACCATGGTCATGTACCAATTGCGCATGCGCAGCTTAGCATAAACGGTCACATTTGATTGTGATGATGATCAAGATAATGGTTCGCGTGCATACTTTATCGAGTTAAGTAGTTTGTATAACAGTTACCATTAATGTGTGGGAGATTTGTTGTTGATTTGTCGTTTGTTATTTTTATTCTGTTATATAAGTACTTACTTATGTAATACTGTGATCCTGATTCGGATGGCACGTTAAACTGTAGGTCCCGGCTGTCATTTGTACATCTTTGGCAGTCGTTAGGTAGTCAGAAGCCAGTAACTCTTATACCAGTCTAACCAAGTGGTATTGGGTTGCCCGGATAACTGGGTCAGTCGCTCCTTGTAAAACACTGGTACTCAGCTAAATCCGGTTAGACTGGAAGCCGACCCCAACATAGTTGGGAAAAGGCTCGGGAGATGATGATATTTAAGTGCTTATGTAATACTGTGATCCTGATTCGGAAGGCTCGTTAAACCGTAGGTCCCGGCTGTCATTGAACATCCTTGGCAGTCGTTACAGCTAGTCAAAAGCCAGAAAGTCTGACAGTCAGTCTTACCAAGGGCTATTGAGTTGCCCAGGTGACTGAGTTGAGGAGGTCAGATAAGCAGTCGATCCATGTAAAACGTTTTTACTCAGCTGCATCTGGTTAGACTGGATGCCAATCTCAACATAGCTTGGGGAAACGCTAGGCAGATGATGTAGGTAATCCTGTTTTGTTGTAAGACAATGGAGCCTTGGAGGTTAAGGCATTTACTTCAAGTAGAATCTGGCTGCGGACTGATTCCAAAAGATAAATCGAGAAAATAAATCCATATTTCCTTCAGTTTGCCTCTCCCTATCTATCCATTGACTCCTTGTACTATATGTTTCATCCTTGTCTATAACATGCCCATACTGTTTATTATACCATCATTAATAATGAATTATGATCTGATAATAAGAATGAATTGTGATCATTCCATATTCCTAATAGGACTGTAACGCCCAGATTTAGCTGAAAATTAGAATTTAAAAAAGTATTTATGCTCGACTTGGCGATGGCTCTGCCGTGCGGCTAGGAATAGGAAATAAAACTATCAAGTCAAAAGATGTTCCAATCAATGATTGAGTTTGGTTATAATTAATTGGCCAGACTACCAATATAAAAACCAAAACAACAGAAAAGGTTTGAAGTAATACGATTTAAAAAAAACAATAATTCGATTTGTGTAACTTATTTAATTCAACAAACAAAACACACTCAACTTCTTCTATGACACTTGTTCAACAAACAAATATTTAAATAAAATCATTAACTAAAGAACTAACAACTTAGATCCATAACATAATAAAAATCACAATATTAACACAGTCAACAAAGAAAAATATCAATAACATTCACATTATAAAATTGGCAACCCCTTTTGTACATTTCACCTGTGTTGCAAGGGCAAAAAATCGCAAGGGGTCTATTAGACCTCCCGTTAACAATAGGTGAAAAGGACCACATTATTGGAACAAAAAAAATTCGCAAAGGGCCGCTTGAATTTGATTGTCATTTTGCTAATAAAAAATGATGGACTAGCTTAAATAGATTTACAAAGGGGCCGACGGCGTTCGGCCATCTTCGGGAGCGCTCGGGTATTTTCGTTGGCGCATGGCGCTAAGGCGCTTTGTCCTGAATCTTATAGTCTTTTTGTAGTACTAAATACTCCACGGTCCTTTGTCGTAATAAAAGAAATTTGCACGGTACAAAAGTACCGTTAGAATTTTGTTGTGATACTGAGTAGAAGTGTGCTCAATGCTTGGTTCACAAATGGGTTTCAAAACTTATGCAAATAGTTTAGTTGATAAACAATTAGTAGATACTATTATATAGAGATACGGTTCATAACGATATGTGGGTGAAGTCTGTAACAACTCACAGTGTAATGAAACGACATTTATGTTGCATTAGAAAGCTCAATTAGGTTTGTTTTATTTGCAAAATCTTTTGATACATCGATTTTTAGTATCTTTTATAGAGTCTGCATAATAAAAGAATTCATATCTTAAGTACCTAATCAAGAGGTATTGGGTTACCCGGGTAACTGGGTTGAGGAGGTCAGATAGGCAGTCGCTCCTTGTAAAACACTGGTACTCAACTGAATCCGGTTACGGTACTTTATGTAAATACTTGGACAATGGTGTGGGTTACATTATTGACAAATCCTAGCTTAAGTATTTATCTGTATTTGTGAGCATGTAACTGTTTGTTTTCCCAAATAAAAAAATATCTTAAGTACCTACGTGTACTTAAAATCATTAACAATGGCCTAAGTAAAGGCACTGTTATATAAATTAAAAAACTACTAATTAACTTACACTAAAACACTACAACCAAAAACAAAATGCTCATAGATTTCGCACCTCATACCCTTTGTAAATATAAAAGAAATAAAACCGAAAAACAAATCAATACATCCTATTCTAACCTATTTTTACAATGGTCACTAAATTAGATACTTATAAACATTATTATAAGTTGAAAACTAAACGTTATCCAACAAACTTCGAGTCGTAAACCTGGTATACCGCTTCACGCCTCATAAAATTAAAGCTTAACAAAAAGTTCTGGTAACAAACAATAAAATGTCATAAAATATAAATAATAGAAAAGAATACAGTCATAAAATAGAATAGAAAAAAATGCGTTAACTACTGTTGTTAGGGATCGATTTTGAATTGTGGATTTATGGGTATTTTTTTGTTGTAAATAGAAATGAGAATTAATGTTTAATTATTTTTTGATAAATTAAAAAATATCTTTTAAAAATCTTAGTTCATAAATGTACCTAGCTATTTATAATATTTTATATAACCACGTATTTTTTTTAAGTAAAATAGTGTATTTCGTGCGGTGACGTGTAAATTACTGAATTGTTCAAATTATTGTCAATAATATTGATAAAAGTTAAGCTGAATAATTTTATTTTAGTCGGTGACATCCAACGAGCGAAATTAATAACCTATCTATCCGTTGTTTTGCTTACTAGAGATAAAAATTTGACACAAATTATATAGGGCTAATGTCAAAATTCAGTCTCTAATAATCAAAACAACGGATAGATAGGTTATTAATTTCGGCGGTAAAACAAAAAACATTTCATGAAAATATTACACATTTAAAATGCATTGTGTGTTGAATCATATTTTACTTAATGACAGCAAAAACCAAGTAATCAAATCATACTAAAATCATTGTTTTTGTAAAACAAATTCACCCTTTCCACATAACGAATGAAAAAGAAAAAAAAACCCTATAAAATGCTCCGTTCCACGTTCCTATTACCGTTTCTAGGAACGAAATTTGAATTTTGAACCGCTTTATTGCACAATAAAGCAGCTTGAAGCGCTATTACAGATTATTATGTTATGGCTTCAAAGTTTTGTATCTCATTACATCATTAATGGTTTATTAGTAGCGGGTAGCGCTTTATTATTTGACAATAGCTTTTTGGTACAATGTCAGTGTTGTGATAATTAAAAAATGAGGCTCAGTATGTTTGGTTAATTTCTTAATTCATTGATGACGATATGGTAATATTTTCGATTTGCATTTAATTATTATTACATATAATGTAGTTAATTACTCCTAACCTACTTACAGTCCAACGAAAGTCTATTGAAATAGTTTCAGCTGAGTCGTGAAAAAAATATGTCACTTTGTGTCTAGGACTGTAAAAAATATAATAAAGTATTATGGTATAAACTACTGATAAAAATGTTGGGCATTTTTTTATTGTTGATTTTCTTTAGTGATTTTCGACCAACTCTATCTCGCTCTCTCAAATTATAAATTCATGTCTATAGTTTTCAGATCTCGCCATAAAAACATTAAAAAATATACAGAAAATATAATAAAGTTTTGCCCAACTTATGGAACGTACACAGACTAATTTTTTTTTTATTGTAACGTCAGAATATTCTTGCAAATTTAATATTATTCTCTTATTTGAGGAAACTAAATAGGTCGTACGATGATTATCCGCGGAATTATCATCAGGCAAAAAAAAAAAAATATCTGCAACTTAAAGGCTTATCTAATATAATTTTCCGGCGGTCAGCTCTTTAGAGATGTGTAGATACATTTGTGACAATAGTACCGTGTCTTAGAGTAAAATTAGGCATTCATCTATCTTATACATATTTGTATAGGTAATATTCTTTTACTTTATTTTATTTATTTATCTTTTTACTTTAAATCAATATGTTTTCTTTATTATTAAGAAAACGACAATCCGATTATTGAATTAAAAATTAATGTTTTTTTTTTCATATTTTGGTTAGCTAAAGCTAATTCTTTGTTCAGAATTATGATGTATTAGAAACTTTTCAGTGTAGGTATATAACTAACGTTCGTATCGTAACACTTTCAAGGTAAACAGACAACTGATTTTTATTGTAGGTATACCAGTTTCAAGCCTGGAAAACTGT
Organism: Heliothis peltigera; assembly: GCA_958496145.1. Classification (NCBI taxonomy): domain Eukaryota; kingdom Metazoa; phylum Arthropoda; class Insecta; order Lepidoptera; family Noctuidae; genus Heliothis; species Heliothis peltigera. The sequence goes on along the minus strand of OY292348.1, from coordinate 2,390,981 downwards.
ATTTTTTTTTATCTGGGTCTATAAAATTTATGAAAAACAGCTGGGAAATACCATACCTATTAGCAATACTTTTCTCTGAAATAAATAATAAATCTTCGCATTAAATAGAATTAAAATAACTATGATTAAAGAAAGGCAAAATAGATCTTCGGAACAGTTATTTTTATCTCTGTTTAAATAAAAAAGTAGGTACTTATCTATTACATAGTAGGTACCGCTTTAAATTTTTGTATTGTCATAACGGACGCCATTTTAAAAATTAAGACGCGACATAATCGTCCAAATTGCCTATTAATACAACGTTTAGTGCCGACAGGCGTTAATAAAGACAAATAAGGCAGCCATGACAGTTTTAAAACGAGTTTCTTAATTTAAAATTGAGTTGTCTTTGTTTTTATAATCTAGTTATGTAGAAACGAGCCGCCATATTGAAATGTTTGATCACTTTTCAATATTGAAATAATAAACTTAAATAATACGGTAGATGACAACTAGTCAAATTTTATTTATTTTTATTTTATTTCATCACTTTTATTTAACTGTCAAAAATGGTTACTTTATAATATGCAATTTGTATGAATATACCTACTAAGTTTTGACGTCACAGATTTTTCACATCAAGCCTGTGTACTTATTTCAACAATTTTCAGTTCAAAACGATAAATGAAACTGTCATTATTTTAAGATGTTTTACAAATTGAATATGATAAAGTATTTTATTTTTGACCTAGTCGTCATCCCAGTTGTCTTTGTTTTTATAATCTAGTTTAAATGTAGAATCGACCCGCCATATTGAAATGTTTGATCACTTTTCAGAAGTTGATATTTTTGTGTTTGTTTTTTTAAATCGAGTTTAAGTTTATTGAACTTTTCCAATAATAAAAAATAAACCTAAATAATTACTTATATAAGATAGGCACCTACTGATGATATGTAGGTACATTTTATGATAACTACCTATGCCTACTTAATAAATATTATCCGTAAGTGATTGATGACAATGGATACCAATATCACTGTCTTAAAATGAATAACTAGCCTAACCCATTACCTAAAGCAAAAAGTTTAGTATTTTCATACAAATTGCATACAAAGTACCTAACCATTTTTGACGGTTCAATAAAAATAATGAATTTGATTAGTTGTCTACTATCGTATTCGAAGTGTGTCGCTGCATCCAAAAGTTTTACCAAAATTAGTATTTGTTTGTTATTTGTTGTTATTGAGGAATCTTTCAACATTTTATATAGTACCTATTAACAAATTCAACAGAAATGGTCCTACGTGGCTTAGTTATTAATTTATTGCTATAGCAAATTTATTCTTCGTTTAACAGTTTAAATAAACTTACAAATAGAATTCCTGTCGGCTTTGGAACATTAGTAAAGTATAACCGGGACCCACAGGCGTAGGACTAATAAATTATTCATAAATTCTTAACTAAAGGCCCTATTTCCTAACCCTAAAAGGCTCGTGTCATAGATATGTAATTAGCGTCTCAAGCTATCGTGTTTATAAGACAATATCTAGAAAACATCTGTCTTTTGTGGAAATATTTAGAAATGGTGGGTCGAAAGGACCCCTTCTGGGCCTTTTATATGACACTAGCTGTCCCCAGCGGTTTCACCCGCATCTTTGGTTACTGCTCCGCTCCCGTCTGTCTCAGCGTGATGGTATATAGCCTATAGCCTTCCTCGATAAATGGGCTATCTAACACTGAAAGAATTTTTCAAATCGAACCAGTAGTTCCTGAGATTAACGCGTTCAAACAAACAAACTCTTCAGCTTTATAATATTAGTATAGATGTTGGTCGATTACCGCTGTCCACTGGGTCTTGTCCATTCGAAATCGCTTTGTGGGTTTTAAAAGACTTTCATAAAGCAGACCGGTGTCTGGAAGTTTGTGATTGATACACCCGTGCATCGGAGAGCACGTAAATGTTGGTGCTGAGCCTGATCATGATGTGTGAGATACATGTTTGATTCCAGTTTCGGTCAAGTACCAAGTTTTTCTAAGTTATATGTACTATCTATGTATATCTTGAACACCAATGATTGAGTAAATGTGAAGGAAAACATCTTGAGGAAACCTGGACTTTAATGTCTTGGCCAAGAGGCCTGTACCTAGTAATGGGACAATAGAAAGGCTGATGATGATAAACAATTGCATGATATCACGATGTTCTTAACATTGGAGCTTAAAGTACTTTATAATACTCTTGGCAGTTGTTACGGGTAGAAGCCAAAAAGCCTAACAACCAGTTTAACCAAGAGTTATCAGGATGCCCAATTAACAGGGTTGAAGAGGTCAGATAGCGTCGCTCCATGTAAAACAATTGAACTCAGCTTGATCCGATAAGACTGGAAGCCAACCTCAACATAGTTGGGAAAAAGGCTAGGCAGATGATGAGATTATGTCAGAAAAAGAAATAGAATTCAAGAAATATGTACGCCTGTAAACATCTTTTTTTAGATTATTGTAACTAAAAACATTAATTTTTATAACCATGATGGCCCACAAAATTCCCTTACAATTTTACCCAAAAAAATGCATCGAAATTACACAGAAAGCTACGACCTAACAACAAAATGCATTTCTGAAGTTTCCCCCTATTTCCAAACGAAGATGTTACGTAAACGCGATTAAAATTCTAACAAATGTCGTAACTGTCACAAATGTTAATGTCAAAGTGACATGATGGCGCTACATTATGACAGGTCGACTTTGTAAACGCCATTTTAAACTTCGATAGGAAAGTAATTAACTGTTTTGTTTGTCCTTGCGTCATTGTATTTATTCATTAGGGGATTATTTATTAGGCAGCGCCATTAAAAATGTTTTGATATTGATAGGATTAAAGATTGGTTCATATTGCGCGTTTGTTGTCAATTATTTTTTTTAATTGCGTCATCATCAGCCTTTTTATCGTCCCACTGCTAGGTACAGGCCTCCTCTCAAACAGAAGATAGATTGAGCGTTAATCACCACGCTTGCTCTATGCGGGTTGGTGATTTCAGACTTTATAATCCTTTCTTCGAGATGTTTTCCTTCGCAATTTAATCAATCATTGGTGTCCAAGATATATTTAGAAAGTACTGCACTCTCTATTCCCTCACTCTCATAGTCCGATGAGACGGCAATCCGACACGACCGGAGAGAGATCAGGCGCAGGACCGAAATTTACGTGCTCTCCGATGCACGGGTGTATCAATCACTAACTTCCAGACTCCGGACTGTTTTATGAGTCTCTTAAAACCTACAAAGCGATTTCAGCCCGACTCGGGAATTGAACCGTCGACCCAGTGCCTAGCAGTCACGCTATGCGACTACTAGACCAATGAGTTATGTTAAGAACATAAGATGTATCTATCTGAATAGTTCGTTTGTTTGAATGCGCTAATCTCAATAACTACTGATCCGATTTGAAAAATTCTTTCAATGTTAGATAGCCCATTTATCGAGGAAGGATAAAGGCTTACATTGTATCCCGTAGAACGAAATAGTTCCCTTTGTCACTGTCGAAACGGCTGGCGAAAACTAGTAAATAATATAAGTTTAAAAACTTTTTTAATAGTAATTTATCAAAGTGACCAATCATAGTAGCTCTAACCATGAGATTTCGCGTCCATTTTGTTTATTAAATGATTTTATTACCATTTGATTTTAATTACATGTTTTATCTATAATAAATAGCTTTTAAATGACTCATTAACTAATTATTTAAATATTGTTTTAGTATCTATCAAGTTTTTGTATATAAAACTGGTTTGCTAGTAGGTACTAAATCTTCAATGATATTTTAATATCTACATTTAGGGCCTGTTTCACCACCTACGAATAAGTTCCAGTTAGTTTATTTGGTAGATAATTTCATACAAATTCTGTTACATTTTTGAATTTATTCGGTAGATAGTGGCTATTCGGACATCGTGAAACTGACCTTTAAAATAAGAATTGAACCTAACAGTCTTTTGTTTAAAGATCTTATGAATTTGCACTGATTGATATTAAAATTGAACGTAAAAATTATATTTTGAACCCTAGGAAACGATGGAAAGAAATATTTAAAAACTTTGTTCTTTTAAATTAAAATAAATAATTTTCGTTATTTAGTACAAGTCTAAGTATAAAAGAACCTAATTTTACCTATAACAAAACTACTTACGTAAAGAAAACTAAGTATGAAATAAAGTACATAGGTACAATCAATTACAAAATTGATTTACATTATTAAAATCACATCAAGATTTTTAGCTTTCTAATTACTTATTCGGTAGGACCTATGTACCTACTATTAATTTGTGCAACGAAGTATACGACTTTTTGTATACATAAGTATAAGATTTTCCTTAAACTCTACCAAGGTATTTAAATCTTAATTGAAAATGATTTAGTAGGTCACTGTACTAAAGCATGACCTAATTTATTCATTGTAAAAAATCCTAATTTTTGAAAAGAATATTATCAAAACTATACGTAATATAGTTAGTTCTAAAACCAAATAACATGTAGATAAGCAGACAAAACCATCCAAACACTCGTTTCAAAACAGCATCGACTTCTAAAAAGAACTACATACGATATACAAAACACAATGACAAACAAACAGTCACACAGCACTAACTCGAAAACACTCACAAAAATTTACAACCAAAAAAAAAATACAACAATAATATAAAAATAATAATAAAACCGCACTTAAAAAAAACCCTACGGCTTGAATCGCGATTGATAGCCAGTGTGTCTCTGTCTGTCCGTAGCCGACGCCGGGAGGGCGTGGCTTCCATAACAGGTTACCAAAGCACTGAACACCGCCAAAAAATACCCATAAAAAACATATAATAGTAACCCTGGCGCCTACGATCGATCTTACTTTGCCAACCCGCGTTCCATGCACGTACAATCGAAAAAAATCGCGCCACACACGCCAACCAATCAGGAAACAACTCCTCCTTTGTCAAATACCGCCTCGGATTAAGCCACGCCCACCAAGCAGAAGTGGCGCCACAATCCCTATACATGTGGCGGTTTACTGAACTAATTAGAGAGAGACGGAGCTACGCTGGGCCGTTCGTTTCTCGCACAATTTCCCCCAACCGATCATTAAGTGCTTTATTCCAACAGGAGTTGGTTGTGTCGGGTTTCTTCGGAGGGGTACGCTATTAAAATATCCACAAACATTATCTTTAATTGGACAGAATTTTGTGCTTGTGTGCGTCTGCTGGCGTGTTTTTTTTTCGAAGCCAGTGACGATTTGGTTTTTTCGAAACATGATGACTGTTATCAGTTGTGTTTAGTGAGAGGTGATCGCCTGTGATTTTCTATAGTTTAACTCTACAAATAATTTGACTCGTTCGGACTCGATACAGGAACCAGTGTTGTGATTAAAAATGACATCGGTGACGTAACATTAGCGCGGCGAAAAACTAAATCGACTATCGACGAAGTAAAATTGGAAAATGATGCCACGTGCTTCATAATTGCTAAATCGTAATGCATGGATCGTTAATTGATAGGCAATTATCTTTCTGTCCTGTTCTTTCTAATTGCTGGCAATATTAAATTTGATTGCTACGCCTTACTTCTTTAGTGCTGTACCCGATCCGTGACAAATTCTTAAAAAAAAAAATACCTTTCGATTCTAAATTCGAATTCGACCAATCAACGATTATCGAAGATCTCGAGGGAATAGTTAAGGACCAGTGTACGAAAAGACCAGTGTAAAAAATTTAGAAAAACTTGACAAAATTTGTGTGACAATATTTGTGGTGTTAGAAAATTATTGTGAAAAAGTGATGCTGTGTAATATTGCGTGATTTCAACAAAAAAAACCGTAAGTTTATTTTATTTTTCATATCTTATTAAATTTTAAGAGGATAATAAGTCGTCAAATTCAATTGCAAGCCAACAAAGTTTGTTCCTTAACAAAAAAATGGCGCAGGAGCCCTAATAATTTTGGGTATCGAAAAGATTTTATCAAAATCACGTCATGTTGAGCAAAAGTTTAGATAAAAAGGGATATTATGTTTTTTTCCGCATTAACGTTCGTTTTATTGCAATGTAATTTAGGCCTAATAAGACGCCAATAAGAATTAACTAGTTTTCTATTAGCAGAAATTAATTTAAAAAATCAACCTATCATCAAATTTTTCATACATTTGCTTTGAAAGGTACGGGATAGCGACGTCATGTTCGGGGTCTACTTCTAGAGCCCGCTAGGGGTCCTCAATTAATTGAACTATTTTGAAAAAATATTTTTTAAGAACAAATTATTCTGAAATCGATTGCATGCAATCCAGATACTATGAAAGCCATTTTGAAAACAAAATCCATATTAAAAAAAATATGGGAGTTCTCTAATCTACTCAAGTTAATTATAAAAAAGTAGAGATAAATGCTGGAAATGGGATCAAACATTATATATAAAATGTGGACGATAAACTAGTCTTATTCCTTAAAATTCTACATTGTATAAATTCCCGCCATTTTCTGAAAACACTAATACAATAATTATATTTCAATAAGTATTAAAAAAAGCTAATAATTTCCATTCCAGAAATGTATGTGTTAAAAGGTAGCCAATAATTCTACGTTATTAAAAGTCTTTTCTACGAGACTAAAGATCAAGGCAGGTCAAAATGTTTGTACAATTCATTTAGTCTTTTTCTTAATTCTAAGTCATATAAATCAATCCCATTGACTCAGCCTCATGTATGACTCTTAATGACATATTGCTATTTATGTAGGCGTTTTTAAAAGAATTTGTAGCAATTCTAAAATTTGCATTCGTATCTAAAGACTGATTATGACAATTTAAAGTCTAATTTTTATTATAAAGTTAGATTTCGCCTTCGTATGCATGGAATATGTAGTTCCTTAGGACAGAATTACGTTAACTTTCTATATAAAGGTATGCAAGCTATTTCCCGCGATTTTACACGCGTTTTGATGGAAGTACTACTAATACTTAAAAAATGACTAATCTGTTCAACAGTTGTTCAGTGAAAGTGTAACACATAAGCCAATTCACTTATCGTAATTACAATTTTAGTAGATAAGCTTATCCTTTTGAAAATTATATTAAGTGGGATTAATGATCTCGCAGTGGGTGAAGAGATCTGATCTACTGAGATCATGATGCTACTGAGCATTACAGTAAAAAGGTACATTTTAAATGTAGAAAATAACAGTAAAATTGAAAAAAAGCAACGATACAAAAGTCGAAAGGTCTAATATTTTCACAAACGCGTTAGTCAAAGTTCAAAAACTATGCATCATAACGCTCCCAGATGAATCACACGGTCTACATTGTTCTCAAAATGTGATATCCTCTTTTTTCCTTTATGGTTTTCGAGAAACGCCGCGTCGGCGAATCCCTTTCATCGTAAAAGGAACTCCCGTTTAACTTCATCCGGATTGATACACTATTGGGATTGAGTTTTACGATGTTCTACTGATTATTAATGTATCAAATACGTTCATTGTAATAAAAAAATAACGGAGAAGTTCGTTAATTCATAATTTTATACCTCTAGATCTCAGGCAGGGATATAGTCAGATAGAAAATGTTTTTTTTTTTTTTACATATTTAAAAAATAAAAATAAGTTAGCTTGCAAGATGATTAACTCTGTCTAAAATGTAGCTTAAAATAATAATAATATCTTTTTTCATATACTATCACTATTAAGAAGACAAATTACTTTTAAAACAATTGTCGAAATTATTTTTTATGTAGACGACTTTCTGATTTACCAAAACTACTTGGACTAATAACCTTGAGCTCTGAAACGTGTAGTTTTAAGATTAGTTAGTGAATCCGTCAGTCTATAAGCTTTCACGTCATATTTCAAAACATCATGTCCATGGTTCAGACCTCCCGTTGGGATACCAGCAGGCAATGCTAACGGAACGAATACATCTCTAACACCTTTTTTATTATAATTTTATTAATAGAACGATCCGAAAATTTGAGATTTATAAAAAAGGCGGCACTTTCTTTAGGCATTTCTTTTTGTGAGCTGTCACTGTCAGTTTGCGAAATGACAATAGATAATCTGTCCGCGAAGATTTTATCTTTGATTTATTCCATTTTACCGGTTCGCTTCATTTTTCAAGGTTTGAATTAATATTCTTACTAAAACCTTCGAAACTACTTTGTATTGACATGATTTTCTTTATAAATTCTGTACCAACTCTAGTAATCTGAACTGTTATACGTTTTTAACTAAAACTAGCTTTATTGACAAGAATAACATAAGTGTTATTAAGATAAACAGGTTAATTCATATCAACCTGCAAATGTCAATTGGAAATAATTAATTTTGCATTATCTATCTTGAAACTAATATAATAATCTCGGTTTATATGCAACGGTAACAAACAAGGTTATTTATCAATCATCGCGGTATGATCATTGTAATTATTTTGAGATTAATAACGCTGTTTTATGATTTATTTTGCTATATTTTCCTTGTGGATGGTATTTGTATAAAAAACTAGATAAAGCGCACGAGCAGTTTTGTAGCGAAGAGTAAGAAAAAGTTTTGAATCAGTACAGAAATGTGGAGTATTGTACTCTAAGATTGTGATTTCTTTCTTGGCGAAGAAGAAAATACGAGTATACTTTATATATCTAAATCTAAAAGATATTTGATGTTTTTTTTCCCAACGAACATTTTATACCTATACTAGCCACCCGCCCCGGCTTCGCACGGGTGCAATGCTGATACTAAATACACTACAGAAAAACTCAAACTCAAAAATAACAGTACTTCTTCACTATTTAATGGATGTTATTATACATATAAACCTTCGTCTTGAATCACTCTATCTATTAAAAAAACCGCATCAAAATCCGTTGCGTAGTTTCAAAGATTTAAGCGTACAAAGGGACATAGGGACAGAGAAAGCGACTTTGTTTTATACTATGTAGTGAGTAGTGATATTTCTTTGTAGGTATATAAGGGCAATCAGAAATCCAATATCTGTCGGAGGACCATAAATAAAACCAAAAAGTTTTTGTAGATAAAAATTAGTCGCTCCCGTTGCACACAAAGCGCGATGCCATTTTCCATCTCCACAAAAACCCAATGTCTTACAGTAACTGCGATCTAGAAGGCAGATTGTCAATTTTTTTATGAAAATAGTGGCATGTACCTATGGTATGTACTTGTATCTGCTTAAACTGACATTTTTATATGGACGGTAAAAGGCAAATTTGAAAATTCTTTAACCGATAGTAAGTCACGTTATTCGCGAGCGTTATAGGCTATTATCCAAATATTTTTCTTTATATCTCTAAGTGTATACTCAATACTCAATTCTGGTCTGGTCAATTTGGTACAGTTTAATAAAGAAACAATATGGACCCGGTTGGGCACAGTTTAAAGAAGTTCGAAAGCTATGCAATAGCTCCTTTATACTTCATCTAAAGACTTGGCAGTTACCACAGTTAACTGTAGCGCGTCAACAGTTAGACATTACACTGAACTTCGGTTTATGACGCTGATTAAACGCGTGGGTGATCTTTAACTTATAAGGCTTTTGATCCTCATAATATTTTATCATCACCTTAGATGGGTTTGCTGTAATTCGCAACGGTAGGTTATATACGCGTGGGTTTCTTTATTAGTTCACAGTTTACTGGTATATTTGGAATATTTAGAATATGTATATTAGGAGTGAGGTATACCATAGATTTTAAACCTAGTCATTTGCCCAAGATTCTTTTATAATTAAACTAAAAACTACATCGTCATAACCGATTTACGTATCTGCGCTGTTCTTTTAATACTATAGCCTTCTATTCTTTTGCATTATTTGTATACGACGAGCCGAAAATTTATCGGAAGAATTATTAGTAGATCATCTAGTACATATATTCGTCCAAAAAAGCTATGTCTAAATAACTTCTAAGTACTTAAGTAACTATTAGTAGAACTATGTAGTATTGAGTATATCTTTGTTGTTTGTTTGTTGTTGTTGTTTTTTTTTCGTTAAATTAGTCTATTTTACCTAAATTACTTCTCAGACTCTTACTGACTAAAACCCACTATTATGTTCCTTCTGGAGGTCCCTGTGTGCCAGGGCCGTGGTAACTCTTGCGAACAACCCGACTTGCATTACAATCTGATTTAGACATTTTTTTAGAATTCTTTTCGTCATCATCATCAACGATTTCCTAAAAATCTTTATAATCAAGATGAATCTTTCAATCAATAAATATTAAAATACAGCCGATTTCACGAGTAATAACATGTAGATTTTTTATTACGGCAATTATTTTTATAAAACACCGGTTTATTTATAAGATCGAGGTTCGTTTTAATTAACCATTCTCGGATTTTGACCTAAAGTTCAACTCTCAGTTAAGATGATCTGTCGTTGTAAACCTATGTGGGATCATACTTTGCTTAGGAGTTGTTCATAAAGAATTCATTTTTTACACCTGGACAATGAGTTATAGATCACATAGCCGCAAGAGTCGATCGCTCATAAGTTTAAGCATTTTTTGGAGCCTATTGACCATCTTGTCATGACGTGTTCCTCCGTGTTTCAGAAGGCACGTTAAATTGTTAGATCCCGACTGTCATTTGTACATATTTGACAGTCGTTACGGGTAATCAGAAGCTAGAAAGTTTAACAACCAGTCTTACCAAGGGGTATCGTGTTGCCTTCCTGGGTTGAGGAGGTCTGATAGGCAGTCGCTTCATGTAAAACACTGGTACTCAGCTGCATTCGCTTAGACTGGAAGTCGATTCCAACAAAGCTTGGGAAAAGAATGAGGCAGATGATAATATAAAAGTGCTAACATAATTTTCTTTTGTCAGCATTTAAAATTTATTTTTGGTTGGCTACGAAGATGATTTTCACTTGTTTTAAAGTCAAGACTGATATTATGACGGTTTTAAAAAACGCTGGGATTTTTTGTGTATCTAAATCTTTATGCTAGTTCCCTTAAATACTTGACATTTACTATCGATGTCAAAGGACAAGCTATATCTATCTACTAGCTGTCCCCAGCGGTTTCTCCCGCATCTTTGGTTACTGCTCCGCTCCCGTGTGTCTTAGCGTGATGGTTAATAGCCTATAGCCTTCCTCGATAAATGGGCTATCTAACACTGAAAGAATTTTTCAAATCGAACCAGTAGTTTCGGAGATTAGCGCGTTCAAACAAACAAACAAACTCTTCAGCTTTAGAATATTAGTATAGATTCTATCATTATCCTATTTCACCACTTCTCTTGATGTTTCTTTGTTAATAAATGAGACAAGCGTGTTGACTTAGACCGTAGCTTGTCGTGTCAAGTTAGTGCCGACGGGTCGTGACGCCTTTTAAGGATTTATAGCCTCCATTCATAAAAACCTTTACGTTAGAATTAAATACTGTTTTCATTACCATAGAATTTATACTCAAACTAGCGACCCGCCCCGGCTTCGCACGGGTGCAATCATCATCATCAGCCTATCGCAGTCCACTGCTGGACATAGGCCTCTCCAAGTGCACGCCACTGAGATCGATTTTCGGCTTCTCGCATCCAGCTCCGGGTGCAATGCTTATACTAAGTACACTACAGAAAAACTGTGAACGTTGTATATAAAAACACGGAACGACATCACGTCAGAACCCTCAAAAACAACAGTACTTCTCCACTATTTAATGGATGTTATTATACATATAAACCTTCCTCTTGAATCACTCTATCTATTAAAAAAAACCGCATCAAAATCCGTTGCGTAGTTTCAAAGATTTAAGCATACAAAGGGACATAGGGACAGAGCAAGCGACTTTGTTTTATACTATGTAGGTAGTGATAGTGATACTGTGTAGTGTGGAAGCCGATCCCTATCCCACATTGCATGGGGATCCTGCCAGGGTTTAGTAGAGATATATTTGGATTGAGTTAGAATAAGATTAAGAAAAACAGTAATGTCACAGTGGCCGAGCAGTTAAAACACTATCCTTTCAAATACAAGTGAGCGGGTTCGATACCAGGGTAGGTTTTCTACAGTATAAGTACTTTTCAAAGTCTTTCTTCAATGATAATGATTGCGTAAATGTGAAGGAAAACATCTTGAGGAAACTTAAGTTGTAAGATCTGAAATCTGTCTTTAGCGAGCGTGGTGATTAACGCTCAGTCCTACTCTGTATAAGAAGAGGCTTGCGCTCTGAATTGGGACTACAATAAAGGCTGATAATGATGATTTAACAATGACACTCATTCCAGCAGGCTCAGCATGGCGATTTTATATCTATTCTGTCAAGAAAAGACAAAGCTCTTTCTGTCAATGTCAACATGTCTTCTGCCCGAGCATGGCGCGACCTGTCAACTCGCATATAATCACTTGTAGCCTTATGTCGATCGAAGAAAAGAAAAATTACTTCAAAAAATTTCAAAAGAAATCTTACGTCAATCTGTCACTTTTCTGTCATTATGTCCAATCTCCGGTAGACAAAACTTGTTTCTACGGTTGCCATGCTAAGCCTGCAGCTGCACCCTCAGCGGGAAGGGTCATTTGATGCTTTTCGACGAAAAAAAAGGTCTAAATATTAGCTCTAGAAACAATCTCGTTCTAAATTGTTCTGTTACCAGTACCATCAACACAATCATCTCCATCTCCCGAGCCTTTTCCCAACTATGTTGGGGTCGGCTTCCAGTCTAACCGGATTCAGCTGAGTACCAGTGTTTTTACAAGGAGCGACTGCCTATCTGACCTCCTCAACCCAGTTACCCGGGCAACCCAATACCCCTTGGTTAGACTGGCGTCAGACTTACTGGCTTCTGACTACCCGTAACGACTGCCAAGGATGTTCAATGACAGCCGGGACCTACAGTTTAACGTGCCATCCGAAACACAGTCATTGGTGTCCAAGATATACTGAGAAAGTACATACAAACTTAGAAAAGTTGCATTGGTACTTGTCTGACCTGGAATCGAACCCACGCCCTCACACTTGAGAGGTTGGCTCTATAACTGCTAGGCCACCACGACTTACTTACTTAACATCAACACAATCAAACGTATGATTAAGTTCCTTACTTATACATATATACAAAACATTAAACAAAATATCGTAAACCCGTTGAATTCTAAATTCTGTGTCTTTGTCTTTGCGTTTAGAGTTCAATCAATAATGTACAGACGTACAAGCTACTAGAATCTGTAAAATTTTCAACTTTATCGCTGAAGCATATGGTTCGAAGTTCATTGGGTAAATTCGTCAGTTTCGGGTAGCTTGATGTGCTGTGTATACTACTGACCTAAGGGGCTATTTAATAGTTGTTTTATCGTTCACACATTGATTACAATTGTTAATATATGTTTTTAGTTCGTTCGTATAGTTATTATTACGTTCTGTGTAGCTTTCAACACCTGGGACATTTGTTTTGAACCAAAAATTGGTAGCTTTATAAGGAATTTCAGTACCTACGCTTATTTATTATTTAAGAATTAACTGACATCCCCAATGGCGCAACGGTTATCACACCAGACTGCCCAGCTGAGGATCCCGGGTTCGATTCCCGGTACGGTCGACATTTGTGTAATGAGCATGCTTGTTGGCTGTGGTCTGGGTGTAATAATATGTATTTATAAATATATAGGTATCTATTGTAAAGCATATGTAGTTTATCAGTTGTATTGGCACCCATAACACAAGATAATCAATAGCTTACCATGGGGCTAACCAACCGTGTGTGAAAAAGGTGTCCCGATATTATTTAAAGATTAACTGTCAGGCTAAGGAGATAAGCTGTCTTAGACACGATTTTGATGTGTTAGATCGCATATCCTTAGCTAGAGTTAGGGTCTGTTTCACCACCTACGAATAAGTTCCAGTTAGTTTATTTGGTAGATAATGTCATAGAAATTCTGTTGCATTTTTGAATTTATTCGGTAGATAGTGGCTATTCGGACATTGTGAAACTGGCCATTAATATCTAAGGTATTATAGACAAAAACTGTAATCTAGATATCATAGCCAACATTCAATTGTTTTCGAAACATAACCCACGCGACAATTTTCCCAAAAAATACACAAAGTACAAACATTTTTTTACCCTGCTTTTATATCCTATCATAACCTTTAAAACAAAGAATATTTATCATGGAGAAATATAACTTTTCATCTATCAAGATTAAATTATCAACAAACACACGAGAACTATTTAGTAGATATTATCTGAAGGACCATAGAACACACAAAAAAAACATTCATACATTCGAAATGCGACCAAAAAAAAATCAAGACATCTATATAACTTTTATAAAAAAAAACAAAATAACATCGTTACTATTTGATTCCCATTGATAAACGTTTGGTAAATAATTTTAGTCGATTATTCGAGTTATCGTGACTAATCGATGTCACTTGACGTCTCATTCGACTATCGACATGACATGTTGACGCTGTCAATACGTTATCGTGACAGTTCTATCGTTTTGTTAGTTATTGTGCACTGGTTTAGGGTGTAAATCTTTCTTTAGATATGGCGTTTTTTAGCTTTATTAGGTGTTCATTTAGAAATATATATCAAGACACTGAAAAACAGCTGGTTATGTTTAATTATAATACAAAAATTATAAGATGGTACATTCGCCTGCGCATAATTTGGCGAGTATTTTGATCTTTTTAATTTTAGGATAAGTTCGCGCATCGGGCATTTAGTTACTCGAAATAGTGGTCCCTTTATGTGCTTTCCATTGATTTATGGTTTAGAAGAAATATGAATTGTTTTCTCCAAACGATTTTTGCCAAGTTATGTGTCGGTACTATACTTAATTCCGCTAGCGATTTCATCTGCGTCCTATGGAAACTACTTGGCATACCCGAATAGAAAGAAGCCTTGATAAAATGGGCTGTCTAACACGGAAATAACAGTTCAAATCGGTTTAGTACTTCATTAGATTAGCACGTTCAAGCAAACATACTCTTCAGTTTTTACAATATTAGTATCAACAGCAACAATTATACATAGGTATATACATATAAAATACTCTTTTATTATATGTTAATTATATACAATTGTTACCGATATACATATTTGGGTATTAATTACCACACATAAGATTCTTTTTCCTCCGACTTAGTTGCTCAAAAATACATCTTCAAAAGAAATGACGACTGAAATCCTACATTCGCCTCACAGAACATCGAAAAAAAATTCCGAACACCACATACCTACATACCCGTGGTTAATAAATCCATGTATTCTCATTAAATCGATGGCGTAACAACGCCAGCACGCAAACATCAAAATCAGTCTTGAAAGTCGGCCATCGTAACAAATGAACGCGCATCTAACATAGCCCTGTCAATTCGGCTAGACTAACAACAAAAAATTGCCATTATTGTAAAATTAATGACCTGCCTAACGAATCGTATTAAATTAAAGAATTTAATTGACACACCACAGTAGCTCTTTATTATTAGATTGTGATAGAGACGTTTCAATCGATTTTAGTGATGCGCTCCCGATTGTCTATGCGATTGTTAGTCGATTATGAATCAGTGGTCATTCGGCTTTGATGAATTAAAACAAAAGTCTTATTACTCTTATTATTGGATGTTTCATAAAATATATTTAGATCCATACATAGATTATTCTTTATTGTACACTATAATAATAAAAAAAAAACACAGGGAAGAACAAACACAAAAACAGTATAATTTTCGCGGTCTTATCGCTAAAAAGCAATTTCTTTCAGACAACCTTTGGATGAAGTTTAACAGTATTTACTGTAAAGATAAGAATTTCGCTGACTGAAGCCATGTTTAAATAAGAACTTATACATATTTGTTCAATTTTAACCGAAATCCTATCTATCATTACATTCAAAATATTTCACAAACAAAACTAAAATTATAATTTACAATCGACTAACAACTCGACTACTGTCCCGTCCCTAGGTGCGCGGGAGCACAACCACCCTCGGTAATTACCGCGCTTTCCTTTTTAGGTTAATAAGACAAAATGGTGCATTTGACAAATGATTTATTAATGTCGTAGGAACAAATGTTAACTTCTCTTAGAGCCGTAGTTTTTTTGACGAGGTGCGTTCGTCATGCGTAAGGTTAATTTATGAGTTCGCGCCGTAGTTTTTTTGTAGTTATTTTGGAAAATTCAATAGCAACACTATTGGTGGGAAGATATTTAAAATGAATAGAAAACACGAAGTTTC
Organism: Heliothis peltigera; assembly: GCA_958496145.1. Taxonomy (NCBI): domain Eukaryota; kingdom Metazoa; phylum Arthropoda; class Insecta; order Lepidoptera; family Noctuidae; genus Heliothis; species Heliothis peltigera. Next base: position 2,374,797 of record OY292348.1, on the reverse strand, counting down.
TAGAAACACTTCTAGGGTGATTCCAAGGCACAGAACAAGCCACTACAATCTGTCAAATTTCCTTAATAGATTTTCAACTTTATCGCTCAAGTATGTGGTTCAAAGTTGATTGGGAAAATTTGACAGCTTCGCGTCTGTACCTACAAAATAAAACGCAAATTGCAACCGTAAATATATGCAACAAAACACACGTTCCATGCACGAATAAAACGCATCACGATCCAAAATGATATCTTGTCTGACATTCAATTAGACACAGCCAAAAATTAGTTCCTTTTTCAGATGCATCGTATCATTTAGAGGTCAAATTCGAAAATGTCAAACAATACATAGATTCCTTATTCCGTTATTTAGCCTCCGTATGTCGAAAACTGTTAGTCGGGTTAAATCAGGACGAGTAAGGTTAGAGTTGTGATAATTATAAATACAAAATACATGTGATGATGGTTATGGCATACAGGCCGACTGTTGCGGCCGTTCTCTTTTAAGGAGATCAGCCAGCAGCGCAGGACATATTATAGTGCACAAGCATTCGCGCAGACACAGGTGCACTCTCTATTCCCTCACTCTCATAGTCCGATGGGACGGCAATCCGACACGACCGGAGAGAGATCAGGCGCAGGACCGACATTTACGTGCTCTCCGATGCACAGAAAATACATGGACCAGCACACAAGCTACCCGAAACTGTAAAATTTTTCCAATCAACTTTAAACCATATGCTTCAGCGATAAAGTTGAAAATCTATTAAAGAAATTTGACAGATTGTATGTTCTAGTGTCTGTATATAAAAAAAATCACTGCAAGTGACTTCCCGGTCCACAATAGCAATCAGAATGAAGTAAAAGAAATGACTGTTTGTCTTGTGTGGTTATCTCACGCGAATCGTGCACACACGCCATCTAGTGGCGGCTACTAGGAAACTGCTGATTAATATCTGCAGTTTCTTTGTCAGGAACTGATTGAATGATAGCCCTGGTGCATAGCGCTTGGAAAAATTAAGGGCTTAGTTGTGGAAGGAGGTCGTGGCTAAAGAGTTTGTGGCTAAAGGGTTCGTGGCTAAGGAGCTTGTGGCAAAGGGACTCGTGGCTAAAGAGCTTGTGGCTAAGGAGCACGTGGCTAAGGAGCTCATGGCTAAGTAGCAGCCCCCGAGATCGCTCAATGATAATCCTCGGTGCGGTCGTTACCTACTTAGAAACAAATGTATAATACAAGGAGAGTAAAAAATATATTCTGTAAATTAGAAAGAAATTACGTAAAACTTAAAATTAGAAAGTCCTCGATTTCAAAATCTAAGTTTAATCAATACATTACCTTGTACTGCTTCTAAAACTATAGTCTATCGCCATCATCATCATCATCAGCCTTTTTATCGTCCCATTGCAAGACACAGGCCTCCTCTCACACAGAGAAGGATTGAGCGTTAATCACCACGCTTGCTCAATGCGGGTTGATGATTTCAGACTTTATAGTCCAGGCTTACACATAGACATAGGAAGAGATGAAGGGTGGGCGTTTTGGGGGCTGTCTTTTGTAATTTTTGACGTTCAAAAAGTGCTGTTTAACAGCCAAGTTTGAATAAATGATTTTGATTTTGAGCTTCCTCGAGATGTTTTCCACACAATCAGACATTAGTGTCCAAGATACACTTAAAAACTACCTACATATAACTAAGAAAACTTACATTGGTACTTGCCTGACATGGTATTGAACTTACTACCTCATACTTGAGAGGCTAGTAGGACCCTCAACGGTTTATCAAGAAAACAAAAAAGGGGCGATTCAATACAATGTTTTCAAAGGATTATTTTGCTAACAATGTTTGAGACACCTGCATTACAAAATGCCACGTAACTCGAAACATAATATAATGTATGTTAAGTACTAGTCGTCTTTTATCGGATTGGACAAATTAGTGTTATACTAGTAGATGTCCAATTAAAAAAGTCGTGGTGGCCTAGTGGTTAGAGCCAACCTCTCAAGTAAGAATGCGTGGGTTCTTATCCAGGTCAGGCAAGTAACAATGAAACGTTTCTAAGTTTGTATGTACTTTCTGAGTATATCTTGGACAACGAATTTTTTTCGGATGGCACGTTAAACTGTAGGTCCCGGCTGTCATTGAATATCCTTGGCAGTCGTTACGGCTAGTCAGTAAGTCTGACGCCAGTCTAACCAAGGGGTATTGTGTTGCCCGGGTAACTGGGTTGACGAGGTCAGATAGGCAGTCGCTACTTGTAAAACACTGGTACTCAGCTTAATCCGGTTAGACTGGAAGCCGACCCCAACATAGTTGGGAAAAAGGCTCGGGAGATGATGAATCATACAAATTAACAACTACATGTGTCAGATTATTTTCTGATATCTTATGTGGCCAGCCCACAAGGAGTATCCATTCTTCAATTTTTTTTTTCACACAACATCATCTAGTCCCAAACTAAGCAGAGCTTGTACTATGGGTACTAGACAACTGATAAACATACTTATATACTTTTCTTTTGTAAATACATACATATTATACATAGAAACACCTAGACTAAGTCAAACACCCATGTTCATGCACACAAATGTTTGTATGTATGTTTGTACTTATGCGGGAATCGAACCCGCGACCTATAGCGTGGCAGGCAGGTTCACTAACCACCACGCCATCTGGTCGTCATATAATAGTCAATATGTTAAATAGATGACAGAAAAATAGTGCTTGAATCTTACCTACATCAAATGACAGTTGATAACTATTTAGTACTTGTGACAACTGTTTAAAAATGTATTTTTTTTTTATTTGCAACTGAGTGTAATGTCAGAAGTGACATGCATTGCGACTTGTTATGTGAATTCTCTTGTATAACAACTTTTATTTTACGTGTGGTTAATTTTATTGCACGATTATGAAGATCTGTATTTTATACTAGCTTCCGCCCGCGGTTTCACCCGCTTTCTGAGGGAAGTACTTTCCATACCCGGATAAAAAGTAGCCTATATGTTATTCTGATGTATAAGCTATATTGTGGTAAAGTTTCATTCAAATCCATTCAGTAGTTTTTACGTGAAAGAGTAACAAACATCCATACATCCACACATCCATACATCCATCCATCCATACATACAAACTTTCGCCTTTATAATAGTAGTAGGATTGCATTGTAAAGTAGGTTTGTATGAACAGAAAATGCAATACATGTCGCTAATTTTGTGTGTCATAGACAAATAACAAAAAAATGCACAAAAAATAACGCATAATTTTTAAGAACGAAATTTCTATGGCTTCTTTTATTATCAAACTAGCTGTCCCCAGCGCTTTCACCCGCATCTTTGGTTACTGCTTCACTCCCGTGTGTCTTAGCGTGATGGTATATAGCCTATAACCTTCCTCGATAAATGGGCTATCTAACACTGAAAGAATTTTTCAAATCGAACTAGTAGTTCCTGAGATTAGCGCGTTCAAACATACAAACAAACAAACTCTTCAGCTTTATAATATTAGTATAGATAGGAATCAGAAAATAATGTCTTACCTATCTTTATGTAAGAATTTTGATTTTAGTACGGTCGAAAAAACGTCAACTATTGTACTTGGGTTATGCTTATGATCAATAGAAAATAAATCTTTTATTTCTATGACAGCAAAAATAAATGTCATTTTCATAGACAAAGCGTAAATGATACTCTATAATGAATTTATTGCTAGACGCTATAGGATATCTTGTTTGTGGTTAATAGTCTATTGTTTTTAATTTATGGTTGTTGCCTCAATTACCTTATTCCTTTTACAAAATATACGAAAGAAGGAAAATGGAAAATTTTCATTTTTGTATAATTATTTAGTACACACCTACTTTCATAATTTCAAGTATGTTTTTTATACTATCTTAAACGATTAATTACTTAAGGCTAGATGTTTATCTAATCGAGATAACTTTATCAATTCAAATCTTTATTGATAGCAATTAAATTCAAGAGATTCGAACAAAAACACTCAAAATCACGATAATATCGAAAAACTACATTAATAGTTTTCTGTTTTTCCTTTACAAATCCAAGTAAACTATTTTTCTTACAACAAAAAGTGTCATGAAATTCTAATACCGCTGCTTTTTGCGTTTAAAGATTAATTATTATACAACAATGACTTCGCGCCCTTTCTATTGTGGCGGCCATTACGCTGAGCTGTCAATGAGGTTAAGTCCAAAATGGCGGTCGTGACACGCGACTCTGTTTACTGATTTGCCGCTCAAATTAACATTATATTATTTATCGTTGGGGTTGGATATGAATGTTGGATTTTTATTGGGATTATAGGGGATAAAATTTTGCTTAAGGGTTCATATTGCGGTCCTTTTCTACTTAAAGGTAAAAAACCGAGATGAATAGTCTCGAAAGTAGTTCCATTTTCTTTATTATCCCCGTGTTTAACATTTTTGGTTTTAACAACAATAAAATACAATAACAATAGTGTATTTTGACTAAACACACATACATAACTAATCTCTCTAAAAAGTAGGGTATAAAGACCTCTTTTTAAAGAGGCTGTAAACCAAAATATTATTTACCTGTAATCTCGTCTAGAAGTATCCAGGTATATATTTTATCATCTCTGAAAACAGCTTTATCTAATCGTCTATCTATTGTAATAAAATTAGTATGCATATCTAAGCCTAGCTAGACATAGTCAAATGATCTAACATGGCTAGCTATGTTTAAATTATGCCTAGATTTATGATAGTTGACATCTCATCCGGGACGCATCTGACACAAACTTGATAGGCGTTGGAACTAGTTTTTCTGGTATCCTTTCTAATATTCAATCTTGGCATATAGAAATAGGGTAGGTAGATGATAATATAGAGACGGGAAAACGGTGTCTACTTTTTGATGAATTGATTTCTTTGACAGTACTAAAATTAAAGTAGTGTTTCGTATGGCACGTTAAACTGTAGGTCCCGGCTGTCATTGAACATCCTTGGCGGTCGTTACGGTAGTCAGAAGCCAGTAAGTCTGACGCCAGTCTAACCAAGGGGTATTGGGTTGACCGGGTAACTGGGTTGAGGAAGTCAGATTGGCAGTCGCTCCTTGTAAAACACTGGTACTCAGCTAAAATGCGGTTAGACTGGAAGCAACCCCAACATAGCTGGGAAAAGGCTCGGGAGAGATGATGTCTAAAATTACAATAGGAAACTTCTTAAAGGTTTTTTTATGGATGTGTATGTTCTGATTTGAAGTTTAAAAAAGTAGGTGATAATGTTAGACAAGATCTGCCCAGCTTTCCTGAGCTATGTTGGGGTCGGCTTCCAATCTAATCGGATGCAGTTGAGTATCAGTGTTTTACATAGAGTGACTGTTTATCTAACCTCCTCAACCCTGGGCTTATAATATTAGATAGACAAGAGGAAAATAACATGATAGAAATACAGACGCTTGCACATAAAGCTACTACAATCTACCTAATTTCTTCAATAGATTTTCAATTTTATCGCTCAAGCCTTATGGTTACAATTTGATTGGGAAAATTTGTCAATTTCGTAAAAATAAGTTCCGTGGCTCGTGTGGACTATATCTGTGTGAAAATTTCATAATATTATTAGCAATTGGTATGCAACTTCGTCTTAATTGAAATTAGCTATTGGGCGATTTGGAAAGATCATTTCACTAAGCGAGAATGATTTTACTTAGATTATTTTACATTTTCTTCCATCCAAGATATACTTTCGTTAATTCTCACGTTATTGAGTCATCTTTCAGTATATCGTGCATCAGAGCCTGCATTTATCTTTTTTATGAGAGCAATTACAATCGTATTATCTCAATTGTTTTCTAAAACTTTGTTTTTTTCGTCTCCAACGTCGTCATCGTTAGGTTTATTTCTGTCACTTTTTTGAATCACGTCCGTTCGTGTTTGATTCAAAGTTTTATAGGAAAATTTGTAAGTAAAAAAAACCCATGAATCTCGCGTTTCATTTGTCTTCAAGTGATTTGCCTTGAACTGATTGCTGTGGCGTATAATGGTCGTTTTGCGTCAAAGTAGTAAAATGTTGTATATCATTTACATGGAATTGTGATTTGACCATAAGTATTAGATTTAGTATTGGATAAGTTTGATTTTAGTCTGATTTATCTGCGAATTGGAGTGTTATGACAAATATGTTACCGTTGATTTTAAAATTAGTACCTACATCTACCTTGCTAAAAGCGTCGTACTTATTAATTTAGTTATCATCTACGTAACCTACCACCCAAGACACTGTAACTGTTAATAACCTTTTATTCAAAACCTCTTTTGTTTTTGGGAAATCATTAAATGACTCTTCCCGCTGTGCGTGCAGCTGGAGGGAGTGTCAGACTGTTACTGACTAAAACCCACTATGTTCCTTCTGGAGGTCCCTGTGTGCCAGGGCCGCGGTAACTCTTGCAAACGATCCTTCAACACTGGATGGTCATCAAGAATCTTGATTCTGAGCGGAAATAAATCTGCTGAGTGTCTTTTGGGTCTACGTTTATCCATAATTATGTAAGCTTCTTCTTCCACAATTTCATGAAATGTTACAGACGCCAGCACATAAAATTTTCCCAATCAACTTCGGACCATAAACTTCAGCGATAAAGTTGAAAATCTATTAAGGAAATTTGACAGATGGTATGATGCAGCTTGATGTTCTGGCGTCAGCATCGCCATCACTACTTTCATCAATACTGCAACAAACAAACATAATATTACAGCATTCTTTGTATCCATTAGATGGATATGACGACCAGATAGCGTGGTGGTTAGTGAACCTGCCTGCCACGCTATAGGTCGCGGGTTCGATTCCCGCATAAGTCAAACATTTGTGTGCACGAACATGGGTGTTTGACTTAGTCTGGGTGTTTCTATGTATAATATGTATGTATTTACAAAAGAAAAGTATATAAGTATGTTTATCAGTTGTCTAGTACCCATAGTACAAGCTCTGCTTAGTTTGGGACTAGATGACGTTGTGTGAATGTGTGAGGGATATTATATATTATATTATATTCACAGACAATATCTTCCGAACAGCATCGCGTGCTAACCGCAGCTCACGTTGTAAGATCAAATCAATAATATGAGATTCGTCATGGTGTTTCAAACGCCGTTACATGACTTGAGTTCTTTAAACTTACTTTTTTAGCATGTGGGTTTGGTTGTAATGGTTTTTAGTGTGATGTTAAAACGTCTGTGTGTCTTAGTTTTTAAATAATAATATACCAAAAATATTCCTCACACATTCACACAACGTCATCTAGTCCCAAACTAAGCAGAGCTTGTACTATGGGTACTAGACAACTGATAAACTTAGGTACGAATGTAATATACTTTACTTTTGTAAAAAGTTAATGTACCTACCTACATATTATACATAGGAATACCCAGACTAAATCAAACACCTATGTTCATGCATAAAGATAACTTATGCGGGAATCGAAACAGGGATAGTTGTGTAGCGAACTATCTTTACAGCAGGCTTAGCATGGCGATCTATATTTATTCTGTCAAGAAAAGACAAAGCTCTTTCTGTCAATGTCAACATGTCTTCTGCCCGAGCATGGCGCGACCTGTCAACTCGCATATAATCACTTGTAAACTAATGTCGATCGAAGAAAAGAAAAATTTCTTCAAAAAATGTCAAAAGAAATCTTCGGAAACCAATCTCCGGTAAACAAAACTTGTTTCTACGGTTGCCATGCTAAGCCTGCCGGTCCCGGTCTATGTAGATGACCGTCTGTTTTTCAACTTTGACTTGAAGACAATAACAGATTAACATGTCCTATCCAATAAAGGAATATTCTACTCTATTCTAATTATAAGTCATTCGATACAAAGGTTTATCGGAAAACCTACATTTGTATACATGGCACACTTTATATTGAGGAAAAGGGGGAGATTGTTATACGCGTATCAAAGGACCGATCAAGCGAGGTAGTTCGCGGAACTAACGAATGGAAATTTATACACTTATAAAACATTAACTTGATTAAGGGCCAGTTTCACAGGTTACGGATAGCCACTATCTACCAGATAAATCCAAAAATGCAACAGAATCTGTATGAAATTATCTACCAAATAATCTAAATGGTAGATACTTATTCTTAGTTGGTGAAACAGGTCAATAGAGATTAAAAGAGGCTGTCTTGCAGCCAAGTTTGCATAAATGAGTTTGAGTTTGACGCAAAAAACTCCCCAACACATATTGTATGTGAAATAAATTAATACCCAAAAATGTATGACAATAAATTGCCTTTAACCCCTCGACCGTCTAAAGAACACCATGTATACATAAGAAAAAAAAATCTCCACTTGTCCTATGAATAATGAAAAATAAATATATATATAAAACTTAGGTTAAGTATTTAGGTAATTTTCATTTGAAAATGTGAATATTTTCAAATTAAATTGGGAAATGTCATATTTCATTTGATTTTTATTACTTAAGACATTTGAGGGGTTAATAAATAAATAATGTAGAAGAACTCTTTAAACAACATCAAGTAATGAACTTATCATAACAATACAACAATTATAAGCCACACAACCCTACACCAGCGCAAAAGAACCACAATCCTAACGCAGTAAAGTCTAGAAAAAGCTTATGATTAATAAAATGCATTCGATCCCCTAGTTCAACCCATCCTTATATAATTACCAGTCTAGGTCAGACATGGCGCCAATTTTTTGCAAAGAACTATTTCATAAAATTGACGACATTGTTACAAAGGGAATAAATACATTTGCTATTTAATCATTCCGTTTCACTTGATTGATAATTTAACAGCATGTAGAAATGTATTTGCTTTTTTGTTACAATAAATTGTATATCATTTTATAAAGAGCGTAGAATGAGGAATGCTATGTGGGAAATCATGGCTCGTATGCTTCTTAATGAGTGATTTTTGTTATCAATAACCCCTTTTTTTCGTGGCAAATCATCAAATGACCCCTCCCGTGGGTGCAGCTGGAGGGAGTGTCAGACTTACTGACTCATCATCATCTTTCGGGCCCGGGGTCCGCTTTCCTGCTCCTTCTCCTCCACTCCACACTCCACACAGATTATTCAAACCCCCCTTTTTTTCCGTGGGATATCATCAAATGACCCCTCCCGCTGAGGGTGCAGCTGGAGGGAGTGTCAGACTCTTACTGAGTAAAACCCACTATGTTCCTTCTGTAGGTCCCTGTGTGCCAGGGCCACGGTATCTCTTACGAACAACCCGCAGGCCAGGCAGACCCTGGCCCTAAAGGGCCCCCCTCCTATGTTCGAGGAACGCGTGGAACAGAACACGCCGCCGACACGGGCCTGTTGTCCCTAGACGTACGGACGATGAGCTACCCACACTCACCGCCCACAAACCCGCGCCTACGGTGGTCGGGAGTCATCCCTCGACACCCGGGGCCCGTGGTGACCCCCTTCCTTCAAAAGTTGCAAAAATATTTAGATCACATTTTGGTCCTTCGAGCGATAAACCAACTGTTTCTTCACGAACGCAAACTACACAATCTTTAATAGCGTATCAAAGGACCAAGGTAACCGGGCTAATTACAAAACAGTTTATATCTTCCCAGAACTAATAGCAACCTGTTGCCTTCATTTTAATTTTAAAAGATAGCTAGGAGTTCGCAGCTGTGTCAGCCTGCGTTGTTTTTTGATTGCCATCCAAGATCTGGGGAATTTCGTCCATGAATATTCATAGGACTGTAATTTTTTATCATACTTACCAGCTAGTACAAAATAAACTTGTCTTCAAAGGTAACTTCGATAGTTTTTGAGCTTTTTCTAGAACTCCACACGGACTGAATTTGAATCTGAATCATGTGTCATACATTATAAGATATTATGATACATGATAAGATCTTAAATAGTGCATTTGACACAGTTATTTTGCTAACTAAACGTAAATTCATCGTAGTATACGCAGAATGACTACATTACTATCTACTTTTCCGTTGCTATGGAATGTTTTTGTCTTCATAGAAACGCGAGTTGACAGGTCGCGCCATGCTCGGGCAGAAGACATGTTGACATTGACAGAAAGAGCTTTCTTTTCTTGATAGAATAGACATTGAATCACCATGCTGATCCCGCAGAAGTAGACTATGATAGAGTTGAGAAAATATTGTTTATGATGACAGTAAAAATACAGGCTGAAGTGGTTCATCATGAGCCTTTTTATCATCCCACAGCTGGGCACAGGCCTCTTCTCGCACGAAGAAGGATTGAGCGTTAATCACTACGCTTGCTCAATGCGGGTTGGTGATTTCAGACTACATATAGTCCAGGTTTCCTCGAGATGTTTTCCTTCACCTTTAATCAGTCATTGGTGTCCAAGATATGCTTAGAAAGTACGTATAACTTAGAAAAGGTACATTTGTACCTGCCTGAATCCGAATCGAACCCGCGCCCTCATACTCGAAAGGCTGGTGCTTTAACCACTAGTGGTTAAAACAAGGCATTTTATAATGATGATTAAGTTTATGATAGGTCTCGTAATTTGGAGGTTATCGCAAATTCATTATGTTATCGCCTACAAAGTACTAATGAATTATAATTTATTCTACGAATAAATAACAATAGGATAATTAGAGAGATACTATCATGTATGACGAAGAAAATGATCGTAAATCTTTGTGATTCTGCATCTCTCAATTTTGTTAGGTTACGTTTGAGAAGTTTATTTCTCTCGAAAAAGAATACAATATGAAAGTTGACAGCTAGTCAATTTCAATACTTTTATTGAACTATCAAAAACGGTTACTTTATATGCAACTAGCGACCCGCCCCGGCTTCGCACGGGTGCAATGCTGATACTAAATACACTACAAAAAAACTCAAACTCAAAAATAACAGTACTTCTCCACTATTTAATGGATGTTATTATACATATAAACCTTCCTCTTGAATCACTCTATCTATTAAAAAAAACCGCATCAAAATCCGTTGCGTAGTTTCAAAGATTTAAGCATACAAATGGACATAGGGACAGAGAAAGCGACTTTGTTTTATACTATGTAGTGATTTGTGGGAAAATAAGAATTATAAAAAATTATAAGATTTTCCTTCAAAAACATAAATGAAAATGACATAATTTTAAGATGCTTCACCAAATGAACATCATAAAGGATTTTATTTTTGACCAAGTCAACTACACAATTTAAGATTTCTAAATCTGATGGGACAGCAATCCGACATGGCCGGAGAGAGCTCTCCGATGCACGGGTGTATCAATCACCAACTTCAAGACTGCTGCTTTATGAAAGATACGTACCCTCGAAGAGATTTTTGTGCACAACCCAACCGGGGAATCTACCCCGTGACCCCATGTACAGTAGTTGTGCTTGTATAACTACCAGACCAGTTTCTTCTCCCTGTCCTGTTTTTTCCTAGACCCTCATCATCATCTCCCGAGCTTTTTTCCCAACTATGTTGGGGTCGGCTTCCAGTCTAACCGGATTCAGCTGAGTACCAGTGTTTTACAAGGAGCGACTGCCTATCTGACCTCCTTAACCCAATTAGGGGCAACCGAATACCCCTTGGTTAGACTGGCGTCAGACTTACTGGCTTCAGACTACCTGTAACGACTGCCAAGGATGTTCAATGCAACCAGGACCTACAGTTTAACGTGTCATCCGAAACACAGTCATTGGTGTCCAAGATATAAAAAACAAACTTAGAAAAGTTGCATCGGCTCTTATACCACTAGGCTACCATGACTTTTTGAGAAAAAAAAACAGACTTAAAATTTCACTATAACAAAAATTCGTAACATCAAATTTGAAATCTATTGGACCGTGATCCATCCTTTGATGAATACTTAATACATTTTATGGGGGCACCCATTATTTATGGGGTTTTTCCATGGGTTCCCATGAACTCTGTGTCTCGGATCAGTGGTTTTACGTGCTCGGAGTTGTTAGTAAGAAAATAATGGTAGCTAGATATATCTAGAGTTTGGATCGGACAAGGATAGATTGATGAAACGTCTTCTAGTTATTTATATAACGTATATTTTAACAATAAACTGTTAAAATCTATTTATTGTAGACCAACAACTGCTTTGTTGGTCTAGTAGTCGCGAGGCGCGATTGCTGTGCACGGGGTCTCGGGTTCGATTCCCGAGTCGGACCGAAATCGCTTGATGGGTTTTGAGAAACTTTCATAAAGCAGCAAACTTTCATAAATGTCGGTCCTGCGCCTGATCTCTCTCAGTTCGTGTCGGATTGCCGTCCCATCGGACTATGAGAGTGAGGGAATAGAGAGTGTACCTGTAACTGCGCGAATGTGCGTGCACTATAATATGTCCTGCGCAGCTGGCTGATCTCCTTAAAAAAGACCGGCCATCATCATCATCATATTTTGTAATTAATAGTGTCTCTAAAAGAATCTCTTTCTCGCTCTATAGTTTGGTGGTAAAGAACCAGATTCTAATTCAAACTCTCCTTTGTAAGCCAGGACATCAATTACATTTACATTATAATAATGTCATTAAAAAATTACGTCAAATTTATCCAATCATCACCCTTAGCTTAAAACAATTTATCACCAAAAATATTTAACAAATTGAATTCTCCAATTCAGTGTGATAAAAATATTTTTCAATAAAACTCTTCACCAATTAGTTATGGCTAAACATTGTTATTATTAACATGAGCAATCAACACAACGAACAAACAGACAAAAAAACAAAACGATTTGACCCGACCTTTGGCGGCGCCGGCGGTACACTCGGAAATGAAAAGAGATGGACTTATGTGGAGTAGTAAGGGTGTGAAAGGGATAGATTATAAGTGTTTAGGGTTGCAACTAAAGGTGAAATTTAATTCGGTATATTAGTTTGATGAAGTTGTTTTGTAGTTAGTAGAAATAAGTACGACAAAGGTATGCTAGAGTCAGGTTTTGCTAAAGAAACCGGTCAAAAGGATGTGCAATAATTATATTATTTTTTGTAACAAAATGGAGTTTTTCAAGCAATATACATTGAGTTATTTTGATAGTTTGTTCATCTTTCATTCAAGATAGAAAACGGAACAATGAAATTTCGAAAAAAAAAGTTATTACCATTGACAACTAGACTCAGACTGATAGACATTTTTTTACAAATTCGCGGGTAAAATTTGACATTGTCTATCCAACGAGATCATTTAATTTAATTCCCTTTTTCAAATTAAAATTATCTGCTTCTAATTTGTTATTATTTTTTAGTAAATTCTTCTCTATACATTTATCAATATTTCCATAGAACCCGGTCTTTTCATCTGCAATAATGACGGTGTAAGACGCATTCATTGAATGCGCTACCATCATAGCTCAAATCTGGTGCACCGCTGCACTTAATGTCAATCAAAGTGTATGCAACGCGGTTGCTTGCAATTCTACCCCTACAAGTCTTTGTGAGTGTGAAATTTTAGAGTTAGGAGCTAGTATTTTTTTAATCTTGGGGTGACTCCTAAAACAAAAATATTTTTTATAAGTAAGATAAATAAGAGACAAATTACAGTATCTTTACTAATATTATGAAGCTAAAGAGTATGTTTGTTTGTTTGCCTGAACGCGCTAATTTCAGGAGATACTAGATAAAAGAAAAATAGATTTCAGATACTAGATCGATATAATCAGGAATACAAATTTTAAAGTTACTACATTTATCATACATATTTACAAAATAAATATTAATTAATATATTAACATAAAAAAAATACTTAAGAAATGGCGTCAAAAAATCCTCCTCATCGCTGGTCATTGCTGGCTAGCAGCATTGCTACGTTTTACGGCAATGCTTAGCCGTTGGCCGATATAAAAGCCAGCCTTTGGGTCAACAGAAGTGTCAGCGAGTCTCTTTGAGATATCTTTGAAAAGGAGGTGTGCACTTGGACCCCACGGCCCGAAATTACCAACCACATATAGATAAACAAAAATACACTAAGAAACATTTAAATTGAATTAAATATTCTTTATTCCAAGCATTTCAAACCCATAAGACAGATATACTAATAAAAATTACACAAACAAAATAATAAAACAATAATTCTTATAAAAACTTAACCTACATGAAGGAACAATTATAAGTCTTATATTGAAGCCAGCATCTCCGTAGCAGCCCTACTAGTAATTAACACGAGTATCTTGCCGAAAAGGGTTTTTTTTTTCTTCATCTCAACATGGGACCATTTGTTTTAACTGACCCTGTAGCCAGTTACTCTTGTGAGAAACCTCATGATATGATACTATGGTTTTAAGAGTTAGTTTTTTTAGGATATCTCTAATTAAATGGTCCGTTATCATTAGGACCACACATTTCTTTATAAATGGTGTTATATTTGACAGAATTGCGTGAATAGGGATGCGGACAACTAGTCAAATTCAATACTTTTATAGAACTGTCAAAAACGGTTACTCTCTATGAAATTTGTATGAAAACACTACATATGACGTCACAGATTTTTCACATCAATCCGTATACTTATTTCGGTTATATTACCAAAAAAAAAAAATAGTTTTCGGTTCAAAACGATAAATTAAACTGACATTATTTTAAGATGCTTTACAAAATGAATATGACAAAGTATTTTATTTATGATCTAGTCCGCATCCCAATTTGACATAAATGAATTGACAAATTTTAGAATTAGAATTAAAAAATAATCGAACCTTTTTTGTGATGTTGTTAATTTTTGATCGTAATTTTTTAATGACTTGATTTTCTAAAGTTTTTTTTTTTAAGTTTTGGTGGGATACCAATCCAGCCAAGAGGGCAATGATGGGATCTAAGGTGGTACGAGCTTACCCAGAAGAAGCCTATTCACTCTTGCCTTAAAAAGTCTTGGGTTATAAGAACTCGGAAATACACGCGCCGGCAGAGAATCCTCACTTTGGCTGTACCTATTATGAAAGACGACGAGAAGCGCTTTGGCTCGCCTAAAAGGTACATCAACCAAGTGAGGCTGGTATTCCACCGTGCGTCTGGACTCGCGATGGTAAAAAGAGGTTCAAAGTTAATGATTTTTAAGCGATTGAGTCTAAAAAGATGTGCCAGCTGCGCAGGATATATTATAGTGCACAAGCATTCGCGGAGACACAGGTGCACTCTCTATTCCCTCACTCTCATAGTCCGATGGGACGGCAATCCGACACAACCGGAGAGATCAGCAGGCTTAGCATGGCAACCGTAGAAACAAGTTTTGTTTACCGGAGATTGGACATAATGACAGAAAAGTGACAGATTGACTTCCTTTGACATTTTTTGTAGAAATGTTTCTTTTCTTCGATCGACATAAGTTTACAAGTGATTATATGCGAGTTGACAGGTCGCGCCACGCTCGGGCAGAAGACATGTTGACGTTGACAGAAAGAGCTTTGTCTTTTCTTGGCAGAATAGATATAGAATAGCCATGCTAAGCAGGAGCAAATATATCAAATATCCTATCAATACGAACAAATAAAATCTAACTAAATGAAAATAAATGGCGTCTGTCCCCCATAGAATGTCCACTTACGGATTCAATTGACCGTGTCGAATAAATTGTTTTAAAGAAAACCCACACGTTTTGACCTTACGTGACCCCGTGGGAGTAGGCGGGAATTTTGTAATATCTTGTATAATATTTTTAAGAACAAACCTTCTTACTAGTTTGGGAGGTAAAAGGTTCAGTATTGTAGGAATGTATAAAAGAGTCATGGTGGCCTAGTGGGTAAAGAGCCAATCTCTTAAGTATGAGGGCGTGGGTTCGATTCCAGTACCAGTGCAACTCTTCTAAGTTTGTATGTACTTTCTAAGTATATCTTGGACGCTAATGACTGTGTTTCGGATGGCACGTTAAACTGTAGGTCCCGGCTGTCATTGAACATCCTTGGCAGTTGTTACGGGTAGTCAGAAACCAGTAAATCTGACGCCAGTCTAGCCAAGGATGAGTTGCCCGGGTAACCGGGTTGAGGAAGTCAGATAGGCAGTCGTTCCTTGACTCCTTGTAAAACACTGGTACTCAGCTGAATCCGGTTAAGTTGGAAAAAGGAAAGTTTATGGGGAATAATTGACAGATTCGGGTAGCTTGATGTGCTGGCGACTGCACTGAGGTAACTTTAGATCAGTAAATAAGATTTATTTGAACCAAAAAAATCTCAATTTAACCTATTCTATCAACTATATTTTTTATGGTTAATTAATACTGCATAATTTTTAAAGTTATCTTGTATTTAAAAATACGGTTTAGAGTAAAAGTATCGTTTTTACCCAAAGAACCCTAAAACCCACAATACGTTACGGCTGATTGGCTCGCTTCGAAATATGCGTAAGAGTCGATTTGTTGATTGTTTTCATCATGACTGGTTTTTATTACTTTATTTTTCAATAGCTATACAAATACGTACATTGCAATTATTTCGGAATGTCTAATAAGAAAATTGAGTAATTGATCAAATGACTAGGTCAAAAATGAAATATTTTATTGTATACATTTTGTAAAGCATCTTAAAATAATGTCACTTTCATTTGTAGCTTTGAAATTTTTTTATTGATAATATAATCGAAATAAGTAGGTACCTATACGGCTTGATGTGAAAATTCTGTGACGTCATAGGTTGTATTATCACACAAATTGCATAGAGAGTTAGTGTTTTTGACAGTTCAATAAAAGTATTGAATTTGACTAGTTGTCAACAAAGAGTACGTAACTATATAAAAAAAAATATGAAAAAGATTAGATCACTACAATACCGTTTAAATATCTACAATTTCTTGTACTTTAAAATGTTTTTTTTTCTTTGTTCTAGGCTAACCCAGCGGCCACCTACACAAAAAGACCATAAAATCCCTCAAAATTACCCGAATTCAATCCCCCAACAGCAAACCAACCACCCTGAGTTTCACAGATCCGTTTGGGCCTCCCCAGTCTTCGGACGGGGGGGGCCCATCCACCCCGCAGCCGGCCCTCACCACCCAAGACTCCATAGACCACCAGCACCATCATTTAGGGGGCTCCCAAACCCCCCATGATATCTCCAACTCAAATAACTCCACGCCAACAAACGTTTCTTCAAAATCTGCTTTCATAGAGTTACAACAACATGGTTACGGTCCTTTTAAGGGGGGGTATCAGCACCCCCACCATTTTGGGAGTCCAGGGGGCCAGCAGAATCCTCACGAAGCGTCAGGGTTTCCCAGTCCTAGGTCGTTAGGGTATCCTTTTCCTCCGATGCACCAAAATACTTATGGTTATCATTTAGGGTCGTATGCGCCGCAGTGTGCCAGTCCGCCTAAAGATGGTAAGTCGATTTTTTATTCTTTAGTTCATAATTTTCTATCGAATTATCAATTTGGTAGTCGACTAGGTTAACAATAAAATTCTTTTTGACATTAATTTGGTAAAGCATCTTAAAATAATGTCATTGATAATTTAAGTAAAACAAGTATATAAGTTAATGTGAAAAATCTGTGACATTCATCATTCATCATTCTTCATCGTAACCGTTTTTGACAGTTCAATAAAAGTAATGAATTTGACTAGTTAGTTGTCAACTACCGTATTACATTATCAACCCCTATTTAATGACTACACGTGTGTCTAAAAAAATACTTTAGCTCTAATAAGGTTTTAGTTTTAATTACCGACATACTTAGTAAGGTGCTGGGATTAACGGTTTATAAATGTCATTCTTAATAAGTCCTTCCAAAACACTCTATCTAACAATAGTAAATTATCAAGAAAAAATATAATGGCTCTATTAACTATAGGGTTATCTTTTTCCCCCAAAAAATTGGTACACCTGAAATTATGGCATCACAAATTCAATTCAATCGTCCTTTCACACCTCTATCACAAAAGAAAGTATATTGAACTTAAAATTACCGTAATTTTGTGATATCACGAATTGTGTTATGAAATACCCCTATTTTAACAACTTTACCCCGATATTAACATCACCTAAATGTTCTTGATCGTCACATTAGAAGAATGTTTCACTTTGACGCGTCAAATAAGTTCGAGTGAAAACTCCTTGGTTGGTAAAAAAAAAGAATAAAGAAAATGTCTCTTTGGTTGAATAATTTATGGACACTTCGGTGAACTTCTGAATTGTTTATAAGGTACGATACGATTACGATTCGAAATACGAAATTTAAAATCTTTTCATAACAATTCAAAATACGAGTATGAGAAAAATTACTAATTTGTTTTTCTTGTAGAAATTTTGAGTTTAAAAATCGTTCTTTATAAAAAATGGCACATTAATAATATAGACACAATAGTTTATCGATAAATTAATAATTAATTCATTTCACCTGAATCTATTTAACGTGTCAATCAAATAGAAATAAATTCTAGAATTCATTATAAAAATCGTGACATTTAAACTGTCGTATGTCGTACGTCAAAACACTGGTAATTGTAGTACGGAACCGTCTAGTTAATATTTAATAAAGTCCCCTGTAGTATAGTTCACGTATACGCTAGTGATGTACCGTTTGTCATGAGAAATTTTATCGATTAACCATTCTGTCAAGACTTTTTATCGATAAAAATATATTCGTCTTGATCTGTGGATAGAAAAAATAACTGTTAGAATTAAATATTAGATTGGTTGTAATAATGTAGTATATAAATTAGTATTGTTTATTCTTAACATTTTTCACTGTATTTTTTCTTCCCAGATCAACACGGAAATGTGTCTTTTTCACATCTTAACCACTACCTTGGTAAGAGAAATGATCATCACAATCATATTAACATTAATTAAGTCCAGCTGTGGGCAGCTGTAGTCTTCACAAGATATTTTGGAATATTTTCGATAGTTTGCAAAACGCCATTTGTCAGTCGTACATCTTTGGCAGTCGTTACGGGTATTCATAAGCCAGAAAGTCTGACATTCAGTCTTACCCAGGGTTGCCCAGGTAACTGGGTTGAGGAGGTCAGACAGGCAGTCGCTCCTTGTAAAACGCTGGTACTCAGCTGCAACCGGTTAAGACTGGAAGCCGACCCCAACATAGCTTGGGAAAAGGCTAAGCAGGCAGTTTGCGAACCGCTTCGGCTTTGCGCATGTGTGAATTGTATCGCTAAACCTTAATGAATCAATACATTGCTGAAAATCGCATGAAATTACATTTTTGCGAATCTATACGGACAGACGCAGTAGTTGACATTCGTTTATTATGTAACTAGTATATAATGTATCGATTTTATCATGGACAACACTGGCTTGATAATAAATTTATCAGAACGCCACCTAACGGTATAGCGAATCGAACTTTTATGTGTCGCTTAGGTCGCGACCGATAGATAAGTTGGATTTGAATTTAGAATATCGAACAAATCGTTCTTTTGTATTTTTTTTTGTATCAACGGCCAGTTTCGCAAGTTACGGATAGCCACTATCTACCAGATAAATTAAAAAAATGAAGCAGAATTTGTATGAAATTATCTACCAGATAATAAACTGGAACTTATCCGTAACCTGTGAAACTGGCCCTATTATGTAAGAGTGAATTTAAAAATTGTCGCGAATCATGCTTTTCCAGTTCAGGTGGCCATAAATTCTTAAGTTTATTTTTTTAATTTTACATGCTGTATAGCTATTAGGTATAAGGACTTATGTCATTAAAATAATCGGAATTCAGCTTTGCGTTTCCCGGTAAAATATAATACGATTTACCATTTCATAAGCAAATTATTTTTTTACTTATAAAATATTTCTCAGTAATGTATAAAAAAATATATTTTTTATATTAACCTAGTTAATTTAATATAATAATTAAGTCGATAACCAAACATTATTTCAGTATTTCAAATTACGTGAAAACCTGAAATAATCATCGAAATAGACATACGCACCCATGCTTTTCACAAAAAACAACAGTGTTTTTGTAAATAATTGTTGAAAACTTAGCTTTGGACAAGGATGAAAGCGTGCATTATTTGGGTCATTCTACTGAGTGACAAAAAAATAAAATTATTTTTAAATTTCATCAAAATATATTTTTATTTTGTTATTCGAAAGAGTTATCATGTAATTATCTTATAAAAAATATAATCTGAGATCAATCATTAACATTATGCGAAATAATTGCACATTTTTGCGTTGTCACATCGACAGGAGTGATTCGAATTTCAACAGAAGTGACAGAATCTTTCATAAAACGAATAAACTTAATTAGTAAAATAAAATTAATCATCAATCTTAACTGCTTTTGTTTATAATTATTCAACACTTATAGTACACATTATCAAATAAATTACACATACACTCAAAAAAATAAACAATAATTGTCTACAGAAGTGAAACGTCACGTTCTGTAGACAATTATTGCTTATTTTTGACATCGTGTAAAAAAATAAGGTGGCAATAATTAAATAAAAGAATCATTAGAAAATATTATTTTAGTCTGCAGACGTAATTTAGTAACGTTATTTTTCCGACTTTTTTCCTTTTTTTTATCTCTCTTTGTCTTTTTGACGTCGTTCTTCTAGTTCAGCCTCAGTCATTTTTAACCGACTTCCTAAAATGGATGAGGATTATTTATGTTTGTTCGCGAATATCTCCGTCGTTTACCGTTTCATTTCTGATGACATTACAAAACAGTGAAGGTTTAGGGCTGACCTGATGATGATGATGAGATCACAAAGAATTGAGGCAACTTCTCAACGGTAGCTACAAACTACCTTGTGTTTGGTCTTGTATCATTCGTATTGACGACTTTGCACCGAGATGGGTTTTGATTGCAATTGTGGGTTAGATGATGGAGACGAACTACAGTTCAGAGAAATCCTCAACGGCTGATGATAATCTCCCACTAATGTGAGATAATCGCTGCAGCGGGTAGGAGTATAATCGGATGACGATTTTGGCCCTTGACACAGAAAAGCTAAAAATATAAAAAAAAAACTCTTTACAAAAAAAGAAAACTGACTTCCAAAAACACTGAAAAGCAAAAAAAAAAACTTTTAGGTAGGTATGTCGCCCTAAAAGTCAGTGACGAAATATATATAGCTGCAACCTCTTGACACCGATTTTCTTTATTTTTGTAACAGTTTTCATTTTCCTCATCTTTTGTTTCCATGCTCTATCCTATTACGCTCTATGTCTATCCTCTGTCTATCTTTTAATCGTTCTTTTTTTTTCTTTCTCTGATTGCTTTTTACCCGCCATACCTGTAAATAATAAAATATATAGCCATGCCATCACTTCTGTAGAAAAGCAGTCACTTTTGTCGGTAAAGACCATCAAATAGCGACAAAATGCATAAAATTATCAAACCACAATAAAAAAACAGCATTTTACGTTTGTTAGGTTAAATTATCAGTGTACATTATTCATATAAAAGATAGCATCTAAGTATAAGCGCAAACCAAATCACTTCTAGTAGAAAAACATCACTTCTGTAGAATACTATTTCGACAGAAATGAGTTCTACAGAAGTGAGTTTTAACATTAAAATACGCATACTGTAGAAAATTTAAGCTTATGAGAATTTAATTCACTTGAATTCGGTAAATTACCGCTTAATTAGTAAAGCTATAAGGAAATCACATGCATAAATTACTTACTTGCTTTGGTTAGTTGAGTACAGGAGTGATGTTTCAACTTTGACAATACTGTAGAACGCTGTTCAAACTTCATTTTTCTCGGTACCGTAGTCACTGGACGAAATATGTCTGATACTGACAGAGACAGAATACTCTAAAGGGTTACCAGAGATAGAAAATAATGTTTTTTTTTGTTGTAAAAATTAATTATTTATCATTTTTGCCATTTCTTTCTATAGGAGTGATTATATTTTACGAACATTGTAGAATGTTGAATAAAGTTAAAAGTATCGCTTAATAATTATTCATATTTATGTGACTGCTGGTTCATTATATGCCACGCTGGTTTTTTCATATGACATATGTATGGAATATTTTAAAATATTTTTTATAGATGCCTAGATGCTGCAACCTGTGTTACGAACATTCGACAGGACGTGAGCAATCACGTACTGTACCACCAAAAAAATATGAAAAATAAAAAAAAATCTATGAGAATTCTATATGAATTGTTAGGTAATGCAACAAAGTTTATAAAATTATTATTAGAAAGAAATAAAAACTGAGGAGCTAGGGCATATTAACAAAATTTCACTGTCTTTGTAGAATGACCCATTTAGACATGCACATTTAGTTGATTAAACTTAATTTAACGCACGCAAACAAAATAGAAATAAAATATGCGCTGTGAGCATTGAGCAATGCAGTCTTTCAAAACTGTTAGTAACGTTCTTATTGAAAACTAGGCTGCTCCCCCTTTGGTGATAGTGTGATAATATGTAGCCTATATGTTGACCCGACCTATAAGCTATATTCATGCCAGATTCGAAGTAAATCCATACAGTACTTTTTGAGATTAGCCCGGACATATATACAGACAAACAGACAAAAATTCTAAAAACTACATTTTTGGCTTCCGTATCGATTGTAGATCACGTCCCAATAATTCTTTTAAAAAAATATTCAATGTACACTTTTGACTTTTCTACGATTTTATTATATGTATAGATAACTGCATTTTTCTTTCAACGCGAGGTTTCCCTCTCTTCTGTTTTTACTGATATCTCTCCGGTCGTGTCGGATTGCCGTCCCATCGGACTATGAGAGTGAGGAAATACAGAGTGCACCTGTATCTGCGCGAATGCCTGTGCACTATAATATGTCCTGAGCAGCTGGCTGATCTCCTTAGAGAGAACGGCCGCCGAAAATCTGGATGACATTGCTAAGTTTGTCAGACTTTCTGACTTCAAAATAACTCGTATTGACTATAAAATGCTCTCTTTAAAAGCTTTTAAGTAAGACCCATCGACGGATAGGCAACAGTAAGCAGCTCAACCTTTAATCAGTCGATCCTTGTGGCTATAACTTAGCCACGAGCCCCCTAGCAGGAATTAAATTAAACATTCAACTATTATTGCTTATATTTATAAAATTATAACCACACATAAATACGGCATAATGTTAGTTAATCCATTTGAGAACAGTTAACTTAAACAGTTAATATTTAAACTCAACTCTTTAACTGTCCGTTCACATCTATTTGCAGTTAAAGTTTTATTCGTTAAAGGTTAATTATATTTATAAATCTTTCTTGATTGAGGTAGAATCCCAAAGCAAGATTGTTTTAATAACAGTAAATGCGAATATTTTATCACTATTGAGAAGCTACATTCAGCCTCAGTAACATAGGCTATATTTTATCTATCTGGGTACGAGTTGCAGCTTTCATGAAATGCGGCTCAAATCGCGGGCACTAGCTAGTTCTTAATAAAATAATTATTTCCTGCGGTCACTAGAGCCACAACACACTGCTGTGCTCGGAGTCTCGGGCCGAAATCGCTTTGTGGGTTTTGAGAAACTTTCATAAAGCAGTCCGGAGTCTGGAAGTTGGTGATGGACACACTCGGGCATCGGAGAGCACGTTAATGTCGGTCCTGCGCCTGATCACTCTCCGGTCGTGTCGGATTGCCGTCCCATCGGACTATGAGAGTGAGGGAATAGAGAGTGCACCTGTATTTGCGCCAATGCTTATACACTATAATATGCTGATCTCCTTAGAGAGAACGGCTGCCAACTTCCTACTACAAAATATCGATAAAAAAATGTATTTTCCTAAAAGTACAGCATTATCTAAATTATAAAATAATGATACCTATATCAAAGGTCAAACAAAAACACAGACATATGATATTTTGTAAACAAAAACAACAAAATTACCATTCTAAAACGAAGAAAATAATATGATATTAAAAAAAAAAGAAACAAGTTCAAATAATACAATTAAAAAAATATACAAAATAAAAAATAATAATAATAACCCAAGTATCAGTTTCGCTTTCGAGAGTGCCATCCGTGAAAAAAAAAACGGCACGCGATCCATAGACAATGTAGAAAAACGCCCGATAACTTTTTTAAGCGTCAAAAATTTCGTGCAAAGGAAACTGTGATTAAATCGATGTGTTCCGACATGCGTCTTCCTTGCGATTCTAATGCCTTATAAGGATGCCACTTTGATAAAATTATATTTTAATCGATTTTACTATGTTACTCGATAAGTGAGCTGTAATTTAGCCGATTTTTTGGAATGATATAGCAGTTTTAAGTCTGTGACGTAATTAGAATTGTGTGTGTGTAAGACATGGAATAATAATAAAGCGAAATTTACGGCTAGTTTCACAGGTTACGGATGGCCACTATTTACCAGATAAATTCAAAAATGGAACAGAATTTGTATGAAATTATCTGCCACATAAACTATCTGGAACTTATCAGCAACCTGTGAAACTGACCCTTATTTATTAATACAAGGATTCTCTTGGTTTTACTCGCGACAAGTGGGAATAAATCCCGCTGTCATCTGCCTAGCCTTTTCCCAAGCTATGTCGGGTTCAACTTCCAGTCTTACCCGTATGCAGCTGAGTACCAGTGTTTTACATGGAGCGACTGCCTGTCTGAACTCCTTAACTGCAACCTGGGCAACCCTCTTGGTAAGACTGTTTGTCAGTCTTTCTGGCTTCTCACTACCCGTAAAGACTGTCAAAGATGTACAAATGACAGCCGGGACCCACAAATTTAACGTGCCTTCCGAAACACGGAGTAACTCGTCATGACAAGATGGTCACCCAACTACAAAGCGACCGTGGCAAGCGTTGCTAAACCTTATGATCGATCGACCCGTGCGGCTGATACTTAGCCACGAGCTCTTAATCAATGATTAGTTAGTAGGTCTGCCTGATCTCTCTCCGGTCGTGTTGGATGTCCGTCCCATCGGACTATGAGAGTGAGGGAATAGATAGTGCACCTGTGTCTGCGCGAATACTTGTGCACTACAATATGTCCCGCGCAGCTGGCTGATCTCCATAAAAGAGAAAGGCGGCCGTAGCCGACAATCGGCCTGGATGCCATCATCATCAGTTAGTAGTGTTGCCGGGGAGATTGTTGCGCCACTTCTTCTTCCCAGCAAGAACACGTAGAAAGTGGTGAAGGGTGGGCGTTTTGGGGGCTGTCTTTTGTAAATTTTGACGTTCCAAATGGTACTATTTTGCAGCCAAGTTCGAGTATAGATATATTGAAGGATTTTTTTGTTTTATATGTTGTTAGGATCTTGGCAACCCTACGCAAGGTTGATTTTCACACACACAACCGCTTCCCAAAGGCACTTGGAGATTTCTAAACCCTTCCTCAGTCCAAGGTTGTGACTAGGTTTTGAAAATGGCCTCGGAACGACGGAAACACGTCTACCCGCTTTTTTAGGAATATTATATATCTGTTATATACCTGGGCTAATCGTGGGAAGTCGTAGTGGCTTAATGGTTAAAGCCAACCTCTCAAGTATGAGTGCGTGGGTTCCAGGCAAGTAGCAAAGCAACTTTTCTAGGTATGTACTTTCTAAGTATATCTTGGACACCAATGACTGATTGAAAATAAAGGTGAAGGAAGACATCTCGAGGAAACTATACATATAAGTCTTATAAGTCTAAACACCAACCCGCATTGAGCAAGCGTGTTGATTAACGCTCAATCCCTTTCCGCGTGAGAGGAGGCCCGTGCCCAGCAGTGGGACGATAAAAAGGCTGATGATGATGATGAATAGTAAAACCCGCGTAGCAATATATCTCTATGTAACACAAACCAGCAATTAAAAATTATTTCGAACTACAAATATTGTTACACTACTATTAACAAATTGACACAAATTAGTTTAACTCATATTTCATTTGGACCCTAAATTTTTTTTTTGTCATATTTATTAGAAGAGATATGGTACTATAGAAATTATCAGTTTTCCTTCTAGGGGGTGTTTTTTTGTTAATTAATATGTATGTGACTGCCTCGTTGGTCTAGTAGTCGCAAGGCGCGATTGCTGTGCACGGGGTCTCGGGTTCGATTCCCGGGTTAGGCCGAAATCGCTTTGTGGGTCTTGAGAAACTTTCATAAAACAGCCTGGAGTCTGGAACTTGGTGATTGAATCACCCGTGCATCGGAGAGCACGTAAATGTCGGTCCTGCGAGTGACCTCTCTACGGTTGTGTCGGATTGCCGTCCTATCGGACTATGTGAGTGAGGGAATCTATTCTCTCTAGAGTGCATCTGTGTCTGCGCGAATGCTTGTGCACTATAACATGTCCTGCGCAACTGGCTGATCTCCATAAAAGAGAACGGCCGCCGTAGCCGACAATTGGCCTGGATGCCATCAATATGTATGTGAATGGATGGAGAGGTCGTGATAGACCAATGGATTGATTGCCTGAAAGACGACATGAATAAGAAGGGAGTGGATGTTAGTATGACGGCTGATAGAGACGAATGGAAGCGGAAAACATATTGCGCCGACCCTAAACAAAGTGAGAACAGGGAATTAAGAAGAAGGGTGTTATTCTTTCTTCTTTCTTTATTATTATAAAACCTAAACCAAAGCCAACAAGCATGCTCATCACACAAATGTCGATCGTACAGAGAAGTGAACCTGGAACCCTCAGTTCGGCAGTCCGGGTTTACCATTGCTCCAACGGGGACTTAGGTATTATTAGAACTAGTTTAAGGGCCTGTTTCACCTTCTACTTTAAAACCATGCTTTTAATAAAGGGAATAGAGTCTAGAGCCTAAGAAAAGACAGAGGTCAATTGTTAACCGCTCGCGGGAAGTTGTTCTCCCGAAACACAGTCAAAACAGCGTGGAACAGCTATTTAGATATGCATCTAAAACAATTACAAGCCCAATTAAATTTATGACACCAATTAATTT
This sequence comes from Heliothis peltigera, assembly GCA_958496145.1. Taxonomy (NCBI): domain Eukaryota; kingdom Metazoa; phylum Arthropoda; class Insecta; order Lepidoptera; family Noctuidae; genus Heliothis; species Heliothis peltigera. Next base: position 2,348,040 of record OY292348.1, on the reverse strand, counting down.
TTAAACAATTTGTTAAAACATACAAAATTGTTTCATTTAGCTTTTAAACAATGTAATTAAATTAAATTCTTAGAATATGTTCACAGATTTGGTTTTACGATAATTTTGGTAAAAAACGCTAAAACTGATGATGTTTTATTTAGGGCCAGTTTCACAATGTCCGAATAGCCACTATCTACCGAATAAATTCGGTAAAAACGGAACAGAATCTGTATGAAATTATCTGCCAGATAAACTATCTGGAACTTATCAGCAACCGGTGAAACTGGCGCCGAATCTTTTAAAATATTCGAAATTCAAAATCCAAAAAAAGAAAAAAAAGTACAGTCATGTTAAAAAGCGCTTAACGTAACGTTCGTTCGGTCACACCCACCGGTACGCTACGAAAGATGCTCTATTTCATTATATATAATATATTTTTATTAACTGTTACTATGCTCGTGCGCTTGTTTTTACAACAAAATTAATTTATGAGATAATTGTGGTAATCCGTCACATGAGTTACGTTTTATGTCGATTTAGTGGCAATTTGTGATTTATTGCATTATTTGAAGAACATACAAATTATCGCGTTCATTAAATTCGTTTAAGTGCTGTACCGCGATTATAATCATTATAATTTACATCTAGTTAGTGAAACAAACAAATTGATTGTAGATAAACTATGTATGTATATGTAGATTTACTAGTACAATATAGCCCTAACCTATATTTAAATTGAAAAAAAAAATTGTATTAACCAATTATACATACTTATAAGTTATTATAAATGTATCTCATCATAATTTTCTATCACTAATATAAATAAATGATTTCTAAAACAGAAAAAAAGTACATACATACGTTAAAACTAAAGGGTCTAACCCTTGTAAAAAAATTAAAAAGGTGTGTCCCCAAACATGGCTCAGCCTATCCCTTGGGGTCTTATCGTGACACCCCGACCCCAGACCCCGGAACCTTTCTATCAAACAACTGCTAGCCGCGAGACATACAAACATAATTACATACTGACTAGCTTTTAATTATTGCTTTAAACATCATTTTTATCAAGTTTTTGAGGATTTTTTTCGCCTGGAGCTCAGCACGTGTGGTGTAGTCGCGTGGTTAAGTCTTTTCAGATTTTTTTATTTAATTTTTTATTTGAAATTTTTAAGCTTATAGTTTTTTTTTGTCGCTTGATATATTATTTTACATAATCATCTGCTAAAATAATGAATTAATTGACAGTCGCTTAAAAAAATATAAAAAAGTAAAAAAATAAATAAGAAAATATGTATTTATTTTAAACTTTAACACTTCATTCAACAATGTGACTAATTACATTATTATCTTTACAACATATTATAGTAGTTTGTAAAAAAAGAAAAAATAAAAAAAGAATCTTATTTTTAAACGTCAACAGTTCAGTCAATAATTTGACTTTTTTTTTATTATTACAACCTGTAGTATCTTGTAAAAATAAAGTAAATACACGTAAATATCGTTAATTAAATAGTATTATCGTTAAAATCTCAATTACGATTATGTTTCAAGAAATATTCTCAATAAATAACTAAATAATTATACCTAAAAATAATGGCCGAGAGTATTAAAGTCTTAAGTATGTGTTAATTAACCATTTAAATAATAAAACCTTGTCATGTTCACACTTTAATAAAATGTTGATTTTTGCGTTAAAATAAGCTCGTTTTTATTTTTACTTTATTACTGACAGACTATAAACTATAAATAAAAATAAGTAGGTATTTATATCAAGTAATTTAAGATAACCATTTTTTGACGTTTTTATCTTTATTAATTAAAAAAAAAGCTACAAACATTAAACATAGATTTTTAAGTGGTGTGATTACTAACAAAATATGGATGACATTCTTTTAATTTTTTTTTTATTTAAAATGTTTACACAGTGCCTACAGGAAAAATAACACTTTAATTAAGATTTGTTAAAAAAAATAACTTTGGTGAGCCGTAAAAACACTTTGGTTCACAACAGTTCCCGAAACTGTAGATCTAAATGAGATTACTTAGGAAAGAGATCCTAAGGCTAACGCGTTAGACACACCCCTCGCTCTAAACTTTGAAACAAAAACGTCGGTACAAAAAAATGATTTTCAATTCTAGCTTAACTTCGTGTTTTATCCAAAAACCATGTTAGAAACTGTATAATAATAATAATATTTTGTGAAAATGTGAGACCGCGTTTTTAATTTTGAGTGCAATTTGCTGTTCATAAAATAATTTCTTAAAAAAAGATAATTTTAAAAATTATTGACCCAAAATTGTATGAGATCTCAGGACCGCTTAACATCACTTATTTTCTCAGTAATGAAACACTAAGCTCTTTTAATAAAATATGTTTGGACATTGACTGTTAGTTCACTCGCTAAGTGTAACTATGGCCAATTCAGAGATATCGTCTAAAATCTTAAAAATTAAAAAAAAAACCACAATATTTCGTTAACATATCTCAAACTTATTATGACGATTATCTGTAGTATAGTATAGTGATGTCTTCTCTACCCTGGGATCTTGGCTTAAGATCATCAGAAACTAGTTCTGGATAATTTTATTAAACAAGTTACTAGAGTACGGTAAAAGTAATTAAAAATTATTAATTTGATTCCCACAAGGCTTTGGTTAAAAACCGGGATACCGTATGAAAGGGAAAGGTTGTTTTTTTTTTCTTTTTCTCAAAAGCGGACGGCGCGATTTTGTTTTCTTGTTAGGTATGGGCTGGATATATTGGGTGACGTGATTTTTCTATGAGAAATAACTGTGCTGTGTATATTTATATTTTCCATAAATATATAAAAAAACACATATATTTTTACTGCACTTGATTCGGATATAACTTCAAAATTTTTATATTATTATTTTAATTCTGAGTATAGTTTAAATATAGTGATTAAAAGGTATATTTCGTTTGAATAAAAAAATTGGATGTTTAAAATTTAAGTACTCTCTCTGTCTTTTTGCCTTCCCTCGATTTGTGTTTTTGTCTCAATAGCTTAATCTAACTTATGTCGTTTATCCGTATAAAAATAATAAATCGTATAAGGGCCAGTTTCACAATATCCGAATAGCCACTATCTACCGAATATGTTAAAAGATTTAACAAAATTTGTGTGAAATTATCTACCAAATAAACTAACTGGAACTTATTCGTAGGTGGTAAAACTAATGAAATTTAAATTAAATATCACCAGATTTTCGCATTAATTTACTTCAAAGCATCAGTAACAAAGAAAGTTTTTTTAATAAAATAAACAAGAACATAACAAAAGTACACTCGAACACAAAATTTTCGAAACGTTTCGAAACTGCTATCACCCGCTTGGCTGTTCGTAAACTTAAAAAAAATATGTTTTTTTTTTCGAATCTGGCAAAGGGTTTTATTGTTTTTTAGCTGGTACGTTTTACGTTGAGTTTTTCGGTAGGCGGGCTATGGGCGGAGTACGACTGGTACGGCATGCGTGTGGCTCTGCTTTATTTAATTTTTTTAATGTGAGTTAGAAATTTTAAATTATTTTGCGTAGGTTGACATTACTTTGTGGGTGACATTTTATTTATGGTGCCGAAACTTGAATGTGTTATATTCTTGTTTTAGTGTTTATAACGTTAAATATACCCACGTAAAAACAAAATGCAACTATTCTTTCCTATCTTTGTAAAAAAAATTACATTTCTTGCCAAGTTTTATCATAATCCGTTTAGTAGTTTTGGATGAAAGAGTTACAAACATTCGAATATGCCAAATTTTACGTTTAATTAATAAGATAAATTAGTAATTAGGCATTTCATGTAACTACAAGCTTATTAATATTATACTACCAGCACATAACACAGAGATACTCATAATTTAAACAACAAACATACAACAACATATAATTATCAAAAAAAATATCCAAAGAATAAAGTAAGCACATCACTATTTATCGACACGACATCAGCACATCACTAGTGGCTGGAGGGTGTGTCGCAGCCTGGGGCATCGCATTGTTTCGCCTGTATGTATGACGGACGCCGACATACGCAGACATAAATACATATAACTTGTATGAGACCCTGGGAAGCGTTCGCTGTAGTTTTTTGATATACGTGAAATGTTCATAAATCATTTAATTTATAAGTTAGATGGCTGTTTGCTGTGGTTTTGCTTGCATTTGGGTGGAAATATTCATATCCTTATTTGTCGTACTTTCTAAGTATATCTCGGACACCAATGACTGATTAAAGGTGAAGGAAAACATCTCGAGGAAACCTGGACTATAAAGTCTGAAATCACGAACCCGCATTGAGCAAGCGTGGCGGTTAACGCTCAGTCCTTCTCTGTGTGAGAGGAGGCCTGTGCCCAGCAGTGGGACGATAAAAAGGCTGATGATGATGATGATTTATGTTTCATATTCTTGTTTAGGAAAAGTATGCGTTGAATTTAAGTTCCGAATATACATACAGAGACATACAAATTACTTAATTGATTAAAACAGTAGGTACAAGTAACATTGATAAATTATCTTTTGAACCCACAAAACATTTCAATTTGACAGTTTGGAGACCCAATACCCATTCTATAAACAACAGATGTACATAAATGTAGATATTTAAATGTATATATTTCTTACTTATTCGTCTTAAAAACATTTTTTCTTTACTATACATTTTTATACACATGAAAGTAACTCTACTTCATCTGTAACGGTAGTTACAACGCTCGGATTTTATACTTCGAACTTATTATTAAAATACTTTTTATTTAACAGCTATGGTAGGTATTCATCATCATCATCATCATCCTCCTGCCCTTATCCCAAGTTTTATTTGTGATCGGTGCATCATGTTTTTGTCTTCCACGCTCTTCTATCTGCCGTCATTTCACAAGTTACATTCTTTCTAGCTATATTATATATTACCTATGCCTTCCTGACATAAAAACAAGTAAGTTAGGTTATATATTTTTGACAGGTCTTTGACAGATTTTTGACATTTTGGTAAATCAGTTGCTTTAAAATTAAAAATGCTATAAAAGGAACGTTATTGAAACATGTGTTCCTTTTTCAAACTAGTACATTCAAGTGGAAGTATTAATATCGCGCTGTTGATTTACGGGTCTTGGCTGCGCAAACAGTTTTGCATATCTAATGCCGATCGCGACTGTACCGCGAGAGCGTTCCAATTTGTAACTGAATTCTGAATTTGAATTTTGTATGGAACTTTCTTTTTAAATGCTCTGAACATGTTCTTTTTTAAAAAGCGTGGTTTTTGTGAATGTCATCTTCCTAGACTTTTCCCAAGCTATTTTGCGGCTTACGGATGCAGCTGAGTACCAATGTTTTATGTGGAGCGACTGCTTGTCTGATCTCCTCAATCCAGTTACCTGAGAAACCCGAGATCCCTTGGCAAGACTGGTTGTCAGACTTCTGACTACCCGTAAAAAAATGACAGCCGGGACCCACCAATTTAACGTGCCTTCCGAAACACGGAGAAAGTCGTCGTGACAAAACGGTCCAAGGACCGACCGCGCCAAGCGTTGCTTAACCTTATGATCGATCGACCCGTGCGGCTGTTGCTTAGCCTCGAGCTCCTCTGAATTACTATTGTTTTTAAAATATGAAGTAGCGGTTTTAATATGCTATCTCACAATCCGTCAGTTCAGAATTAAAATATTCATTCATTTTGAAGGCTGTAAACCAAAATTCCATTACGCTAATAATAATCACACGCGCATCTAAACAAGAAAAAAAAACAACGGCCTCGCGTTCGATTTTTAAAAAGCGCACCAAAAGAGCCGCGGACAATTCCAAATTCAAAAATTTTCCACGGCGCGCGTTCGGATACCGAATAAAAAAGTTGAAGTGCGTTCGATATTAATATGCAGTGCTGAGAATCGTGAGCTCTCGTTAGTGTTGCGATAGGGAAGGTTTCAATCGATTATTTTATATAAAACTGTAGTTTTGAGTAAAATACTGTTATTTTCCGCCTGTGAAGGCTCTTTAGATAGTTTAAAAAAAAGTTTAGACGCCAGCACATCAGGCTACTACAATCTGTCAAATTTCCTTAAAAGATTTTCAATTCTATCGCTGAAAAAATTTGACAGTTTAGGGTAGCCTGATGTGCTGGCTTCTGTACATACATCTTCATCAAAGGAGTACATTAAGTTAAAAAGCTTTAATGGTCCGCCATATTGGATTTAGAATAATGTCAAATTATTTTTTAAATGTTTAAATCACTCTTAATAAGCCCTTTTACTTGATACCCATATTGTTGAAATTCATAAAAAATAACAACTCCGCCATCTTGTGTGGCCCGCCATATTGGATGTAGAATGACGTCATATAACATATCGTGCATTGTCATCCAAGCTGAACGTGTATACAAAATTTCAGCTCAATCGGTTGAAGATATCTACTTCAAAATTGAGTTCCAAGAATCCACCGTAACATACATATACGGCAAGTTGAACAAAAGCTTTTAAAAAAACAATAATCGATACAAAAAAAAATCGATACCGAAATCACAACAATCGTTGAACAAACTCGATTACGACATTTCGTTATTCGCACCACTATTCCAAAGCATGTTCACCAAAAAGCCAGGGTGTTACTCGCGGCGATCCGATGTAGCGATATGAGCCCAGTAATTACAACTTACCACTGACTATTATCAAGTAGCGAATGCCTTTCATATATTTTACAAAATGGATGGCCATGTTTCATAGCCTGTCTTATGCGTTGAATATTTATATTGTAGATTTATTGCCGAGAAATATGTGGTGATTTATACGTAGAGGGTACGCGGTGTTTGAATTTGGAAGTTCGTTGTTCGATTTTTGAAGTTTTGATATTTTTTTTGTTTTTGACTTAAGTGGATACTTTTAAGAATGATAATAAAGTACTATAATACTCTCTACCGAATAATAATGCAATAATGTCCACTAATGTCCAGGCTATCTACCAAATAAACTAACAGGGACTTTCTTTCTTTCTTCTTTTCTTTCTTTCTTTCAACTTATTCGTAGGTGGTGAAACAGGCTTTAAAAATAATTTTGAATTAACGGAGATAACAATTACCTTCGGATGATTATTTAACTAATAAAGTCAATAAAATTTATTTCGTTATTATGAACAGAACTAAACAAATACTACAGACGCCAGCACATTAAGCTACCCAAAAATGTCAAAATTTCCCAATCAACTTTGAACCATATTCTTAAGCGATAATGTTAAAAAAACTATTAAGGAAATCTGCCAGACAGTAGCTTGATGTGCTGACGACTGTAGATACTATGAAAAGCACTCGTCTTTCGACATTGGCACACCCCAAAAACTATATCAATCTCAATAAAAAAAAATATAATTGAATTAATTAATTTGAATTCTTTATCAAATCAAAAACAAGAACTAATAAGCGTAAATAAATAACATTTCAAACAACTTTGTAACAAACCCATTGATAGATTTAATTGCATTTATTACGCCGCCATTGATTTCAAAGCCTTGATTAATATTTATTAGTCATTTCAGTACTTTTAAAATTGATAGAAGAATATGTTCTTCAATATTTGTAGGCTTTTGAATGTAAATTATGTAGTTCATATTGAGAAAATTATTTTACAAACATGGCTGTTATGTATCAGTATTTTGACTAGTTTTAGGCACTTCGCTCGCCCACGGCGACTTTTTGTAGCGATACATTCCCGCGTTTTAGTCGTGTTTACAACTCGCTACTGCATCGCGACCTGGCCGCGTGATTACCATTTCGCCAACGAGCACGCCTGATTCCCGAGCTGAGGGATCCGGGTTCGATTCCCAGCACGGTCAACATTTGTGTGATGAGCATACTTGTTGGCTGTCTGGGTGTTATAATATGTATTTATAAATATGTATAAATATGTAAAGTATATGTAGATTATCAGTTGTGTTGGCACCCATAACACAAGCTAATCAATAGCTTACCTTGGGGCTAACCGACCGTGAGTGAAAAGGTGTCCCGATAACGTTAAAAAAAATATCAACGATAAATGAACGTTCTCTTTGCTTACAGAAAAATGCGGCCTGTCAGACGACCCTGGTCTCCGCGTGAACGGGAAGGGCAAGAAGATGAGGAAGCCTCGCACGATATACTCCAGCCTGCAGCTCCAGCAGCTCAACAGGAGGTTTCAGAGGACACAGTACCTCGCGCTGCCGGAGAGGGCGGAGCTTGCTGCGAGCTTGGGACTGACGCAGACGCAGGTTTGTGGGGCTTTTTTTAGAGCTGGTTGCATCATTTTGAGCTTATAGATGCTGTGTACGGGTTTTTCGAAAGAGGTTCATGCAACCAGCTATAAATAAATATGCGGTGTGCCGGGAAATTTTGTGTGTTTCTCATTTAGGATATGAAAGATTAGATTTTATTAGATTAGAGAAACTTCTTACAGAAAAATAAACTGACTTCTTTATACCTACACTAAAAAGAAAAAAAAGCAAATTTATTTGTACAGTCGCCAGCACACCAAGTTACCTACTCCTTAATAGATTTTTAACTTTAATTACTGAAGCGTATGGTTCAAAGTTAATGGGAAATTTTTACAGTTTCGGATAGCTTGATGAGCTGGCGTCTGTAAATCGCTCCAGAAGTGGGATTCAAGAGGTTGCAGCTGTGTTAAAAATGAACCAACCGAATTGAGAACCTCCCCCTTTTTTGGAAGTGGGTTAAAATGACTCAAGCCTTTGTCTATGTCATATTGCATCGACCACTCACATTTTCTCATAAAATCCATATCAACAGAGATCTAAACACGATATTTAACAGTAAGCTGCAACAACTAACTAATACTTAAACAAAAACATTTTTATTTTCACGAAAAGAAACAAAATTAAAACAAAAAAATATCCCCACACATCGTCTCCATAGTAATTATGTCAAAAACCTATAATTATACGCTAGTGTGTACATTCACTACATATTTTTTTATCTCTAAATCTGTGATCAACTAAAAATAAACCTTAACAGATTAGAGCAGAATCCATTATAGCTTGGCAAAATATCCACCTTATGTTCGTAACATGTAATTAAAAGACAAGGAGGATTTTTTTTTTAATTTCTGTCACAGATAACGCACTGCTGCTTCTAAGTAGTAATTTCATTGTGAATAGTCTACATTATTATGTTTTTTTTTACGAAACAAATGTGCTTGAGGATGTTTTTTTTAACTTTCGAACGTTATTTTAGCGGTATATTTTTTTTATTGGCGGGAATATTGATTATTTAGATTATAATTTTTAGCTACTGACTTATTTAACAAAGTATTCGTTGTATAAATCAATTCGTACATTATATTTTTTTATAGGTGTTTTATTTAATAAATATGATAAGACTTGTTAATACGTACTTCATATGCTTTTCTTTGAATAAAAAGAGTTATGTAGCCATATTTTTTTGCTACTGAATGCGACTAAAAGTTTTTTTTTATAAAGAACCATTGTATTATAATAATCTAATAAGAAAGCAAATATAATTAAAATGAATTCACTATTATAATAATTTTAATACTCGTTGTTATATTTCGAAACCTGGCCTGATTACTACCAATAAAAAATATAAAAATCAGTGGTTTCTGCGTGTATGACTAACAAACATCCATAAAAACAATCTTACTTTCATGTTTTATAATATTAGGACTTACAACATCGCTATAAAAGAAATAACTACACACATACATACATCCAAAACTCTATAGCAATCAATGCGCCTATCATTAATGTTTAAAAAAAATCTCCACCATAGACAAACGCATGCGTTCGGAAACCATATTCCGATTGGTTTCGTTCGGGAATTGATTCGTCATGTGTCACCGTAAGGAATGAATAATCGTGGTCGGAACTGAGCGTGTAGACCGAGTTATGTATAGACACGGCGTTTCTGACGTTTGAAGGGTTAAAATGAATGACGTTGAAAGGCGAATGTAGGTTTTAGGTTCACAGGAATAGTGCAAAAAAAAGAAAAGCTTTAGTTTTTTTTATGTATATTGGAAAGGTTACAGTTTATTTTCTCGTTCGAATATCAAAGTGCAAACGCCAGTATATCAAGGTACTACAATCTGTCAATTTTCCTTAATTGATTTTTAACTTTGTAACTGAAGCATATAGTTCAAAGTTGATTGGGAATTTTTGTCAGTTTCGGGTAGTTTATGTGCTTAGTCTGTACTAAACTAATTATTTGTAAAGTAACAATGTTCTTTCAAATTAAAATTTGAGGGGTGTCGTAAATTCCCTTTATTACTATTTGCATGAAATTACTGATTGACAAAATAATGTTATACCAAAAAAATGTTACCATTGCAAAAACATAATTTATTTTGATTTTGTGTCAATCAATCATTAGTGAAAACTGATTCTAGAACAGAACAGTATACTGCACAAACAAGACTGTACGCTCTATTCGTTCTTTAGTTAACTTGAACGTTATAAAAAGTAAGAGCCAAGTTAATTTTATTATAATTTAATATTTCTCAGTTATTGTCTGTGCGCCGCACTTTGATGAACCCCGCATCAATATAGGGTTGCGCCATAATCGAGACGTTGGACTGTCGATAAAGTTTGCTAGAAGTAACAACAGTGCTTATCCGATAAGATTTTCTGATAATAAAACTAAATCATAATACCTATATTTGATTGGTGTAACAAATGTTGAAAAATATACTTATTTATAAATACGTTTTAAGAATTTTTAGTACTATTAGTTTATAATAAAACTATTTTATGTAGATTTTATGCCCAATATGTGTCGTGATAGATTTGCAATTAGAAAAAAAAACATATTTTTCAATAATACCTTTTCAATATCGATAACTCGATACACTTCCCGCACACAACCCTAGAACCTATTCGATTCGATTCCACATTAAAAGAAAAAAAGACGGAATTAAACTCCGTACTATTCCGGTCTTTATAACAAAAACTATACAATCTAATCTCGGATTGCATTGCTTAGAACATAATTAAGTTTACACCACCCATCTTCAAGCTATTTTGAACTCTAAAGCTTTCACAATAAGGTGCTATTTCCCTGAAACATGACATTGTGAGTTAAGTTTTTGTCATTGATAATAAATCATTGCATTTGTCTATAGGTGCTGCTGATTCGCTATTGTTTCGTAAGCTGAACATTTTTCTTATTAACAAGCGAGATGTTTCTATACAAAGTTTGATGATAATTAGTATTGAATTAATTTTTGTGATATGGCAACACGATATGTGATTAGGAAGTGATGTTTGATGTTATTGTGATGTACATATCGATAGTTTTGCTAATTTTATTGTGTGACATGCTGAGAAGGTTTTACCCAAAAATATGAAAATTAATGAATGTTAATACTGTTGTATTTTTATAGCATAATAGATATAATCTATGGTTTGGGACTACTAGATTCCGTCCTAAAGATATTGGTTATCTACGGTATCCGGGTATACTGGAAGATATTTTTAAAAGTGCAAAATATTCATCATCAGCTTTGTTATCGTCACACTGATGGGCACAGGCCTCCTCACAGGCAAAGAATCAGCACACTTTCTCAGTGCGGGTTCGTGTTTTCAGACTTTATAGTCCAAGTTTACTCGAGATATTTCCTCGAGACATCGAATCGGCATACTCATACTTGAAAGGCTGTTACTTTACAACTAAGCCACCACAAAATATAATCATAAAAATATTCACTTGTTTCTTTAAAGTTGAGGTTTTACGAGTACAACTGCATCAGATCACAAAATAATTACATAACTTTTAACAAGAACTCAAAAACCAGTACTTCAACAATAAAAACGCGAAGTTTTTAATTGCACTTATGCAATGGGATTAAGCTTATAAGGTCAGACTTTTTTATCGATTACATTGTGTTGCCATGTAATGAATGAAAAAAAAAATACTTAATGATTGATTGGTCTTGAGTGTAAGATGCATTTTTTATGTTTAAATAACGAACAGCTTTAAAGGGTAGATAGAATAGTTAGCCCTATAGAGTATGGCATTTTTATTTTTAAATATTGGTTAAGGGCGCGACGTTGCCAACTTTCGGTACACGCGCTCTTAAACACAACTTTTTTACTTTTTTTATTTTTTTTTTATTTTTTATACCTACCATTATTTTTATAACAGTGACCGACATATCGATCTTTTTTGTTAATAAAAATTCTGACAGCCTGTTTAGTTTCACCATAGTGAGGTCTTGTCTTATGGCAGTTTACAGTAATTTGTGTAGCATAAGCATTTCTAAATTTGTGACTAATTTATGCCTAAAACTTCATCCTAAAGTACAAAGAACTGAACATAATGAGCTGTATTTGATGCGTCACGAATGATACCTACGTATTTACTCTGTTTTTGTATTAATTTTAAAAATAGTAAGGGAATACGGTGTCAAAATGCAATGCAACAATAATTTGCCTGCAAATAAAAATTGAGAAGCGTAACACTATAGATATTCACTACAAACTATTACAAAACCAAGCAATGTGGGACAACTTGATTAAAAATTACTCAATACTATGTTTTACTCAATAAACTTAGATGCGTACAATATTCTTTAATAAGCGTAACATCGATTCTCATGTCTGAACAGAATCGGCTACGGTTCTTACGCTTTATCGTAATTAAACGTACTAATCGACAATTTCGATTTCAACTCCGTATGGCGCTGCACTAGTGTTTTGGTATGAAAAAAAAATGTAGAAAGGCGACTTGTTTTCTTTTGTTTTTAGAAACAAATTTGAATTTTACAATACTGATAAAAAAAATGGTTGTATTTTTAGAAACAATCAAATTATATTTGACAGAGTTTTTCTATTTATTAACTCCTGTTATGTATGTCCTTCGTCTTGTTTTATAAAACATATTATCTGGTCTTTGCAAACATGATAAAGTGCCTAAAAAATATGATCCTGAAGCCATATTTTGATTCTTTTTAACCATAAAATATAAAGTCTACCGTACCACAAATACCACGGCGTCACCTCCTCTATAAGACAACACAGAACACTATTAGATTTCTCCCATGCCAGAAAAACCATAAGGCATCAAGGAAATTAAAGAAAATCATTCGCTGTACCGCATTGAACTGACATGTCGGCGTTGGAAAAAATCCCATTTGATCACTACCCGTCATACGAAATGATGATTGATGTTCCTTAATCCAGTGCCGGCTTAGTGTGACGAATGCACAAACTGTGTTGTTTCATTGCAGTTATTTCTTGTGCGTTGTTTGTATGTGTTTTTTTTTTCAATCCGATGTAGGTACTTATGTAGGTAATTATTTCTATTCATTTTTGTGTGTCCTGTCTATTTGGTTGTAGGTCTATGGTTTAGGCTATCGGCCATTTTAGAATTTCGAATTTTGAAAATAATTATATTTAATTTCAATTACATTATGAACATTTTCTTATTTGATAGATTCAAACTGGTAGCTATGTATCGGAAAATAGCATTTTAAACAAAACAATATATAGGTAATTATGTGTAGTTTTTTTCTAAAGAAATAAGTGTGTTTTTCTAATAACGGAACGTAATAAATAATTGGCATGACATTTGAGCTAACGGGACTGCCAATCACGAGAGTTCAATTCTAGTTATTATTTTCTAAAGGTGTCATCATTATTTTGATATTAGCTATTAGGAGTTGGTAAAAAATTCTTCATAATAAGGATGAAAATTATTTTCATCACAATATCTGAGTATAAGACAAAAAAGGTTGTAATACGGTAGTTGACAACTAGTCAAATTCATTACTTTTATTGAACTGTCAAAAACGGTTACTTTCTATGCAATTTGTATGAAAGTAAGAACTATGAGGTCACAATTTTTTCACATCAAGCCGTATACTTATTTTACTTAAATTATAACTAAAAATATCTAATAGTTTTTTCTTCAAAACGATAAATGAAAGTGACATTATTTTAAGATGCTTTACCAAATTAATATCATAAAGGATTTTATTTATGACCTAGTCAATTTGTCCCTTGCATTCGAATTGCAGATTCAAATTTCGAACGTTCTTTTTCCGCAACCTCACCACATAAGCCGATACCTTCGGCGATCGCAGCATTACAAAAGAATTCTATTTACAAAAATACATAACGTATCTTGGAACCCGCTAAGTCACTATCTCAAATGTTAAGAACGATGACTTACATATTTCGAGTACCACCTCTGATTGGCTGTCAAAGTCGTACCGACGACCAATGGCAGCTCGTCAAATTTCATGACTGTGCGGTTTAAGAACAATTGTTCGAAAAAAGAACGTGCTTCCGTTAAAGTGGCAAGGCTTCTGTTTTTTTTTTGTTGAAACTTGTCTATGGCACCTTTTGTCTGTGGCCGATAGTTTCTTTTGTTGTCTGTGTCGTAATAAATATGTAGGAGTGAGTTCGGTATTGTTTTAAAATGCAAACGGTATTAGGTTTTTTGTGGAAGCCTTTAAAAGTAAATGTTGTACAGTACGCCAGTATATCAAGCTACTACAATCTGTCAAATTTCCTTAATAGATTCTCAACTTTATCGCTGAAACGTACGGTTCAAAGTCGATTGGGAACATTTTACAGTTTCAGGTAGCTTGATGTGCTGGCGTCTATGCCTACATTTTATGGCGGTCACAAAAAATGGCCAATACCGTTTCAAAAGAGCAAAGTTATAGGTCGGCAATATTCAGTTGCTTACAGCTTTAGTTAGTCAAAGCAAATGACTTAATATAAGTAGGTACCTGTCTGTCTGTCTGTCATGAGTGCCTCGTTGGTCTAGTAGTCGCAAGGCGTGACTGCTGTGCACGGGGTTTCGGGTTCGATTCCCGGGTCGGGCCGAAATCGCTTTGTGGGTTTTTGAGTAACTTTCATAAAGCAGCCTGGAGTCTGGATGTTGGTGATTGATTCACCCGTGCATCGGAAAGCACGTAAATGTCGGTCCTGGGCCTGATCTCTCTCCGGTCGTGTCGGATTGCCGTCCCATCGGACTATGAGAGTGAGGGAATAGAGAGTGCATCTGTGTCTGCGCGAATGTTTGTGCACTATAATATGTCCTGCGCAACTGGTTGATGTCCTTAGAGAGAATGGCCACCATGGCCGCTAGAATGAGTTTCCAAGATGGCAGTTTCCAATGACCAGGCCATCGTATCTTTATTTAAAACAATTAAAACAGCATTGGATTAATTGTGACCAATTGATGACAATTGGTTAACAATTTTCCAATTAATTAAATTGTTTGTCGTCTTTTTTAAAGTTTTACTGCCCTATATATTTGTTGGGTAATCAACTTTTGACATATTTTAGTGTTGTTAATAGATTGTGATGTTTGCTTGTTTAGGCAATATAATTTTATTAACATACTAGTTTCTGTTAGAGATTTTATGTGTATATCTTGGAAACTTCTTAATCCCGTTAGAATTTTCAAACTCTAACTCAAATCAAAACTCTAAGGTTAAAAATTGCAAAAGACAGCCCCCAAAACGCCCACCCTTTACCACTCCCTATTTGTTTTTGCTGGGAAGAAGAAGTGGCGCAACAAACTCCCCAGCAACACATGTCTGCCTGAATGAATGAAAATGAATTACTTGTACATCTGATATAGCCTTATATAGCAAATAGGTTATCTCACATTAAAATAATTTTTCAAAACAAATAAAAAAAAAACAAACATAAGCATAGAATTAAACTCTTTAGCTTTATAATATTACTGTCTATAGAAGTACAGATTAAATACACAGGATAAAAAACAAATGACATTACAATCAATGAAAGCAAGCAGTACCGTGGTTTAAACATAAAATATACATATAAATTTAAAAAAAAATCGCGAACTACCCACAAGAGTAAAACCACGTTAAGAAAACTCGTTATCTATGACTTTTATCTGGCAGTTTGCATGTCCGTTATCAGTAGAACGTGTATCTTTAGCAGGGGCTTTAACTTTCGTTTTTACTTGAAACTTTATTTCCTGAAGGTTGGTAGTTGATTGTTTGATTCATTTTGTTGGTAACTAGGTAGTAATTATTTTTTTAATCCGTAATGTGTTATAAAATATTATAAGTGATGTTGAACGAAGTGAATGTTTTGAAATGTTACTAATTATTTTTGAAATAAATTGTTAGAACATTTATTATTGTCAATAAAATTATTTCAGTATTATTTTCGACTGCCAGTTGTGTACAGAATTTAACTATTCAATAAATTCAGCAAAAATAAAATCACAAGGATGTTGACAAAGTGAAAAAAAATAAGTGGTTACAAAGACTATTAAGCTACAGACGCCAGCAAATCAAGCTACTACAATCTACCATTTTTATTGCTGAACCATATGATTCAAAGTTGATTGAGAAAATTTGACAGTTTCGGGTAGCTTGATGTGCTGGCACTGTACACCCATCGAAAGAGCTGGTTAACGCTGAAATAATAACAACTAGTGAACATATAAAAATTTACGTAAATTCCTAGACTACATAAGATAACATTAAAACTTATTTTAAATCTAACATAACCAGATTTTAACCACAGCATATAACTTGCAGTTAAAAACATCAGTTACCGCTAGTACCAGATCCAGTTAGTCGCTAGTACAACGTTAACGAGTAAGGCAGGTGGCGCCGGAGTATATTAATATATCATAGTACACTACACTAGTTAAGCTCCTGGTTTTACTTGACATAAAATCTTGACATTAATTTATATTTGAAGTCGTGGTGGCCTAGTGGTTAAAGCATCAGCCTTTCGAGTATGAGGGCGCGGGTTCGATTCCAGGCATGTACCAATGTAACTTTTCTAAGTTATATGTACTTTCTAAGTTTATCTTGGACACCAATGACTGATTAAAGGTGAAGGAAAACATCTCGAGGAAACCTGGACTAGAAAGTCTGAAATCACCAACCCGCATTGAGCAAGCGTGGTGATTAACGCTCAATCCTTCTCCCTGCGAGAAGAGGCCCAGCAGTGGGACGATGAAAAGGCTGATGATGATGATATGTAGTTTATCAGTCGTGTACTCATAAAACAAGCTAATCAATAGCTTACTTTGGGGCTAACCGACCGTGTGAAAAAGGAGTCCCGACATAGTCCATTTAGAAAAATATTATCCAATAAATTATGAGATTTCTTCTAAAATCTAGAAATACGAGAAGCATATAATATATTCTGAACACGTTTTCATAATTTCTCCTGATATTAAGATTACCTTTCGTATCTTGTTTGTGTTCATAAATTAGTTGAGGTATGTTTTATTCATCTATCACATTCAAGCTTGCATAAAACATGACATATCAAATTATCCTGAACTTTTAACTCCGTCAGTTTATTAAGATTTTATGGTAGCTTCGTTGGTCTCGTAGTCGCATGGCGCGACTGCTGTGCGCTTTGTGGGTTTTGAGAAACTTTCATAAAGCAGCCTGGAGTCTGGAGGTTGGTGATTGATACACCCTTGCATCGGAGAGCACGTAAATGTCGGTCTTGCGCCTGATCTCTCTCCGGTCGTGTCGGATTGCCGTCCCATCGGACTATGTGAGTGAGGGAAATAGAGAATGCACCTGTATCTGCGCGAATGCTTATGCACTATAATATGTGCTGCGCAGCTGGCTGATCTCCATAAAACAGAACGGCAGCCGTAGCCGACAATCGGCCTGGACGCCATCATGTTAGCGAGCTCCGATAGATCTAACACTGAATTTTTTTTTCAAATCGGTCCAGCAGTTCATGAGATGATCGCGTTCAAACAAACAAAGTATTCGACTTTATAATATTAGTATCGATTACTATTTTTATGAAATTATTTTTTAACCTAGTAGTACTAATAAACAGACAAACAGTTTTTATAGATTTTTTATATTATTATTGCGTTAGTTGGCGGCGGCTTCAGATCTTGTAATTACTACTGACGGCGGTTACGTCACATCCTATACTCGGTTGAGTAACTTTTTAATTTTTATACTTTTTTTATTCTCGGTGTATATTAAGAAGAAATATTTGTTACTAGCTTCCGCCAGCGGTTTCACCCGCTTTCTGAGGGAAGTACTTTCTATACCCGGATAAAAAGTAGCCTATATGTTATTCTGATGTATAAGCTATATTGTGGTAAAGTTTCATTCAAATCCATTCAGTAGTTTTTACGTGAAAGAGTAACAAACATCCATACATCCATACATCCATACTTACAAACTTTCGCCTTTATAATAATAGTAGGATCTATTGATATTTTTTGGATTGGAGCTCGTAGCTAAGTAACAGTTTCACTAACTGATTTATCATCAGGTTACGCAACGTTTGGCGAGGTTGGTCTTTGGATGGGTGACCATCTTTATACGACGAGTTCCTACGTGTTTCCGAAGGCACGTTAAATTTGTAGGTCCCGGCTGTCATTTGTACATCTTTGGCAGTCTTTACGGGTACTCACAAGCCAGGAAGTTTGACAACCAGTCTTACCTAGGGTTATCGGGTTACCCAAGTAGCTCAATGTAAAACACTAGTACTCAGCTACAGACGGTTAAGATTGGAAGCTGACCCCAACATAGGTTGTGAAAAGGCTAAGCAGATGGTGTTTTTTTTATGATTTATTATAGCTGTTCAAGTTATCTACATATATTTCATCACAATATTACGTCACATATCCTACCAAAGATCAGGAAAAAAAGGCAGACAGGATCTCGCTATATCCTTTTTACCTAAGTGATTTTGTCCTAGATAAAATTCACTCTGTATGTCTATACAGGGTGACCGAACAAAAAGAATATATAGGAATTTTTGTACGAGTTAAAATTATGTCTTTAATTTTAGTATTTTTTCAATAATATCGCTTTGTAAAAAAATCTTTGAAAAACTGTTAGGGCTATCAATTTTAGGATATTGTAGAAGCAATCTGGACGAATTTTTGAATGCCTTTTAGATTGTTTCTTATTATGTAGATGATTGTATCATAGTGTTTATTTATAAACTTTGTTAGTATGGTGATATAACTAAAAATATACAGAAAACAACAAGAGTAAACGAAAAAATTGGGACTAGTAAAAATGTAGTAAGTACTGAATTTTCAATGGATTTTCATCGCAAAAATTGATATTAGTATAAATTAACCCAGTATTATAGATACAGATTTACACAGATTATTTTAAAGTATTCGTAATTTCTCCCATACGTTCGAGAGTGTTCCGCGAACACCCTGTATAATATAGTAAACTAGCTTCCGCCAGCGGTTTCACCCGCTTTCTGAAGAAAGTACTTTCCATACCCGGATAAAAAGTAGCCTATATGTTATTCTGATGTATAAGCTATATTGTGGTAAAGTTTCATTCAAATCCATTCAGTAGTTTTTACGTGAAAGAGTAACAAACATCCATACATCCATCCATCCATACATCCATACTTACAAACTTTCGCCTTTATAATATTAGTAGGATAGCCCAAAACTGTCCACTGCAAGTTATAGCGGTTATTATCGCAGGGATATTACTTGTCTATCGCTGGTTGATCTGTGGTGTGCTCTTATTGGAGCTAGGTGATTTGTTCCACTTTTATTTTTAACACGGTTTTATTAGCTTTACTTGTAACTATGTATGTAAGAAAATCTTGGAATCTTAGGGCCTGTTTCACTACCTACGAATAAGTTCCAGTTAGTTTATTTGGTAGATAATTTCATGCAAATTCTGTTACATTTTTGAATACCTATATCAAAGCTCAACTTAGCAAGTATATATTTACAAATCTTAAACTTATGAGGGAATGATTGCATTAGACGGATTGATTCGTTTGTTTATAATAGTCTGTGCCTGATTGATGATGATGAACTTTATGTAAAATATTTATTTTATTTTATTATTTTATTTTGTTATGTTATTTTCTTAGTATTGTTCTCAAGTAAGTGACATCGTATGTTTTTATTGAGAATAAAGTTTCTTTAAACCCAAACCTAAAGCTAAGAAAGTGTATTGAACTCTTAAACATAATGTTTTACAGTTATTTTTACAAAGGGATAGGTAGAACCATTGACGATGATGGCAATTCATAAAAAAAAAAACAAAATTACGCAGAAATATGATTCAAACAAATCAATTACTTAAAATCATTAAGAAATACCATACCAAAGCAAAGAATCGATTTAAAATCATATTCTAGAATAGGTATACCTATAAAAAAGCGCGCGCTGATTGGTTAAACTTTCAAATTTGGAATTTAAAAAAAAATATAACGGAAAAGTACCGTCACTAATCAGGAGTGACCTCAAATAAAGAAAAAAAAATAAAAAAACACGTTCTAACCGCAATTAAAACTTTTTCACGCTAGAGGTATGGTAATAATTGATTTTATGATCAATCCTTCGTGTTCCATAGAAAATCTTTTACTATGCCTCATCTCCCGAGCCTTTTCCCAACTATGTTGGGGTCGGCTTCCAGTCTAACCGGATTCAGCTGAGTACCAGTGTTTTACAAGGAGCGACTGCCTATCTGACCTCTTCAACCCAATACCCCTTGGTTAGACTGGCTTCTGTCTACCCGTAACGACTGCCAAGGATGTTCAATGACAGCCGGGATCTACAGTTTAACGTGTCATCTGAAACACAGTCATTGGTGTCCAAGATATACTTAGAAAGTACATACAAACTTAGAAAAGTTGCATTGGTACTTGCCTGACCTGCTTAGGCTTAAAGTTTTCTTTGTACCTACCTAAATTCTAGTTATACAGCTTTTAGAGTTTAATCTATTGGTTACAAGAGGAATATACCTTACCCACATCCCGTCTGACCCGTTCTTATGACTCATTTTCAACATTTATTTTGCATTAACTACATACTATATACCTATATATACTGTTATATTGCACTATATTTATGTAACGTTATCGAGTTGAAGGTTTTGATTCAAATAATCATTAATAAAAGGTAGGTATATTTATTTGCTTATGTATAATATGGTTACTATTTGATTATTTTTATTAAAGGTGGAATTATCAAATAACCTCTCTCACTGGGCTCGAAGCATGAGTGTCAGACTCTTACTGACTAAAACCCACTATGTTCCTTCTGGAGGTCTTTGTGTGCCAGGGCCACGGTAACCCTGAAATAGACGATACCCAAAATGTCCATAATTTTGTTAACATCTTGCTGAAAAAATGTTGCTAATTTTTTGTTTAGAAACTAAATCAGAATAATATTTGTTTCTACTTTCTGTAACGAACTAATCCATAAATAACACAACAAAAAAAATGTGCATATAAATACCAGCAAATCAAGCTACTACAATTTGTCACGTTTTCTTAATAGATTTTCAACTTTATCGCTGAAGCATATGGTTCAAAGTTGGTTGGGGAAAATTTTACAGTTTCGGGTAGCTTGATGTGCTGGCGTATGTGTTATCACAATTCCTCGATCAGTTTTACTTCAAAATCTATTAATTATCATATATCATTAACAACAATTTTAAATTGACAATATATTCAGTAGGTACAGAAATATATTCTTGTGCCTTCATAAGCTGAGAAACTTTGTTTTAATTGCTTCGCCTTTACTAGAACTTTGGAAGTTTCCAGAAGTTTTTAATTACACACGAAAGACAGTAAGGAACTATATTTCTGTGTATTGAAGGAATGTATTTAATTTGTTTCTTAGTTTAGGAAACTTTCTTTAGAATTATTCATAGGATGTCCTGTTAATGGCGTCCAGACTAATTGTCAGCCAGGATGGCCTTTCTCCATGAGGAGATCAGCCAGATGCGCAGCTGACATAATATGGCAGTGCACAAGCATTTGCGCAGACACAGGTCCACTCTCTATTCCCTCACTCTCATAGTCTGATGGGACGGCAATCGGACTCGACCGGAGAGAGATCAGACGCATGACTGACATTTACATGCTCTCCGATGCACGGGTGTATCCAACACCCTTCCAAACTTTGGGATGCTTTATGTCATCATCATCTCAGCCATAGGACGTCCACTGCAGAACATAAGCCTCCCCTTTAGATCTCCACATATACCGGTCGGAAGCGACCTGCATCCAGCGTCTTCCGGCGACCTTTATAAGGTCGTCTGTCCATCTTGTTGGTGGACGTCCTACGCTGCGCTTGCTAGTCCGTGGTCTCTAGCACTTTTCGACCCCATCGGCCATCTGATCTGCGAGCAATATGGCTTGCCTATTGCCACTATATCGGTGACTTTAGTTCGTCTACGGATCTCCTAATTTCGGAATCGATCACGTAGAGAAACACCGAGCATAGCCCTCTCCATAGCTCGTTGAGCGACTTTTTTGCATTACGTAAGTTGCGTAAAACTCCAATCATCATCAGCCTTTTTATCGTCCCACTGCTGTGCACAGGCCTCCTCTCCCACGGAGAAGGATTGAGCGTTAATCACCACGCTTGCTCAATGCGGGTTGGTAATTTCAGACTTTATAGTCCAGGTTTCCTCGAGATGTTTTCCTTCACCTTTAATCAGTCATTGGTGTCCAAGATAAACTTAGAAAAGTTACTTTGGTACCTGCCTGACCTGGAATCGAACCCGCGCCCTCATTCTCGAAAGGCTGGTTCTTTAACAACTAGGCCACCACGACTTTACGTAAAACTCCAAGCATCCATCGACCCTGAGACCCCGTGCATAGCAGTCAGCTATGCGATTGCTAGACCAACGAGGCAGTCAATTACTCATTACCCTTTGATTTTTCAACAGCATGTTTCCTAATTCATTATTTCCATACTCAGATCTTTACGTGTTTATCTGGCCTTTGGTAGATTTATAAAAAAAGCTGTTCTATTCATAATTACAAATAGGAAGGTAGGATGATTAGCAGATAACGTTCAAGGTCGTGTGAGGTGTCTCCTATTGTATGGTAATCTACGGACAGAGGGTGTAGGGTGACTGTTTTTGGGAAGTTTGTGGGATAAGTCCTGTTTTGTTTGTGATGACACTGTCATGGGTAATCGAAGTTTTTTTTTTATAAATAAACTTAAAAGTAAAAAAGGCTGATAATTTTCCATCATACAACTTTAATGTATACGTACAGACGTCAGCACGTCAAGCTACTACAGTGTACAATGTGTCAAATTTCCTTTACTTTATCGCTGACGAACGAACCATAATTTATGTTTAAAGTTGATTGAGAAATTTGAGAGTTTCGGGTAAATTGATGTGCTGGCAAACAATTTCCATCTTAAAACATATCCAGAATACTTGAAATTGCTTTTAAAATTCCCATTTGTGCATCTTTGTCTCAAGTTATAAAAATCATGGTCACTCCATTCGTTTCGCCGCTTGGTTTAGTAGGTAACGGTAGGAAAGATAGATAAAAACAAGCCGCGGCTGTGCCAAGGGAAAACATTGAATACTCGATACTTTCACGACTTTTAATCTGACTAGAGGTAAGCAGGGATACAATATTTCTTATTTCATAACATCATCTCCCGAGCCTTTTCCCAACTATGTTGGGGTCGGCTTCCAGTCGAACCGGATTCAGCTGAGTACCAGTGTTTTACAAGGAGTGACTGTTAAACCCAGTTACCCGGGCAACCCAATACCCCTTGGTTAGACTGGCGTCAGACTTACTGGTTTCTGACTACCCGTAACGAATGCCAAGGATGTTCAATGACAGCCGGGACCTACAGTTCAACGTGCCATCCGAAACACAGTCATTGGTGTCCAAGATATACCTAGAAAGTACATGCAAACTTAGAAAATTTGCATTGGTACTTGTCTGTCCTGGAATCGAATCCACGCACTCATACTTGAGAGGTTGTCTCTTTACCCACTAGGCCACCACGACTCAACCACACATATACCTATATAGTCACATGTTTTTATTGGTAAAAGAATTATCAAAATAGGTTCAGTAAATCCGGAGATAAACACTAACAGACTCATAAACTCAACCTCTATAAATGAATACAGAAGCTGTTTAAAATTTTCAAAACAAGTGTATCCAGGTAAATACCTATACATCCCGTAAAGGGAATAATAAAATAAAGATAATACAATTAAACAGCCTACAACTCAATTCCGACTCTATTTACATACGGTTATGGCACAATTTTAATTGCCGGATCGGTCAGCAAGATCGGCGTACACTCCAGTTTTTGCGCGTACGGTGAGCGCAACAAGTTTTCCAATAAAAATGTTAATAAAGTAGAATTTTTTGTTTGCGAAACTTGCTTGGTGGTGTGTACTAAAGGAAATTTATTTATTGGCAACATTCTTAATTGCAAGGTGTGATTCTTCTTGTTAGTTTTAAATGTAAAATTAATTTGCTGTCAGTGTTTACAGAAAAAAATATTGCAGGTGCTGTGTATAGTAGGTTTGTGGGTTACTGTGACTATTGTTGGTTAATTTAAAATTTGTCAGATTGTTATCATCATCATCCTCATATCATCATTATCCCAAGTTTTATTCGTGGTCGGCGCAGCATGTTTTTGTCTTCAACGCTCTTCTATCTGCCTGCCGTCATCTCAGAAAGTTACATTCTTTCTAGCCATAAAATTTGTCAGATTGTAAATTTACAATTTTTTTTTTTTTTATAATGTTCATTTTTTTATTTATAAACTAGTATGATATTTATATTACAATAATACTTAAACTACTATCTAAAATTAAGTTAAAACAAAAAATATAAATATGTATCTAAATTAACAAACTAATATATACATCAGGCATCGAAGTATTCCTCCGCGTCACTGTCATTCGGAAACGTGCCCAGAAGACTGGCTGCATTGCCACGTTGAATGGCAATGCTTAATCTTTGTCCGAAGAACAAGCCAGCCCTCTGGTCACGCGAAGCGTCAATCAGCCTTTTACTGATTTCCTTAAAAAGTACTCGCGAGCTCGGACCCCATGATCCGAGTGTTTCGACTCCAAACGGCTCAAAAGTATAGTTACCAACGAGATTACTATATTTGCGCCGTTTGGAGGTCTCTGCAGAAGCAGCGGCCGCACCTGCACAACCTACCGTACTGGGAAGATGTGATGGCGCCAGGGTATCGACGCAAGTAGCGTCCCACACCAAAGGCCTACCTAACTTCCAAGGCAACAACGTCATACCGTCCGGTCTCTTCCCATCGTCACGTACCAGGCCATTAGGCTCTAATACGGCTGGTACGCCGGCAGAGGTATTATTATTATTTGTATGTCTCTACTAGACCACGGGACTACAGAGTCCCGGATTTTTAGAAGGCGAACGTGGGGCCGAAGCCAACACGCTGAAGCCCTTTTGAGACAACTTTAATATATGTAATGGTGACACAAAACCGACGATTATCCCTGTATACACTATAGAAATGTACCCAAGGACAACCCCCGGTTTGTGCTAAACTATTGCTAAGTATGGAAGAAAATCTACTTGGGTTATTGTGATGGGATGCTAGTGGACTAGGGAAGGGAAAACTATGGGGACTATGACCCCTGCCGATAACAATGTAATAAATACATGTAAAAATGGCAGGAGGAGACTCGCCAGCTCACTTACCGGGCCCCCGGGAACTAGTCGCTAAGTCGCAACAAGGGGGCAACGGGGACGTGAGCGGCTGAAGGGTGAGGTTGCCCCGGCCGGCTTTCTACCCAGATCACGCGCCTTAAAACCGGCATCAAGCCAGGGTCCAGCATCTCTGTGCCCACTCGCCACTTACCCGAGGCATTCACCCTCCGAGCATTGCTCTAGCGACTCCACTCTGGACGGCCAATGAAGGCAAGCCAGAGGCGGGAGACCTGTCCCCCCTCAGGGTTCACTCCGGCGAGCCGGAGATGAGGGACAGTATCCTCTCCCTGGAGCACTCGGTACCCGCGGGGTCGCTACTCCCCGACATCCGCCTCAGATGCCCTGCGGGCTTATTATTATTATTAATATATTATATATTATAAATATATATTATTTATAATAAACAATTTACAATTGTTTGTAATAAATAATAATAATATCTAACCGATATATTTTAGACCATAAGTGCATAAAAGAACGCACAATTTTATAAACTAAACGTAAAAACGCCAGGTCAACCAACCCGAATCTGTCAAATCTTACTAATCAAATATTAACCTTCCGGTATTGTGATAAGGTTGAAAATCCATAAAGAAATTTCACAAATTGACCTGACACACAAATACCTCCAGTGGAATCAACATCAACATCACACAAGAAAAGACAAAGCTTTTTCTATTTATGTAACTATTTTAAAATATCAGCATGCTCGGCGTTGTAGATTTATGTCGGTCGAAGAAAAGAAACATTTCTTTTCTACGTGACAAACTACATCTTTCTTCAATCTGTCATACATTCTCCGGTCGACAAAACTTGTTTCTACAGTTTTCATGCTGAGCCTGCAGAAGGAACATGGTGGGTTTTAGTCAGTAAGAGTCTGACACTCCCTCCAGCTGCACCAACAGCGGGAGGGGTCATTTGACTTTGCACGATAAACAAAGGTTATACTCCATCAAGAGCTGAGCTAAGCTAAGCGATGTCCTTCTTATCTTTCATGGTCATATTGTGAAATAGTAACGGCGGTACTATAGGGCCTGTTACTTGAATATTCAAGGTTGATTTAGAAATCTGTTTTATGATATAATGATCTGAGAGTGACTTGGTTATATTAACTACTTACGCTATAAAGTCATGGTGGCCTAGTGGTTAAAGCACCAGCCTCTCAAGTATGAGTGTGGGGGTTTGATGCCAGGTCAGGGACGTACCAATGCAACTTTTCTAAGTTATATGTACTTTCTAAGTTATATGTACTTTCTAAGTATATCTTGGACACCAATGACTGTGTTTCGGATGGCACGTTAAACTGTCCCGGCTGACATTGAACATCCTCGGCAGTCGTTACGGGTAGTCAGAAGTCAGTAAATCTGACGCCAGTCTGACCAAGGGGTATTGGATTGCCTGGGTAACTGGGTTGAGAAGGTCAGATAGGCAGTCGCTCCGTGTAAATCACTGGTACTCAGCTAAATCCGGTTAGACTGGAAGCCGACCTCAACATAGTTGGGAAAAGGCTCGGGAGATGATGATGAGTATGTATGTTTCATCGACATCCATTCTGTAGTTTTTGTGTGAAGCAGTAACAAACATCTATCTTTTTTTTAAATCAAACTGTCGTAGCAAAACTGTCAAATTTTCCCAATTAATTTTGAACCATAATCTTCAGCGATAAAGTTGATTATTAAGGAAATTTTACAGATTGTAGTAGCTTGATGTGCTGGCGTCTGTTATTTTTTTTTTTTATAAGAAGTTATGAAATTCTTTAGTCATGTTAACATCACCTACTTTTACTTCAACCAAATTTAAATATGAATGATATGCATAAAGATATAAAAAAATGTCTTAGTTCACAGTCCGGCCATTTCCTCAAATTGTTTCTTATCGCAAGATCTAACAATTTTATTGAGACATCTGTCATAATACTTATTACAACGTATTAAGGTGTTAATTCGCTTAAAATTAAAGCAATAACTTCTTGGTAATTATGCTTTTTAAGACATACACGACGTTAAGTATTTCGAGATATATTTAATGGATGTAAATTAATTATTTGATTTAATGTACACGTTTTATACTTAGACAGTAAAATTAATTACTAGAGTAATTGTTTTTGGTAGTGGAAGATTTAAGTCTTCATTATTGACTAAAGTAACATATAAATTAAAATTAAGTAGTATGGATAATGAACGCGGTTAGTAGGTAAATCATTTTTAATCTGTTAGGTTTTCACAAAATAAAATGCAAAGTTTTCTTTGATAATTTCGTACAGGATTTTTCCACCTTCGTTCTATAAAAACACTTAAGAAAAATATCCATCTCAATATCGCTAACAAAGTTGAAATATCTCATGACCTATCTCCGAACTTCTAACATCTTGTATATCTGCATGCAAGCCATATCTTTAGGACAAGCGGATGTCGGCTGGCACAAAAACCGTTCCACGCTGATGGTTGCCAGTCAAAACATTATGCCAAACGTACCAGGGCTTGATAGTATGATAAGAGGTCTGAAGTTTCTCCCTTTGTTAGGGAAATATGGGTCATTGTGTACCAGGGTCACAGGTTTAAGAAGAGCTCGATTTTAATAAATTACAGAGTTAACTGCGAAGCGAACACCGCAAGCGTCTGGTCAATTTAATTTTGAAAGTATTCAGAAAACACAAATTTTCATAATAATATGTATAGGTGACATACATATACAGAGGAATATATAGGGTATTAAAGAGACACATTTAGAACAATATAATTATATGGCTTAAATTGTTCTGCAAGAAAATATCACAGGATTATAGATTTACGTGTGAGCGAAATCATCAAATGCCGCTGTAGAAGCAGCTGGAAGGGAGTGTCAGACTCTCAGTCTGAAAACCCACTTTTGTTCCTTCTGCAGGCTTAGCATGACAACCGCAGAAACTAGTTTTGTTTACCGGAGATTGGATATAATGACAGAAAAGTGACAGATTGACGTAGGATTTCTTTTGACATTTTTTGAAGTATTTTTTCTTTTCTTCGATTATAAGGCTACAAGTGATTATATGCGAGTTGAAAGGTCGCGCCATGCTCGGGCAGAAGACATGTTGACATTGACAGAAAGAGCTTTGTCTTTACTTGACAGAATAGATATAAAATCGCCTGCAGGACAGGCAAGTACCAATGTATCTTTTCTAAGTTATATGTACTTCTAAGTATATCTTGGACACTGACTGATTAAAGGCCAAGGAAAACATCTCGAGGAAACCTGGACTATAAAGTCTGAAATCACCAACCCGCATTGAGCAAGCGTGGTGAATAATCAATCGTTCTCCGTGTGAGAGGAGGCCTGTGCCCAGCAGTGGGACGATACAAAGGCTAATGATTACATATAGTCCAAGGACAAATATTATAGTTGTCATATAATAATTATGTGAGGTAACTGCGTGTAATATTTTATAGGTTTATCACGGCTGTGAGTCAATCTACATCTCAGTCGATGGTGGATCTAGATGCATTCATTATACCAGGAAAATATCTGGTAGGGTCAGCATACAAAGGTCCAGTCTTATAATGTGCCTATATTGGTTTTGATATCTTCTTCTTTTCGTGGGAAATCATCAAAATGACTTCTCCCGCTGTTTGTGCAGCTGGAGGGAGTGTCAGACTCTTATTGACTAAAACCCACTATGTTCCTTCTGGAGGTCCCTGTGTGCCAGGGCCGCGGTAACTCTAGCGAAAAACCCGCAGCCCCGGCAGTTGGTTTTATTATCTTCGTATTAAATACTTCTTCCTGTACCTGGATAAAAAGTAGTGAATGTCCTTTCTGTGACTCTAGAGTACGTGTCTACGAATTTTTTTTTTAAATCGGTGCAGTCGACCGCGTGATGACTTGACCAAGGTAAATAGGGATTGATTTTGATATAATATGTACATTAAAGACTATTTCAAAAACAAAGGTATTAAAAAAAAACCAGAATATTTCTCATAAAAAACCCTTAAAAACTCAAAAAAAATATTTCATTATTGATCTAAGTAATAAAAAAAAAAACAACAAGATAACGGGTACCTCAAAATCAAGTAATTATTTGCTGACCCTACAACCTGCCGGTGACTTATCACGTTTATCAGTGTATGTGTGTATATAGACGCTAAATTGTCACTGTGTGCGTGTTTCCTGTAATTACGTGTCTCATAATATACAAGTTTACTTGCAGCATAAATATTTTACATAAATATATACATATAATATTATACATATAATAAAATCGTAGAAAATTCAAAACTGTAGGTACATTGAATAGTTTTTTAAATAATGGCTAAGGCAAGTACATACGCCAGCACATCAAGCTACTCTATCAAACAATCTGTCAAATGTTGATAGATTTTCAACTTTATCTCTGAAGAATATGATTCAAAGTCCATTAGGAAAAATTGACAGTTTCGGGTAGCTTGATGTGCTGGCATCTTAACTACTTTACTACTAGTACTTGAATAGTTTATCCATAGCATTTACTCAGATCTAAGTAGCTATAAATGTTTGTATGACGTCACTTCCTCCGGTTTTTCTCGCGTTTACACCTGTGTGCTATCTATGGTACATACTTATATCGTACATAGTTGAATATTATATATCTATTCTTGTTGTAGTATAGGTACAATAATATCTACTAAAATATTTACAAAAAGTCAAATAATTTCGGGAAGATCCAACAGTAAAAAAAAGTTCAATTTTTTACTTTGCACAGACGCCAGCACATCAAGCTACCCGAAACTGTCAATTTTTCCCAATCAACTTTGAACCCATATACTTCAGTGATAAAGTTGAAAATCTATTAAGAAAATTTGACAAATTGTAGTAGCTTGATGTGCTGTCGTCTATACAAAGTAAGAATTTGTGATTAACCGAACATCAATTTACTTCTATTTTAAAAAAAAGGTCTTGTGTTTTAAAAATATGATCTAAAAACATTGATAGACACAATAAAACTTATAATAATTACGAATTCGCAATTAGAAAACCAACCATCAACATACGTTCCAGCATTCTTTAAAATCGCCTTTTGCGTAACATAGCGAAAGAGACAGCAATACACACTAGCACGCGACAGAGCGAGACAGGACATGCCGGCACTACTTCAAGGCAATCAACGTTTACTTTATAATCCGCTTTCCAACTACGACACAGAGACGATTTTGGTGTTCCAATCATAAAAGAATGGGTACACTGTGTTTTGACACGGTAACTCAGTGTCGAGACGCCGTCGACCGCCGTTTTCTTGATTTCCAAGTATTTGTTAGTAACTTCTTTTCTTTATGAACTCCTGGTAGCCGATATGTAGAAATATCCTTTTGTTGAGAAAATTGTCCTTTTGCGACCAACCGCGTCGATTTAACAGGAAAAATATTTAAAAGTCACTTTATGTATTTTTCGTCATCGTGGCCTTAAGTGGTTAAAGAGCCTACCTCCCAAGTATGCGGGCGTGGGTTCGATTCCAGGTCGGGCAAGTACCAATGCAACTTTCTAAGTATATCTTGGACACCAATGACCGTGTTTCGGATGGCACGTTAAACTGTAGGTCCCGGCTGTCATTGAACATCATTGGCAGTCGTTAGTCAGAAGCCAGTAAGTATGACGCCAGTCTCACCAAGGGGTATTGAGTTGCTTGGGTAACTGGGTTGAGGAGGTCAGATAGGCAGTCGCTCCTTGTAAAACACTGATACTCAGATGAATCAGGTTAAACTGGAAGCCGACCCCAAAATAGTTGGGAAAAGGCTCGGGAGATGACGACTTTGTGTATTTTTATTGCATTTAAAATACTATTTTTTTTCAAATTAATGCTTTTGGTATTGCTAATCAGGATCTCATAATGTCACCAGCTTGTCAATTTCATAAAATCAATATGGCTGACAGGGAATTATTTAAATTTTCTTGTGTCAAGTGACAACTAGTATTTAATTTTAAATTATTCATAGACTAAGAATGTTAGTTATAGCGTATTATGTTTTATGTGGAAAATAATAATATGTTAAAACTATCTAAAATCGTCTATCTATCGAAAATTGCCTAGTCTATACTAGACACAAAATCTAGACATAGTCATAATGGCGTCCAGACCAGTTGTCGTCCATGGCGACTGTTTTCTCTAAGATCAGCCAGCTGCGCAATACATATTATAGTGCACGCACATTCGCGCAGATACAGGTGCACTCTCTATTCCCTCACTCTCATAGTCCGATGGGACGGCAATCCGACACGACCGGAGAGAGATCACTAGCAGGACCGACTGCCACGTGCTCTCCGATGCACGGGTGAATCAATCACAAACTTCCAGACAACGGGCTGCTTTATGAAAGATTCTTAAAACTCACCGAGCTGTTTCGACTCGACCCGGGAATCAAACCCGAGACCTCGTGCATAGCAGCCACGGTATGCGTCTACTTGACCAATTTGGCCAACGATGCAGTTAAATCTAGACAGACTAAACACAATATTATAGTACAGACGCCAGCACATCAAGCTACTCAAACTGACAAATATTTCCAATCAAATTTGAACCACATAATTCAGCGATAAAGTTGAAAATCTATTAAAGAAATTTAACAGATCGTAGTAGCTTGATGTGCTGGCGTCTGTTACAAAGTTTTCGTAACTAATCCCAGTAATTTAGGTCATATAACCAACCTTAAATTCTTGAATACATTAATGTTTAGATAAATTATTAACAGCTATTAATTCATACGGAAAATCCAGTTAGATTTTAATAAGAAATTGTTAATCAATATAGTTAATTTGCAAGGGCGACTAGGTTATGTGTTTATATAATTTTAGGTGAACTAGGAATGCGAACAAGCCTGTAGCTAAAATACTCATCATCATCATCAGCCTTTTTATCGTCCCACTGCTGGGCACAGGCCTCCTCTCACACAGAGAGGGATTGAGCGTTAATCAACACGCTTGCTCAATGCGGGTTGGTGATTTCCGACTTTATAGTCCAGGTTTCCTCGAGATATTTTCCTTCACCTTTAAATCAGTCATTGGTGTCCAAGATATACTTAGAAAGTACGCTATTTTAGTATATCTTACGAAATATTTTATCCAGGTACTGGAAGTAGGTAAGCAAACCAAACCGCGGGTATAACCAAGTGCAAAATTAAAACCATTATATTTTCATTCAAAGTCAACAAAAGATAAGCAATCTATCAATTTTCTATAATAGACATTAAAAAAAACACAGCTGCAATATTCTCGTAAAAGCTACGCGATTAAAAATATTTGCGCATACGCAAGGCTCGATACAGGGGCGGTCGCCTTATTATTTATTAATTTTCGCATCCCATCGCGATACTTACAAACGCATTCACACCCATAAAGGGATTCTGTTACACCGTAGCGAGCTCCCGAATGAATAAAACAATGCTCGTCTGAACTGTCATTTAGTTTTTGCTGATTTTTATTATGGACATGTCATGCTTTTGTTCTGTTCACTGTTTTAATTAATTAATTTGTTCAATTTTTGTTTGTGTCATTCAAAATATTGATCCTGCAGGCTTAGCATGGCGACCGTAGAAACAAGTTTTGTTTACCAGAGAATAGACATAATGACAGAAAAGTGACAGATTGAAGTAAGATTTCTTTTGACATTTTTTGAAGAAATTTTTCTTTTCTTTGATCGACATCAGTTTACAACTGATTATACATATGCGAGTTGACAGCTCGCGCCATGCTCGGGCAGAAGACATGTTGACATTGACAGAAAGAGCTTTGTCTTTTCTTGATAGAATAGATATAGAATCGCCATGCTAAGCCTGCAGGTATATTATTATTAGTCATTGTTACGCTACGGTGTGACAGTAGGTCTTACGAAACAACCGTAGGGTGTGGTCACAATATTTATTAAAATCTCTTCATTGGAGATAAAAAAAAATACTTTATCGCACAAGAAATGCTTGTTTTATTAACAGTTTCGTTAAAATTAAGTCTTTTGGAATGCTATTAATTACATTAAAAAAATATTTAATTGATTTTTGCGTTGAACGATAATCGCTAAGAAATTTTCATTATCTTTCCTTCAAACAATTCTATTACTATTTTATTAACATTTATTTTTGAGTTCTTTAAATTAGAAATGCCCATACAACGTACAGGCACCAGCACATCAAGCTACTAGACTGAAAGCCGATCCCAACATAGTCGGCAAAAGGCTCGGGAGCCTACGAAACTTTCATATTTTCCCAATCAACTTCGAACCCTAAGCAACAGCAATAAAGTTGAAAATCTATTTAGAAAAATTTACAGATTGTAGTAGCTTGATGTGCTGGCGTCTCTGTATTTAAACATGGTAATATTTCAAAAGGCTCTTATTTGATTTCAAACCAATTATAATACTTATGTCGTTCCATTTTCAATTGTTTTTTCTTTACAATAAACTAAGTAAGTAATACCTACTTATCTCAACCTTATTTCAAATATTCCAAATTAGAAATTCTACCATATAACCCTACCCACAAATTCGCCAACACAAAGCTAATTAACAACGCAAAAACTAATCAAAATATGAAATGAGTAGCTTTAATAAAATCTTTGGCTGCACGCTCGGCGCACATGCGTTGCGCACGCGCAAAAACCGAGCGATCAAACTGATACATGAGGAAAAAATCAACAACTGTATACTGTTATGTATATTTTACTTTCAAACTGTATATGTGTATACAAAAATAAGCGCGAATCTCGACAACGACTGAGCCGATTGAGTTGAAACTTGTGAGACAGGTAGATGGAAACTAGGGGACTTAGCCAAGATGTCTTCCTACAATCGTAAACGCTAGTAGAAACGATCATAACTACTATGCCATCTTAGATGAGTGAGGTCACAATATTTCGAGTTACTCTCAATATCTTTTTCATTTGATACCCATATTGCAGAAGCAC
Organism: Heliothis peltigera; assembly: GCA_958496145.1. NCBI lineage: Eukaryota > Metazoa > Arthropoda > Insecta > Lepidoptera > Noctuidae > Heliothis > Heliothis peltigera. The sequence goes on along the minus strand of OY292348.1, from coordinate 2,313,706 downwards.
ATTAACAATAACTATTCCACCATCTTGGATGATCCGCCATATTGGATTTAGAGTAAGGTCACAAAAATATTTCGAGTTACACACAATCATATCTTTCATTTGATACCCACATTGCGGAAGTGTGTTAAAATGTATGGAAATGACATTTCAACTCACGTTATGACCACGTGATTTCTCGATTTCAAATATCATGTATACATAATTTTACGTGTTCTCCGATGCAAGGGTGTCGTCGTCGTTTTAGCCGAAAGACGTCCACTGCTGTACAAAGGCCTCCCCTAAGGCTGGACTAAAGGAATATATTTCGTGGTTCTTGTGGTAATTAATTAAAAGATTATTTTATTTAAAATATGGAAAAATTTAATAAACGTAATAAAGCAACAAACTAGATAAACGGGGAACAAACGAATGACAAATATGGCGCCACTAGCAAAAGAATAAAACACTAAATAGGTTGCATACCAATATACTCTAACATGGACACCTTGCACGATCTTCAGCAACCCGCATCCATTGCTTCCCCGCGACCTTGACTAGATCGTCCGTCCACCTAGTGGGGGGCCTGCCCACGCTACGTCTTCCGGGACGTGGTCGCCACTCAAGAACTTTACTGCGCCATCGGCCATCTGTTCTGCGATCTATGTGCCCTGCTCATTGCCACTTCAGCTTTGCAATTCTTCGGGCTATGTCGGTGACTTTGGTTGCACGGGTGTACCAATCACCAACTTACAGACATCGGACTGCTTTATGAAAGTCTCTTAAAACCCCAAAGCGATTTCGGCTTGGCGAGACCCCGTGCACAGCAGTCGCGCTATGCAACTACTAGACCAACGAGACAGCTTCATACTTTGTACTCTCTCTTCTCTAGCCTTTAGTCACCTAATGCTGAGTGTAGGTCTCTCCCAAATCTTTCCACTTCTGGCGGTTGTCAGCTACGTACTACCAAAGATTAAAAAACAAATAAACAAACAAAAAATTGCATACAGTTTTATGATCGCAGCGAAAAGAGAAAGTGGTACATTTTTGTAGGTACCTAAATACAGGGTGAAACGACCTGTTGTCGGCACTGACTTGTTTAATTGACATTGATAAAAAAGTTCGTAAATACGGAAAGGTTTGGCTGGTTAAAGGTAAAAGGTAGAACTCGTTGGAGGCCTGCTACGTTGGAATTTTTGTTACAAGTACTGGTGATAACAAAATTGTTTTAATTTTTTGTCGTATAAATTTTTTGGGCAAATTTTTTATGACAGTTTTAGAATTATTTTTGATATAAAATAACCTTCTAGTATTGTCAACAATTGTATAGTCTATATTCTTCATGCTTCAACTACTAAAATGAATTTGAAGTACCTACAGTCGCCAGCAGGTCAACCTACCCGAATCTATAAATAAAAATTTTACCAATCGAATATTAACCTTCAAGTATTGTGATATGGTTGAAAATCTATTAAATAAATTTGACTGATTGAGGTAGGTTGATGTGCTGGCGACTGTACAAACTGTTTTTGTATGGTCTTTCATTAATTTCTGTCATTCTCTAAGATGTTTTATATACTTAAGATATATTTTCAAATTAACCTACGTATCTCTTCTACAATGTAGGTATATTTGAGCTTATTATAAAGGTTTTTAATAGGGAAAATCAATCAGGAAAATACTATAACATACTCTTGAAGATTAATAGCCGATAAAACACATGTATATACAACTTAGCATGTGTCTAGTTTTAACAAATTACTTTTTTAAGATTTCCCACAAAAAAAATTGGTTAAACGATTTTCTACGACTTTATTTTTAAAACACCGCTATCCACGACTGTACCCGTCGTATTGAGGGCACACAGCCCGCCTCCTTCATTCATACCTGACGTAGATATGAACCTTTGCATACAATATGCATGTGCGAGCACAATCTATTTCAAGTTTTGTTGCTAGCATAAAGTCCTAGATATGTACATATATAGGTAGTTACTATAGTTGGTTCAAATGTGTCATCATCGATGGGCTAGAATTAATTTGGTGAGGAGTTTGTTCCACCATTTCTTTTTCCCAGCGATAGCACATAGTTGCCCTTCAAAAAGTGCTGATTTTCAGTCTAATTTGATTAAAAGACTTTTATCTTTATTATCTTTACCTGAGTTTGTGGGTTTTAGGAGACTTTCATAAAGTAATCCGGAGTCTGGTTATGTGGTGATACCCCCGTGCATCGGAGAGCACGTAAATGTCGGTCCTGCGCCTGATCTCCGGTCGTGTCGGATGTCCGTCCCATCGGACTACGAGAGTGAGGGAATAGAGACTGCACCTGTGTCTGCGCAAATGTTTGTGCACTATAACATTTCCTAGGCAGCTGGCTGATCTCCTTGGAGAGAACGGCCGCCATGGCCGACACTAAGTCTGGACGCCATTATATCAGGGTACAAGTGAAGTCACTGGAAGCAGCAAGTAATAAATTAGAAAGTAAATCTAACTTTATGATATCTAAGGATACAAATTTCAATAGAATGTGCTATGGTAATTATAGATATGTATATGGATAGTGCATGTTGAAATACATGAAAAAGAACGGTTAGGATAAGAATTGCGATAAATACAGGATAGTTCATGTCGAGATACATGAAAAAGAACAGTCAGGATGCAAGAGAAACCGCAGAAAACAGCCAGTTACCTTCATGCACCTGACTGCATTTGTAATGCAAAAATATACAGTCAAAGTCGAGTTTTTGATTGAGCTATTAAAACTAGTACGTCCAAGTTATCAAGTAGAATACTTTAATTATTATTCATACAATAATTGTCTGTGATGTAAGAAATAATGTATTGCATCTTAATATCGGGACACCTTTTTCACACACGGTCGGTTAATCTCATTGTAAGCTATTGATTAGCTTGTGTTATGGGTGCCAACACAACTGATAAACTGCATATTATACTTTACATATATATTTTAATTACACATGTATATTTATAAATACATATTATAACACCCAGACCACAGCCAACAAGCATGCTCATCACACAAATGTCGATCGTGCAAGAGTCCGGGGCATTGCAACAATTGCGCCCTCGGGGTCGTCAAAAATCTTAAAAATACTTTACGTGTATTACTTGTTAAATGGAATCTTCTCACTTTAGCTCTCCTTTTCCTAATTGACATCATAGTTCAACAAAAAACCATCATCTGTCTAGCCTTTTCCCAAGCTATGTTCGGGTCGGCTTCCAGTCTTAACCACCTTAGTCTTAACAGTCTTAACCAGCTTAGAGTACCAGTGCTTTACATGGAGCGACTACCTACGGTTACTTGGGCAACCCGATACTCCTTGGTAAGACTGGTTGTCAGACTTTCTAGCTTCTGACTACCCGTCATGACTGCCAAAGATATACAAATGACAGCCGGGAACCACCAATTTAACGTGCTTTCCGAAACACAGAGGAACTCGTCATGACAAGATGGCCGAAAAAACCGTCATCTAACATTAGCATACAAATATAAAATTATTATAATCAAAGTCATTTTTATAGAGTAGTTAAAATTAAATGCACCCAATGACCACTGCTGGTTGCATTACGTAAAATGCAAGAGTTAACAAAAAAAAAATAACCTTGACTGTGCATTTTACAAGCGAGTAATTGCAAAAAGTGAAAACAGCTTCATACAAGTACAGTTTGAAATCGATTAAGATTTATGTAGTAACATAAAAAGTTTGGTAGATTAATCATCGGCTGTAGCGGCAAGTTGTTCAAGAACAGAACGACTTATAAGTCAAATTGGATTAGTTTTAGGATCTTGAGAATCAGAGATATTGTGCCAACCATCCCATAGCTGATGAATCATTTTTTTTATACTGGCAACTCGCAGTTCAGCCTAGGAGGCTGTTTACTGTATATCCGGACAGGGTGATGAATCAATCATATTATCGGGAAATATATATAAATATATATATAAGGAAAGGTTTTACCTTTCCATTTATATCCAGTCATACAGACAAAAACACACAATAATTTGCAAAACGAACTAAAACTAAAACGCCATTCGCGCCCACAAGAAAAACCACGCATTCAAACAACTCTATTCATTCATATTTTCCTCATTTCCTGTTCGTTTGTAATAATTTACGACAGTACACTAACAAGACTCGCGAACAGCAAAAAAAAAACTCTATAGAAAACCTTATAAGAAAACAATGGAATCATCGTACCTATGCGTTTTTTCTATACAAGTAAATAAAAATGTGCAGAACTAGTTTTAATAGGAAAAAAATATATATGTATGTCGATACTAGGAAACCCGCATGAACACGTGTACTGCTGTGTGCCGACAACTGTCCGCGTTACCCTACGACACGATAATGGATAAGGAGGTAATTATTTTGATCTTTAACCTTATGTGTTATTGGATATTGTGTTGCTTTATGGGATTGGATTTGACTTGTTTGGATTTATGTGATCCTGGTACTTAAGTGGCTATGTATTCTGATATTTAAAAAAATATATGAAAAATTAGTTGTAGTGATGTTTTTATTAGCTTTTTTTATATTCACACCAAGTTTAACCAAGGGTTGCCAAGGTAACTAAGGGTTTGTGGAAGTCAGACAGGCAGTCGCTCCGCGTAACTCACTAGTACCCAGCTGCACCTGGTTAAGAAGGTTAACAAGGCCTGGTTAGCTAGAAGCCAACTCCAACATAGCTTGGGAAAAGGCTAGGCAGATTCACAGTATGAATAGGTATTATTTAATAATAGGAAACTTCAAAGTAAATAAAAAGATTAGCTACAGCAAGAAAATATTTAAGTTCCTATTAATGTCATCTGATAACTTGCCCAGAAGACTGGCTGCATTGCTACGGTGTATCTAGCTAGGTATAAAATTGTTTGCTATTTTATCTGTCTCCATCAGTTTATCAAAATCCAGCCGAACTCGTACACAACCTCAAATATTTGGACAGATACAAAATAAAAGAAACAACGAACAATATAGACATAAAAAACATCTCAAGAAAATGTCACAAGTCACATCTCATCACAAAAACAAAGATATATTCTGTCGACAGCCTCAGTCCGAGGCGCGAAACCATAACATAAAACTGTCAAATCGACGAAAAACTCAACTTTTTTTGCGAAAAATAAAAACGTAAAGCCATAAATCGTCGATCAATGGAGACATGCGCAATGCACACAATAATAATACTATAAGCCAAAGACGCATGTTAAACGACCGATATAACTTGACCTCTCATTATTGTTCACATTTCCTTTAAAAAAGCGTCTTTTGTTAGCGGCGTGCGGGCTACTAGAGGTCTTTTTAAATTGGTCTTAAAATATGTTGGCAGTTTTTCTACGATAGCTAATAAGGTAGTTATTTTATTACATAATAAAGTGTACTAAGTCTTAGCAATTGATGTTAAAGGTCTAGCTTATGTAGCGTAAGTTTAATATCATAATTAACTGTGACGCGCACTGTGTCCTTCACCCTATTGATTTTTAAAAAAATGTTCGTTATTTTTCGAACTGGTTCGAAAATGGCGATGTGTTTTCTTGCAAGTGTTACTAGAACAAAAAAAAACAGTAAGGGTCAGTTTCACAGGTTATGGATAGCCACTATCTACCAGATAAATTAAAAAAGGAACAGAATTTATATCAAATTATCTGCCAGATAAACTATCTGTAACTTATCAGCAACCGGTGAAACTAGCTCTAAATATTACATAGTTTAAAACTACTATTTCGAATATATAATAATGTATTGTTATTGAATGATTCACCTACGTGGTTGCGGGTTGTTCGCAAGAATTACCGCGGCCCTGGCACACAAAGACCTCCAGAAGGAACATAGTTTAGTCAGTAAGAGTCTGACACTCCCTCCAGTTGCACCCACAGAGAGAGAGAGAAGTCGTTTGGTGATTTCCCACGAACAAAGTCTTCATCAATATGCCAAGGAAAATGTTGCCAACCTCCTTTCAAAAATTACCGTTTAGTAGAACTCTTACTGACAAGATTACAAGCGAACGGTATATAAGTTAGCGCATAAGCCTGGTTCCAGATTCACTTTCCTATAAATAGAAGTAGCTGCTTATAGCTATACACTTATACACTTACGTTGTAATGGGTTTTTTATGTCGATAGTAATGACATTATTGCCTTTTAATCAAGTCTGTGTGAGGCCTGCCCCTGTGCTTTCTCTCTTGTTTTATCATCAATGAAGATATATTTTTGAAAAATACTTATGCAAGATTGGGCTGTTGTGGCATAGGTTTAAATTAGCAATCATTAAAAATACCTGTAATAAAACCTGATAAAATTTTCGAATATATGACAGCTGCCAAAACATCATTTAAGCAAACGTCAAATTTGACATCTCTTACCCCAAGGAAATAACCGCGCAATAATCCAACATTCGAAATCCGAACGCACGTTCCAAAAATCAAAAGTTCAAATTCGAAACTGGAACAAATCACAGTGACTGTCCGTTGACCGTAAGTAGGAAGTCCCCATTATCGTATAATTCGCTCAAGTGACGTTTGCCTGTTAAAATCAGCCAGTACAACGTGACCTCCCCCCCTTCTTTATGTAGATATAGAGTAAGGTGTTTGCGGGGTAAGGTTGGGTGAGGCCAGAGGTCAGTATAAGATGGTTGGTATATTGGCTCTATTGGTTTACCGGATGCTTGCTCAAGACGTAGCTTATCTACGAGTTGTTGCTTTGTACTATATTTTTGTTGGTAAGTACCTAGTTGCGTGTGTTGCAAGGAGACAATAATCGTCACGGCATCAGTTCTCCTATTCTGACAATCTTCATTCTTATTTCATCATCAAGTCTAGCTAGAGACAGTCCGATATTATAAAGAAGGCACCAGAAAAAAAAACTGCTTATAAAAAAATACACACGATACATTGAAAATTCAATTTTTGAAAAAAGGAACACAATTCAAACTTCACACGTTCCATTCGAATCCGAAATGTGTTCGAATTACAAACATTACGCCACCATCGACATCGATAACAGAATACCTTACTTTTTAATTTTGTTGTTTTTTTTTCTTAATACCTTTGCCTCGAGTCGCCAACAATTATAAGGTCAAATGAACTGGCATTTAAGACACTGACATTTATTTTATAGGGCCCAATAAAAATAATGAAAGTCGTGTTTTAAACCATTTAATATTTGTTATGATTTCAATATTTTATGACGTGTTATCACGCATGACCGCAAGATGGCTGACGCTTATTTTTCATTGTCATTGTTTGCCATTAAAGATAATTAAAAATCTTTTTTTTTATTTGGCAATTATGAAATGGTCTCTCCCGCTGTGGTTGCAGCTGGAGGGAGTGTCAGACTCTTACTGACTAAAACAAATTTAGTTCCTTCTAGGGGGCTTTATGTGCCAGGGTCACGGCAACTCTTGTGATCATTAAAACACTTTAAGCAAATAATCTGAAGCTTAAACTATTAGCCAAAATGAAAACTTAACAGACTATATGAGTGTTAAAAATTACTCAAATGATAATTTTTTGATGATTTCATCAACATCAACAGCCTTTTTATCTTCCCACTGCTGGGCACTGGCTCACACTCCTCTCATACAGAGAGGTATTGAGCGTTAATCACCACGCTTGCTCAATGCGAGGTGGTGATTTCAGACATTATAGTTCAGGTTTCCTTGAGATGTTTTTCTTCAACTTTGTCATTGGTGTCCAAGACTTAGAAAGTACATACAAACTTAGTAAAGTTGCATTGGTACTTGCCCAACCTGGAATCGTACCCACGCCCTCATACTTGAGAGAGAGGTTGGCTCTTTAACCACTAGGCCACCACGACTTGGTATACATCCAGGACATACATACAGACAAAAATTCCAAAAACTATATTTTTGGCTTCTGTATCGATTTTACATCACGCTCAAAATATTCTTAAAAAAAAATATTCAATGTACAGTTTTGACTTTTATACGATTTTATTAAATGTGTAGATAGATTAATAATCTCAGTAATATGTTTCAATTACGATTCGTTCCCATATAATATTTAAACTATACCGGGTTTAAAACTTAAAACAAGCCGATTTCAATATTAACAGTTAATTAACATAGCGCCGTCAAAGGGGTACCATTTTTATAAAATGTCTTAATCAATTTTCGTAGTAATAAAAGTTACAATTAGTAAGATAGTGTTGTGCAATACTCGATTATAAGTATCGATCCAATTAGTGAAGTCGATTTGTTTTGGTGTTGCCATAAATCATAATTCTGACTAGCCACCTGCTAGAGTTCGTACATGGATGTTTGATTGTTTTAATGGATACGGCACGAGATTGTGTAGCAAAAAATGTTTTTCTATTTTTTTTAATTCATTGTAATGTAGTTGATTACCGTCTTTAATTTCTTATAATAATTGTTCTTAAAAAAACTAAGCTTGTTAATTTGTTGCGAACATGATTATACGTTTCATAAAAAAATAATAATAATAAAGGTCTATACTTTATAAGTATCTAAAAATTGTTTCTATGTGACTAAGAAGGGTACAGACGCCAGCAGATGAAGCTACCACGATCTGTCAAATTTTCTTAATAGATTTTCAACTTTATCACTGAAGCATATATGGTTCAAAGTAGATTGTGAAAAAAAGTTTCGGGTAGCCTGATGTGCTGGCGTCTGTATCTACTTCAGAAAAAAATAGTCCTTTTTTATTTTAGGATATCATCAAATTGGCATCAGGTTGCAGCTAGAGGGAGTGTCAGACTCTCACTGACTTAACCCCACTTTTCATCTTTCTGGAGACTTTTGTCTGCTGATCGTAGTAATTCGCGCAAACAACACGTGACCCCGTCAGGAAAAAATACACTCCTCATTCACCTTATACTGTGATGATTCATCACTCTGATCACCTGATACAAGATGATATCACTATCCTTTACTATTCTAAGCGCTTTTTTTATAAGGCCTTATTTTAACTTCAATCTGTGGTTTACCTTGTCAAAAAATATTTTTTTTAGAATATTACTTTATAATAACCAATTACATGTATGTTTTGGAAGAAGTAATGATCTACGGTAATTTTAATACATTTGTATACCTGACTTTGTTTTTATTCAAATAGAAGAGAATTTTATGTCAAATAAATAACTTTAGCACTCTTTGTAACAGTACAATAATATGAGTGTAATATTACAGACTGTCTCGTTGCCGGGGCTGCGAGTTGTTCGGCATAGTTACCGTGGCCCTGGCACATAGGAACCTCCAGAAGGAACGTAGTGAGTTTTAATCAGTAAGAGTCTGACACTCCTTCCAGCTGCACCCACATCGGGGTAGTAACTACCCACAACTAAGTTAATTGCCCAATTTTGACAAAAGATGATCTCGTGCCACTATTTTAAAATACACAGGATTAAATATTTATGTAATTTCGAAAGCAAAAGGAACTGTTTGTCCAATGTTGTGATATTTCGCGGAAAAGAGTAAGGAAACACACGGGGAAGTGAAACAGACATAAAAAAAAAGGTTGAAAAGGTGACGGCCGAGACCTTGAGGCCTTTAGCGGTTCCATTAATTAGATTTGAAAACTTTACTCTCGTTTTTGTCACTTTTTAGTGCCAAGATATTGAAGGAATGCTTCTGTTAACATTAACTGCCTAGCCTTTTCTCTAGCTATGTCGGGGTCGGCTTCCAGTCTAACCTGCTACCAGTATTTTACATACAGCGACTGCCTATCTGACCTCCACAAACCAACACATTGGAAAGACTGGTTGTCAGACTTTCTGGCTTCTGACTACCCGTAACGACTGTCAAAGATGTACAAATGACAGCCGAGACCCACCAATTTAACGTGCCTTCCGAAACACGGAGGAACTTGTCATGACAAGGTGGTCACCCATCCATAGACCGACCGCACCATGCTTCTGTATGACTTACTAAATTTAATTAAACCATTTATCTTGATATGGCTAGAAAGAATGTAACTTGTGAGATGACGGCAGATAGAAGAGCGTGGAAGACAAAAACATGCTACGCCGACCCCAAATAAAACTTGGGATAAGGGCAGGAGGATGATGATGATCTTGAGGTCTTATTCTTGTTTATATATTAACTTCGATTGGAAAGTTAAACACTTGAATAAAAAATCAGTCTTTAAGGAAATTAATATAGTTAATTAATAAACCGCTTATCTTGCAGTTAAGTAGTAAAACTGGATTGAGAGAAAAGGTCAGCGCTGATGCAATCAGTGAACTTTTTCTCGAAACTTATTGAGTCAACTTGAACCCTAAGTGAGGACATGTTTATAACTTTATATCATTAACAACTTTTTTTTTAAGTTTTTTATCTTTTGAGAAATAAAACTCAAAATATTCCGTAACACGCACATACACACAGCTCTACATCAAGCTATACAAAACTAGTATAAGCTGACCTTTCAATTAGTAGAAAGACCATATAAAGCGAGTCCAAGACAAACTGGTTTAGAATAGCTTGATAAGTAGCCCTGCGTACCTATTGGGCCTGGGTTATTTTTTCGTAAACGGATTATATTCTAAAAGTATCACTAAATAGTTGATTAAAAATGGTATTATTAATGGTTTAATTTACTTATGTAAAAAACAATACACACAGTTTATTTAAGCAAAAATACAAAATAATACTAATACTACAAAGTATTAATAATATTATTTTGATGTATTGATGATGGTCATTACAATAAAATAAAAGAAAACACGACACATTCGCAAAACAATTCTCACCCCCTTAAAAACAAAAAAAAAAAACATTGAACAAATACAGGATCACACAAAAAAAGTACCACATCCATTTTTTCAAACATCCACGTTCAAATATGGCGTTCAAAGAACAAGTTTACAACTAATTAAGTAACTAATGACGTAACAACAAAAAATATATCATCTATCAATCATTGGAGTGTTTGAAAATAATTGAGGAACGAATGAAAGGAATGAATGATACACGCTAACGGAATAGTTAGTTCTCAGGGCCAGGGGAAGGAATGGGTAAGAAAATTGTGGTTTTTGAAAAGATACATTATAACGTACCTATACCTATATGGGAATAGAAAAAAGAAATATTATAAGAAACACAAAGTAATATTATAAAGAAACCTAAATGAAAAAACCTCTTTCTTAATTAATAGTCTAATTCTTGCCCTGTTAAAAAATAATAATTATGAACTTTTTTTCTTATTTTGAGCATTATTTTTTGCACAAGCAACACCGATATTCTGCCACAAAAAAACCCACTAGTATTTCTTATTTTTTTTTAACAAAAACTGTAAATTATCTATACATATTATAATAAAATCGTAGAAAAGTCAAAACTGTACATTGAAAATTAAAAAAAAAATTGGGTCGTGATCTACAATCGATATCGAAGCCAAAAATGTAGTTTTTAGAATTTTTGTCTGTATGTATATCCGGAATAATCTAAAAAAGTACCACATGGATTTGCTTCAAATTTGCCATGAATATAACTAAGAGGTCGTGTCAACATATAGGCTACATATTATCACGCTATCGTGCAGAGGGGGTGAATGTTTAATCACCTAATGCCCACGCGGACGACGCACAGTGGTCCGGATTTTAAAAAAAGTGGACATAGGATCGAAAATGCATATTCCACAAAATAAAAAATTGATCTGTATAGAAAATTGTATGCTGATTAATACTTATTACTATAACTTTTCAAAAAAACTGCTCCTTCAGGTCTAAAAAAAATATTGAAGAAAAAAATGTATGGGAGAAAATCTATTTTATTTATTTTCTCCGTTCAGTACCAAAGTGTAGCAGCCAAACCTTATATTCTGGTAAGTACCTGTTGCCCTTAACACGACGACATATAAATTACTTGCGTATCCCTGCGGCCTTGGCGCCTATAATGCTTCAAAGTTGGAAATTTTAATTTGTAATTTTCTTGGTTATTGTGGAGTTTTTCAACTAAATTTGGTTCAAAGTATGATATTTTCATACAATAACAATTAAAATATAAGCATTCAGATAGATATTTATTTATATTATATTATATTTTTATTTTTTTAAAATTAGTAATAGTATAATTATCTTTAACTATGTAATCGAAGACACGCGCTGTTTTGGTGAGTGCTAAGTGTGTAACTAATCTTCTGATGAGTCATTTACCCCCGCCACTGAACATATCGACGACGCTGATTGGCTGTTGAAAATATGGTACTAACTATGTCCGTCACTACTTGCACCTAGCAAGCTTTGTTATTAATATCTGTTCATGAAATAATTATACTAGATTCCCTTGTGGAAACAACGTATTATCCGTGCTGTGTTTGTGCTGTGTGTGTCATTATTGTACTTCGTCATGGCTGCATTTATTACGAACTTGGACATTTTTATGTTCCTCCGTGGGGATGGAAACATGAAAAGTTGGACGCAACTCTATGAAGCTATTATTCTACGCATCTCAGTTGAAATGTGCTCGGAAGATACAGAAATAATTAAGAACTTTTTGAAAAATTACACCAGTAATCTCAATCGCAGATGGGCAAATGCTTCGAGAAATCAGAAGACTTTTATGAATAGACATGCCGAGTGGTTACAATTAAATATTAGTTGGCCAAATGCGGTTATTCTGCAAACAATTTCATCTGGATGTACAATAGATATTGAAAAATTCAGGACGTTTTGCAGAGAAACGGCTGAGATGTTTGTTCATTTATACCCGTGGTTTTACATGCCGGCAAGTGTATACAAATTACTTATACATGGTGCAGACATATGTCATCACTTTGGCCTCCTACCAGTTGGCATTCTTTCCGAAGAAGCGGGTGAAGCAAGAAATAAAGAATTTCGAAAAGTTCGTGAATGTCACACTAGAAAATTTAACAGGGCAAAGACCAACGAAGATTTGCTCCATAATCTTTTAATTAGTTCAGATCCATATTTATCCCATATTCGGCCAAAATATAACAACACTAAACAATTTGACTTTTTTTCTGATGTTAAAGAACTTTTGGTGTTGTCTGATGAATTAACAGAAGAAACCGAAAATATGGATGTAGAGGAGTTGCAGCCTGAAGATGACCCATTAGTGTAAACGTGACAGATGTAGGATATCATTTTGTGATGATAAAGTTACGAGTTGAACTTGATGAACAAATTGTTCTAATAAAATAGTCCTTCTATTTTATTAGAACAATTTGTTCAAATAACTTAGAATAGTCCTTTAGGACTACTAAAAACAGTCCTTTTCAGGACTACTGCAAACAGTCCTTTTCAGGACTACTGAAAACAGCCCTTTTTAGGGCTATATCTATTTCTAATTATTTCTTTTAGTCAGTTAATAGTAGATAAATAAAATCAACCATGACTTATTAATAGGAAATATCAACTAATGAAAGAATGTTCGGCAGATGATTACATAGTCCATATTTATTTTTATAAAAAGCATATTTAAACACAAATTACGTTTATTTTAATTGAAAAACTCATTAATATCGATTTAATTAAACTAACATCTCGATGAGGCAAGTAGTGACGGACAAAGTTAGTAAGACATTTTCAACAGCCAATCAGCGTCGTCGATATGTTCAGTGGCGGGGGTAAATGACTCATCAGAAGATTAGTTACACACTTAGCACTCACCAAAACAGCGCGTGTCTTCGATTACATAGTTAAAGATAATTATACTATTACTAATTTAAAAAAAATAAAAATATAATATAATATAAATAAATATCTATCTGAATGCTTATATTTTAATTGTTATTGTATGAAAATATCATATTTTGAACCAAATTTAGTTGAAAAACTCCACAATAACCAAGAAAATTACAAATTAAAATTTCCAACTTTGAAGCATTATAGGCGCCAAGGCCGCAGGGATACGCAAGTAATTTATATGTCGTCGTGTTAAGGGCAACAGGTACTTACCAGAATATAAGGTTTGGCTGCTACACTTTGGTACTGAACGGAGAAAATAAATAAAATAGATTTTCTCCCATACATTTTTTTCTTCAATATTTTTTTTAGACCTGAAGGAGCAGTTTTTTTGAAAAGTTATAGTAATAAGTATTAATCAGCATACAATGTTCTATACAGATCAATTTTTTATTTTGTGGAATATGCATTTTCGATCCTATGTCCACTTTTTTTAAAATCCGGACCACTGTGCGACGCCGCGGGCAACAGCTAGTAAGTATAAAAAAGCAACAAATTTTAAGCCAAAATCTAACAAGGTTTTCAACGTTCAAGAGCCCTAATAAACCGAACGAGCTCAAGCGAAACCATTCATAATAATTTGAATAATACTGTGGGGTCAGTCTTTTGTTTTTTTTTTTCTTATACACAGAAAGTAGGTACTGTTTCGCGCTCTCGGCTAGTGCTGTAGTAATTAGTTACTAATCGGTTTTTTTTTAATCGCCTTGTCTTTGGTTTAATTAAGACGCGTTCGTTTGATTTATATTGTATGTTTTATAGTTTTGGTTATTATTCACTGCTTTATAATATTATTATGTACAGCTAGCACATCAAGCTGCTACAATCTGTCGGGTTTTCTTTATAGATTTTCAACTTTATCGCTGAAGCATATGTTTCAAAGTTGATTGGGAAAAATTGACAGATTCTGGTAGCTTGATGTGCTGGCGTGTGTACTACTAAAACTGTTATTTTTTTTTAAATATGGTTAGCTATCTTTTTGTTATTTTTTTTTTAAATAGTTTGCCGTTAGAATTTTAATACTTTGAGTCAAATGATATAAAAAATATGATAGCTATTTTATTGTAAATACCTATCTACTTATAATTATAACGTTAATGCAATAATAATGAATATAAACTTTACTTTCATCATTGTTTCACAATTTCTTTGTACGGATACCAGCACATCAACCTACCACAATCTGTCAAATTTCTTTAATAGATTTTCAACATTATCACAATACCGGAAGGTTAATATTCGATTGGTAAAATTTGTCAGATTCGTATGTAGGTAGGTAGGTTGACCTGCTGGCGTCTATACAAAACACGACCTCAAACCAAATGTTTCACGAACAGACAAAAGATTTTTTTTTAATAATACCTTTTATATTTTTTTGCCGGTAAAATAACAGAACCCAAATCAAAAGACGCTTTTATGACGAAATTTCATAACTGGCAACTTCTACTCGAATTTTACGTTAGTCGATTTTAAACTCTATTGCTATTGAAATAGGGACGTGCACTTAGTTTTTAGAGTGCAAAATTTAATTTGGTATTAGGTCAGGAGAAGTTTTTTAAGTAACCGGAAACGCCAAAACGTTAGTTTTGAATGTTCGCGTGTTTCACTGTTCTTAGGTAACTGTAGTGTGTATTTTTTTTGCTTTTTTGTACACCAAAAAATATTATTAATCATATAGGTACGTTGTTTCATTAAAATTACAGCAAAAAGTTCTTCGCAAATAGGTTGTACTTGTTGCTTTAATTTTAATTCGAATCAAAGATTTCAAAGATAATAAACACGGTCATAAATAACCTATTTCACTAGTTTATCTTTAGGCTTCTTATTTTAAAAGAAAAATGTCATTCAACCTAATTAAAATCCAACCTAAGAATTTTAACTATACAAAGGCATAATTAAAAGCCTATCTTCGTCAGTTATCAATTTTTTTTCAAAACTGTCAATAAAAAATACATTTTATGTGCAAAAGCGAGGTAACAGTACTAGCGATAATCTCATGATGGTGAAGTTATAACGCTGTGCAGCCAGCGTGGTTACCGAACAGTGACGTCATGGTCGCGTGCGTAACCACGGGAAACGACCAAAATAACAAGACCCCTCGCTTCCCCTTTAACTAAAACAAAAATAGTCGATTATTTAGTAACTTACGGACCTCACTAGTCCGGATCGGCGCGTTCTCTTTTCAAATTTGAATGTATTTTAAATTGCTTTTTTATTGGACTAGAATTTATGGCGGCAAGCGTCTGTCTCGGCGCCAAAATTTTTATATTTTATCTATGACGTGTGTGATATATTTTTTCTCTTTCTTGTTGCAGGTAAATAATGGCGATTGTGGAATGTTGAGTTTTTTAAGAAGGAAACTCGGAAGGTATTTATGTTGCATGCAGATATTTGCGAGTTCGTAGAATAGTTTGTGTGATTTTTTTGCTGGCAATAATTACCATTTTCATTGTTATGTAATAAAACATACTTGCCATACCACAAAAATAAGTACTACCAAGTACGTACGTACGAATTTATTTCTACAAAGTCTGATAAAGGATAAGATAAAGGATTTTAGACCTTACGAGCTTTAAAACTAACTAAAATACAATATCTGCCGTCATCGTTTTGACTTACAATAAATGCCGAGGTATCAGCGGGGGACGAATATAAGAGTATGTGATATCTCATCTCCCGAGCCTTTTCCCAACTATGTTAGGGTCGGCTTCTAGTCTCACCGGCTCAGCTAAATACCAGTGTTTTACAAGGAGCGACTGCCTATCTGTCCTCCTCAACCCAGTTACCCAGGCAACCCAATACCTCTTGGTTAGACTGTCGTCAGACTTACTGGCTTCCGACTACCTGTAACGACTGCCAAGGATGTTCAATGACAACCGGGACCTAGTTTAACGTGCCATCTGAAACACAGTCATCGGTGTCCAAGATATACTTAGAAAGTACATACAAACTTAGAAAAGTTGCATTGGTACTTGCCTGACCTGGAATCGAACCCACGCACTCATACTTGAGAGGCTCATAAGCGTATGTGATAGAAGTAGGTATTTCTTATATCGCAAAAAATCAAACAAAATATCAAGCTAAAACTAAATATAATGAAAAATCAACACACGGCAAAGCAAAGCTATTAAAAAATAATAAAACAATTTTCAAACCACGGATGTTTGTAAGGTCGATCTTAAGATTAGACCGCCATTATTGTATTTGTCGCCCGTGACGGCGGCCATATTGAATACGTCACGCTGGGAAAATGCTAACATATAATTAAAGTCGTCTTGCAATGAAAACGATGTTCTTTCTCTTGGTTATTTATTTCTAAATATCTATTGGAGAATTTCTTTAAAATCTGTTTCTTTTTAAAAGTACTTATTGGTAGATAATACACAGATTTTGATAAATACCAGTAAGATAAAGAGAAAAGAAATTCAAGAATTGTAAAAATACTCTTGTCACGTCTACGTCTGTCTTAGCTACAGATTGTTCGCAAGAGTTACCGTGGCCCTGGCACACAAAGACCTCCAGTAGGAATATAAGTGGGTTTTTAGTCAGTAAGAGTCTGATACTCCTTCCAACTACATCCACCATAGCGGGAGGGGTCATTTGATGATTTCCCACTAACAAAAAAAGGTACAGACATCAGCACATCAAGCTACTAACTTAAAGTGTAAAATGTTCTTAGTGAATCTTCTATCTTGTCACTGAAGTATAAGGTTGAAAGCTGATTGACAGTTTCGGGTAGCTTGATTTGCTGGTGTCTCCTACAGACGCTTACATCAAATATGAGTGTTAAAGGTTTTGTATACGAAAATCTGCCAAGTCATTATATTGTTAAAAAATACAAGTTAATAAATTGAGTGCAATTCTAGGTACGTAGTGAAAATTGCAGCATACAGCCTCTCACTAGATCTCGTACTAGTCTATCTAGATTTTGGTCTATGCGTCATTGATCGACCTTCTTGACGTCATATGTCATTCTGGCTTAAGGTGTCAAGATGAATGGACGCGTCATTCGCGCGGACATGACATTTTCTGTTACTTATTTAACGCGAACCGAAGGACTTAATGATTTTATCAACATATATACATATACACCTGTCTATATGGCATGGTGGCCTAGTGGTTAAAGCACCAGCCTTTCAAGTATGAGGGCGCGCGTTCAATTCCAGGTCAGGCTATAACAATGTGACTTTTCTAAGTTATATGTACTTTCTAAGTTTATTTTGGACACCAATGACTGTGTTTCGGATGGCACGTTAATCTGTAGGTCCCGGCTGTCATTAAACATCCTTGGCAGTCGATACGGGTAGTCAGAAGCCAGTGAGTCTGACGCCAGTCTAACCAAGGGGTATTGGGTTGCCCGGGTAATTGGGTTGAGGAGGTCAGATAGGCAGTCGCGCCTTGTTAAACACTGGTACTCAGCTGAATCCGGTTAGACTAGAAGCCGACCCCAACATAGTTGGGAAAAGTCTCGGGAGATGATGATATGCACCTGTACTCTCTATCATAACGGGAACATCTTGTTTTTTTTTTAAAGTAACGTGTTTTTGAAGAATGTTTTATTCTCAGATACATTGTACGTCTTATCAGACCGTGACAGTAGCAAAAAAATACTACCACGTAGGTAGGTATGTAGATTTTTACAAAAGTATAGCACCAAGAAATTTTTATGGTGGCAACATCGAACGAAAATGGAGCGAGTCGTTGGACGTGGACGCAAGTTTTTGCGCTTTCAAATTAAAGTTTTGTTTTTTTATTTTACAAATGTAGACAAGGGCAAGTGTTGTATTCTGCCATCCGTTTGTAGGTCGGTTCACACCTTGCGAACTCATAACATACACAATTAACATGGTGTGTTGGCTTAGGAATCTATTAGACGCGGCAATTTGATGTTTAGGATTTTTTTTCTTGGTGGAAATATTTTTAATGACACACTTAAAATATTTTTTAACAATAAAATATAAGTTGTAGAAACATCTTCGTGTATTAGTTTGTAATGTGGCCCGAAATAAAATCATTAAAATATCAAGTCATGAAATGAATAGGTAAATTTAATCTTAACAACACAAAACGCGAACTCCATCATCGTAACAATAAAACGAATTAAAATAAAATACCTACCACAAACATCAATAAAGATTTTTTTAACAAAAATATTTACCAACTGTCGCACGAAAGCCAAAGCATAATGTAACCAGTTTATTTTTTTATTGGACCATGAACAATTCATAGAGCAATAATTATGTAGATTCAGCAATGTTACAATGGGCTATTTATTCACACTTGTCATTTACTAAAACTAGTACAAACACTTACGAGAGGTTGGCACGTTTTTCATAGATATTGTAAATAGACAACCCCGCTGGCGCAATGGTTTCCACACCGGACTGCCGAGCTAAGGATCCCGGGTTCGATTCCCGGCATGGTCGACATTTGTGTGATGCAAAAAATAATCGTCACCATTCCTTTTAATAGGTTGTCTCAAAAGGGCTTCAGCGCGTTGGCTTCGTCCCCACATTCACCTTCTAAAAATCCAGGAGTTTATAGTACCGTGGTCTAGTCAGTCAGTAGACAAAATAAAAAAAGTACTAGGACCAAGCACGACCATCTTTTATGTAAAATGACAAAACTAATGTCTTTGTTTAATTAGCATTTTAAGAGCCTATTATCTTAATTAAACTCATTTTAACAAGTTATTTAAATCTGTCTTAATATGCATAAATACATATTATCATTTAAGCATTTTTATTAAATATACTCACTAAGTTGTATAAAATTATAGTTTACAAAATAATAATTACAAGTGTAATTAGCAAATATTTTGTTTTTATAACGAATCTGACGATTTAGCCGATTACAGCGATCTTTGATTAGAATAATTACTTATATTATGTAACACGTGTTCACGGCAAAGTAAATAGTTATTTATTAATATTATTTATATCTGATAATGTCTTTATTTCATGTAGGTATTAATAATAGCAATGTTTCATAGAAGCAAAATTTGAACCTTATGACTAACATTTTATAGTTGTTTTTCGCGTCACAGAACTTTTAGCAACAAAAAACAAAATAGTTATGTTTTAATTGCGTCTTTTATTAAGTTATTATTAAAGGATTTTTGCAAAAAAAAAAACAAATTACTCTCCAATTTTACGAAAAAAAATAAAACAAAAAAATATACACTGGTTGAAATTGCCAGGTCTAAAACATTCGTTGCCCTAGCGCATTTATTTTTACAAGAGCAGCCTGTCGATGCCGCAACATATGCCGATCGGGACTCGAACCGGGGACTCTTCGCTTTATTTATGGGATTTTAATGACCGCCCCATCAACGGTAGCCCTACTTTTATTGTCACGGAAGTGACGCTTGACCAAACGTCCCGTAGGTTATTTATTATTATAAAATCAATAGTGAAATATTTTTAGCTTTCTTTTATAGAAAGAAATATTTCTTTTTTCTTTACCTTGTCATAATTGAGTTGATTGAATTAATTATTATAAAATCTAAAAACAATAAAAATACGTACGGATGGTAGGACATTAAGCTACCCGAAACTGTCAAACATTCTTAATCAATTTTAAATAGTATGCTTTTACTCTTTAGCGATAAAGTACAAAATCTATTAAGAAAATTTTACAGATTGTAGTAGCTTGATGTGCTGGCGTCTATACGTCTGATACATGATAAAGGATGATTATGGTAACTAAATAAATTGAGGCAATATTTAGTTTGTTAAATCTAAATAAATGCTACGGTATTCTATACAAAGCATACAGTGGCATGCAATAGACCAGTTTATTTATTGATATTCATACAACTCCAGAATAACAACGCACATGGCAGCACCTAAAAATGGTAACTTTTTACAATAATTTATGGCAACACTTTAACTCCAGTTAAAGATTGCATAATACTTTTCGAATAATGGCAACACATCCTTCGCTTCTTAAAATAAAAGTCGACATTTTAATTCTTTATGTCATGTTCGTTTAATTATATGCGAAATGTTCGCAAAATAACAATAAAATAGATTTGAACTGACTCAAAGAATAATGTTATCGTGTCTACTAAAAGTTTTGAAAAGTAATGTTATTTTTTCCGTCTGTACTCGATCAAACTGGTTAAAGAACCTTATAAATTGGAATTAAACTATAAAGGTTAAATAGTTGTAAAAATACAGTGTATATTTTATTCGACTTCAATGTTCTTTTTTTTTGGACTGGCAACAATTTGTTACTGTCAAACTTTAAGAATGTCACATCTGCGTTTTAATCGTTAAAATTAAAATCGGGTTAAAAAGATTGGCATGCTTGAATTGAGAATTAAATATGGCTGATTGTGTTTTTGTGACTAAACTTTGCCAAAAATTGACGTTATTATGTCTTAATAAAACATATAACCTTCTTTATAATTTAAGGAAGTTGTTCCCCCTGCCTGGGCTGCGGGTTGTTCGCAAGAGTTACCGTGGCCCTGGCACACAGGGACCTCCCGAAGGAACATAGTGGGTTTTAGTCAGTAAGAGTCTGACACTCCCTCCAGCTGCACCCTCAGCGGGAGGGGTCATTTGGTGATTGACCCCGAAAAAAAAAGGTAGTTGTTCCCCGCGCTTTCACCCGCCGCTTGAAGAAACTACTCCCAGCTCCAGGATATGCCTGTGCCATGATGTGTGATAGCCTATGTCCTTTCTTTGACGCTAGACTATGTGTCTACATAATTTTATTTAAATCGATCCAGCCACTCACGCTGGCGATGGCGATCACGATGACCATGGGAAAAAGGGATTCATTTTTAACCGACTTCCCAAAAAAGAATGAGGTTCTCAATTCGATAGCTAGCACTTACCAGCATTCTCTATATTATTATCTGTACATATGTATGTCCCTATATATCCATTTAAATCCTAATCCTAATCCTAATACTATTATAAAGGCGAAAGTTTGTAAGTATGGATGTATGGATGTTTGTTACTCTTTCACGTAAAAACTACTGAATGGATTTGAATGAAACTTTACCACAATATAGCTTATATATCAGAATAACATATAGGCTTCTTTTTATCCGGGTATGGAAAGTACTTCCCTCAGAAAGCGGGTGAAACCGCTGGCGGAAGCTAGTATTTTTATAATCAATAAAAAG
Source organism: Heliothis peltigera (assembly GCA_958496145.1). NCBI lineage: Eukaryota > Metazoa > Arthropoda > Insecta > Lepidoptera > Noctuidae > Heliothis > Heliothis peltigera. The sequence goes on along the minus strand of OY292348.1, from coordinate 2,291,895 downwards.
ACTGGCCTCTTCAACGATTTTAGATGCAAACATTACAGCTAAAAATACAGGTCAAGTCAAAAGGTTTATACCCCATAACAGTTGTTTCAGATCCACCATTTTGAAACACACGAACAAACATAACCAGCAATTCTATTATAACCATAGACCAGACTCCAAACAATTATTAGACCCAACCTTGGCCGAGGAGCGCATAAAATCCCCCATATCCCCTATATTTTATAATTCTAGGTAAAATTTTAATGACATAGCGAACTACAAAAGAAGAAAAAAAAATACACCGACCATTGACAATTGCAACGTACTATGTGAACATCAATTATTATTTAAAAATAACAGTTTTGTTCATACAAAATTTATTTACGCGCTGCTGCGCACGAGTCGGTATTTGTATGTGTGGCTGTGTGTCGTTTGTGTTGTGTGTGTGTGCGTGCAGATATAGGATGTTCGTGAAATCGTTGATGATTGATTAAATAATTACATTTTTTTGTGTGCTTTCTAAAATATTTGAGTTTTTGTGTATAGGTAGGTATTTTGTTGAATTTTTGAGGGAATATTTGTTTGATTATTTAAAGTTGAGCTTCAGTAATAGACTGAAATCTTTCCTAAAGATTCGTATTAGGATTAAATACAGACGCCAGCACATCAAGCTACCCGAAACTGACAAATTATCCCAGTCAACTTTGAACAATATGCTTCAGCGATAAAGTTGAAAAACTATTAAGGAAGATCGATGTGCTGGTGTCGGTATATGACAAACATTCAAAACTTCGTAAACGTCCTAACCAGGGATACTAAGCATCACCGCCTACGAATAAGTTCCAGATTAATTGGTAGATAATTTCATACCAATTATTCGGACTATTCGGACTTTGTGAAACTGGCCCTTAAGCTTATTACTTACTCATTTTTTTATTTATTTGATAGGAATAACAAACAGCATTATGATACAAAGTACGCATACTATAAAACATGCAACACATAAGCTACTCAAGATCCATCCAAAGAAGAACTTATCTTACTTATTAACTATAGATTAGGGCTATGATCTCTTAAAATAGTCGCTTATACGAACTTACTTCTTCTTAAATATATCTCTATATTATAAAAATGTCTGATTAAGTCATAAAACATAAAAGCAACACCCTGTATAACCGTCGTGTTTATGCACATCAATTACGAACGCAGCGCGCGGAACGTTCGGGGAGAACATTCGGAGGTCAGCACGACGCCATGACGTACAAAACCCATTAAACAACTATTATTTCGATAGATTAAAGTATACATAGGTAAAATATTTGAGCATGGCGCGACCTGTCAACTCGCATATAATCACTTGTAGCCTTATGTCAATCGAAGAAAAGAAAACTTACTTCAACAAATGTCAGAGGAAATCTAACGTCAATCTGTCACTTTTCTGTCATTATATCCAATCTCCGGTAAACAAAACTTGTTTCTACGGTTGCCTGCTAAGCCTACCGAGTGTATCATAGAAATCAAAACCGAGAGTACATGCACACGAATGTTTGCCTTATCCGGGAATCAAACCCGCGACTTCTAGAGGTAGAGTCATACTGTCTAGAAACTAGAAACCAAGAGGTATTTATTAAGATCACCACCATTGTCAACTAGCAATAAAAAAAGTTAATAAATTTCAAAGTTATGTAAAATGCAATTATTATTTTATAATTGATGGATACTTAAATATTTTAAGTGTCGTTTTAAGCTTATGGTGTAGGATTAAAATAATAATATTGCAGAAGTTGTTAAATTTATATAATTATAATAAAAAAAGTATAAATGAATAATTCGATTTTTATGACCTAATAAACAGAGCTAAATGAATATAATTATATGTATAATTATTTTTCAGGAAATTCTGACATTGGTCTTTTGTTTTTGTTTCAACTGTAAATACCTCTAAATCAGACAACAACTGGGTTGAGGAGGTCAGACAGACAGTCGCTCCATGTAAAACATTGGTACTAAGCTGCATCCGGTTAAGACTGGAAGCCGACCCCAACATAGCTTGGGAAAAGGCTAAGCAGACGATGATAAATCAAGTACAGTCGCGCGCAAATAACTTGGCAAGGATTTCGTCTTTTCTAATGAGGATAAGTTCGTGCATCGGGCGTTTAGTTACACAAAATAGTGATACCTTTATGTGCTTTCCATTAATCTACGGTTATTGCTAGGTTTTATTTGTAATCATGTCTGTTTCGAGGAGATATTATGATCTGTTTTCTCTTAAAGATTTTTGCAAAGTTGCCGTGCCTGGGACTATAGGACATTTTAGCAACTACATTGGGTCTATCAAATCATCATCATCTCCCGAGCCTTTTCCCAACTATATTGGGGTCGGCTTCCAGTCTAACCGGATTCGGCTGAGTACCAGTGTTTTACAAGGAGCGACTGCCTATCTGACCTCCTCAACCCAGTTACCCAGGCAACCCAATACCCCTTGGTTAGACTGGCGTCAGACTTACTGGCTTCTGACTACCTGTAACGACTGCCAAGGATGTTCAATGACAGCCGGGTGTGTTGGTATATATATGACCACACCCAACCACTAACTATTAAATTTGAAGCTTAAAAACAATAGAAAGATAGATTAAAATAATTAATTATCACAATCTACGTGTATTTAAGTATTTAATTGCTATTATTACAGCCAAGAGATACGTATCAGCATTTTAACCGGTAAACGCCTAATTGTGAACAAGTGTCAAAATAACATATTTAGTGCAAATTTTTGCATAACCAACTGAGCGTTTAATTAACCTTTTTTTGTTAATTTAACAGTTAAATTAGCTGGACACGTTTTAATTCGGTTTTCGCAACAGTTCTACGGGATAACGGCTTTATTGATTATAGATTTTATGTCCAGATAGATTGTCGGCTACGGCAGCCGTTCTTTCTAAGGTGATAAGCCAGCTGCGCAGGACATATTGTAGTGCACAAGCATTCGCGCATATACAGGTGCACTCTCTATTCCCTCACTCTCATAGTCCGATGGGACGGCATCCGTAGAGAGATCAGGCGCAGGACCGACATTTACGTGTTACGTGGCTGATCTCCATAAAAGCGGACGGCCACCGTGGCCGACAATCGGCCTGGATGTCATCATCATCAGTCTGTGGAGAGCTGTCCCTTACGCCCTGTTTAGGAATTGACCTTTAAAGTTTTCGCAATCATAATCAAAATCTCTTTGTTATAACCTCGAGAAAATTCCACATACATATTTTGTAATTTAGCAAAAGTTGCTTAAGTTTTTAAGTGACTAAACATTTATATAGGTATACTGCAATGACTTAAAATTAACTGGCACGCGATGTTACAGACAGTAATTTTAACTAATTTTAGTATTGTTTAACATAAAAAGAGGAGATTAAAATACAACAACTTCTGTTGGAGTTAACATTAAAAATAATGTAGGTAATTGTTTTTGTTTTAAAATATGTGGTTGTATTTATTTTTATTATGATTTAAGAATGATAAATTATACATCATGTTAGGAGCCTAGCCTTTTTCCAACTATGTTAGGGTCGGCTTCCAATCTAACCGGATTCGGCTGAGTACCAGAGTTTTACAAGGAGCGACTGCCTATCTGACCTCCTCAACCCAGTTACCCGGGCAACGCAATACACCTTCGTTAGACTGGCGTCAGACTAACTGGCTTCTGATTACTCGTAACGACTGCCAAGGATGTCAATGACAGCCGGGACCTACAGTTTAACGTGCCATCCGAAACACAGTTATTAGTGTCCAAGATAGTCCAACACGATGATATTGTACAATAATTTAAAAAAATGCTAAGAAGCCTATTTTAGCAAAATTTACGACTCGCATACAGAAATCAAAACAATAAATTAATTTATTTAATCAGACGGCTGTGTGGTCCGACTTACAATCACTCATAATCTCAGAAACTAGTTTACTCACACACTCACACCGTATACGTACACACTACTACAGAGGTACGCTACGCACACCGACGTGCCCATGATATGCATCGACCTACCAAGTAATTATATGTTTATAAACAAGTACTGTAGCTATGTATGTGTGTATTAGAGATGGGACGCTCGGTATCGATGTTACGCTGTTTGGTTTGTGGGGTGAAGTGAAAATGGCTGTCATGTCATTTTTGACAGATGTCATGGATGGTGGAATTTTGTTGCTATCATGTGCTCAAAAGTAGGGCCAAAATTATGCAATATATCGATGAAAAATTAGAAGAATAGTTAGCAATGGCTAGTTGAAATTGTACTGAATTCTTAAGATAACAGTCTAGGTTGGAGTTTGTAGTATTCAGAATATTAGAAAAAATAACTTCATTATACGAAATATTGGGTGACTGGTAATTAGTGACCTATATTTAAACACGTGATTGTACTCATGATTACAAACAACTTTCCCGAAGAAACTTTTTTGTCATTTTTTTTTATCATTACAGCAAAATTCATTTAAACATCGGTCACTAATTACCAGTCACCCTATATAACCAAAAAAAAAATACCCAATACCCGTTTACACTTTACTACGACTAATAGAAACGACACAAAATTTCAAAAATGTCTCATCCCAGATTCCAATTTCAATTTATCGATACCTAACCGCTACCGACTCGATCCCATCACTAATCCGACGGACAGTTCCCCTCACGTAGACAGACAGTGTTATCACAATAATGACAGATCTCAAGACCGAGGCACTACGTGAGGCAAAAATACCGCAACTTGTACCCAGTACTTTTCAGTGACAATTATGCCACCACGAACAAATTCAATCTTTAAGTTATAGGCTATAAGGTACATTTTGGAATGCTAGCGGTATTAGGTTATGGCGTGACGAAATGACAGATGGAAATCGATTTTTGAATTTCGTATTTTCGGAATGTTATATTTTTTTTTTTGATGGATTCAAAATGTCTGTTCGATTTTTGAAATACTGTTCTTAAAACGATGACTGTTTGTTGCTATACAGAATGTATTATATAGAAAATTGGAATGTCAACTAGATCAAAAATAAAATACTTTTTTCATATTCAGTTTGTAAAGCATCTTAAAATAATATCAGTTCAATTTATCGTTTTGAACCGAAAATTGTTCTTATTATTTTATTGAACATAATCGAAGTAAGTATACAACTGGATTAGAAAAATCTGTGACGTCATCGGTAGCGGTGATCATCGGTGCACTATCTATTCTCTCACTCTCATAGTCCGATGGGACGGCAATCCGACACGACCGGAGAGAGATCAGGCTCAAGACCGACATTTACGTGCTCTCCGATGCACGGGTGAATCAATCACCAACTTCCAGACTCCAGGCCGCTTTATGAAAGTTTCTCAAAACCCAAAAAGCGATTTCGGAGCGACCCGGGAATCGAATCTACTAGACCAACGAGGCAGTCAAAATGTCTGATAATATTAAGTAGATAAATTAATTACAGAAACATGTTTAATTAAAAAAAAACAGTTGCATTTCCAACATTTAAATGCAAGAAAACTGATATTTATCTGCATCCTGCACTTTGAACGAACGGGTTCTCATACAAGACACAATCCGTGCTATTAGTATCGTAACTACTGAGATTACTCTGTATGTTTGTCTGTTTCCACTTTCAGTGAAACTACTGAACAGATTTGAAACGAAATTTCCATTAATACCAGTGTTTTACAAGGAGCGACTGCCTATCTGACCTCCTCAACCCAGTTACCCGGGCAACCCAATACCCATTATTTAGACTGGCGTCAGACTTACTGGCTTCTGACTACCTCTAACGACTACTAGGGATATTCAATGACAGCCGGGACCTACAGTTTAACGTGCCATCCGAAACACAGTCATTGGTGTCCAAGATATACTTAAAAAGTACATACAAACTTAGAAAAGTTGCATTGGTAGATACTTGCCTGACCTTTCTTTTTTTTGTCGTGGGAAATCATCAAATGACTCTTACTGACTAAAACCCACTATGTTCCTTGGCCACGCTATCTCTTACGAGCAACCCGCAGCCCAAGCTGACCCTGGCCCTAATACTTGCCTGACCTGGAATCGAACCCACGCACTCATACTTGAGAGGTTGGCTCTTTAACCACTAGGCCACCACGACTGACAAAAAAAATTTTTACAAAAAAATAAAACCGACTTCAAAAACACTGAAAAGTGAAAAAAAAAGCTTTTAAGTACATCGCTCTTGAAGTCGGTGTCAAGAAGTTGCAACTGTAATACTGTATTTATTTGGACACCGACTTCTAGAGCGATGTACTTAAAAGCTTTTTTTTTCACTTTTCAGTGTTTTTGAAGTCGGTTTTATTTTTTTGTAAAAATTTTTTATTTTTATCTTTTTAGTATCAGGTCCAAAATCTGTTTTCGTCATCCATTTATACACTCCATACCTTCTATAATAGCTATCATAACTCAAGTTTGTAGGAAATTCTCATTAACCGGCCCGTTATAACATCATCCACATACACATCGTCCACATAAATCAAACAAATGCTCATAAAATAAAAAGTACTTAACCAAAATGGATGAAATTTTTATGGGACCAAATGGCAAGTATACTGCATCGAACAAAAAAAGAATAACACAAATCGGACTAGAAACCTCGGAGTAATCGGTGTACATACATAAAAAAAAAAAAATAAAAAAAAAAAAAACATACCGGCCGAATTGAGAACCTCCTCCTTTTTTTGGAAGTCGGTTAAAAAAGAGACAATGCAAGTTGAATAAGTATAAAAACTAGAGCCTAGAGGTACAAACAAACAAACAAAAAGACATATTTTCTAAGCATTACACATGGTTTTCCATAGGACAATCTGCGGACATCAATCAAAGTACTAGGCGAACATAATGAGCCAAGAGGGTGTTACAGGCACAATCATTTTCCACGGCCTTGCATATGTGTGTGTAAAATTGACGTATGTATGTATGTGTATGTGGCTTCGTTTTTTAAATATTTGAGTACCTAGTTGGCTAGATGAAATGACAGATGGAAATCGATTTTTGAATTTCGTATTTTCGGAATGTTATATTATTTTTTTTGATGGATTCAAAAGGTCTGTTCGATTTTTGAAATACTGTTCTTAAATCGATGAATGTTGCTATACAGAATTTATTTTCTAGAAAGTTGGAATGTCGATTAGATAAAAAATAAAATACTTTATCATATTCATTTTGTAAAGCATCTTAAAATAATGTCAGTATAATTTATCGTTTTGAACCGAGAATTGTTTTCTATTTTTTTATTGATTAAATAATCGCGAAATAAGTATACTGGCTAGATGTAGAAAGATCTGTGACGTCATAGGTTGCGTTTTCATACAAATTGCATAGAGAGTAACCGTTTTTGACAGTTCTATAAAAGTATTGAATTTGACTAGTTGTCGCATACCGTATTGTGTACCTTGGTATCTTTCTTATTTGTGTGGTTGTTTTTATTCTATGTTCATTTTTTTATATTAAGTAATATTTAAGTAGTAATCTGTACTAATATTATAACGCTAAAGAGTTTGTTTGGTTGAACGCGCTAATCTCAGAAATTACTTGACCGATTTGGAAAATTCTTTCAGTGTTAGATAGCCCGTTTATTGTAGTTCTGATGACTTTTTATCCAAATGCCCGGAGTAGCGAGTGAAATCTCTATATGTAATGTTTTCATTGAACCTTAGTGTTCAAAGACCTTCCACTTTAACCCTTTATAAAATGCATTAATTAATTGAAAACTCAATTAAGTTATAATTGAATGAATCTCAATAATGATCTTTGCCATCTAAGGGAATATAAAATAATTGGTTAATTAATTAATTCAATGCAATGGCTGATGAACTTTTGCACTCAGATAAATTAGAACTTTCTAATTATGATATTCTGAAATGATTTTCAAATTTTTAGTGCACTACAGAGCTATATTTTTTATTTTCACATAGAAAAGACGAAAAAATTAAAACTTGTATACATTTGACAGCTATTTATGACGTTGCCAACTAGAGGAGCTCGTGGCTAAGTAAAAGCCACCCGGGTTGATCAATCATAAGGTTAAGCAACTTAACTTTATGATGCTGAGTGAGATGAGTTCCACTTTGTTTCGGAAGGGACGCTAAATTGATGGGTCACGGCTGTATTTATTACATATTTGACAGTCGGTACGGGTAGGGTAGTCAGAAGCCAGTCTAATCAAAGGGTATTGGGTTGCCCAGGTGACTGGATTGAAGAGGTCAGACAGGCAGTCTCTCCATGTAAAACACAGGTACTCAGCTGAATCCAGTTAGATTGGAAGCTGACCCCAACATAGCTTGTGAAAAGGCAGTTGTTTGCGACGTAGCCAACTTTTATGAAAGTTTCTCAAAACCCAAAAAGCTATTTCGGCCCGACCCGGGAATCGAACCCGAGACCCCGTGCACTGCAGTCGCGCTTTGCGACTACTAGACCAACGAGGCAGCTATAAAAAAAGTACATAAATAGTAATAATATGACATTACAAACGACTATTTTCCGTCGTAACATAGAAAGTTTCTACTTTCATCGGTCACCCATCTATTTGCGAAGTCTACGCCGCCCCTATGACGATAGTCAGTGAAGCATAACCGTTGATTCAGATCTAGATCTAACCCGTTATACAGGCAAAACTGTCAATGCAATTATTTATAGGAAAATTTAATATAAGCTCTGCTGTAGGGTTGGCTGAAATACTGTTCTTGGAATATCCCCATAAGTCACTCTTTATTAGTCAGCTTTACAGAAATTAGTAGGTATTCATCTAAATATGCCAAGGTCGCTTTATACAGCAGGCTCAGCATGGCGATTCTATGTCTATTCTATAAAGAAAACACAAAGCTCTTTCTGTCAATGTCAACATGTCTTCTGCCCGAGCATGGCGCGACCTGTCAACTCGCATATAATAACTTGTAGACTTATGTCGATTGAAGTAAAGAAAATCTTTTCTACGTGTCAAAAGAATCGTGTCTTACGTCAATCTGTCACTTAACTGTCATTATGTCCATTCTCCGGTAAACAAAACTTGTTTCTACGTTTGTCATGCTGAGCTTGCAGAAAGAGCTTTGTCTTTTCTTGATAGAATAGACATAGAATCGCCATGCTAATCTCGAGAAGGAACATAGAGGGTTTGAGTCAATAAAAGTCTCTCTTGAAAAATAGTTCCCTCCAGATGCACCGACAGCGGAAATATCATCTGATGATTTCTAAATACAGTCTTATCAATCTGTCTCCATACCAAATTTCAATTAATTCGGTGTCAGGTTTCCCTGAAAACATACGAAAATTTTTGCTTATAATAATGACTATCTTTTAAATATCCATCAACCCTGCTTATAACGATTAATAAACCAGCTAGTACCACTCGCTTGTCAAGCAGTACACATAGATCTTATCTATGCTTTGTATTACTATTCATAATTTTATTTATGGATCTTAATACATAATCAACCTGTTTTTTTTCTAATACAAGGTGAAATACCTAGTTTTGACCAGATGGCGTAGTAGTCAGTAAATGCCGGGTTTGATTTCGTTTGTGTGCATGAACATGGGTGTTTGACTTAGTCTGGGTGTTTCTATGTATAATATGTATGTATTTACAAAAGAAAAGTATATAAGTACGTTTATCAGTTGTCTAGTACCCATAGTACAAGCTCTGCTTAGTTTGGGGCTAGATGACGTTGTGTGAATGTGTGAGGAATATTTATTAGGTTTATAAGTACATGATATTCTTTATTCTGGTAGGGAAGGAGGAACTTTTCCCCACTGGCAAAACTGCAAGAAACAGATGAAAGTACAGTACGCCAGCACATCAAGTTATCCAAACTATCAAATATTCCCAATCAACTTTGAAACTAATGCTTCAGCGATATAGTTGAAAATCTATTAAGGGAATTTGACGGATTATAGTAGCATGATGTGCTGGCGTCTACACACTGCGTCGGCGCTCCACAAAAGAAAAATCTTGTGTCATTTTCCTTGCTGTGAACACGCAATCTTATTCCTAATCATTACAAGCTTCACACGCCAAATTCTAGTACCCGAACACTTAAAATCAAATCACATACATTTTGAAGGAACAATATACAAAATGTCACTATACTTCTCACGGCCTAGGCTGGCAACCGAAATTTTTACAATTGCGACTAATTTCGAAATAATTATACCTATACCGACTTCCGTCTCGAAGAAAAACTCGACAATTGTCGACTAGCGTGTTCTTCAGAGACAATGCGGAGAAAAAAATTGAAAAAAAAATCTTGAGTGAAAAAACAATGTTAACTTTTCACTTGTCATCTTTTGTAATGCACCTTAAGTCGGCGGGTTAGGAGCGGTTTTTGCGTGTGCATTTGTTTATGAGTTGCGTTCGTAAGTTTGTTTGTTGCACAGTTAGTAGGTACCTAATAAGTGGGAGTTGGTCATATTTCTGGGAAAATTTTATACTTTTTCGTTTGATTGATGTGAATTTTGAGTATCGTTGCTTAAGACTGGATGATGTGTTCTGTCGTAATTCTTTGTTATTTGTGGATAGCATTTTTGAGAAACATTTTTTGAAATTTTCCCTCATTATACATCGAGTTAAAGTAAGTCGTGGTGGCCTAGTGGTTAAAGCACTAGCTTTTCAAGTACGAGTGCTAGTTCGATCACAAGTTAGGCAAGAACCAATGCAACTTTTCTAAGTTATTTGTACTTTATAAGTATATCTTAGACAATAATGACTGATTAAAGGTGAAGGAAAACATCTCGAGGAAACCTGGACTATAAAGTATGAAATCATCAACCCGCATTGAGCAAGCGTGGTGATTATCGCTCAATCCTTCTATGTGTGAGAGGAAGCCTGTGCCCAGCAGTGGGAACCTATAAGGCTGATTATGTTGTACTCACAGCTTCATGGTATGGGCCATGAACGCGGAGGAATGAGGATCATGTTATGAAGAAAGACTTTTTTACTGCGAAATCTTCAAATGACCCTTCCGGGCTCCGTTGAGGGTGTAGATGGAGGGAGCGTTAGGCTCTTACTAATTCTAGACTCTAGTTAATTCTAGAGGTCTTTGTGTGCCAGGGCCGCGGTAACTCTTGCGAACAACGCCCTGGCAGACCTCGGCCCTCCTATTGTGAAATAATATGATGAAGGATGTTTATTTAATATGCAATTTGTATGAAAATAACATATATGACGTCACATATCCACACAGCCTTAAGTATCATTGATTTGAAAAATAAATTAAAAGAAAAATCTTTTTTTAAAAGCTTTTATAGTCCGCCATATTGGATTTAGAATAACGTCAAATTATTTTTAAGTCACTCTCAATAAGCCCTTTCGTTTGATACTCATATTGTTGTTCATCAAAAATAACTACTCCGCCATCTTGGACGGTCCGCTATATTGGATTTAGAAAAACGTCGTATAACATAATTATCTTTCATTGTCATCCAAACTGAACGTGTATACAAAATTTCAGCTAAATCGGTTGAAGATATCTACTTCAAAATTGAGTTTAAAGAATCCACCGTAACATACATACATTGCAAGTTAAATAAAAGCTTTTAAAAATCACGACATTTCTGATTACAAAATTAACCTTATCATAAAATTGAAAAAACAAAACAAATAGAATTTGATCTTTGACACTATGGAACACGATCCTTGCTACAAACATTCATAATATTTAAGTCTCCTCAATTAAGGATTCAACCCTCCATAACTCTTCAGTGGCTGCCATCAATTCACCATATCCTTCATTAATGGGTTGGCTATCAGCTCGGTTTAACCCTCCATCGCTCGCGTTACAGAATAATGAACTTATAACCCGACCTCTGTTGTTATATGAAGCTCATTCAAATTAGTCTTTTGTTTATTTCGATGTAAACGGATTTATTCTGAAACTTTGATTTAAATGGAGATGAGAGACTCCTTAAATATCAAAAAACATTGTATAACAGTCAACAGTCTAATTATAGAAATGAAGTAAAATAATAGATACTTATATGATTTTGTATGTGACGTATTTTCTTTCAAAAGAATCGTCATCTCCCGAGCCTTTTCCCAACTATGCTGGGGTCGGCTTCCAGTCTAACCGGATTCAGCTGAGTACCAGTGTTTTACAAGGAGCCACTGCCTATCTGAGCTCCTCAACCCAGTTACCCGGGCAAGCCAATACTCCTTTGTTAGACTGGCGTCAGACTTATTGTCTTCTGACTACCCGTAACGACTGCCAAGGATGTTCAAAGACAGCCGGGACCTACAGCTTAACGTGCCATCCGAAACACGGTCATTGGTGTCCAAGATCTACTTAGAAAGTACATACAAACTTAGAAAAGTTGCATTGGTGCCTGACCTGGAATTAAATCCGCACATTCATACTTGAGAGGCTGGTGCTTTAACCACTAGGCCACCATGAGTTTTACTTGACTTACTAAGTATGGCTTCCAAAACTCCGAAAACAACCATAAATAAATACAATAAGAAACTGATTAGGTAATCCCCTCTACTCGTTAATAACAAGGGTTGTCACAATATAATACTAATTGTAATTGGCATGTTAGCCGCGATTTCGACAGCCCTAGGGGCGTTGCTATGGCAACGGGGGATCAAATAATTCTGAGCATATGTCTGTAATTTGGAGAGAGATTGAGCAATTTATTGCTATTTTATACAGATAAGGGGTTGATTTTTTAATATTTGGTATGTTTTTATGTTGATATGAGATTTTATTTGCAATTTTAATAAATAAAAACATAATGATTATTATTAGTATGTATTATTTTAAGCTGGGCTTGAAAAACCAAGAGATTTTTCGTATTTTTGCCGGAAATATTAAAAGAAGAAGGAGGAAATATTAAATAGAAAAGAAATCGTGGTGGCCTAGTGGTTATAGCAAATATGAGTGTGCGGGTTCGATTCCAGGTCAGATACCAATGCAACTTTTCTAAGTTATATGGTACTTTCTAAGTATATCTTGAATACCAATGACTGATTAAAGGTAAAGCAAAACATCTCGAGCAAACCTGGACTCCTGTGCCCAGCAGTGGGACGATAAAAAGACTGATGACGATGTTGATTACATAGAAAGCTACAGTTAACTTATATATTGTTTAATTTATAATAAAAACAACATAATAACTAATTATCCTGCTTAACTAAAATCAAACTACATTAACTTAATTAAATCGACATTCAAGAAAAAAAATAGTGACTGCCGCACACCTTTCAAAAATATATCGATAAAAAAAACATCGATACATTTCGCGCACCGGCTGTTCCGTGTATTGTCCACAGTTATAAAATCCAGTCGGCGCCGATAAAGACATTTCGCGGCTACCCAACAGCCTTTCACTAGTTCACAAAAAACTTATTGCGATTTTTTGAACGCAACTGGTTCGGATTCAGTTTTTAAGCAAGTATTTTTTTAAATACCAGCCGCTGTTATTTAGGTAGATTGTGAAGAAATGCTGTGATTTTAATTTGACTCGAAAAATGGGTAAGGTACTGTTTATTAAGAATATTCTTAGAGACAATATAACCTACATGACGACCCCGTGGCGCAATTATAACTATGATGCCGGACTGCTGAGCAGTGGGTCCCGGATTTGATTCCCGGCACGGTTGACATTTGTGTGATAAGAATGATCTGGGTGTTGTAATATGTATTTATAAATAAGTAGATATACGTTAAGATATGTAGTTTATCAGTTGTGTTGGCACCCATAACACAAGGTAATCAATAGCTTACTTTGGGGATAACCGACCGTGTGTGAAAAGGTGTCCCGATATATTATTATAACTATAATAAAACCAGATAGCGTAGTTAGCGAATCTGCCTACTACCCCAGAGGTCACGAGTTTGATTCCATTCTGGGTGTACCTATGTATTTACAAAAGAAATGTATATAAGTACGTTTATCAGCTGTCTAGTACCCATAGTACAAGTTCTGCTTAGTTTGGGACTAGATGACGTTGTGTGAATGTGTGAGGAATATTATAATACTAGCTGTGTAGTGGGTATTAGAGTAGCAAGATAATAGAATAAAGATTCACAACTGCTCTTCCGTAGGTGATAGCGTGATAATTTGTAGCCTATATGTTGACTAAACCTCTTACTTATTTATATTCATGCCAAATTTGAAGTAAATCCATGCAGTACTTTTTGAGATAATCCCGGACATACATACAGACAAACAGACAAAAATTCTAAAAACTATATTATTGGCTTCTATATCGATTTTAGATCACGTTAAGCAAAATATTAGCAGCTAAAATACTGTTTAAGATTTAGGTATCGCGTTTTTATTCATGTACATGTCAAGTCGAATGCAATTAGCGATATATCACTTTGACTATTACTTAGGCACACCGCTGTTCACCCAATAAGAGAAACTTCTAGTAAAAATACGTGCATAAATCTTTTAACGGCAAAAAGAGTTACAACAATATTAAAAGACTTAATTCTCTCACGCGAGGCACACACACTAAGTAAACGCGCAATAAAAATCTCATAAATTCATTATTACGTAATTCTAGTGACGCGCCGGTGTCGATAAAAAAACATATCGACATGGATACCCTGTAAAAGCGATTAGCAATGAATAGGTGTATCACTGGGCTGTAAGATGAAGCACTTATTTATGGTAATTTGAGTCAATGGTCATTTCGCATTGTAATGGATGCCTTAAATGGGATATGTCTGTGATTTTTACGCGCATGCGTGTAGCAGGTGGAATTATAAACGTAGGTTTTGATTATACACATTAGGTATTCATTGATCTAAAATAAATGATTTTCTACATTATAGATTCTGTTATCTCAAAGTACAGGTTCCAGCACATCAAGCTACTGAAATCAGTCAAATTTCTTTAATAGATTTTCAACCTTATCACAATACCGGAAGGTTAATATTTAGGTTAAAATTTTACAGATTCGAGACGAAAATATACTTAGAAAGTAGTAGGTACATGCACCTAAGAAAAGTTATAAAATGTCAATTTGGGGCATATTTTTCAAGTAAAAATATGAATGCCACGCCTCACTTATATTGTTCAGTTAAGTCTAGACAAGTAACTAACAACCATGGTCAATTTTACAAGATGACCAAATAAACGAACGATTTTTTACACTCAATACAACTTTAAGATCAAAAACTGAACCCGTTCCCCGATTGAGTGACGATGGAACTCCAAGAAAATTTATTACGAACGCGGTATTTTTTCCTTTAAAAGGGGGGAATTTCGGAGTTTTTCTGCGCGTAAAACACGGAATCCGTGTGACCGAAACGAGGTACGGGATTTTGTGAACCTCCCATAGGAACGATGGAGTAGACTATGATATAGTTTGATGGCGTTTATTTGTTTATTTATTAATACTTCGTGCACACTGCACAACGGCAGACTTAGGCTTTTAAAGTAGGCACATCATCATCTCCCGAGCCTTTTCCCAACGATGTTGGGGTCGGCTTCCAGTCTAACCGGATTCAGCTGAGTACCAGTGTTTTACAAGGAGCGACTGCCTATCTGAACTCCTCAACCCAGTTACCCGGGCAACCCAATACCCCCTCGTTAGACTGGCTACTGACTACCCTTTATTTAATTTCAATGTAAGTATCAGTACCAATTAAATTACAAAGTAATTAATTGAACTCAACATCTTATAGGAAAAAAAAAACTTTTTGTTTCATTATTAAGCTTAAAACAGTACACGTAGAAGGTAATAAGTAATTTATGTGCAAATTTCGAAACAACATTATGTAAAAATGCATTATTGCTACATGCAACACGATTTTTACAAGCACTTCACTATTCTATCGATACCTCCTAGAAAATATTCGCTCATAAATGTAAAAACATCGAGATACTAATTTTATATGTCTGTTGCTTTATAAAATACCCATTTAGTGTAATAAAATTAATGCAAAAGAAATACATGATACAAAAAAGTTGCATTGCAATCGTTAAATATTCAATGCCCCGGTTTTTTTTTTATTACCAATGGACCGCCTAATGTGCTTGTCACAACACTAATGTATCGATATGTAAAACGCGTTTGTGCATCACTAATTTATTGGATTATGATAAGGGTGTCGACAGTTAGCACCTGTTTGAATTTATTAAACTAATTTGAGTTTTATTGCTTGCGTGGTAAAGTTGTTTTTCGATTGTTTTCGAGGTTGGATGTTACTGTTTTCTTAAGAACAAGTTTTTAATGAGTTTTTTTTTTAACTGTCCGGATTAACATGTCTTTAAAATCAATGCTGTACACTAATTTTTTTGATTAAAAACTTTTTACACATCACAATGACAAAAAATACCTATGCCTACTTGACGGAATTTTATTGCGAACAACACTTATTTTACGTAAAACAAAGCATTCAACGCCAGAGATGTGCAATTGCAAAAATAAAAGTAAAAAATAAAAAGAGCGCGGGCATCTCCACATCATTCACTGTCCACTCCAAACGCGAAGCAGCTACTGTTTTTTTTCCAAGGTCTGGACCGCTGTATGCAACACGCAGTAGGCATTAACATTAATATATTATCGATTAATTATTTATATGTATTTCTCATTTGTTGATTGGAACAATGATTGAGTCGTCCAAATGATTGATACTCCGTTTGATCGTTCGAGACGTTTCTGAATTATGGAGTTTTTCGTCTTGTCTTTTTTTTTGAGATTTGACGTTTTTGACAATGTGTTGTCGTTGTTCAAAAAAAGTCGTGGTGGCCTAGTGGTTCAAGCACCAGCCTCTCGAGTATGAGGGTGCGGGTTCGATTCCAGGTCAGGCAAGTACCAATGTAACTTTTCTAAGTTATACGTACTTTCTAAGTTTATCTTGGACCTGTGCCCAGCAGTGGGACGATAAATAGGCTGTGATGATGATGATGATGTCGTTGAAAATGGTGGTCGTGGAAAATAACTTTTTCAGTCCAGTAAAATGAGGGATTAATTTTGAATTATACGAGTAATAGATACATAGATAGATAAAATTCAGCCCAAACAAAGACATATGGAAGCGGTTAATATATATTTTTCTATTGTTTTTTAAGATTATATTATGTATAGCCCCAGCAACTTAATTGTACAATTTTTTATCAATAAACACATTTTATTTATTTATTATTATTTTATTCATTATAACGCGGATCTATATAAACAAAACCATAAATACAAATAAAAATACATAAAACCATACATTGTATTGATTAAAAATAATAATAAAAAATAGAAACTTCTATTCTATGCCTCTATAATCGGCGCACATCGGATGCCCAGTTAATTAAACGCGATCCGATTTAAATACTTCAATAATGGCTTCCTCTGGTGCTAGATCAAAGGCCTGGCTAGCGCACCCATTTCCGTAATAGATGCCGGGTTTCACAGCATCCCGAGGAGATAATCATATAAACCAACCCGCATTGACCAAGCGTGGTGATTAACGCTCAATCCTTCTCAGTGTGAGAGGCCCAGCAGTGGGCCGATAAAAAGGCTGATGATGATGATGATGAGATAATTCCAGACTCAGTTGTAAAGATTAGCTGATAAGCCTAAGTTTTGAAAAAGATTGAAACTATAACACCCATTTCTTAATTTCCTAAAATCAGAATTTAATTTTTAAATATGTAAAAAACGTTATAAAAATACTAGCATGGGTGTTTGACTTAGTCTGGGTGTTCCTATGTATAATACATATGTATGTATTTACAAAAGAAAAGTATATAAGTACGTTTATCAGTTGTCTAGTACCCATAGTACAAGCTCTGCTTAGTTTGGGACTAGATGATGTTGTGTGAATGTGTAAGGAAATATTATTCCCCCATGAGTTAAAAATTTGTGTGCATCAACATGGGTGTTTCTATGCTTAGATTAATTTACAAAAGAAAAGTATATAAGTATGTTTATCAGTTGTCTAGTACCCATAGTACAAGCTCTGCTTAGTTTGGGACTAGATGACGTTGTGTGAATTTGTGAGAAAATATAACATTATAATATTATTAATCACAACCTATACTACAACATAACGCTATCCCTGGAAGTGCTGGAATAGTTGTATGCCACAAGTCGGCAGTTTCTTAAAGTTATGCCACGAATTCTCGCCATCTCTTTGAGAGCACCGCCGACGGACGTGCGCCCGCGATGGTGCATACCGCCGTCCGCAGCTCAAACCAATGGGAAAGAGTTGCTTTTTTGCAAAATGTCCAAGCGTTGCGCATAGGCAGAAATAGAAGACATTCTAGGTACCTACGCGACTGGTTAAAAATGCGGTCAATTATTATGTTCAACTGGAAGTTAACGTATGACAGTGCCGACGGATTATTTATTTGTATCTACTTTTAAGAGTTCGTCGCGTTTTTTGCCAGCACATCAAGCTACTACTATCTGTTAAATGTTCTTATTAGATTTTCAACTTTATCGCTGAAGCATAATATGGTTCAAACTTGATTGGGAAAATTTGACAGTTTCGCTCGACACTAAGGAGATCGCGGGTTTGATTCCCGCATAAGTCTAGCATTTGTGTGCATGAACATGGGTGTTTGACTAAGTTTGGGTGTTTATCGTGTAATACGTATATATTTACAAAAGAAAAGTATATAAGTATGTTTATCAGTTGTCTAGTACCCATAGTACCTACAAGCTCTGCTTAGTTTGGGACTAGATGACGTTGTGTGAAGAATCAACCTTCGACATGACGAGATAAACACAGTGTATAAATAATTTTTCCATCTTTTCAAACCAGTAAATACGATCCCAGGTTTCCTTTTAATAAATGTATCTAGTAATAATCAACATTATAGATTTTATCATTGAATTTATTAACATCGGAAATAACAACCCGTATTAATACGTGCGAACCATTAAATGAGCGAGATTGCTAATAAAAATTGTCACATATATAGTAAGCCGTTGATGTAAATATAAATAATGTATTATTATATTAATTAATTAATAAATTAATCTATCAATATTATAACATGTTTATAATTTTTATGGCTTAATAAAATTGCTATTATTTTATGTATAGTGTCACGCTTGTACTCCAAGGACGACATACCTGTATTTTTAACAAGTGTATATTTTATCGTGAGGCTTATTTAGAAGCGGAAAAAATATAATACGCGAACACTCTATGAAGAAGATAGTACAATTGTCAAAAAGTCCCCATGTAGGTACACGGAGTTAATAATATTTTAAATACAAGATCTGCCTAGCCTTTTCCCAAGCAATGTTGGGGTCAGCTTCCAGTCTTAACCGGATTCAGCTGAGTACCAGTGTTTTACGTGGAATTGTCTGACCTCCTTACCCTGAGCAGCCCGATACCCCTTGGTAATACTGGTTGTTACACTTTCTGGCTTCTGACTACCCGTAACGACTGCCAAAGATGTACAAATGACAGCCGGGACCCACCAATTTAGCGTGCCTTCTGAAACACGGAGAAATTCGTCATGACAAAACCGCGCCAAGCGTTGATTAACCTTATGATCGATCGACGCGTGCGGCTTTTACTTAGCCACGAGGTCTTCAATATTTTAAAGCATGGATATAATATTTTGTTATGTTATCCCCGAAATTGCTACCCTACGATTGTTGTAATACAATACAAGTAAATACATACTGCATTGTGGTTAGGTCGCATATGCCGCGACCGCCATATTGCGTTTTCTTTTTCAAACAATGACAATAATTTCACGTGACAGATGACGGACGCTAGAGATGGGCATCGATCGTATAGCATACCTATCGATATATCGATATTTCATATTTTATTATTCAACAAATAATTTTGCGATGTTTTTTTTTGTTTTATGTATAAATGGAGTAGGTACTGTGTTTCCATTATTTTTATGTTCAAAATTATCTTATCATAGTTTACGTTTGCCTTTTGATGTTTTGCGATGAAATGTTGTCCAGGTTTTTATGGTACTTACGTAGGTACTCATATTTTACGACTTGCATGAAATTAAAGGCAGCTGAAGTTTTTTTTTGTTTTTTTTTTTTCGTGCGAACTTGGTAGATGTTGTGAGTATTTTTATTGAGTATTTACGTCATTTTAGTGTGGGTTGCGCAGTGGCAGATTGCTCACATAATATCCTGCGAAAACCACAATAATGTGTTTCCGCCGGCCGTTCTTTATAACAGCTGATACATACATACATACTGTTTTTTCCATTGCTTTATGTATACCTAGGTACTTAGTTTTTGCACATCAAGCTACTATAATCTATCAAATTTTTAACTTAATCGATGAAGCATGTGGTTCAAAGTTTATTGGGAAAATTTGACAGTTTCGTGTAGCTTGATGTGCTGGCGTCTGTACTTGGATCTATAGTTTGACATTCAAAGGCTTGTCTGATTTATTGGTTGAAAAAAAATAAAGTATACATGATAAAAAAAATATAGGTACTACGTACAAAAATATGTATTTTGCAAAAGTAAGTAAAAAAATAAGATTTCTAAGTCTGACAACTATGTAGTTTTACCAAGGGGTATCGGGTTGCCCAGTTAACTATGTTGAGGAGTTCAGACAGGCAGTAGCTCCAAGCAAAACACTGGTACTCAGCTGCATCTGGTTAAAACTGGAAGCTGACCCCAACATAGCTTGGGAAAGGCTAGGCAGATGATGAAGTAAAAGTTAAATTAAGTGTCCAAAGTGTTTTATAACGTGAACGGCAGTTACACTAACTACAAAAGTGCATACAATCAGCAATTTTTAAAACATAGACCCCAAGAATACCCCTGACAATGATGACTAAAATTTCGTAACACCCAAACGTAACCACGGAGCGTTACAAAAAAAAAAATCTTCGGCAATTACCTATTTCCCAACTTCCCATTCGTAATAAACATTTTATTTGACAATTTTTTTTTTTACAACGGTCCTTTGTCACGCATACAATGTAGCACGCTTCGGCGATCGAAATGATTTGGTACATGCATAAATATGTACCATTGTCGATAGTTTTATGTTTTCGATAGAAACCTTGGGTATTTCGTCATATTTTTTTTTTAATATGCATTATTTTTTTCTCTCACATAATTTTGTAATATTCCGTGGGTATTTGTTGTTTTTTTGGATAGTTTTGTTCATGTGCCTGTAGGTATAGGTATGCTATTGTTTGATATAGTTTATTTTGCAAGTCGGTCTTGACGCCATGGTAACCACGCTAGACTGCCGAGCTGAGGGTTCTAGGTTCTATTTCGAGCATGCTTCTGAGTGTTATACTATGTATTTATAAATATATATGTGTAAAGTACATATATATAGTTTATCAGTTGTGTTGGCACCCATAACACAAGCTAATCAAAAGCTTACGATGACCTATCGAATAGAAAAAAATATCAATAATGCCAAACAAAACTTTTCAGATAAATACTTATTTAAAAAAATATAGGTAAATAAGCTAAAAAGATGAAGAAAAACATGTCATCATGTTAAAATAAATAATTCTACACGACATAACCTTGTACAAGCGGCCTAAGTGAATTGAGCTCCGAATACCAATACAATAAGTTAGGCGCGACGTGGGGTTAAGTTATATCGTGCACTGCGACCTAGCTAATCGAAGGGTGGGTGGTGAGGGATGTGACATCCTCCAATTTATTTATATCGATAAACAAAACAAAACATAAGACTACGCCTACTTTATTCTCCATACTAGAACGGAGTAGGCGTAAAATTATTTGTTTTATATCAATTTGTTGCGTTTTGACTTTCAAATCGATCGATTATTCGATGAGATTTCAATCGATTTCTACCTAGTTTATAAACCGAATCGATTTTTTACTTAACAGTTGGTGTATACGTAACTAAGTGATTAGCGATTCCTTGCTGTCGTAGATAGAAGATAAGGCCGAGTTATGCATCGTAAATTTATAAGAGCTCACTTCGGTTGTAATACTTTCTACTTACGACTGTACCACGTGAATTATGTCATATAATAATGTTCACATAAATAATAATGCGTGCGTCAGTTTTTTTGTAGCATGACAGTACCCGTTACGCATTGATTACACGAATTGGCGATATTAGTTGATCAGTGTGTGAGGTGATTGTGACAGCGAGTGTCAAGTTTAAAAATGATAGTTCTCTTGACTGATTGCATACTGCACTTACGTATTGGTACAGACGCCAGTATATCAAGCTAATACAGTCTGTCATATTTCCTTGATAGATTTTTCAACTTTATTGCTGAAGCATATTTATGGTTCAAAGTCGATGGGGAAAATTTGTCAGTTTCGGATAGCTTGATGTGCTGGCTTCTATACTTTACTACGAGTATCTAAACTCATAATCACTAAAATCATTAATTGCTAATACTTTGTTGAAAACTGATTTAATCGATAGTAATAGGACTTAGTTTTTGGTCTGATACATTTTTTTTTTACGATAGTTGCTTCTCGATAATAATAATATATTTATTGTGTCCAACACTATCATTCAAGTAAAAAAATAACACAACATTTAAAACTTTACCGTACATCAACGATCTTATATGATAATACATCCTATTAATTTTTTTTAATTATCAATAAAAGTCATAATATTTTTTTTATAAAAAAGCTTTTTCTACACTAATATTATAAAGCTGAAGAGTTTGTTTGATTGTTTGTTTGAACGCGCTAATCTCAGGAACTACTTGTTCGATTTGAAAAATTCTTTCAGTGTTAGATAGCCCATTTATCGAGGAAGGCTATAGGCTATATACCATCACGCTAAGACACACGGGAGCGGAGCAGTAACCAAAGATGCGGGTGGAACCACTGGGTTCAGCTAGTTTTATATAAAGTTTCCGCTCTCCGCGGCTGCTGTGGCCCTACGTTTATCAATAATGTGACTTGTCACTCTGGTCCGGTGAGTTGCATGCCTATAACGTGCATTAAGCTATAATGAACTATAACATATTGCAATCATAATTCTTATGTAATTCTCATTGCTTTATCTCGAGGAAAATGTTTTTGCGTCCTTGGTTGTGATTTGTTTGTTTATTTCTTTGTTTTTTTAGTCAAGGAAGTTGTTATTTTGTGATTGATTACTTTTTTAAGTTTAGAATAATTTCGGTTAGAATGTATTCACTTACAACGAGATACAAAGTATACTTATATCTAAATTAATACATTTGCCTCTGATGCGTGTTAGTGAAGTTAAACCAAACAAATATTTATATACTTACATAGAAAGTTTGTAATTTGGGTAATATGCAGTATGACTACATTTCGTCATGATCGTAGAATAATGCCGGTTTTGAAAAAAAATATGAAAATCACTTTATACCATATTTGGATACAATATTATTTCTGCATTTAAGAAAACATTTTGTGTATTTTAGTTATAAATTATGGACTTAAAATTAAAAATTTATTTCCAAAAAACCAACATAATCATTAGAAATGGCTGCCCTGGAAAGTTTAATATTTGTCAGATCCGTCACTATTCTACGACTATGACGATTTGATTGTTTGATTTCATAAAAATAGTTTCTGTTTTACATTAAATTCGTTAACATAATCACTATCTTTTACATCATTTGGTAAGCTTTCATCTATGCACCTTCAAATAGTATGAGTTTTTTACCGTAGTTTGTCCATAAATTAAATATAGTTCACATATTTTATATTCTTGTAATTGTTACATAAGAAAAAAAAATACTTTTATAGAGAAAGTATTTTCAAGTCTCACAAAAAATGTAAACTTGAACGTTGATTGACATAATATTGTAAAAAGAATTCATGTTCAAAATAAACATTTTGAAGGAACAAGAATATAATCCGACACGCATGTGGATTAACGAAACAAGCGTACGTCAAAGTATACAGTAGATATATCGATAAAATCTTGATAATAAAAAACTATACATATATAAGATTTGCAAAAGCATTTACAATGTTACATTTTGACAAAACTTTCAAATTGAAATAAAATTTTGAATAAAAAAAGTATCGACAAATCCCATCCCCTAGTTTTAACGGTACACTAACGGCTGACAACCCCGATGCCCCGCCCCCATTCACGTTCCCCCATTTATATGTATGTATAGATCAGTTTAGGTATTTGCGTGAAATCCGATATTAACATTGGGTTATGCCAATAGGGATGCGGACAACTAGTCAAATTCAATACTTTTATAGAGCTGTCAAAAACGGTTACTCTCTATGAAATTTGTATGAAAACACCACATATGACGTCACAGATTTTTCACATCAATCCGTATACTTATTTCGATTGTATTACCAATAAAAAAATAAAAACAGATTTCGGTTCAAAACGATAAATTAAACTGACATTATTTTAAGATGCTTTACAAAGTGAACATGGTAAAGTATTTTATTTATGACCTAGTCCGCATCCCAATTGTAGATCTAACAACCGTTTCAGGTTTTACGTATAAATCACTGGTCGACGGCATTTTTATCACCAAATTGAAACGTCATTATCATTTCTTGTAGATTATTTGACACTGAATAATTGCAGTTCATAATACAGAATATTTAAGAGTCGTGGTGGCCTAGTGGGTAAAGAACCAGCCTCTCAAGTATGAGGGCGTGGGTTCGATTCCAAGTCATGCAAGTACCAACGCAACTTTTCTCAGTTTGTATGTACTTTCTAAGTATATCTTGGACACCAATGACTGTGTTTCGGATGGCACGTTAAACTGTAGGTCCCGGCCGTCATTGAACATCCTTCGCAGTCGTTATGGGTAGTCAGAAGCCAGTAAGTCTGACGCCAGCCTAACCAAGGGGTATTGGGTTGCTCGGGTAACTGGGTTGAGGATGTCAGATAGGCAGTCGCTCCTTGTAAAACACTGGTACTCAGCTGAATCCGGTTAGACTGGAAGCCGACCTCAACATAGTCGGGAAAAGACTCGGGAGATGACATAATCCTAAATAGAAGTACGTACGAGTATTTGAGTCTATGGATAATTTGAAAAAAAGTTCTTCTCTGTTTGAGATAAGATGTAGCAATGTCTTACAAGTGTTTTCATATACTAAACACTAAACCCGTGTGTATGAATACATATTTATATATGTAAATACAAACACATTATATATGCATATTTCTACATACATATAAATGGTAATAGCTTAGATTATCATTCACATGAATGACCAATTACATAATTTACATATAAAAATACGTGTGTAGAAGTTTTTAAGATGGCTGTCGGCACATTTCAAATTTTATTATATTTAATATCTGTCTTAAGATTTTTTCCGATAATTATCGAACCATGAAACTGATTATTTGAATCGATACTAATAACTATAAAAAATGCCTCGTTGGTTTAGTAGTCGCATGGTGCGACTGTTGTAGACGGGGTCCCGGGTCGGGCCAAACTTGCTTTATCGATTTTAAGAGACTTTCATAAAGCAGCCTGAAGTTTGAAAGCACTCGTGCATCGGAGAGCACGGAAATGTCGGTCTTGCTTGTGATCTGGCCCCGGTCGTGTCCAAAATGCAAATGAAAATGCTTCCTAAATGCTTACAAAAAAGAGCCTGTTTTATAGTTCATATGACTTCCAAGTTTCATCAAAATCCGTTCAGTAATTTCGCATGATAGAGTAACAAACATATATACACTCTCACAATTAAAATACTACCTAATAGGATTATTTTCTTTGCTTACCATATTCAAATATATCCTTTTTGTCAACAGGTGAAGATCTGGTTCCAAAATCGTCGCAGCAAGTACAAGAAGATGATGAAGGCTGCCCAGGTGGGCGCCCCGCCGCCCAGCCTCGGTCTCCCGCCCAGCAGCCCGCCCAACAACAACCAGCTCCTTCATGGTGAGTTTTGAGATATTGTATAGACATTCTTGTATTTGGGTATTTTTATATAGGGTTTTTGATTTATACGTATATGTATGTATTTTTTCAAATAATGAGTTTATGTATTAGTAAAAGTATATGAAATAATTTACTGACATAATTTTTCAAATCGGACCAGAAGTTTCTAAATAAGTTTCTAAAATACAAATATGTAAACTTATTTTGTAATCGGTTGTTTTTTCTCTATACCTTACCATAGCCATATTTTATGAAGTACATATAAGTAGTCTAAACTAGGTCCAGTAGATTTTGAGTTTATTCATTACATACATACAAATATCCATACTGAAAGTCTAAATATGTAGGTTCATCTCTCGAATTCAATGTGATTGTTAACTAATATCTTCACTCCACCAGGTGGCGGTGGAAGTTCAAGCGGCTCCCAACATTCACCCTCAGCGTACCAGAGCGGGGGACCCACACAGGCGCACTCTCCTACCCCCAGCTCCACCCCCGTGTCGGAGCTGTCCCCCGGACTCTCCCCCACCGGGACCCCATGGGATGTGAAGCAGCCCCCACAGCCGTCTTGGGATGTCAAGGTCGGATATGTAAGACGAATTGTGATTTGAAAGATGGTTCCGTTGTCAGATCTAAAAAAAAGTTGTGTAGGAAAAAAATTCATAACTTTTATAATTTAACTAGCTTGCGCCTGCAGTTTTACTACTCTGCGCAACTAGATAAAAGTATTAAATAGTAGTATAGTCTTGCTTGATAAATAGGCTATCTAACACTGTAAGATTTTATCAAATCGGACTAGTAGTACCTCAGCTACGCGCGTTCAAGCAAGAAAACTAAAAAATCAGTTTATAATAAAATATAAATTAAATACGCAGATTTCTTAATTAACTACAAGACGTTAATTACAAGAATTAACACTTATTTTATAATTAAGATTTTTTTTCTGTAAAATTAACTTTATTTTCTGTTTGTGATCTAGCCGACGGCAGGCCGGTCGCCAGACGGCAGCTCGTGTGATGTGAAGCCGCCGCACCAACAGTCGTGGGACCCGAGGGTCGGATATGTAAGTCTTACACTATATCTAGACTTTGTTTATGAATTATTGCATTTTTAATTTAAAATTACACGCCTTTTTTATTACAAGAAAAACTAAAAACTAAAAAATGGTATTCGAAATTCAATTCAATTCAAATTTATCGCAATAAATGTGTATTCTTATTTTAAAATTGGAAATAAAAAAAGGCGTACCTACTTATAAATTTCAATAAATTAAAATTGCAATAATTTACTTTTAAATAAATTTGTTGGTTTTAAATGGTTTAGATAAATTTAGGTGTTACCTAAAGATATACATATTTTTGAGGGGAGATTTTCTTATCATAGGAGGGTTATTTCGCGCCTCAAACTGATGACATAGAAGGATCGCCCGGCGCTGATGGCATGAGGGGCCGTCCCATGCCTTGGATGCTGAAGGTAAGGGTTCGATTCCGTGTCGTGTTTG
This sequence comes from Heliothis peltigera, assembly GCA_958496145.1. NCBI lineage: Eukaryota > Metazoa > Arthropoda > Insecta > Lepidoptera > Noctuidae > Heliothis > Heliothis peltigera. The sequence continues at coordinate 2,264,625 of OY292348.1, read as the reverse complement.
TCAAATGCACGTAGTGGACTATTCTTTTAAAGTTTTCCATAATTTTAGACTTATCATTGATTTTATTAATTACATTGAGCGGTACATATAGAAAACATTAGACTTTCTACAATAATCTTTTCGTTAATCGCGAACGCATTGATATTCTCTACTAAAGTTCGTAAGAATAGATAGATGATTTTTGTTAGTCTTTCACGCAAAAACTACCGAACATATTTTAATGAAACTTGTCCGTAATATAGCTTATACATCAGACTAACATAAAATCTAGTTTTTATCCAGGTTCGGGAAGTAGTTACTTATATTATATCAGAAATCATCCAAATAGTTACCTACCTAAAGTATTTTTTTCTCAACAAATTCAAGCAACAGTAATTATTTTGTTTACTAAAAAAAGTCCGATAAAATCTGTTGTTTTTTTTTCAATAATTACCTTCATATCTTTATTGTACCCAATACGTGCGTATTTCCATAGAAAGTTATAGAAAAACAAGTATGTTTGTTGCGTGTGTAAAAATTATAAAAACAGAAAAAAAAGAACTATATAAAACTTATTAGATAATGGTCGTGGGTGTGCCGACCGCGCCTCGCGTTTTCGACGATTACATTTCGACTAGCTTTTACCGCGGCTTCGGCTGTGTTATATTGTTAATTAATTAGTTATGTTATTCATTGGGATATGGAAGTTTCATGTATTGTTTTCTTATCTTTGTCATTCATGTTATTAAATAAAACAATTTCATTGTAATCAACACTGTCGAAGATACATATATCTGGGATATAGCACATCAACATTTTACAATGGTATTTAAAAAAAATCCCAAACTACGTAGATTCTTTTAACAGTAAAAAAACAGATTTTCAACGTAAAGGTACACACTTCATGATCATCATCATCTGCCTAGCCTTTTCCTATGTTGTGGTCGGCTTCCAGTCTTCACGGCTGCAGCTGAGTAGGTACTAGTGTTTAACATGGAGCTACTGCCTATCTGACCACCTCAATCTAGTTACACAGTCCTCATATATTCATATCTATATGACCCATCCCACATAACCCTAAAGATCTTTTCTCTTTGTCGTAGGGCGCGCCGCCCGGCCCGTGGGACATGAAAGGCGCGCATGCCGCCCACGCGCTGCATCATCAGGGCGCCCCGCAGCCTCATCCGCCCTACGTACCCCAGTATTCGTGGTACCAGACCGACGCCAACCCCGGGCTACTTACGTAAGTTTCATTTTCAAAATCTTTGTTTGATTGGTACTTTCCGAGAGGAGAAGTAGATGAAGAAAAAGAAGACAGAAAAATTCTAGTCTTCAGAATATAATCTTAAAAAAAAAAATTAAGTTTTTGGAGACCCTAAATCGGTCATCTACTTCTTCTAAAGATAGTACCAAAGTCATGCCGTTAAAAGGCATAAAATATCAGGAGAAGAGCCTCTGACCAGGTATCCGTTCCAAGGATCCATGACCACAAGAAAAGACATGTCCTGCAGTCACACACGTAAGTCATCTACATATATATATAACAACGCACAAAAACCGGTCATTTTGATTGGCAGAACTAACTGCCTCAAAACCTTCGAGGAGATTCGAGATCCTTTTATCCAAGGCAGTAGCACTCCAGGTACCACATCAGTAAACCCACGTAAGTTCCATAAAACATGTATTTCATCAAGAGATCATCTTCAACAGCCTCTCACAATCCACTGCCGGCCATAGGCCCCTACAAAAATGGGGAATGAACCACCACGCTTGGCAAGCGGGCTGGTGACCGGAGTCCTCATGTGACACTCGATGTCCGTGTCACAGTGTTCCTGGTAGCAGCCGATGTCTATCCTGGGTCAGAAGGTAAATTTTTGTTATGTGGTTCATTAGTTACATAAGTTTACTAAGCATTCTTTGAAGACGTAAAAAAATCTTGATACTCATGTCACCGTGAAGTGATCCAAAAGGATTTTTGATACTTTTGGTTTTCCAAATGAAAAAAAGACGTTGACTGAGAGATGAAAATTTATAGTTGACGTTTCCCGTGACCCAAAGGCTGGCTATTATTTTGGTCAGAGAATAAACATCGCCATTCAACGTGGCAATGCTACCAGCCTCTTGGGCACGCTCCCAGTAGGTAGCGATGGAAGAAATTTTCGACTTTTTTTAGTTTTTTTTTTTGTATTTGTACGGACACCAGCACATTAAGATACCCAAAACTGTAAAATTTTGCCAATCAACTTTAGATGACAGACTATAGTAGCTTGAAGGCTTCTGTACTTTACAGTTTCTTTTCTAATTTTCATTGTTTGATTAGAAAAATCTTAAGTTCGACTCGACAGAAGTAGGTTTTAGTGTGTCTCGTTAATAATTTACTAAATTACTAAATGAATATCTTTCTGTTGTCCACAGGGTATGGCCCGCAGTCTAACAGCCCTCGCACAAACACAAAACTAACTAAAATGTAAGTGTATATTCACAATAAAATGGCGGCCAGGCAAGAAGGCCATCACAAAATGGCGTCGTATTTATGGCGCGAAGCATCGGCACAACCAACTTTTATTTTTAAGCAGAATTATTTAATAGTAATAATAAAATCATTGTAAATTTTTATAATTAATTATAAATAGGGATAAATTGTTCATAATGGTTACTGTAAATGTAATAAATAAATATGTTAATAAACACAGATATTGATGGGCCAATCATTGAATATACCTACATAAACAGATTTTTATTTATAATTCTTTTTTTAAATCAACTCTCTGTCTTTTTTAATTAATTTTCTGTCTTAACAAATGATACTTTTTTGTAAAAAAAACTAAATATATTTATTTCTGATCCGTTACATAATAAATATTTTATTCTGTGAAATAATTTGTTGACCCATCAATAAAGTATTCCTAAAAATAATGTAACAATTTGGAGACCCGAACAAAATATATCAGCCAATCAGACGTCGTGGATCCTAAAACGCTCGTTTCTGATTGGCTGAAGATCATGCAGCACTCTGAAATGGACGAATCACGTGTTTTGACAATTTTGACATATATGACAGATGTGAATGTGTCGGCACTTTTTAGTTTATCTTTAGTTTCCCGAAAATAATCTTGTAAAAATCTGAGAATTTTTGAAAATATTGTAAAGACATCTTTTATTAAATTTTGATATAACTTCTGACGTTCAGTCAATGGCAAAACTTATGTTTTTTTAAAGAAAAATCATGATTTGTAACTAAAATATTTGCAAGATTCGCTTATTTTTTTTTCATTTATTTGAAAAACTTATTAAAATTTTATACTGTAACTATATTGGTCTGTAAGTAATAAATATTATTATTTGAAAAAATTGTATTCGTAAATTAAGCTTTAATAATTTTTATTTATTTAGATTTTTTGGAAAATAAACAATCAAACGGGAACACAAAACCAGTCTGTTGTGATAAATAATTTTAAGATTTTTTTTTTTTAATGTAGAACAATAATTTTGAGTTTAAAAAAAATTGTATTTATTACATTTTTGTGCGAAAATAATGTGTTCTGAATGCAAAAAAGAGTTTTGTTTTAAGCTATAAGTATATTTTTATTTTTAATTTCAACTGCAATTTCTTTATTACCTGTAAAACGATACAGTCTATTCACATTCCTTACAAGAAAAAATTTTTTTTTTTCAATTTTTATTTTTCTATTTTTTTCGGTTTTTTTTATTTTGCAATCATTTAAGTTATATGGATAGACTGTATTATGATATATCTTTATTTCTAGAATGGGTCTTTACGGGATGAAAAAAAAATTTTGTAAATATTTTTTGTAATATATAGAAAAATAAACTATACATATAAACATAGGTAGCATAATTACTTTCTAACTACAATGTATTATAAGGAAAGCGGAAATAAGAAAAAAAAGTGAATTAATTTCTTTTGTCAAATAAAAAGAGAAAAATATTATTATTTTGTGTTTTTATTTTGGTTTTTTGGTAAACCTCAGATGAACCCTAAAAACACGTAATAAGAGTGACAAATTGATAGTTGACAACTAGTTAAATTCAATACTTTTATTGAACTGTCAAAATCAGTTACTTTGTATGCAATTTACATGAAAAGGCAAACTAGACTTGACGTCACAGATTTTTCACATCAAGCTATGTATACTTATCAATATAAATAAAAAAAAAAGCTATCAAAATGATGAGATCTAAGGAGATAAGTCAGCTGCGTAGGACATATTATAGCGCACAAGCATTTGCGCAGACACAGGTACACTCACTATTCCCTCACTCTCATAGTCTGATGGGACGGCAATCCGACACCACCGGAGAGAGAGATCAGGCGCAGGACCGACATTTACGTGCTCTCCAATGCACGAGAGAATCAATTATACAGATGTAATTAAGCTGTGAAACTAACAATTAACTTAAAAAAAAGAAAATTATAATCAGGCTTATGGACACCTGGCTTTGTCCCTACTAAGTAGGGGTTGGCTTCCAGTCTTACCAGATCAGCTGTGTACCAGTATGCCACATGGAGCTACTGTCTACTACTGACCTCCTCAGCCCAGTTACCTAGACAACCAGTTTCGGGTTACTATGTAAGTAAGTATAAGTCTACTAGACTACCCGTAACGACTGCCAAAGATGTACAAATGGCAGCCGAGACCCACCAATTTAACGTGCCTTTCGAAACACGCAGGAACTCGTCATGACCACGTCAATCATCCATGGATCAACCGCACCAAGCGTTGCTTAACCTTATGATCTATCGACCCGTATGGCTGTTACTTAGCCACGAGCCCCCCAATTCAAATGGACTGTTCGCCAAAGTGAGACAGCATTTAAATTTAAAAATAACGCCCGTTTGAAAAATCATCATCATTTCCCGAGCCTTTTTCCAACTATGTTGGGGACGGCTTCCAGTCTAACCTGATTTAGCTGAGTACCAGTGTTTTACAAGGAGCGTCTGCCTATCTGACCTCCTCAACCCAGTTACCTGCACAACCCAATCCCCTTTTGAAAAATGTAAACGATAATTTTCAATCAATTTTTAACATGATAAATTGTAATGGCGCAGTTTTGAACGTGAAAAACATCGCGAATGCAATTAAAATGGCATTTAGTGACTCTTGGCAGACAGCATTAAAAATTCTCGAAGAAAAAAAAAATGAGAACATTTATAAAAATTTTATTAAGTTCTGTGCACGTTTAAAGACTTGGTATTCAAGGAATTATGTCATTGATTGAGGAACAGGTGTTGCAGTTGGAAGTACAGACGCCAGCACATCAGGCTACCACAATCTGTCAAATTTCCTCAATAGATTTTCAACCTTATCGCTGAAGCATAAAGATCAAAGTTGATTGGGAAAAATTTACAGTTTCGGGTAGCCTGATGTGCTGGCATCTGTACAACTCATTTAGAGATTATGACAACCATTTAAGAGTTCCATCTTATACAGGGTGTAAGGGACAGCCCTCCGTAAACTGATGAGGGTGAGTTCAGTATACCATACTAAGAAGACTGGTTCATGAAATTGTTTCAGTAACGTCATGAAAATCCAATAAAACCGATTTGTTTTAAAACCTCACTAAAATTTAACAGCTGATTTCACGCATCGATCGTTACGATTATTTTTAATTTTAGCGGTATCACTACATCATCACTACATAGTATAAAACAAGGTCGCTTTCTCTATCCCTATGTCCCTTTGTATGCTTAAATCTTTGAAACTACGCAACGGATTTTGATGCAGTTTTTTTTAATAGATGGAGTGATTCAAGAGGAAGGTTTATATGTATAATTTTAGTATCAGTATTGCACCCGTGCGAAGCCGGGGCGGGTCGCTAGTTATTAATATAATTAACTAGCTTCCGCCAGCGGTTTCACCCGCTTTCTGAGGGAAGTACTTTCCATACCCGAATAAAAAGTAGCCTATATGTTATTCTGATGTATAAGCTATATTGTGGTAAAGTTTCATTCAAATCCATTCAGTAGTTTTTACGTGAAAGAGTAACAAACATCCATACATCCATACTTACAAACTTTCGCCTTTATAATATTAGTAGGATTAAGTTCTGCGTACAAAGAATTTAATTTTGCATTGAAAGAAAGAAAAATTGACTGAATAATCGGTAAATTCCAGTCAAATATGATTCAAAATAAGGAGCTGAATGCACCCTATCAGTCTGTAGAGGGCTGTCCCTTACACCCAGTATAAAAAGAAAAGATTTGATTGTTTATTTGTTTAGCTCCGAAACTACTTGACCGATTTGAAAAATTCTTTCACTGTTGGGAAGCTACACTATCCCCGGTGAACATATGCTATGTTTTATCTGGGTACGGGCAGGCTTAGCATGACGTTTCTATATCTATTCTATCAAGAAAAGACAAAGTTTTTTCTGTGAATGTCAACATGTCTTCTGCCCGAGCACGGCGCGACCTGTCAACTCGCATATAATCACTTGTAGACTAAAAGAAAAATTTCTTCACAAAATGTCAAAAGAAATCTTAAGTCAATCTGTCACTTTTCTGTCATTATGTCCATTCTCCGGTAAATAAAACTTGTTTCTACGGTTGCTATGCTAAGCCTGCTGATGAAGTTCCCTGGTAACGCAGGAGAAACAGCGAAAAACGTCTAGTAGGTATATCACAATAAGAGGCCATGTTTATATATTACACATTTCCACATAAAAGAAAAGAAACAGGGAGAGATTTCAAGCTACTGTATTTTTGCCTACAATCATACAGGGGCAATGACCCCATATCTTGTCTGACCTTAGGATATAACTCCAATTAGACTGCAAATTTGACCACCATAATTTAACGGCCCCGTTGATGCAATGGTAACCACACGGGACTACGGAACTGAGGGTCCCGGGTTCGATTCCCGGTACGATCGGCATTTGTATGATGAGCATTCTTGTTGGCTGTGGTCTGGCTGCTATTATAATACAGATATTATGTAGTTTATCAGCTATGACACCCATAATACAATCTAATCAATACCTTGCCTTGGGGCTAACTGACCGTGTGTAAAAAGGTGTCCCGATATTATTATAGTACCACAGACTTTCCAAAAACCAACCAACAAATAAATAAAAATCCCAAAATCCTAATACAAAACTCGTAAATCCCAATTCAGAAACACCACACCCAAAAACTCGTAATACCAAAAAAAAAAAACTATCGTTCACTCATTAAAAGCGAACGGCCGAAGTGTCACCACTTCCAACAGCCCGGACGGGGTTCGAGTTTTTGAGTGTATCGGTGAAAAACAACGAGTGTAATTAAAATGACGATCGTCAGCCAATTATATGTGCCTTTATTGAAATGTCCAGCTGATGGTCCCATAGTTGCGACTTTTTTGTCGCAGCGGCTTTCGTATAAAGGGATATTTGTTTTTTGTCGCAACTTGGCCGTACTAGAAAGCATTTGTCGGGAAGACGTGTCGACTGCGGAGCTCCGAACAAAAATGGCTCGCTTAGAAATGCTTATACGTAAGTCGTGGGGGCCTAGCGGTTAAAGAGCCAACCTCTCAAGTATGAGTGCGTGGTCAATTCCAGGTCAGGCAAGTACCAATGCAACTTTTCTAAGTTTGTATGTACTTTCTAAGTATATCTTGGACACCAATGACTGTGTTTCGAATGGCACGTTTAACTGTAGGTCTCGGCTGTCATTGAACATCCTTGGCAGTCGTTACGGGTTAGTCAGAAGCCAGTAAGTCTGACGCTAGTCTAACCAAGAGGTATAGGGTTGCCTGGGTAACTAGGTTGAGGAGATCAGATAGGCAGTCGCTCTTTGTTAAATACTGTTATTCAGCTGAATCCGGTTAGACTGGAAGCCGACTCCAACATAGTTGGGAAAAGGCTCGGGAGATGATGATGAGAAATGCTTATACGTACAAACGCCGGGTTCTTATATGACATTGATATTAAAAGCTTACTTATTAGTGTTTGTTTGACGACGAAGCCGGACGGAAGTTCTGGAAGTTGGTTATACACCCGTGCATCGGAGAGCACGTAAATGTCGGTCCTGCGCCTGATCTCTCTCCGGTCGTGTCGGATTGCCGTCCCATAGGACTATGAGAGTGAGGGAATAGTGACTGTACCTGTGTCTGCGCAAATGCTTGTGCTCTATAATATGTCCTGCGCAGTCTGATATCCTAAGATAGAACAGCCGACCATAAGTCTAGTAGTAAAAATATTTCCCAACTCCAAACTTATTGTAGTTTCTAGCGCAGATAAAATGGAGACCCCATTAATAAGGACCCACGGTAACAATTATGTAATCGTGTTAAAGGTTGACAATTATTGCGCAGGAGTGGAGGAGACAATTGTCTTTGAAAAACATCCAAAAGATGACAGCAATGACATCCAAATTAACTGAAACATGACAGTGGAAATTAGTGTTTTTTTTTTTCTACCTCTCTGTTCATAGAAACAGTAGAGGAGTTAGTAGCTAAGTAACAGCCGCACGGGTCGATCGATCGGTCGTCTGTATCAGTGATTATCTTGTCATGACGAGTTCCACCATGTTTCGGAAGGCACGTAAAATTTTTGGGTCCCGGCTGTCATTTGTACATCTTTGACAGTCGTTACGGGTAGTCAGAAGCCTGAAGCCAGTCAGTCTTACCGAGGGCAAGTTTTGCTAGGTAACTGGATCAGATTAAACATTGGTACTCAGCTGCATTCGGTAAGACAAGGAGCCGACCCCAAAATAGTTTGGAAAAGGTCAGGCAGTTGATTGGAGAATTGATCATAGAAAATTATTTTGTAGAGAATACACTTGTATGTATGTAAAACACTGGTACTCAGCTGAATCCGGTTAGACTGGAAGCCGACCCCAACATACTTGGGAAAAGGCTCGGGAGATGATGACACTTGTATTTATGTATGCAACGAAGAAACTAAAAAACTACTGGACCTATTTAAAAAAATGACATAATTAGAATGATGCCATTATCCTTGATTACTATAAGCTTCCTATATACATATTTATTTCCCTGGGTAAATAGCCACCAAAACGCGAGTGAAAACCTATACAACAAACCAAGTATTATACAATTTCGCAATAAAATATGACGAATAAACTCGGTACCAGATTTTATAACCAGATGCGATCTTAAAAAAAACAGCTCTTTAAAAAATACCTTTTGTATCAAAACCTTTATACAGAACCCAACAAAGGGCCTGTTTTATTATTTTTTAAAAGGGTTCCGTAGGCGTGGCGCTTCCGTCCGCATTCTCTAATAGTTTTTGGGGCTGGCAATACGCGTTTTGTGTTTTTTTTTTTAATGCTGAATATAACACTTACAGCAGAAGGCGGGTTTTTGCATTTTTTGATACTTAAAACGAATTGAATTGTAAATACGATACCTTGAGATGTTCTTTTAAGAGAAATGGCAGATGGAGTGTCAAATATAATGCTTCGCAGACCTCGCAAAGCTACGTCATCTCATACTTTATACGCTGACGGTTTGACGACCCCGAGCTGCCGAGCCCGGGTCCCGGGTTCGATTCCCGGCATGGTCGAAATTAGTGTGATGAGCATGATTGTTGGCTGTGGTCTGGGTGTTATAATATATATTTATAAATATATATGTGTGAAGTATATGTAGTTTATCAGTTGTGTTGGCACCCATAACTCAAGCTAATCAATAGCTTACCATGGGGCTAACCGACCGTGTGTGAAAAAGATGTCCCGATATATTATTATCTGTCAAAATCTCGAAGTCAATTTAGTTCAACTCGCAAACACGCTCGCAAAAGTAGCGCTAGTGTAGATTCGAATAATGAACCGAGTTATAGAATGCCAATCAAGAAACTCACAGCGGATTCAGATTCGAATTTTAGAATGATGTCTTACAGTATCACACCCCTGTTCACAAGTTATTTAGGTTCAGCGCAATATGTTTTCCGCTTCCATTGGTCTCTGTTAGCCGTCATACTACTATCCACTCCCTTCTTAATCATATCGTCTTTCAGGCAATCAATCCATCTCTTCCTTGGTCTATGTCTACCTCTGCATCCATTCACAAGTTTATTGAAATTTCAAAGTGAACCTGGGACCCCATGCATGGCAGCCCCGCTTGTGAGCTGCGACCAAAAAACCATTCGAGGTTTACAATTGAGCAAAGGATTTTTCAATAATGGGTGGTTATATTTTCCAAATCTGGTAACACTGGCTTATGTAACTATCAATTCATAGTTCCCATTTTAGTTCACTGTATAGCTTACTCGTTGGATCTGTGTCAGGTTACATTTAGCGAATAATTTCGCGACAAATGTCTAAAGATACTTGATACGTCTCGTACTTTCATTTATTATAAAATACTACTTGTTTACCACGGTTCCATCTGGATAAAAAGTAGACTCTATAACTACACAGGCTCTAGATTACGTGCCTACCAAATTTTAATCAAATCGGTCGAGCCGTTTTTGCGTGAAATAGTAACAAACAGACATCCATACTCACAAACTTTCCCAATTATGATACAAGGTATTTCACCTCTTGAAACGTATAAATGCGTATGTAACTATCAATCCTGCGTATGACCTATCTACATACCAAATTTCAACCAAATCGGGTCAGCCGTTACACATACCCACATCGATTCTCTCAACCTTTCACCCATTTTTCCATTTATAAGTAGGATTAGTAGGGAAGGATATTTAAATATTACTTACATTTAAAAAGACACAAAGATATTGACAGATTTAAAAATAAATAAATAGAATTAGGCAAAGTACTCTTAACAATAAAATAAAATAAATAAAAATAAGTGTTGTGAGGAGGTTTCTGTGTCTGGGACCCTAACCACCGGTAGCTTGGACCCTGTTCCCGATATCGGTGGACAACTGATTTTTATATTTTTAATTGTTTTTATTAATATTTAAAATGTAAATTATATGTTTATACAATAAATAAATGAACTTGAAATAAATAAACTAATTAAAACAAAAAGTAGTACAGGTATATGTTATATTGTAATATTACTGCTAAGTTGAATTTTAAATAGTATGAAGAACCACAATCCCTCAGCTATTTGTCGCGGAACCCTGTTCAGCGAGTACGAGAGAACCACGCGTCAAAGTTCTGGTACGTCAAAAACAATAGCAGAGAAGGAATTCTTACAGAGCAGGGCTGCCTCCGTTGTACAAACCAATTTTAATACGATTTTTTTTCAAAATTTCATTAATCTTATAGCCGCCGTAGTCATGTATAGATGACAATACAAAAAGTGCCCAGCACGACTCGGTCACGACTACATGACAGACTTTTAAAGTTCAAAATTAATAGATATATGTACGTAATTCCAAGCTCACTACTATATTGTAGGTTTATGGATAAATTCTTAGCTTGGCGATGAGGGCACGTCTTTCTTTTGTTTTACGTGGCGGCCAAAAGATTGATATATGAAGAGAATTTAAATATATATTTTTAATATGAGTTTTATATTTTTATGAATATATATTTACAGATGCCATTGACTATTTATTTACACTAAAACTACTTATAGAATTTGTTACTAAATATATACACACTTATAAAAAACTTACAACTAACAAAATAATATAAATTTACTTATAAATAGCGTCAAAAAACTTATTTTAACATTATTTCTTTTATTTTAAAATAAGTATATTTTGTTATTAGTTAGTGAAGTGAAATAAAAAAAAAAATACGTTTCATAGAAAGACCTAGCCGCCTAAATATTGTATGAAGAGTCGCAATTAGTTTTATCGAGCTTCGTATTTTTTTTTTCAGTTCAGTTTTACGGAGTAAATTGACCTTCCTTGGGATGTATACCCCCTTTTCAGTTACACCATGTATATATGTATTTAGATATTTATATAAATTAATGTAATAAAATAAAAAATAAAATAAAAGACTTTATGGATGATGCATTTTTAGAACTTAAGAAACCTAGATATTAAGTCTTGCAACGCCCTTACAGGGTCTATGTACGTTAAAGTTTATGATGTTATTTATAACGTGTATTACTGTAAACTACATAGTGCAATAAATAAATAAATAAATAAATAATCCTACCATATTCACGCCGCTACCAACCCTACTAACAAGGTAAAAACTAAGGACATATTTGTCCCTCTCTGCCGTTGGCCAACAAGAAAGAAGATATTTTTGTTTAAAAAAAAAACTCTCAAGGAGTTATACTAAGAGCGCGGCTACTTCAAAGCATTCTCGGCGCGTCACCAGATCAAGAGAATGTTCAGGAGTTTGCGCGGAAATGTGGAAAATATTGCCTGAGGACCAGCTACTGTGTTGGGATACCATCGTGTGTATTTGTAATTGAAAAAGGATAATAAATGTACATATGTGTGTGTTTATAACAAAGTCATGGTGGCTTATCGACCTAAGAACCGACCTCTCAAGTATGAATGCGTGGGTTCGATTTTCTAGAATTGTATGTATACTTCCTAAGTATATCTTCGACAATAAAGACTGTGTTTCGGATGGCACGTTAAACTGTAGGTCCCGGCTGTCATTGAACATCCTTGGCAGTCGGGCCAAAGTCGCTTTGTGGGTTTTGAGAGACTTTCAAAAAGCAGGTCGAAGTCTGGAAGTTGGTGATGGAGAGCACGTAAATGTCGGTCCAGCGCCTGTTGTCTCTCCGTTCGTGTCGGATTGCCGTCCCATCGGACTATGAGAGTGAGGGAATAGAGAGTGCACCTGTGTCTGCGCAATGCTTGTGCACTGTAATATGTCCTGCGCAGAGTTCTGATCTCCTTAGAGAGAACGGCCGCCGTGGTCAGTAATCGGTCTGGACGCCATTATTAAAAAAAAAGTTTGGTAAAACAAAAACTTCTAAACGGATTAGCCAAATTAACACACAACAACACGTATAATATAGGCTACTTTCTGGGAGTAGGTATTTATTTTTTAATTATTTGTCACCGCTAATGTTACAAAGTATCCGGGTATTCGCTGACTATTCCCATTCGGGTCCCACACTTAAGCTTTCCACTATTCAAACGAGTATTGCAAAAGGCTCTCCAATGGCAGCGTTTTATTTAAAAATGGCTATTTTGTTTTATTATTCAGTCTTTTGATATTTGCACCACAGTAAACATAATTCCTACTATAAGGCGTATCACACACTACCACGCCATATGCGTGAGGAATGTAAAAGCTGAGGAGTTTGTTTGAACGCGCTCATATCAGGAACTACCGCAGACTCAGCATGGCGATTCTATATCTATTCTATCAAGAAAAGACAAAGCTCTTTCTGTCAATGTCAACATGTCTTCTGCCCGAGCATGGCGCGACCTGTCAACTCGCATATAATCACTTGTAGACTTATGTCGATCGAAGAAAAGAAACATTACCTTTCTACGTGTCAAAAGTAATATTACTTCAATCTGTCACTTATCTATCATTATGTCCATTCTGTAGACAAAACTTGTTTCTACGGTTGTCATGCTGAGCCTGCAAAATAAGACTGTCAAAACTCTTAAAAAAATTTTTCTTTCCTTTTCCTTGAACTTTGTTGGGGTCGGCTTCCAGTCTAACAGGCTGTAGCTGAGTGTTGACACGTAGAAAATAAATTTTTCTTTTCTTCGATCGACATAAGTCTGCGAGTGATTATATGCGAGTTGGCGGGTCGCGCCATGCTCGGGCAGAAGATATGTTGACTTTGACGGAAAGAGCTTTGTCTTTTCTTGATAGAATAGACATAGTATCGCCATGCTGAGCCAGCTGATGGTAGTGTGAGATCCGCTTACAGTCGGCACTTCTCAATTTTACAACGAACTTAAACCAGGCATTTGACCAGCGGTTAAAATCCAATAACAAAATTAAATATTCGTGTGTAAAAAGCCAAAGAGCCGCTTTTGAAATTGTGAAATAACTATACGACTTGCCATGAAGATGGTTCAATATATTTTTACTGTTGACGGTATAGACGCCAGCACATCAAGCTACTGCTGTCAAATTTCCTTAATAGATTTTCAACTTTATTGCTGAAGCATATGGTTCAAAGTTGATTGGGAAAATTAGTCAGTTTCAGGTAGCTTGATGTGCTGGCGTCTATACTAGATTTTGCCTGCGACTTCGTCCGCGTGGTATAACTACTTTTTACGCTTCTTATCGAGTGATGTTCAGATTTAATCTCCTAACAAGCTCTTGTGTCAGATTTTTCCCAAATTCGCTTTCTTATGTGGGAAATCGTCAAATGAGTGTCAGACTCTTACTGAGTAAAAACCCACTATGTTCCTTCTGAAGGTCCCTATGTGTGTGCCAGGGCCACGGTAACTCTTGCGAACAACCCGCAGCCCCGGCAGAGCTTCTTACGTCTAAGGTACCATCTGTCAAATTTCCTGAATACATTTTCAACTTTATCGCTAAAGCATACTGTTCAATTTTGACTGAACAGTATAAGGTAGCTTGATGTGCTGGCGTCTGTATAATCTATCTTCTGGGTTGTTTGTCGTCCATACAATAATGAGAGGGTAAGAGAAATGCATGCTAGCATGACTACCCTTTAAATTCTTTATTAAATCATAATCAAGCTATTTGCAGTTAGCGGGGTGGGTAAAAATAACCGTGATTTAACAATATACGGCGCAGCGGGCTAACTGTGAGGCGCGTGTTAGTTTAACTGTTAAATTAACTGATTGTTAAAGTCTATTGTGATTTTAATATGTTTGTTTGTTAAAACGTAATTAGGTTTTGTGTTATTTTATATGGTATCAAAGATTTATAATGTGTTTTATTATTTGATTGTAATGTAGTTATTAATTGAATCATCATCTCTGTTATTGAACATCCTTGGCAGTCGTTACTGGTAGTTAGAAGCTAGTAAGTATGACGCCAGTCTAACCAAGGGGTATTGGTTTGCCCAGGTAACTAGGTTGAGGAGCTCAGATAGGCAGTCGCTCCTTGTAAAACACTGGTACTCAGCTGAATCCGGTTAGACTGGAAGCTGACCCCAACATAGTTGGGAAAAGGCTCGGGAGATGATGATGAAATGGGGTTATCAATTGACTGCTAAGCTTATTTTTAACCGACTTCCAAATAAAGGTGGAGGTCTCAATTCGGCCGGCATGTTTTTTTTTTGTATGTACACCGATTACTCCGAGGTTTCTAGTCCGATTAGTGTAATTCTTTTTGTTCGATGCAGTACACTTGCCATTTGGTCCCATAAAAATTTCATCCAATTTGGTTAAGTACTTTTTATTTTATAAGCATTTGTTTGATTTATGTGGATGATGTGTATGTGGATGATGTTATAATCGGCCGGTTAATGAGAATTTCCCACAAACTTGAGTTATGATAAAAATTAAAAAAAGCTTTTAAGTACATCGCTCTAGAAGTCGGTGTCCAAATAAATACAGTATTACAGTTGCAACTTCCTGACACCGACTTCTAGAGCGATGTACTGAAAAGCTTTTTTTCACTTTTCAGTGTTTTTGAAGTCGGTTTTATTTTACTTTATGAAAAAACATACTTAATAATCACGGTCGATTAATCCTTAGGTTAAGCAACGCTTGGCGCGGTCAGTCAATAGATGGATGATCATCTTAACATGACGAGTTCCTCCGTATTTCGGAAGGCATGACAAATTGGTGGCTCGTGTTAACGTAGGCCTTAGTCCAACGATTTTCAAAGCTGCTATTATTGGTAACTTAACACCATAGAATTAAATAGTGAAACTCTAGCTTCCCCATGGTAGTATGGGGTTTGGCACGCGTCTACACACGATAAGATTATAAGTTATTTGTTTATTGTTTATTTGACGACATAATTAGACGTGTTCAATATGTAGGGTGTAAGGGAAATTTGTTTATTCTTATTAGTTTATATTTTTTCACTTTGTGTTTAATTATTTAGTTTATTACTAGCTGTCCCCAGCGGTTTCACCCGCATCTTTGGTTACTGCTCCGCTCCCGTGTGTATTGTGATGGTATATAGCCTATAGCCTTCCTCGATAAATGGGCTATCTAACACTGAAAGAATTTTTCAAATCGAACCAGTAGTTTCGGATATTAGCGCGTTCAAACAAACAAACAAACTCTTCAGCTTTATAATATTAGTATAGATTTATTTAGTTGGTATGCCATAGAATGTCAGTATAAATGGATGCAGCTGAGTACCAGTGTTTTACATAGAGCGACTGCCTATCTGACCTACTCAACCCAGTTACCTGGGCAACGCAATACACCTTGGTAAGACTGATTGACTACCTGTAACGACTACCAAAAATGTACAGACGCCAGCAGGTCAACTTACCATCATCTGTTAAATTCTATATCAATCGAACCTTCCAGTATTGTGATAAGGTTGAAAATCTATTAAAGTAATTTGACAGATTAAGGTAGGTTGATGTGCTGGCGTCTGTACAAATAACAGCCGGGACCTATCAATTTACCGTGCGTTCTGGAACACGTAGGACGTCATAACAAGATGGTCACCCATCCATGTTGCTTAACCGTGATCGATCGACCCATGCGGCTGTGAGCCATGAGCATGGCAATGCAATCCGACACAGATCAGGCGCAGGACCGACATTTACGTGCTCTCCGATGCACGGGTGAATCAATCACCAACTTCCAGACTCCAGGTGGTTTTTATGAAAGTTTCTCAAAACCCATAAAGCGATTTCGACCCCACCCGGGATTCGAACCGCGCACAGCAGTTGCAGACCACTAGACCAACGAGGCAGTCACTACAAAGAAATACCGTCATATTCAATGCAAATCCGAGCAGGGATTTGAGCCCTTAGTAAAATAGTACGATAAAACATTTTTTGCGCCTCTGACCACGCCCCCTAAATACAATAGTTAGGAAGAAGGGTGTTGGATTACCTTTATCAATTGTTAGAACATGTTTACTAGTCACATACAATACTCTGGGTGCCATTGTATTGGGGTCAGTTACAAATATTTTTAATGTTGTTGGATTTGCGAATGTTAGGTCAGATTATAGAGTTACCGTGGCCCTGGCACACAGGGACCTCCAGAAGGAATATAGTGGGTTTTAGTTAGTGCAGCTTTAGGGAGTCGGACACTCCCTTGAGATGACGTAAGAAGTGTATTTCTATAAGTTAAGTCCCCCTTCAGTTCGACGCTCACTTCGTACTCAAACCCGATTCAAGGTCTGAGAGAGAATCATCATCTCCCAAGCCTTTTCCCAACTATGTTGGGGTCGGCTTCCAGTCTAACCGGATTCAGCTGAGTACCAGTGTTTTACAAGGAACGACTGCCTATCTCACCTCTTCAATCCAGTTGCCCGGGCAACCCAATACCCCTTGGTTAGGCTGGCGCCAGACATACTGGCTTCTGACTACACGTAACGACTGCCAAGGATGTCCAATGACAGCCGGGACCTACAGTTTAACGTGCCATCCGAAACACAGTCATTGGTGTCCAAGATATACTTAGAGTGAGAAGTGAACGAAGTGAGAGAAAACAGCGTAGTGAATTTGAGTTATTTTTTTCAGAATCGACGAGCTTTTCGAAAAGGCTATTCAAAATTAAAACTATGTTTTTACAAGCTCCCATTGACCCACCGGACACACGTCGAGAGGGCGTTGTTCACAACAATGAATTAAAAATGTGATTAAAACTCAATCGTGTCTAATTCAGTCTTCCTTATAATGAATATATATGAAGTTCGTAACACATAATACTATAGACGCGCCGCGCGGGGCCACGCGGCTAACATTAGTGCCACTGCATTATAATATAAAAAGATCAACTCGTCCTTTTGTTGGGGTGTCAAATGTAAGCTGTAGCGGGAGCGATTTGCTATGTTTTTATATGTGTTCTGGGTTGAAAATCGACGTCAAAACTTATAAAAGAATTCAATAAAAGTTGAAAACCCAAAAACAAATGACAAATTCTTTTTTTAAGCAGAAGATTCAATCCGACAGTTGAATCGCTCTATTCTACGTTCTCAGACGTCAATGGCGCGCTTTGTTCCACGTGCATGTCATTTATTTTTGAATAGCGTTTAAAAGAACTATGTAGTTACCTATTTAAATACTGGTCCTATGTAGTGTATCTGCTTAATAGAAAAAGGAATTCATTATCTATATTGACAAATAACTAGGCCTCTGAAGCCAGCCATTGGCTGCCTCCGGCAAGCGCAACAGTATTAGTTATGCTACATTTGACAATAATGAAGTCATAACCATTTACTATAATAATAAATAATTACTCAATGCATATTTTGTCTAAAATGTAATTAGCTAGGTAGTCTTCACCGATTTGGCAAAAAAAAGTGCAAGTCGATGTTCCTCTAGTGGTTCAAGAGCCAATTATGTTTGACAGTCATTAAGAACAACAAAACGCTCGCTCTCCGCTTATAACTTAGGCCACAACCTAAAGCAATGTTCACACGTCACCCGCTGAGCACATTAGCATTGTGCCAGATAAGCCGGCGCCCTGCTGTCTCACAATGTGCTACCAGCCTAATCGCGACAACCCGAAATGTGACGTGTGACCTGGCCTTTAGGTAATGTGGTTCTGTATAAATATTGACAGGAAATTCGTTGGGAAATGACGTTTGTCAATTAAATGGATTTAAAACAAAAACCTAAGTCGTGGTGGCCTAGTGGTTAAACAACAGCCTCTCAAGTATAAAGGTGGAGGTTCGATTCCAGGTCAAGCAAGTACCAATGTAACTTTTCTAAGTTATATGTACTTTCTAAGTATATTTTTGACACCAATGATGAAATGTGAAGGAAAACATCTCGAGGAAACCTGGACTATAAAGTCTGAAATCACCAACCCGCATTGAGCAAGCGTGATGATTAACGCTCAATCCTTCTCTGTGTGAGAGGAGTCCTGTGCCCAGCAGTGGGACAATAAAACTGTACACTGACAAAATCCTTTGACAATGAACTATTAACAAAAAGACATAATCCAACTCACTGTCATGTCCCACGGAACCCAAAAATTTTTGAAACAAAAAATAAGAAACCTTTCCGCCTCGGTAGCATCAATTTGTTTTTGATGAACCCGCGATACCTATATAGAAATGTCTTTTTTGTGTGCCCGTGCGCAGAATGAATCGCTTTTCGGAAACTCAAGGAACCTGGATAGGTTTGTTACACTTTGGACCTTATGTAGGGTAGGTCAAATATATCAAGATATTTCGATAACTTTGAATAAAAAAAAACTCTTTATTGTACAACTATATACAAAGATAATAAAAAAGAGACAAATTAAAATTAAAATAGTACATCAAAAAATTCATCCACATCGCTGTCAGCGGGGATCGTGCCCAAAAGGCTGGCCGCATTGCCACGTTGGATGGCAATGCTGATTCGTTGGCCAAGGTATTGGCCAGCCCTTTGGTCACGTGTTGACTCCACTAAGCGCATGCTTATGTCTTTGAACAGTTTGTGGGCACTTGGGCCCCATGGTCCCAGTGTTTCAACCCCAAACGGTTCAAACATGTAAACCTATACATATTTGCGCCGTTTGAGGTTTTATTATACATAATAATATACCTAAACAATTTAATAACAAATTAACCTAAATAAGCTAAAAATAGAAAAGGGCAACTTCAATGTAACTTCTCCATATTAAGATCATAAATACGAAGTTTGTTTGTTTGTCTGTTTGACGGCACTATCTCAGAAACTACTGGACTGATTTGAATAATTTAAGTTACTTCGCTTTCTTCGGTTAAGGTTACCTGTATTACACGGTGGAAGTGTGTTCTGCCTGGGCGGAGCACCGCCGTGTCCTCACAGCGGCAATTGGCGGCGGCGACCTCTCGCGTCCGGCCCTGATCCAGGCCATGGTCCGGAGCGAGGGAGAATGGGATGCCGTCGCCTCCTTCTGTGAAGCAGTTATGCTAGCAAAGGAGGCGGCGGAGCGGCTAAGAGACCGCACCGCTCATCCCAGCCGTCGCGGCAGGGCTGGTACCGGTCGACACCACGGGCGCCGGGTGTCAAGGGATGACTCCCGACCACCGTAGGCGCGGGCTTGTGGGCGGTGAGTGTGGGTAGCTCATCGTCCGTACGTCTAGGGACGACAGGCCCGTGTCGGCGGCGCGTTCTGTTCCACGCGCTCCTCGAAGAGATGTCAGCAACATGGGAGGGGCCCCTTTAGGGCCAGGGTCTGCTTGGGCTGCGGGTTGTTCGTGAGAGATACCGCGGCCCTGGCACACAGGGACCCCCAGAAGGAACATAGTGGGTTTTAGTCAGTAAAAGTCTGACACTCCCTCCAGCTGCACCCTCAGCGGGAGGGGTCATTTGATGATTTCCCACGAAAAAAAAAAAAAAAAAAGGTTACCTGTATTATAGAAGTTTTATCCAACCATCATCAGGCCTTACCTTCCAGCAGGCTTAGCATGGCGATTCTATATCTATTCTATCAAGAAAAGACATAGCTATTTCTGTCAATGTCAACATGTCTTCTGCCCGAGCATGACGCGACCTGTCAACTCGCATATAATCACTTGTAACCTTATGACAATCGAAGAAAAGAAAAGTTACTTCAAAAAATGTCAAAAGAAATCTTACGTCAATCTGTCACTTTTCTGTCATTATATCCAATCTCCGGTAAACAAATCTTGTTTCTACGGTTGCCATGCTAAGCCTGCTGATCTACACAAAGGTAGAAATCACCAAGCTACAATACGACCACACCAATCCAAGGTCGGCTTTTTGTCCAAATTCAATATTAATAAATTCTCAAGTTTGTTCTGTGCAAAACGAAACGCATAACGCTATCCTTTTGTTAAATCGATTCAACAGACGATCTGTGATTCCGGTCTCAGATTCGAATCTGTGTCATTGCATTTTTTTTTTGTAATTTTTGTTTTTGTTGTAGTGACGTGAGGCTTAGATGGAAACAAAATGTTTTGTTTTAAGAATTATTATTGTTTTTATTTGCAAAAGGATATGAATACAGTGTTTTGTAGCGCTAATGATCGTCATGCTAATTTGACATTTTGAAGAAACTAATTTTGTTATTTTGGTTTGGAAGGCTTCTAACTTCATAAGAACATTATTTTTAAATTTTCCGATGAATTGAAATTGCACTCGTTGGTCTAGCCGTCGCATAGAGCGACTACTGAGCATCAGGTCTCAGGGTCGATTGACGTAGCGGGCCTAAATTGCTTGCGGATTTTAAGAAACTGTCGCAAAGAGCTACTCGGAGTCTAGAAGTTGATGATTTAATACACCCGTGCATCGGAAAGCACGTAGATGTCGGTCCTGCGTCTCATCTCTTTCAGGTTGTGTTGGATTACCAGCCCATTGGACAAGGAAAATGAGGGAATAGAGAATGCACCTATGTCCGTGCAAATGCTTGTGCACTATAATATGTCCGGCGCAGCAGGCTGATCTCCTTAGAGAGAACAGCCTGACTAGATGACTGTAACAATTGCTAATTGTTACAAATGACAACCCCCAAATTTAACGTGCCTTCTGAAACACAGAGGAACTCGTTATATTGCGAATTGATGGTCATCCATAGAGAACAAACGCTCCATGTAGTTGTTACTTAACCAGCTTCTAAGGAACATATACAGGTCCACATCAGGACCTTGGGGAGTTTGTTGCGCCACTTCTTCTTCCCAGCAAAACACATAGGAAGTGGTGATAGGTGGGCGTTTTGAGGGCTGTCTTTGTAAATTTTGACGATCAAAAAGTGCTGTTTTGCAGCCAAGTTTGAATAAATGCCATTCAACGTGGTAATGCTGCTAGCCTCTTGGGTCCGCTAGCAGTGGGCAGCGAAGGATTTTTTTGATGCTTTATTTTAAAAATTAATTTATTTTATATATAATTATATAAAAGAAGTCGCTGGATGCAGGTCGCTTCCAACCGGTGTATGTGGAGATCTAAAGGGGAGGCCTATGTTCAGCAGTGGACGTCCTATGGCTGAGAATATGGTGATGATGATGGCAATTATATATGAGATAGATATTAATTTTGTTTATATGTAAATAAGTAGGCTAAAACAATACAGATAAATGGATATTATTAAACACATAAATGTTACACATATTATTCGGAATAACATACCAACAATTGTTGAACATCAAACAGTCCGCTACTCTCGTAGTCCACTAACAATACTTTTCAAAAATCTATTTTTCAAAATAAACCAAGCGGAATTATGTCAAAATCCGATCATACCATAAACTGAAGGGCGTAATAATAGAAGGGGTTACCTTTATGGTACACAATGCTATAGAAAGCATTATGGTATCTTTTTTTTTTTGGGCTAACCCGTCATAATCCTAGCAAATAATATTTATTACTTTGTATAAATAAATTCTGTATTGAACACGATGCCAGGACAGTAACTGGCTAGCTACTACATTCTGTCAAATTTTTGTAATAGATTTTCAACTTTATCGCTGAAGCATATGTTTCAAAGTTGATTGGGAATATTTGACAGTTTCGGGTAGCTTGATGTGCTGGCGTCTGTACATGTTGTGATAGAATCCTTTCAAGAGAAAGGGTCAAAAAGACCCAAAGATATACATAGATCCTTATAGTTTCTGTTAGAATACTTGGATGTCGTTGATATTGCTTAACTAATAAATTGCCAGTTAGACTTCCTGTAAAGTATATCTATAATGATCCAACTTTATGTATGCACTAGCTTCCGCCAGCGGTTTCACCCGCTTTCTGAGGGAAGTACTTTCCATACCCGGATAAAAAGTAGCCTATATGTTATTCTGATGTATAAGCTATATTGTGGTAAAGTTTCATTCAAATCCATTCAGTAGTTTTTACGTGAAAGAGTAACAAACATCCATACATCCATACTTACAAACTTTCGCCTTTATAATAGTAATCCTTTACGCCTAAAGCTTCATAAGTGAGAATGCTAAATAAAATAAAAGAAGTTCCTTAAATAGGGGTAATTAAAATAGGGGATACATTTTAATTAAAAAGACTATTCGAGAAATCTACTTACAAATGCCTATACAACCATACATTTCCAGTAGGCATCCAGTTTATCTTATATTATTATTATTATTTGGATAAATAGATTTTTTGTGCCTTCTAAAACATCGCGTCATCATAAGGAATTAAATAATTCATTTATCAATATCAGCTCACGCGTTTGGTGTCCATAGTGCCACAAAGGTACATGAACAAACATACAGAAAAAAGAAAGAAAGAAAATTTATTTATTTATTTTCTCCCTTACAACTATCTTTACAGGTATAGGTACTACCCAATGCGATAGCGCAGTCTTAAAAATTACACTAATGCTTTTTTTTGTCACTAGCTCATACATAGTATCTACAAAAAAAATCATACATCAATACATATAAAATACATTGGCTAATAAACACATAACCCTCCCTTGTGTCATGCAGTCGGGAATCAATGAAACAGACGTATCAAACCCAAAAGCGAAATATACTTAAGTAGGTAAGTTGTGTACTTTAACAGTAAGTAATGTAATGGTCGCATAAGCCTGTTGAATGCACTTGAGCATCAATGCATTTCAATTGCAAGCTCTTTTGTTGATCATCCGATTTGCTGACTACCTGTGTTAGTTTGTGCACACTGGGCGAATTTGTTATTTAAAATTTTGGAATAGCAAAATTGGGTCAAAAATAAAATACGATATTTATGATATTAATTTGGTAAAGTATCTTAATATAATGTCACTTTCATTTATCGTTTCGAATAAAAAAGTGTTTTAACTTTTTTAATTCATAGCATAAACAAAGTAGGTATACAGCTTGATGTTAAAAATCGGTGACGTCATAGTTCTTGTTTTCACACGCATTGCATAGAGTGTAACCGTTTTTGACAGTTCAATAAAAGTATAGAATTTGACTTGTTGTCCACTTGTGAAAAATTCTGAAAAATTGTCGAGTGGATTTTGTATAAAGATAACCATTTTGGGCTTATCTTAATTCTATTAAAAGCTAAAATATGTACTTTTGAAAGGCTGAAAAAGAAATAAGCGTCACTATTCATATATCTTGGAGAATTTAGTACCAGCAAATAAAATTACTTGTGATGACTTGCGCAAGACGGCTGGCAGGAGCTGGATGCGAGAAGCCGAAAATCGATCTCAGTGGCGTGCACTTGGAGAGGCCTATGTCCAGCAGTGGACTGCGATAGGCTGATGATGATGATGATGATGATGATGAAATAAAATTAATTTTTAAACTTTATAGTCTGAAGTCTACAAAACGACCAGTGTGCGTCTTTCGTCACCAACAAAAGTGCAACACTCCCCGCTGTGTAGAATAAGCCTAATAACAAATATTTTGCAAATAATAGATCGTGTGGCCGCAGTTTATTTTGAGTGCTCACACCCTTAATATATTATAAAGAATCTTTTCTATAGCTTACTACACATAATATAATATCTAAAATGAGGATCATGTTGTGAGGAAGGTTTTGAACATGAATGTGGATGGATATAGAGGAAGGGGACGACCTAAGATACGATGGATGGATTGTGTGAAAGTTGATATGGCTAGAAAGAATGTAACTTGTGAGGTGACGGCAGATAGAAGAGCGTGGAAGACAAAATATGCTGCGCCGACCATGAATAAAATTTGGGATAAGCGCAGGAGGATGATGATGAATATAATATCTAAAATATCGTATTATTGAGCTGAATATCAACATCAAACGTGTTATACCTATGTATGAAGATGAAAATGAACTATGCCATAGCGAGCCTGCTGCAGGCTCAGCATGGCGATTCTATGTCTTTTCTATCAAGAAAAGACAAAGCTCTTTCTGTAAATGTTAACATGTCTTTAGCATAAGCACGACGCGACCTGTCAACTCGCATATAATCACTTGTAGACTTATGTCGATGGAAGAAAAGAAAAATTTCTTTTCTACGTGTCAAAAGAAATCTTACGTTAATTTGTCATTATGCCCATTCTCCGGTAGACAAAACTTGTTTCTACGGGTGCCATGCTAAGCCTGCTGAAGGAAATATCTTAAGAAATAAGCAGTGATTTGTACCTGATTGTTATATGTATTTTTGAGGTAACTAAATAACCTAACTTTTATACAAGGTAGGTACAAGTCCCATCGGACCTAACACTGAATATAAAAAAAATGATTTATAATTTACGATTAAACATTTTATTGGTTAAAAATCACTTAAATACTTGAAATTAAAGACACATACGGCTCCCTTAGACTACTGGGTACCCCTATAATTGAGCTGACACACAAAACAAGTACTCAACACATTCGCTTAATACTTTTTTAATACATTAAGGACCCTTAACTCATTTGAAGTACATGAAATACTCTTTCAAATACAATTTTAAACCTATTCCCTGTGCCAAGAGAAAATGAACCTTATTTGTATGGAAATAAGGGGTATAGGAGTCGTGTTAATAAGTTGGTAATACAGTGAAATTCTGAAGTATTCTTTAGAAAAAGAATTGAAACCAATATAATAATAGGTTTTAACGCATCTGTTACTGTTTGATGTGGATCGATTTCGAGAGGGTCGGTGTTCGATTCTTGGTTTGTGCACACGCCAGTGTCTCGCTACTACAATCTCATAAACCTTAATAGATTTTCAACTTTATTTACTGAAGTATATGGTTCAAAGTTGATTGATATTTGACAGTTGATTGCAGCGTGATTTGCTGGCGTCTTTACATAATTCTTCATTTGTTCGATCGAGACGTGAGTTTGGGCTGCGGGTTGTTTGCAAGAGTTACCGCGGCCCTGGCACACAGGGACCTCCAAAAGGAACATAGTGGGTTTTAGTCAGTAAGAGACTTACACTCCCTCCAGCTGCACCCACAGCGGGAGGGATCTGATATGAAGAATAGATTGATTTGATTGAGAGACGAGGAGATTTCTTGTTCCCCTGTTGGCACGTTCTGTTCTCCGATGCACGGGTGTATCAATCACCATCTTCCAGACTCCGGGCTGCTTTATTAAAAAGTCTTTTAAGACCCACAAAGTGATTTCGGCCCCACCCGGGAATCAACCCGAGCACAGCAGTCACACTATGCGATTACTAGACAAACAAGGAAGTCGTAGTAGAGGGAGTAGCTAGCCCCTAAATTATGATCCAGCCTGTCCCTTGCTGGCCGAGGTTCGTACCCCACAGGGGGTGCCCTTAGCGCAGTCGCTTAGTTTGAAAGAAATTTTTGCCCCTGGCTGGAGGCCTTAAATTCTAGGCATCCACAGGGATCGTCCGGTTAAGCAGTAAACAGCCTCCTTAGGCTGAACTGCGAGATGCCACAAAAAAAAGCAGTAGCTAGCATCTATCTCAGAAATAAAAGAGATATCTGTCTACCCCTAGATAGGATACAGTCGTGAGGATACGACCTTACATGACCGCCGAAATCCCACCAACCTGCTTGTCTAATACACCTAAATTGACTCTAATTGGACCTTCCTTTTGAATTGAGTGCACTTGAATTTTTACCCAAAACTCACACACGAAAATCAACCTTAAACTTTTACCCACAAAGCTGAAATTACCTTACCAAATTTTCTGACACTTAAGACTTTGTGGAACGGTAATTTGACAAAAACTGACAAGGGAAATTGAGCTTTATTATGTAAGTTTTTGAAGTTATTTTTGTTTGTGTGGCCCGTGTGACCTTAGATACAGGAAAAGGGGTGCAGATACACCAAATGTAATTGATTCATATAAGATTTGGTTGAAGATGTTTGTGTTAAAGCTATCATCGCTGAGGTTTATCTGATTGGTGTTATTAATTAAGAGGTATTTGACCTCTGTTTTATCTGGTAGACTCTTTAATATGGTGCTGCAGGGTTTAAATGCTTATCGAATTGTTTTCGGCGAAGTTTTCATATTGACAACTAGTCAAATTCTAACTTGAGCTGTCAAAAACGTAAACTTAAATAAACATTTCAAGTCCAATACAATTTTGAAGCAGTTAAAAATGAGCAGGAACATGTCTGATAGGATTATTTTCGAATCCAACTAGAACTAAACTCAATCGAAAAAGTTAAAAATTATTTTTTGTTATAACTTATTAATCTGCTCTCACTACTTGTCTGTAGGTGCGTACCTGCAATTAATTATTGTGATTACATTAATATTATAAGCGTTATGTGTGGATCATGTGTGAAAGTCATAGTGGCCTAATGGTTAAAGCACCAAACTCTCAACTATGAGTGTGCGGGTTCGATTCCAGGTCAGGCAAGTACCAATACAACTTTTCTAAGTTATATGTACTTTCTGAGTATATCTTGGACACCACTGACTGATTAAAGGTGAAGGAAAACATCTCGAGGAAACCTGGACTAAAAAGTCTGAAATCACCAACCCGCATTAAGCAAGCGTGGTGATTAACGTTCAATACCTCTCTGTGTGAAAGGAGGCCTGTGCCTAGCAGTCAGACGAGCAAAGGCTGATGATGATGATCATGTGTGGATGTTTCTACTCCTATACGCTAAAACTACTGAACGGATTTTAATGAAACTTTACAGTAAGTTCAGCCTATAACATTAGATTAACATAGAGACTACTTTTATGCAAATGTTAGAAGTAGGTAGTTCCCTATAGAGAGGGGTAAAAACGCGGGGTCTATTTTTTATAATTTCTTGTTTTTTGGGAAAATTCAAAGCCTCAATTTAAAAATATCTAAGCCTATAGCCGGTAATAACGATATCACTAGCAAAACAAAGTGTGCAAATTAATTTGACTGCCTCCTTGATCTCTCGTGTTCTATTCTCGGGGTTCGAGCCGAAATCGCTTTGTGGGTTTTTTTAGTCTGGAAGTTGGGGATTGACACTGAGGCACGGGGCATCTGAGAGCACGTAAATGTCGGTCCTGCGTCTGATCTCTCTCCGGTCGTGTCGCGATTGCCATCCCAAAGGACTATGAGAGTGAGGGAATAGAGTGCACCTGTGTCTGCGCAAATTATGAATGCTGATGATGATGAACGGCCGCCGTAGCTGACAATAGGTCTGGATGCCATAGTGTCCAAATTATAAACAAGCCAATACTAAAAAAAAGTTCTCAACGCAAACCAATATAATAACAGTAATAAACCAAAACACTTCATTTTGTATTTAAATTATCTCAATACTGTTTTCAATGAAGCAAAAAGTTTACTCCAAGCATTTACTTCACCAAGTCAAGTTTGTAGACTACTAACGCCATCTAGTTTAAACGAACGAAAACACACGAGAGGTTCAGGAACTTTTTTCTGTAGTTGTTGATTTTTTTGTAATTTCTTTGTTGTAATTTATTAATTACGATGTTTTACTAAATAATTAATAAATTTATATAATACTAAATAATTATTATCTTTTTACTACAATATAGCCCCCGTAGGCAATTCATCCTATAATATGGGAGGTATTTGTACCTAACTATATATTTTTTTTTATTTGGCTTGATACAGTCACAGGATCTGCCGGGACTGTGGGTTGTTCGTAAGAGTTACCGCGGCCCTAGCACACAGGGACCTGCAGCAAGAACATAGTCGGTTTTAGTCAGTAAGAGTCTGACACTCCCTCCAGCTGCACCCTCAGGGAGGTCATTTCATGATTTCCCATAACAATAATACTGTCGCAGGTTGTACTGCATGGGCGAACCCGAGTGTAGATAGCTAGTCTTACCTTAAATACACAGAACTAAAGTCTAGAAATGCGTAATTGTCATGCGCACAACTATTTTATAGGTTCGCTGTCGGTATAAGAGCTTAAAGAAATTATAACATGTTCCTCTTCCCAGTAATTCTATCCTAATACATTCTATAAATACAAAAGCATCTATATGTCTGTCAGTCTGTGTGTTCGCTACGTTTTCATTATTAAAAATGTTGAAAAGTTTCATAACAATGAAACTTGACAAATAAAAACAGATTTAAAAATTTTACGAGTAGATGTTATAAAGCTTTTTTTCGTGGGAGATCATCAAATGACCCCTCCCGTTGAAGGTGCAGCTGGAGGAAGAGTCAGACCCTTACTGACTAAAACCCACTATGTTCCTTCTGGAAGTCCCTGTGTTCTAGGGCCGCGGTATCTCTTACGAACCCGCAGCCCAGGCAGATGACACCGACATCGTGAAGTATAGTTTAAGTTACATTTAAAATTAACGTTCATTTGTAAGGATTACACACGAAAACAGCTTAACCAATATAGAACAAATTTTCGCAAACAATCGAATTTTGGAGATGCTTCAACAATTCTCCCAAGAAGCGAGTAATAAGTACCACGGGATACGACTAGTCAATACCAGAACAGATAATAATATTCTTCGAAATGTACGTGTTCAAATTTGAAGAAAAAACCTAATTAATTGTTGACAATTTGCATATCAACCCGATATGGAAGAGATGAGGCTCTGTTTGTCCAGGTATGCTAATTTAAAAGGCCGGGTTTCTCAACTGGGTTCTGAGGGCGGTGAGCTTTGGTTGGCTCCCCATCCGTACTTCTAAGGATGACTGGCCCGTGTCGGCGGCGCGTTCTGTTCCACGCGCTCCTCGAAGAGATGTCAGCAACATCGGAGGGGCTCCTTAGGGCCAAGGTTTGTCTAGGCTGCGGGTTGTTCGCAAAAGTTACCGTGGCGCTGGCACACAAAGACATCTAGAAGGAATAAAAGTGGGCGTAGTCAGTAGAAGTCTGACACTCCCTCCAGCTGCACCAACAATTTATAACACCCTTATTTTTGCGTCGGTGACGACATAGTCAATAATGGCGTCCAGACCGATTGCCAGCCACGGCGGCCGTTCTCTCTAAGGAAATTAGCCAGCTGCGCAGGACATCACATTAGTGCACTCTCTATTCCTTGGGACAGCAATCCGACACGACCGGAGAGAGATCAGACGCAGGACCGACATTTACGTGCTCTCCGATGCACGGGTGAATCAATTACCAACTTCCAGACTCCGGGCTGCTTTTTGAAAGTCCCTCAAAACCCGCAAAGCGATTTCCCCGAGAGCCTAGTACACAGCAGTCGCGCTATACGACTAATAACGAAGCAGTTTTGTTTTAGTTTTGTTAGAATTCGGATGATGACTAGGTCAAAAATAAAATACTTTATCATATTCAATTAGTGAAACATCTTAAAATAATGACAGTTTAATTTATCGTTTCGAACTGAAAATTGTTTACATTTCTTTATTGATAATATAACCGAAATAAGTATGCGGCTTGATGTGAAAAATCTGTGACGTCATAACTTAGTATTTTCATACAAAGTAACCATTTTTGACAGTTCAATAAAATTAATGAATTTGACTAGTTGTCATCTACCGTATTCACACAACCATGATTTCCCAGAAATATGTCTATAGCAATAAAAACTAGCTAACACACATACACATTAACAGTTCCAGAACTCCTTAGTGAATGATAGAATAGCCGGAAGGAAATTACTCCTCTATATGGTTCTCTAGACGCATAGTTTAATTTCTTATTCCACATTTCAATATATCTCGAGCATTCAAACATTCAATCTCGGCTTTTTAGAAAAATTAAACTAGTAGGTACAAAGGCACTGTCCCTATCAGTAAACTTTTGTTAACGAATCATCTATCTATACATATAATAAAATCGTAGAAAAGTCAAGACTGTACATTGAATATTTTTTTTAAATAATAATTGTGGCGTGATCTATCCAATCTATCCAAAAATATATAATTTATAATTTTTGTCTGTATATATCAGGGATAATCTCAAAAAGTACTGCATGGATTTGCTTCAGAGGTCGGGGCAACATATAGGCTACGTATAATCACTTTCTGGCTTCTGACTGCCCGTAACGACTGCCAAAGATGTTCAAATGACCAAGCGCCTTCCGAAACATATAGAAAGCCAAGATGTCTTTCTCCGATCGTTAAGCGCTTACGAGTTAGTAGAATCGAAAAACATGTATGAAAAAAGACATCTCAAATCACGTTATGACCATGTGATTTATCCATTTGGAATATCATTTCCAAACATTTTTGTCGTTTCTACTAGCGTTTACGATTGTAAAAAGACATCTTGGCTAATCCCGCTCACTAGACACAGATGGTCACCCATCAAAGAACCGACTGTGTCAAGCGTTGCTTAACCCTACGACTGATCGACTTGTGTGGCTTTTACTTAGCCACGAGCCCCTCAGAATTGTATAACTATACGCTAACTACTTGATCTATATATGAAAATTATTTACCGGCTGTAATCTTGCCGCCCGCCGTCGGCCGATGGTTATACTATCGTAGGATAACTTCGCATGTAGGTTATTTATGAACTTATAAAATATATATACATAGGTAGGTAGATAAGAACCTTCTTTTTTTCCAATTTGAATCTTAAAATGAGCTTGCAATCAATTGTTTATTATTTATAATTAGATAGTTTTGGCAGGCTTAGTAAGATCATAATGTCCTTTTTCTTTTGCAAAAATTTTAAGTACAATACATTTTTCCAAATATCATCATCATCATCATCGGACTTTTTATCGTCCCACTGCTGGGCACAGGCCTCCTCTCACACAAAGAGTATTGAGCGTTAATCACCACGCTTGCTCAATGAGGGTTGATGATTTCATACTTTAGAGTCCAGGTTTGTTCGAGATGCTTTTCTTCACCTTTCATCAAGTCATTGGTGTCCAAGATATACTTAGAATGTACATATAACTTAGAAAAGTTTCATTGGTACTGGCCTTACCTATAAATATTTTTTACAATACCTATACATGATATAGAAATGAAATATCTAATGAACTTATCTTTACTAAATACATAAAGACTGTTGTCTTAATGTCTACCAGACTATAGGAGTATATAGAGACCCCGATTTTCGAAAAGCGAACATGGGGCCGAAGCTATCACGCTAAAGTCCTTTTGTAAAAACTTAAATAAAATGTCGACATTATTGTTTTCATAATAAAATACCGCCGGCAACTGAAAATTTACTGAAAAGTACAATAATAAACGAAGATTGAAACGACACATAGTTTTAATGAAAATTACTGGGTACAAATTGTGGTATTTTTTGTATTAACTTTCAAATAGATATTTCTTATGATAATCTATACGAGATCTATACGAGAGCTTCAAATATCCGGGGCTGCGGGTTGTTCGCAAGAGTTCCAGTGGCCCTGGCACATAGGGACAAAATATAGTAACATTTCTTCCTCTATCCCGCTGTGGGTGCAGCTGGAGGGAGTGTCAGACTCTTACTGACTAAACCCGCTGTATTCCTTCTGGAGGCCCCTGTGTGCCAGGGGCCAACAACCCGCAGCCCCGGCTATTCTTGTTCTGAGCTAATTCGACTTTCACTGTCTAAGACCGATCCGTGCTTCTTCTTAATATCTATATGTTCAAGGAAAATGGTAAATGTTTAGAACAATCCCACAAGTTTTGTTATGACCTAAAGATATACCTACCTATTTTCTTTAAACCTATTTTAATAGAATATTTTCTACTTCTAACGATATTATTTTACATATGTAGCAAGAGAAATATGAATGTAGGTATAACAATTTTTTTATGTTAATATTTGTATTCAAATGTCAAAAAATAGTCGAGCTGAGGTTTTTTTTAAAGAACAATTTGTTCACCCATACCATAGATATTAATAAAGTTTACTAATAGTCTGTAAATATACCTAGTATGTGTTCATTAATAAAAAATATAAATGTATAAAATACATTTCTTTTCTATTCCATAGATATTTTTAACTAGCTGTCTTTATTTTCAATGTCAGTTCGTATTAAGAATCATTGTAAAATCAAACGTCAAACATATTCAAGCTTCACTCAAATTTCTTCGTTAAAAAAGTATTTAGCAACATTCATTAACGCTTATTACAACAAACAAACCTAAACAACAATTAATTATAGCAAATAAGCACTTAGCAACTACTGAAAATGATTTATTACGTACAAACGAAAAATATTAATACATTTTCTAAACAACCATTTTAGTTTTAGAACAAACTAATTACCTAGCCACGTAATACTTAGTAAAATAAACATGGTTTTATAATAGTGTAAACAGTATATAAATCTATTTTAATAAGCAAATTGATCCAATTATGGTCACAGGCCATTTTGATGTATGATGGCTTCTAGTTCTCTGAATCACCGCACCGTGACGGCGCTAGTGTGCTAGGTTTCGCTACTCGATGCTAGATGGCGCTGTTTTATCGATTTTATTGATTTGTGAGTTGAGTGATCTTGATTGCACTTTTTTCAATATTTTTATAGACTTTGGATGTGTTCATAAAGATTATTAAAAATAGGTTATATTTTATTTAGCGTTAAAGAAAGGAGTTTTATACGTATGAAACAATATTGAATATGTATTAAAAAGTATGGAAATATAAGCTCTAAGAGTTGAGACAAAATATTGTAATTAAAAATTATTAAAATATATTTATAGAGCTAATAAATACAATATTATAAGACATATGTACATATATCCGAGATAAACTTAATAATTACCTACTCAGTGAATTTTAATACGATTTTCAAGGAAGAGCTTTGGTTTTCTTGACAGAATAGATATAGAATAGCCATGCTAAGCCTGCTGGACTGATTTGAAATTTCTTTCAGTGGTAGATAGTCTATTTATCGAGAAAGTCTATAGGCTATGACTATGCTTTTTATCCGGGTGCACGGAGTAGTTAACATGGGACGAGAGATGATGTAGACTCGTAGATAATTTATAGGTATTCCGACACGACCGGAGAGAGATCAGGCGCATGACCGACATTTACGTGGTCTCCAATACACGGGTGAATCAATCACCAACTTCCAGACTCCGGCCTGCTTTATGAAAGTTTCTCAAAACCCATAAAGCGATTTCGGACCGCACCTGTTACACTATAACGATTTATTAAATAATTAGGCGATAAAAGTTTAGTCTATGGATTATTGTATGTATTCGAGTGACATCGATTCTTACGAATCGACATCGATTCTTACGAATCGATGTCAACATTATGAATAAAGAAGGGTAGGTCGGGCATTCGTTCCGTGGCAGTTCTCCTGTTAAGATCAATTATAAGGTTATGGTGATTGAGTTGAAAACGTATTATATTGGTTGTTATAAAAAGGTTAATAGATGTGTACAAGATGTATTAAATAGTGTGTTAAAATTGTGTCTAACGTAAATGCTTAGTGATCAAAATAAAACTTATATTGTGTGAGCTGGACTTGTATCATTTATCGTGGAGTACGTGCAACTACCTCAACACACCGGGAATCGAACCCGAAACCCCGTGCACAGCAGTCGCGCCTTGCGACCACAAGACCAACGAAGCAGTGAATTTATAATATAATCCTGTCGTAAAACACATGCAACACAAAATTTAACAAAATAACTATAATAATGTAAGTCCGAAAATATGTTACCTTAAGAAAATTAAAACGTGTAATATTTTCCCACATATAAACGATAACACTTATAATTTTACAAAATTATCTTATAACCAAAATAAGATCGGAACTTTTTCCACTGAAAGCGATGCGAAGCTTTTCTTAAGCTATGTACACCCGCCAGCAGGCTTAGCGTGGCGATTCTATATCTATTCTGTCAAGAAATGACAAAGCTCTTTCTGTCAATTTCAACATGTCTTATGCCCGAGCATGGCGCGACCTGTCAATTCGCATATAATCACTTGATAAAATATGATAAATGATATTTATTTTGTAAACTTATGTCGATCGAAGAAAAGAAAAATTTCTTCAAAAAATGTCAAACGAAATCTTACATCAATCTGTCACTTTTCTGTCATTATGTCCATTCTCTGGTAAACAAACTTTGTTTCTACGGTTGCCATGCTAAGCCTGCTGCACTACGCTACAACAATATGTCAAATTTCCTGAATTAATTGTCACTTTATCGCCGAAGTGCAACGATTCAAAGTTGATCAGTAAAATTTTACAGTTTTGGGTAGCTTGATGTCATCATCATCTCCCGAGCCTTTTCCCAACTATATTGGGGTCGGCTTCCAGTCTAACCGGATTTAGCTGAGTACCAGTGTTTTACAAGGAGCGACTGCCTATCTGGCCTCCTCAACCCAGTTACCCAGGTAACCCAATACCCCTTGGTTAAACTGGCGTCAGACTTACTGGCTTCTGACTACATGTAACGACTGCCAAGGATGTTCAATGACAGCCGGGATTTGGGTAGCTCGATGTGCTGGCCTGTAAATTAATTTTCTGTAAGACTTCGTTTTACACTTCGAATCTGAATCCGCTGTGAGTTTCTTGATTGGCATTCTATAACTCGGTTCATATTTCGAATTTACACTAGCGCTAGGTTACTCTTGCGAGCGTGTTTGCGAGTTGAACTTACTTGACTTTGAGATTTTCACAGATAACGTGAGCGATGACGTAAGAAGTGTCATTCTATAAGGTAACTCCCCCGTCAGTTCGACGCTCGCCTCGCACTCAAACCCGATTCAAAGTGTCAAACCTTAGCGAAGTGAGAGCGAATAGCGAAGTGAGCCACATTTATATTTATACTAGCTTCCGCCAGCGGTTTCACCCGCTTTCTGAGGGAAGTACTTTCCATACCTGGATAAAAAGTTAAGCCTATATGTTATTCTGATGTATAAGCTATATTATGGTAAAGTTTCATTCAAATCCATTCAGTAGTTTTTACGTGAAAGAGTAACAAACATCCATACATCCATACTTACAAACTTTCGCCTTTATAATAGTAGTAGGATTATCTTTTGCTGTACCCGACAGGGTTCACGATTGCTACCATCAAAAAATGTTTACCACCTAAGCCTTTATTGTGGAATGCAATAAAGAATTGAGTATTGAGTGTTGTTTTTTGAGTTTTTCAGAATCGACGTGCTGTAAAGAAACTAAAAGTTTTCAGAGCCTCAAAGCTCGTTATAAAAGCTATAAAAAAAACTGTTTATTAAACTAAAAGTAACTTTACAATGTGCGTATGTTGACATTGAGCCACAAACTAAGCACAGCTTGTAATATAGCTATAATAATATATATTATCGCATTCTATGGAAGGTAATCTCAAGAACCAAATTCTAAAACATAATAAGCTACATTATTGTTATTAAATACGGTCAGTAATCCTAAATGGCGTATAAGTTTAATATTCATAATTTTTAGTATGGCTCCATGTTGGGAATATGATTAACTTCGTGTCTTGGTTATAGGTACTGTGTTCAGCCCGTGGTTTCGCTCATAATTTAATAATTGTTTTACAAGATATCTAAGGTTTTAATATATACAGACGCCAGCACATCAAGCTACCCGAAACTGATAAATTTTCCCGATCAACTTTGAACCAAATGCTTCAGCGATACAATTGAAAATTGTAGATTGCAGATTGTAGTAGCTTGATGAGCTGGCAACTAAAATTGGGTAGTAGGACAAAAGTTTGTCAGTTTAATTTATAGTTTGAACTGAACATAGTTTTAATTTTTTTATTGATAACATAATCGAAATAAGTATACGGCTTGATGAGAAAAATCTATGACGTCATAATTTGTGTCTTCATACAAATTCCATAGAGAGTAACCGTTTTTGACAGTTCAATAAAAGTATTGAATTTGACTAGTTGTCCACAACCGCATTGTGGTCTACGTCGGGAGAGAATTATTTCAACATTATGACAAACTACAAGGTTTCCTTCTATAAGAAACATAATCGCTGAAAGTTCAATCTCAAAGATATACTTGACATGCGTTTATACAATAAACCTCGATGGTCTAGTACCTAGTATCCAGGTCGGGCAAGTACCAATGCAACTTTTCTAAGTTTGTATGTACTTTCTAAGTATATCTTGGACACCAATGACTGTGTTTCGGATGGCACGTTAAACTGTAGGTCCCGGCTGTCATTGAACATCCTTGGCAGTCGTTACGGGTAGTCAGAAGCCAGTAAGTCTGAAGCCAGTCTAACCAAGGGGTATTGGGTTGCCTGGGTAACTGGGTTGAGGAGGTCAGATAGGCAGTCGCTCTTTGTAAAACTCTGGTATTCAGCCGAAACCGGTTAGACTGGAAGCCGACCCCAACATAGTTGGGAAAAGGCTCGGGAGATGATGATGGTCTAGTACCTAGTTTCTAGAATAGAGAGTGCACGTATGTCTGCGGAAATACTTGAGTACTATAATATGTCCTGCGTGGCTGGCTGATCTCCTTATGGGAGAACAGAATAATGCATGTCTTTACCTAACCAGAATACCAGCTACTAGTAAAATAGTATACCAGTAACCGTCTTCAGGAAGTCCTAATAGGTACATAGAGAAAGTGGAACAAAGATTTGCAGATTTCTCCGCAGACAGTCAAAACTGACGGACGGACGGACAGATCGACTTAATATATCAGAAATAAATATACATATCATAGAGGATATAACTACCTACTTAAGTATTCGGCGTATAGGCATGATTTTTCATGTTGACATGAGTAACAACAGGCCCGACCATAGGCTTATGAATCTATAGACTGTAGATTTATTGATAACTGCTATAAAATTTCGTAACTTGCAATTACCTTAATGTGTTTGGTGTTATTGTCGCTAACTCATGACTAAAATTCAGTATTCTGAAAACACAAATATATAGAACATTTATGTTAGAACGATACGTTATTGCAAAAGTCAAAGTCATTTATTATTTGTAAAACATAGGTATAAAAATGTAGATCTTGTAAGTAGGCACAGTGTGCTATGTTTTGCAAAGGTCTTGAATTTACGTGTGTTCATCTATTTTGTCAATGTCCTCAAAAACTCAATACTTTCCCAGTTAGACATTACTCTTGCTGTCGGTAAAAAATATATTTTTAAGCACGTAATAACATATATAAAATTAATTAACTTTTTAAGTATGAATTGCAAATCAGGATTAAGGACCTAGTTTATACTAATTACAAAGCTGAAGAGATTTTCTTGAACCGATTCCACAAATATTTTCAGTGTTGGAAAGCCCATCCATTGAGGAAAGCTTAGGCTTCCCACGAGTAGCAATTTCCATATCCTTAAAAAAACCACACAAAATATTAACATAAAAATATACGCAAGTTTTGTTTACAAAATTGCTTGTTTGCGATTTTAACATCTCTGATACGATTCGACAAAATTGCCAACTCTAAACATACCCAACTCTACAACCAGCCAACATTATCATTATGTTAATTCAACGGTTTTCGTCTTAAAACTAGATTCGTTCGGACTAATGATGGATTAGAAATATAATCATGGCGATACCCATCTGTCCTGGTCGAAAAACAATTTGTTTTTGAATATAGGTTAGGTTATAAAGCGCGGGAATACAAAATAAGGCGATTTCTTTTCTCTGACGTCATCAGGATTGTTTAAAGAGTTTTTTTTTCGTGGGAAATCATCAAATGACCCCTCCCGCTGAGGGTACAGCTGGAGGGAGTGTCAGACTCTTACTGACTAAAACCCACTATGTTCCTTCTGGAGGTCCCTGTGTGCCAGGGCCACGGTATCTCTTACGAACAACCCGCTGCCTAAAACAACCCGCAGCCCAATTGTTAAAAGAGTTTTGTTGATAAAAACATATATTTTGTAGGACTTTTATATGTTTTAGACATAATGTTTTCTTCCTGCCCTGTTCCCAAGTTATTTGGGGTCGGCGCAATATGTTTTCCGCTTCCATTCATCTCTGTTAGCCGTCATACTACTATCCACTCCCTTCTTAATCATGTCGGTATTCAGGCAATCAATACATTCTCTTCCTTGGTCTACCATTATTCACATCTTCGGTTTCACATCTTCTCATGACATGCCCATACCTCAAAAAATGCCGACCTCTCATTTCTTCTGTTACTGGCGCTTCTTTCAGACTGCCTCTGAGGTACCCATTGCACACTTTATCTATCCTGGTGGCCACATCTTTAGAGTATTGAAGACCAGACAGTAAAGGCCTCCATACCCGCAGTGAAGGGAGGATTTTCCGACCAGATAGGTGTTAAGTCTGGTGGGCCTACCCCAACTGCTGTTTGTTTGAATATTCTGATTGCGTAATGTAGACATCTCAATATCCTCATCTCTACTACATGCACTCTTTTCTCAACCAATTCCACGCACTTGGTCCGCGCTCAATACACTCTCGGACACCAAGCCTGACTGCGATATGTTTGCGGACGACTGCAAGACAATTCTGTCGGTATGTCTGGAGTATTGTGAGATGAGCGTGTGAATATTTCATTGTATATATCTTGCTTTTAAAAGCAAATGTTACGTCATTGGCCATTTTATGCTACTATGCTAAATTTAATGTAACTGGCTAATTGCCGTTTCTTTGCTGTCAAATTAAATAAATAAATCCATCTTTTTCAATGCCCAACACTCAGATTCATACAATACGACAAGTCTATTGAACAACTGATTCAAATTTACTGAAATGAATTTAACAAGTAACATTCTGTATTCGCATTTTTAATCAAAAGTTTTCTCAGACCTTCTCATACAACAGACACCAAAATCTATCAACGAGACCAATATTTAAGTGCCCAACAATATCCTCGAACTAATACGAAGGCATTAAATATAATAAGCATGACACTAAATTGGTATTGACCTCAAATTATTGCTCTTTGCTCACACAAATTGTACCTACACCATTATAATTGGGTAGAAAACCGCATGTTGTATAGTGTCGTATCATTACGCTACTAACTCGCGATGGGGACAGACAGACAGACAGTAAAAAGTGCAAAAGTTATTTAAATAAAACAGTAGTCTAGTCAAAACAAAATGGACGCTTTAACTCAAATGTGATATGAAAACTCTTTGGTCGTTACGAAAGACCTAATTTGAATTCGCTAGTGGTGTCGTTCCTTATTGAAGACCGAATTTCAGATTTAGAACTGTCAGTGAAATTATTCGTTTGTTTTTTGTTTTGATTGTGAAATTTGGCGCGATCTGTTATTTTATGGAGTCAAAAATAGTGTTTACGTACCTAATATATGTAAGTTCATAAGAATTGATTTATTTTTATATCATGCAGTTTGGATACGTGTAAGTGAGTAAGTAAGTCAAATTATCATTTAATTGACAAGATTTCTATAGACGTTTTAAGAAGATAACAACATCATTAAAAATAAAAACACTTTCAAGCTCCATAACGGACGTTTCAAAAAGGCTCCGATTTTCTAATTCACCTTTGTTAACCATCATTATCATCTGCCTAGCCTTATCCCAACCGAATGTATAGTTTTATATGTAAAACCTGTATTTCGTACTTTCCAAAAGCCTTTTTTACACCTAAAACGTTTACAACATCTAATTTAGGGTTGTAATATTGCAATTCGTATTCAATACATAGCCATATTTCTTATTTTCATATAGTGAATTAGTCAAATTAATGAAAACGTCGCAAGAAGCTGTCAAATGTACATATTTGACAGCTATTTGCGATACGCGCTCGCTAAACTTCTTCGCTAAGCAATTTCTCTCGTCTAAGCTCATTAAAAAAAGACGGAAAAACATGTACTTACACAGTGAAAAATACCAAAAAAACTTCCTCAACTTAACAGCCAGTTTAAATTTTAAAAGGAAAGCGCAGATACATCGTCTAGACACAAGCTTGGACGTAAAATTAACATAATTAGTATAGGCGCCGGACAAGAATTAGTAACATCCTAAACTTGTAGTTAAATATTCATGAGACGAAAGCGTTTCCTGTGATTATATGATCCTTGTAACGTGTAGGGTGGCGAGCGTAAGTCCAAAAAATAATGTTAAAAAGTTAGTTATTTTCATAAAGCATATCTCTCTTTGCGTTTTTAATTCTTTTTTGGGACTGGCCGAATCATCAATGGAATTAAACAGTCACTATATTTTCCAACCGTTTGGGGTCAAAACCCTCGGGTCGTGGGGTCCGAATGGACTTAGTCTTTTTCACGAGCTATCTAAGCGGCTAGTTGACATTTTCCGTAGTCCAAAGGCTAGCTATTACTCTGGGCAAAGAATAAAATAATAAAGAATAAGCATTGCCATTCAACGTGGACGATTCCTAAGATGAGCGCGTTCAAGCAAACAAATGAACTCTCTAGTTTAAACAATACATAGGTAAAGATCTGATTTTTCATTTCAATATTATCTGTTTGTATGGAAAAATTAT
The DNA here is from genome assembly GCA_958496145.1 of Heliothis peltigera. Lineage (NCBI taxonomy): Eukaryota > Metazoa > Arthropoda > Insecta > Lepidoptera > Noctuidae > Heliothis > Heliothis peltigera. Next base: position 2,223,656 of record OY292348.1, on the reverse strand, counting down.
TTTGGCTTTTGACAAATTGCTGGTACTTTATTGCTCACCTTTAAAAGTATATGGACATTGATTGATTGATTGAGCAACACTACGTAAGGATTTCTTTAGTTTATGCATTCCCAGACAAAATTAAATAGGTATATAATACTTATTAAATACCCACAAAAAAACATTATTACAAAGAGATCAAGCATTAACGATAGAAAATTACACAAAATCATTTGATCCGTGTCTATGATCTATTTTTAATGATGGCCGCCAGGGTCGCCATTACGTTCCAATTTCAAATTCAAATTTCGAAGCCGCCTGCGCAGGCGCCGCGCGTCTGTCGCGACTGCGGTTTTTTGGAAAAAAAAAATAGTCATTTCTGTTTCCGGGTCAGTAAATAGGGGTGTGCTGTTTGGGGGTGGTGCAACTCTGGCTGTCAGTCAAAATCGGAATGATTATTGTTATGTAAGCAATCGATTTGAATTCTGGATGATTTGCGTGAAGCAATTTTGTCTTTTTTTGTTGGTAATTTTTTATGGACATGCGGTTTTGAAATATGTTTGATTAAATTATTACATGATATTTTGACTGCATTATCTTTAAAAAAAAAATATTGATCAAGTAGAACCAGAGATTGGAAACAAGATAATCTGGATAAATTAAGGGCTAGGTATTCAGTGTAAAAATATGAAAAAAAATATATCAAATTCTCATTTTGCTTCTCTTGCTACGCCTGAAAAAGGCCGATAAGCTGTGCCTGTTATTTCATTAAAACCTGTAAGACCTTAACGTGCAAATAATGATTTTGAGTTTAAGTTTGAGTATTCTCCTAGACTCCGCTTTTTGGGAAAATAAGCGAGAGTCAGTAGCTATGTCATCATTATTGTCCTTAATCCAATTTTGTTTGTGGTCGGCGCAGCATGTCTTCTTCTTCCACACTCTTCTATCTGCCGTCATCTCACAAGTAACATTATTTCTAGCCATATCAACTGTTTCTTGAACTATTTGAAATATTATGTGCATCCATCTATATTTTTCTGGCTTGCATTGTCCAAGTCTTTATCGGCTTTACATCTTACAAATATTATAAGTGACTAATTCTAAAATGTTTTGTATTCTTGTCCATTTATTGTGTGTTTCTAAAAAAAAACACGTCATCATCTCCCGAGCCTTTTCCCAACTATGTTGGGGTAAGCTTCCAGTCTAACCGGATTTAGCTGAGCTTATACTGTCTGACGCCAGTCTAACCAAGGGCTATTGGGTTGCCCGGGTAACTAGGTTGAGGAGGTCAGATAGGCAGTCGCTCCTTGTGAAACACTGGTACTCAGCTGAATCCGGTTAAACTGGAAGCCGACCCCAACATAGTTGAGAAAAGGCTCGGGAAATGAGTAGGACTTAAGCTAATTTTTTTATTCAATTAAATAGTTCCTTCGGATCTTAAACAAAACACTGACAACATAATTCAAATATAAAATAATAAAAAACCCTTTTGCATATGCACGAATAATCTCTCACAATTCTGGGTGAACCGTTACAATCAACCCTTAATTAAGAGCCCAAAAAGATCCTAAAATAATACAAAAAAGAAGTTACTCCCAACAAAAGGGACTAACAAGCAATATTTCCACTAGTTTGAACTAGAAAATTGTCTTGAATTTTCCACAAAAGGACCAATTTACTTATTGTTGTCGGGTGAAATTGTGTGAAAGAAGAGGGTAGATGAACATTGCGAAATCAAATTGTATTGTGCTTGGTCAGTCGCGTGTGAACTGCGGTAGGGGTAAGACGTGTGGGGCGGTAGCTGCCAGTAGAGGGGTTCACGAATAATGTTTTATATTTATTTATGTAGGTATACCTATATTTTGTTATGTGAAATGACTGCGTGTATTTTTGTGCTGTAAGTGGCTAAATTTCTCGCGTTTGTGTGTTTTTATAACATGTACCAGACCGATTGTCAGCTACGGCGGCCATACTCCGTAAGGAGATCAGACAGCTGCGCAGGACATGCACAAGCATTTGCGCAGACACAGGTGCACCCTCTTCTCACTCACTCTCACAGTCCGATGGGACGGAAATTCGACACGACCCCGTGCACAGCAGTCGCGCGTTGTGACTCTTATATGATAGTTCTAGTGACCTATCGTAATCAAATCTAATCGATTGTTTGATAATATCGAATCAAAAACAAAGAAAACATAATAAATGTTAGAAAAGAATATCTATGTAGTTTTAATTCCGCGATACAATTGCGCGTGTCTCGCGGAATTAAAACTAGATATTCTTTTCTAACATTTATTGTAATGGATTTCCGCAAAGTAACGCCTGATTCAATAAGTTACCTAAAGAAAAAATTGTGCATTTATTCGTTTTGAGGTACGAAACCCTAAAAAGCCTTCAAACGAACCTATACACACTTATGTATCACTATTTTCTTTCCTAAATTAAAATGACGAAATTAAAATTCTCCCATAGTACGTAAGTACTCATATAACTTACCTACATACATTAAAAAAATATATTTCTCTTCCTATAAAAACCAACCTAAGTGCATAATAAATTCAAGGCGTGGTCATAACATGATATACATTACCATATACACATTAACATCGTGTGTACAACTATAGTTCTACATCACAACCAGTCAGGCCTAGTTTGGTAGAAAATTAATATTCTACAGCATTGTTCTTAGTAATACAACTTGGAAATTATACGTTAGGAAAAAATCTGCGTAGTATAATTATTATGATGTTGTTGGCAGTAGGTATTCTTGGCTTAGTAACAGCCAGCACATCAACCTACCTCATCATCAGCCTTTTTATCGTCCCACTGCAGGGCACAGGTCTCCTTTCACAGAGAGAGGGACCTACCTACCTCAATCTGTCAAATTTAATATCTTTAAAAGATTTTCAACCTTATCAAAATTTTGGAAGGTTAATATTCGATTGGTAAAATTTTACAGATTCTGGTAGCCTGCTGGCGACTGCACAGCAAGCCTGTAGAGGACCTTCTCTTGGCATAGTATGGTTAATGACGACAATATATCCTACTACTATTATAAAGGCGAAAGTTTGTAAGTATGAATGTATGGATGTATGGATGTTTGTTACTCTTTCACGTTAAAACTACTGAATGGATTTGAATGAAACTTTACCACAATATAGCTTATACGTCAGAATAACATATAGGCTACTTTTTATCCGGGTATGGAAAGTACTTCCCTCAGAAAGCGGGTGAAACCGCTGGCGGAAGCTAGTAGTTAATATAAAAATCGGTAAATAACCACCACCAGCCACCCACTGAGGGTGCAGCAGAAGGAAGCGTCAGACTCTAAGTGAGTAAAACCCACTATGTTCCTCCTAGGGGTATTTGTGCGTCAGAATCAATCGATTATAGGGTTAAACAACGCTTGACGCGTTTGGTCCGTGTATGGGTGCCCATCTAGTCATGATGAGTTCCTCCGTGTTTCGGAAGGCACGTTAAATTGGTGGATACCGGCTGTCATTTGTACATCTTTGGCAGTCCTTACGGGTAGTTGGAAGCCAGAAAGTCTGAAAACCAGTCTTTGCAAGAGGTATTGGGTTGCACAGGTAACTGGGTTGAGGAGGTCAGATAGGCAGTCGCTCCGCGTAAAACACTGATACTCAGCTGTATCCAATTAAGACTGGAAGCCGACCCAAACACAGCTTGGGAAAAGGCTAATCAGATGAGGTCACATTTGCCGTATTTCTGGCTTTTAGTATAAAATTTTCCTGCACTACATTATAATATTTGCAGGAATTGCATTGAACAGTGCGTGCTCTGTCGCTGCGGTCATAATTATTATCATTTTCATTGGTGACATTATCAAACCGCTTGACTATTCATTGGGAATATGTATTTGGTGACTAACAATTCCTCGTGGTTCTGTCCGCGTCATGAAGGAATAAATTATAGAGACTACGACTTTTTTTTTCTTGTGAAATCGTCAACTGACCCTCTTGCTGTGGGTGTAGCTGCGGAGGGAGTATCAGACTCCTACTGACTAAAACCCATTATGTTTCTTCTGGAGGTCCCTGTGTGCGCAACCCGCATCTCTAGTAGAGACTATGACCCTTGAGTTTGTTTCGGCGTTTCTTCTAAAGGTAGTCAGTTAGGAAATGCCGACCTCATTTCGTTTTAAAAGAATGTATTGACATGTAAAAGTGTTGATTTCCTATTTTTGCAAAATATATATCATGTATATTTTTTAGCAGATATAAAAATAACTATGTCCTTCTTCAGGCTCTAGATTTCATTTAAATCGGTTCGGTAGTTTTGAAGATAACGCGCGACAAACAAACAGACAGAGTTACATTCATAATTACAATATTAATGACCATATATCGAAGTAGTAGTAGTAAGTGAATCTGCCTTACAAGCCGGAGGTCGCGGGTTTGATTCGGGTCAAACATTTGCTTGCATAAACATGGGTGTTCGATTTAGTCTTAGTGTTCCATGTATGAATTTACAAAAGAAAAATATATAAGTACGTTTATCAGTTGTCTAGTACCCATAGTAAAAGCTCTGCTTAGTTTTGGGACTAGGTAGATGACGTTGTGTGAATGTGTGAGGGATATTAATAGGTATATATTAGTAAAAATATCCACTAAAGAATTGCTGAATCAACTTACTCATGAAGAAACCTCTGTCTTGAATTAATACCTAAGAGCTAGACTTATCAAATTCACGTCGAATCAACCCCAAACCCGCCAAACCGTATTTTCAACAAAACCAAGTTTATATAAATCACATAAATCACTAATTATCACGGTAAACAAACATAGACGCCATTAAAACTTCATTTACAACTCGCTGTCAACTAAAACCTATAAATAAAATGTATTTCTTCACCATTTGTCACTTAGGAGCCATGAAAAATTATCCTACAACGAAAGACTAGCGTAAAATGATCCCCGTTCCCCTCGCGTTGCATGAAAATAACGCGTTACTGAATAAACACTACGACTTTGAGAGGTCTACGTAATTTGGTCGCGTGCCACTACTTCATAATGTAATTTTGAAACGGAACACTATTATATATTTCTGACTCTTTTACACACTTATAAAACTTGCAAGTGGGAAAGGGATGGGCGATTAAAGAGGGTCGTATTGCATATCATTAAGAGACGTTTTGAGAGGTAACAGATGGGGTGATTTGATCTCTTTTTAACGTGGTATTTTGAGTAGCGTGTGAAAGTGATAGGTGTTTGAGATATGATACTCGTGGCGGCGAGGCTTTTTGTTATGAAAATGTTACGAGCATTGAAGGGTTTATGAAGTGAACCATTTTTAAAAAGTAGATTGAAGTTTTCAGACTTGTATTAAAATCTGTTTCATTATCAAGGCGGTGTTTTGAATATTAAATTCCTATAATGCTTAATTATTACTAAATTAGTAGGTACTGACCTAATTATTTACACCGATTTTCTATTAGTACCTACCTAATAAAGACTATATTTTTTTATTAATTTGCTAATTTGCATTAGCTTCTACAATATGAAAGTGTAGATTCGATTCCAGGTCAGGCATGCACCAATGTTTTAACTTTTCCATATTATATGTACTTTCTAAGTAGATATATATTAAACATCAATGGCGGAAAACAATAATATAATATTATAATATCCCTCACACATTCACACAACGTCATCTAGTCCCAAACTAAGCAAAACTTGTACTATGGGTACTAGACAACTGATAAACATACTTATATACTTTTCTTTTGTAAATACATATACATATTATACATAGAAACACCCAGACCAAGTCAAACACCCATGTTCATGCACACAAATGTTTGACTTATGCGGGAATCGAACCCGCGACCAATAAAAGTGAAGGAAAATATCTCAAGCAAACCTGGAATTTAAAAGTCTGGAAATCGGTTCACTAGTTTTTGCGTGGAAAACCAACCAACAAACAGAGAGAGTGGCATTTATAATATTATCAAATGCTGCCTTGTTGGTCTAGACATCACATGCTGTGGCTACCATGCCCTCTAGGGTTTATAATTCCCGTGTCGGCCGATATAGCGTTGTGGCTTTTTAGAAACTCTCATAAAATCAGCCCAGAGTCTGGAAGTTGGTGATTGATACACCCGTGCATCGGAGAACACGTAAATGTCGGTCCTGCGCCTGATATCTCTCCGGTCGTGTAGGATTGACGTCCTATAGGACTATGAGAGTGAGAGAATAGTAAGTGCACCAGTATCCACACAAATGCTACTGCACTATTATATGTCCTGCGCAGCTGGCTGATCTCCTAAGGGAGAACGACCGCGAGGGCATAACGTGCAAACTACTGAACGCATTATGATAAAATTTTAAAGCAAGTCAAAAAACACAGGCTACGTTTTACCCAGGTGCGTGAAAGAGTTCCTGTTAAACGTGAACAATAGCTAGTTAATGATAATCAGGGTATTTAACCAGGTTTTTAACTGACTTCCAAAAAAAGGAGGAGGTTCTCAATTCGGCCGGTATGTTTTTTTTTTATGTATGTTCACCGATTACTCCGAGGTTTCTAGTCCGATTTGTGTAATTCTTTTTTTGTTCGATGCAGTATACTTGCCATTTGGTCCCATAAAAATTTCATCCAATTTGGTTCAGTACTTTTTATTTTATGAGCATTTGTTTGATTTATGTGGACGATGTGTATGTGGATGATGTTATAAAGGGCCGGTTAATGAGAATTTCCCACAAACTTGAGTCATGATAGCCATTATAGAAGGTATGGAGTGTATAAATGGATGACGAAAACAGATTTTGGACCTGATACTAAAAAGATAAAAATAAAATTTTTTTACAAAAAAATAAAACCGACTTCAAAAACACTGAAAAGTGAAAAAAAAAGCTTTTAAGTACATCGCTATAGAAGTCGGTGTCCAAATAAATACAGTATTACAGTTGCAACTTCTTGACACCGACTTCTATAGCGATGTATTTAAAAGCTTTTTTTTCACTTTTCAGTGTTTTTGAAGTCGGTTTTATCGGAGCTCGGGAGCCTCAACTGGCAGTCCGGCGTGGTAACCATTGCGCCAATGGGGTCGACCTATGGTCCTACACCATGATTTTAAAACATGAAGTACCTAATAAAATGAATAATAGTCAGCCTGCATGTTCGTACTTATATGTCCAATTATAACGATAAACGCAACAATTACATTTTAATAACATCTGAAAAAATCTCGTCGCCTTTATTATTGGTTGTTATAAAATAATTTGCGTGAATTATAATGTTTTTAGAATTTAATTCTGTCGGCAGTTCGTTTGAAGCTTAGTTTTACTAGTTCTAGTAATTTGAATTCAGAATAATTGGATTTGTTTTATTTATTACTAACTAGCAATTTCTCGCGGCTTTTCGCGCGTCTCCGGGGAACTTCTTTCCGTAGGTACCCGGATAAAATATAGCCTATGTTCACCAGGGATAGTGTAGCTTCCAAACAGTAAAAGAATTGTCAATTCAAACAAGCGAACAAGCAATCAATTTTTTGATCTTTATTAGTATTGAGGACTGTTTCACCACCTACGAATAAGTTCCAGTTAGTTTATCTGGTAGATAATTTCATACAAATTCTGTTCCATTTTTAATTTATTCGGTAGATAGTGGCTATTCGGACAAATTGTGAAACTGGCCCTTAGCATATCAGATTAGATTATCAAGCTAAATTTATTAATGTCCTTAGAAGCACCAGAAAACAAAATTATTCTTTTACGTATTTTCAGTTTCAACACAAAAAATATCGATTTGATACTCGATACTGTGACCTCATATTATCGCCCTCTCGTTGACCTTATAAGGACCGATTTACAGGGCCAAATAAGGGTCATACAAAGATAATAAGGTGTCGCGTAATATGAGTTTTTCGTGTGTTTGAAAATCTATCGTGTCTAATCAAATATTGAAAAATTTAACCTTTAAATGCAGGTAACGAAATTACATTCAGTTGCAGAGATGATTAGAATTTATGCTAAAATAGTTTTTGTCTACAGAACCACTCGAAACCCTGGGATAACATCTTCCCGTATTAGGACAACGATAAAAATCTTCGTTTCCTGCTTCTAAGCTACATCTGCCTAGACTTTTCCCAAGCTATGTTGGGGTCGGCTTCCAGTCTTAACTGGATGCAGCTGTGTACCAGTGTTTTACACAGAACAACTGCCTATTTAATATCCTCAACCCAGTTACCTGTGCAACCCGATATCTCTTGGTGAGACTGGTTGTCAGTCTTTCTGGCTTCTGACTACTCGTAACGACTGCCAAAGATGTACAAATTTCCGAAACACGGAGGAACGCGTTATGTTATGATCGTCACCCATTCACGGACTGACAGCCAAGTGCCAAGCGTTATAATCGATCGACTAGTGCGACTGTTACTTAGCCACGAGCGCCTCCTGCTTCTAAGCTATTTCGCACTATTTTCAGCCTAATAGGTTCAGCCGTTTTTGAGTTATAAATAGTACAACTAACTAACGCGTCTTTCTTAGCTTAGTAGAAATATGGTAAATAGTAGCCGACGGCTTCACCCGCGTACCGACGGTACAAATTCCAGCAGGCTCAGCATGGCGATTCTTTGTCTATTCTATTAAGAAAAGACAAAGCTCTCTCCGTCAATGTCTTCTGCCCGAGCATGGCGCGACCTGTCAACTCGCGTTTCTATGAAGATAAAAACATTTCATGGCAACGGAGAAGTAGATAGTAATGCGTATACTACGATGAATTTACGTTAAGTTAGCCAAAAAAGTGTCAAGTGCACTATTTTTAAAATCGCCATGCTTGGCGTTGTAGACTTATGTTGGAATTTGTACGCAAGAGTTACCGTGGCCCTGGCACACAGAGACCTCCAGAAAGAACATAGTGGGTTTAAGTCAGTAAGAGTCTGATACGCTCTCCAACTGCGGCTTTACTTGACGATTTTTTTTTTCAAACTTCCAAAAAAGCATTTTTTTATTATTATTTAAAACTAGAGAAATGTACCTTTGAAACGTAAAACCCGAGCTAACTATAAAAAATTACGTCATATACAGCTTAATTTAAAAAAAAGGCAAAAATAAAATCAGTAGTCCCCAACATTTTTGACGAATGAATAATCTAGTACGAATCTGAAAATGGTGGAAATGTTTTATTTTACTTGGCAACACCACTGTTCATAATTTAATGTAACACAACTCTGAAAGGAGGGTGTAGGGGAAAAATGGAGCTAGTGGAAAATTTCTTTCTCTCTTTTATAATTGTTTTTCTTTTTATTTATAAAATTATAATAAATATTTTTTTGTATAAAAGAAAATATATACAATGATTATGGCATCCAGGCCGATTGTCGGCTACGGCGGCCGTTCTCTTTTATGGAGATCAGCCAGCTGCGCAGGACATATTATAGTGCACGCACATTCGCACAGATACACTCTCTATTCCCTCATTCTCTCCGATGGGACGGCAATCCGACACGACCGAAGAGAGATCAGGCGCAGGACCGACATTTACGTGCTCTCCGATGCACGGGTGCATCAATCACCAACTTCCAGACTCCAGGCTGCTTTATGAAAGTTTCTCAAAACCAACAAAGCGATTTCGGCCCAACTCGGGAATCGAACCCGAGACCCCGTGCACAGCAGTCGCGCCTTACGACTGCTAGACCAACGAGGCAGTCAAAATATACAATATTAACATAAAAAGGGTGCAATTATCTGCTAAGTAAATCACGTATCCGATTATTATCACAGCCCATAAAGTAACACGCTTGCAAGACGTCAAGAAAATTGATTATAAATAAACATAATATTAAAAGTTTTTATCTTTCACTGAAGTGTTACAACACTTGTACACGATATGTATGTATACATAATTAAACCTATATACATGTATATGTAGATATGTATCAGCACTTTTTTAACTATAATTTTAGAGTTCTTCATAAAACGTTTTTTCACATTACAACGGTAAATCCAATGTACAAACGCCAGCACATAAAGCTACTATCTTTATGTGCTGGCGTTTGAAATATATGGTTCAAAGTTGATTGGGAAAACTTGAGTTTCAGGTAGTTCGATGTGCTGGCATCATGTTTCAGCGATAAAGTTGAAAATCTATTAATTAAATTTGACAGATTGTAGTTGTTTGATGTGCTGGCATCTGTACAAATGACAAGCGAAGAGTTATGTGGAAAACGAGTACGGAACCGGCTGCGGGTTGTTCGTAAGAGTTACCGTGGCCCTGGCACACAGAGACCTCCAGAAGGAACATAGTGGGTTTTGTTCAGTATGAGTCTGACACTCCATCCAGCTGCACCCACAGCAGGATGGGTAATTTCATGATTTCCCACAAAAAAAAAAAAAACTAGAAAGTTGGTGTTATTTCACTGACAATAATTAAGTTTTCGATTTAGAACGATCTCAAGCGATGTAACCACAATATGTGTATAAGATAATATTTGTACGTTCGGAACCTTTTGCACTAACTTCAACTGGAGCTTGTTCAGAGAGCCTGGTTTTAATTAAATACACTACGTGATTGCAATATCATAGCAACTGACATCTTATATGACCTTTTTAGACCACCTGCGGAGCTCCCGAAGCATAGCGTTTGTAATTTCTGACGGATTATCTCAATATTACTTATGTATTAATTATTTTTTTAACCTCAGCTTAACACAGTCAATTTATGGATGGTTGGATGCTATTTTCAATTGTTTAATTATTTACAAAATGAAAAGACTTTTTTTTTATTCTGATGTTTAACAAAATATAATTTATGAAAATTACTGTGTCGCCTGATTTATAAGAAATTACGATGTCGTGGTCGCCTTGTGGTTAAAGCACCAGCCTTTCGAGTATGAGGGTGCGGGTTCGATTCCAGGTCAGGCAAGTACCAACAAAACTTTCTAAGTTATACGTACTTTCTAAGTTTATCTTGGACACCATGACTGATTAAAGGTGAAGGAAAACATCCCGAGGAAACCTGGACTATAAAGTCTGAAATCACCAACCCGCATTGAGCAAGCGCGGTGACTAACGCTCAATCCTTCTCCGTGGGAGAGGAGGCCTGTGCCCAGCAGTGGGTCGGTAAAAAGGCTGTGATGATGATGATGATGATGACTGTGTCGCCTATCTGGAAGAGCTCGTGGCTAAATAACAGCCGCACGCGTCCATCGATCATAAGGTTAAGCAACGCTTGGCGCGGTCGGTCTGTGGGTGGGTGACCATCTTGTCGTGACGAGTTCCGTCCGAAAGAAAGGCACGCTAAATTGGTGGGGGCCCGGATATCATTTGTTCATCTTTGGCGATCGTTACGGAAAGTCAGAAGCAAGAATTTTCAATAGTTTTGTCAAACAGACAGAGTTACTTTCGCATTTATAATATTAGTAAGGATAGTATCCTTACTATTAATATTTTTCCTATAAATACTTAATTATTTAATTTTAAGTAGTTTTTATTATAGACATTAGTTTGAATTACCTATTTAATACAACTATATTAATAAGTCTGCAATTCGTGTAAAGAAAATAAATATTGATCAATTTCCATAAAGAAAAAAGATCTTAAATTTTTTTACCTACAAATTAATCAGTACAAATACCTACAAAATATTTCAGTTACCCCGCTGTACAACAATACTATTTACTGCTACATAGCACCGCCCCCGTCTGTAGCCATGGCAACGCTACCCCGCCTCGCTGGGGGTACATTTTAATGACTTTTATTTTTCGTCTAGGGGACATAGATAAAATATTGTCGTCTTCTATTTTAATGGCATTTAATCCGTATATTCTGAATAGGTTCTTAGCTTAATGAAATTAATTTTGTTTTAACCTAAATTATTGATGATTATTATAACTTTTAACAGTCTTAATAATGAGTTAGTTAAGCGGCTGGTTAACACTTCTATTGACCCAAAGGCTGGCAATTACTTTGGTCAGAGAACAAGCATTGCCATACAACGTGGCAATGCTGCCAGCCTCTTGGGCACGCTCCCAGTAGACAGCAGCGATGGCAATGAGTTTTTAAAGTCTATTAGTTTTTATGTAAATATTTGCATCATGAGAACCAAATAACTTTATGATAACACTTTTTTTAAACAAACTTTTACTCAAAATTGAGGCCGGTGTAAGAAGTTTATTTAAGGAAACTGCCTCAAAAGTCCTTGGCTAAAATATTTAAGAACCAACCGATAATTATTTAATTTTACTTAGGTTCTTAAATATTTTAAACAAATAGTTTGTCCATTTTAAATATAGTATATTAAAAACTGCTTCCTTCATGCTTAGGTATTCCTGAGTAATATATATTCTCGTACCCCGATACTTCTGTCAGTCCTCATATTATATATTTACTAGCTTCCGCCAGCGGTTTCACCCGCTTTCTAAGGGAAGTACTTTCCATACCCGGATAAAAAGTAGCCTATATGTTATTCTGATGTATAAGCTATATTGTGGTAAAGTTTCATTCAAACCCATTCAGTAGTTTTTACGTGAAATAGTAACAAACATCCATACATCCATACTTACAAACTTTCGCCTTTATAATAGTAGTAAGATATATATCTGCTTAGCCTATCTGATCTCCTCAAACCAGTGAACTGGTAACCCGATATCCTTTGGTGTTGTCAGACTCTCTGGCTTCTGACCTCCTTCTGACTACTCGTAACAACTGCCAAATATGTTCAAATGACAGCACACCAATTTAACGTGGCTTCAGAAACAAGATAGAACTCATCCATCCACGATCTACTCTTGCGGGCTTAACAAAAAATTTCCTAAATCTTCAATCTTGCATTTTTAACGTTATTTAATTGGTTTGTAAGAACTAATAAGTTATAAGCACTATTACAATGGTTATGGTGTAAACTACTTAATATATTTTCATCAAAAAACCACTTAATATTTAAATATTTGATCATTTCATACACTTAAGTGGTAGGTTTCTATACAAATGTAGATATAAATGCAATAATAATATGTAAGTTGACTAAAACCACAGTTTTTCCAATCGTTTTAATGTATCTAAAAGCGTTCGCTTTACTCAGCGCGTCGGGAAAATCAATTATGGTCTTTATATTGTACGATTTGTAGTCGTGTCGTGGTCGGATCGATTTTTTAGTTTAGAGCTTAGAGTTTTAGGGCCAGTTTCACAGGTTGCTGATAAGTTCCAAAAAGTTTATTTGGCAGATAATTTCATACAAATTCTGTTCCATTTTTTTATTTATCTGGTAGATAGTGGCTATCCGTATTCTGTGAAACTGGCACTTAGAGCTTTTGTTTAGAGTTGCTGTCGAGTTTGTAGTGCCATTTCTTCTTCCCAGGGAAAACACATAGGAAGTAGTGAAGGGTGGGCGTTTTGGGGGCTGTCTTTTGGTTCGACGTTCGAAAAGTACTTACTGATTTATCAGCCTAATTTGAATAACACTGACGACTTGAAGTCCCACTGCTGGGCACAGGCCTCTTCTCACACAGAGAAGATTGAGCGTTAATCACCACGCTTGCTCAATGCGGGTTATTGATTTCAGACTTTACAGTCCAGGTTTCCTCGAGATGTTTTCCTTCGCCTTTAATCAGTCATTGGTGTCCAAAATAAATTTTGAAAGTACGTATAACATAGAAAAGTTACATTGGTACTTGCCTGACCTGGAATCGGACCCGCACCCTCATACTCAAAAGGCTGGTGGTTTAACCACTATTAAGGACTTTAACGACGACTTGAAGTAAAAACACTAAATGAATCCAAAAAAATCGTATCGTAACATCTAAAAACGACTTTGCAAGAAGCTCGTATTTTGAAAAGTGGCGCAGAGTGCTTTTTAAAATGTGGACCACGGAGTTATTGTTACTGAAATGGAATGATGACGTCACAATATTTACGTTTTTACCCCTTTCTAATGTTCTAAGTATGGTTAAGTAACTTTTCTAAGTATACAAAATAATCTTGAATTCATCTTCATTATAGTAATCTATAAACACAATACTACCTCCCGAAGTCGTGGTGGCCTAGTGGCTAAAGAGCCAACCTCTCAAGTGTGAGTGCGTGGGTTCGATTCCAGGTCAGGCAAGTACCAATGCAACTTTTCTAAGTTTGTATGTACTTTTTAAGTATATCTTGACACCAATGCCTGTGTTTCGTATGCCACGTTAAACTGTAGGTCCCAGCTGTAATTGAAGATCCTTGGCAATCGTTACGGGTAGTCAGAAGCCAGTAAGTCTGACGCCAGTCTAACAAAGGGGTATTGGGTTGCCCGGGTAACTGGGTTGAAGAGGTCAGCTAGGCAGTCGCTCCTCGTAAAACACTGGTACTCAGCTGAATCCCGTTAGACTGGCAGCCGACCCCAACATAGTTAGGAAAAGTCTCGGGAGATAAAACACTACTCTACCTCCCATTAAAGCCGTGTCAGATATTTTTATAGCACCCCGTTTATTATCATCATCTCAGCCATAGGACGTCCACTAGATCTCCACATATACTGGTTGGAAGTGACCTGCACCCAGCGTCTTCCGGCGATTTTTATACGGTCGTCTGTCCATCTTATTGGTATTTTCCTTCTGAAGGTATTTGTGTGCCAGGGGCAGGGTTACTCTTGCGAATAGCCCGCAGCCCCGGTAGATAATAATACATCTTAAAATTATCATTGTTTAATACCAAAATTTTTCTTTCAAGCCAAATGCTTATCTAATTAATATTCCTTTTTGCATTAAAAAGTATTGGTATTGGGTTGCCCGGGTAACTGGGTTGAAGTGGTCAGATAGGCAGTCACTCCTTGTAAAACACTGGTATACTGCTAAATCCGGTTAGACTGGAAGCCGACCCCAACATGGTTAGGAAAAGGCTCGGGAGATGATGATTATTTTTCGTTTCTTTTATAACACTAAAATTTCTCTCTTATCTAATTTATATTCCTTTTCGCATTAAAAAGTATTTAGATAAGCTACTAACACGTCATCACCCGTGACATAAATCGAGCTATTGAAATCACATACAAACGCACTTGTCGATTCTATCGACTTGGAGTCGCAACAAATTGCACTAGTGCTCTCGACTCGATAGCACTCGTATGCACTTGGCACAGCCCTATTGTGGTACAGCCCTATTGTGGCTGGCCTATTGTGAGGCTATTGTCTCGGCTTCGTTACTGGGCGCATTGTTTTTAATATTCTTTTATTTTACTGTTTTGTTTGTAAGGCTGGGTTTTATTGCGAGCGGGGTACATAGCAAAAGTTATTTTCTTTACCTTTTAAGTTCAATGTAAACATTTGGAAATTATCACATCATAACACATCATGCTATCACATTAACCACCACATCCCTTCCCACTAATATATAAATGCGAAAGTTTGTGAGTGTGTGTGTATGTTTGTTACCACTTCACGCCCAAAATGCTGCTCGGATTTTGATTGAATTTTACATCAATATAGATTTTTATCCGTGTGCAGGAAACTAGTATAATATAAAAAAATGCTTCCTGGGTGAACTACTTCGTGCACCCGGATAAAAAGTATGTCTACACGTTCTTCTAATCTATAAGCTATATTGATGCAAAAATTCTGAAATCACCAACCCGCATTGAGCAAGCGCGGAGATTAACGCTCAATCTCCGTGTGAGAGGAGGCCTGTGCCTAGCAGTGGGTGGATAAAGAGGCTGATGATGATTATGATGCAAAATTTTATCAATATCCGTTCATTAGTTTTTGCGTAAAACAATTAAAATGTAAGAAGTATTTAATTCTCATTAAGATTTCAATTGTTATCATTATAAAACTTAGAATTTGGCAATAAAGATTAATGACCTTATTACAAAAAAGTTAGAAAGAAGTTTGACACGTGTTTAAAATAAATTTGTACACTTTTTTTTTCTTTAAACACGCGTCAAATTTCTGTCTTACTTATCTGTAATAAGGCCCTTTGAATTTAAATAATCATAAAATCGCTCCCGCTATCACTATGACCATACCCTACGTATATTGTGTTGTGCCTTAACAGTTAATTACGCCAACTGTCGCTATATTCAATTAGTTGCGGTACTACTTAATGAATACGGCTCTAACTGATCGCAGGGCATTCGAGTTCAAGGGAATATTCCTGGGTGCAACGTACATACATCCAAGCTTCTACAATCTGTCAAATATCCTTAAAAGACTTTCAACTTTATCGCTGAAGCATATTGTTCAAATTTGATTGAGATAATTTGACAGTTTCGGGTAGCTTGATGTGCTGGCATCTGTACTATGTCGCGGTATTATTATTAATACGAGCCTATGACAATAAAATAGCAGAAAATATTACTGCTAAAACACTCAAAAACGACATTTAGACGTTGGTAACAAAATACGGTGAGTTTTGGCCCAAATTATTATATACTTAGGTACTTAAATAAATAAATTGTTTATTATTACTACAATATGTACATTTTTTTACAATAATTTCTTACCTCTAAATAAAATGCTAATGTGTAATTTGCCTGAACTAGGTAGAACCTGTGTTTCAGGAGTAAAAATGCTTATTATATTAATGGTAATATATACGGGCCGAAATAAGACTTTCATAAAGAAGCCCGGAGTCTAGAAGTTGGTGATTGATACACCCGTGCATCGAAGAGCGCTTCAGTCTCTCCTCTCTGGTCTAGAAATCTCATGGTGTGACTGCCATACACTGTGTCTAGGGTTTAATTCCCGTGTCAGCCGAAATAGCGTTGTGGCTTTAAAAAAGAAGTGTCACAAAAGCAACCTAGGGTATGGAAGTAAGTTGGTGATTGATACACCCGTGCATCGGAGAGGACGTAAATGTCGGTCCTGCTGATCTCTCTCCGGTCGTGTCGGATTGCCGTCCAATCGAACTATGAGGGTGAGGGAATAGAGAGTGCACCTGTGTCTGCGCAAATGCTTTTCTACGATAATATGTCCTGCGCAGCTGGCTGATCTCCTTAGAAAGGCCACGGCGGCAATTGATCTGGACGCCATTATTATTGAGACTATGACCCTTGAGTTTGTTTCGACGTTTCTTCTCAAGGTAGTCAGTTAGGAAATGCCAACCTCATCTCGTTTTGAAAAAATAACGTAAAAGGGTTTACATATTTCAATCTATTTGCAAAAAAATGTATTATTTATCATTATCATTTACCTACTACTTTGGCCACAATTTTTTTTTTGTTTTTATGTATTTTTTGTTACCCTTTCTTGGACTCTAGACTACCTCCAACTCAACGCCTACTTCAGCTATTTATCTCGCCATCTCTTATCCTCTTATGACATTCGATAGAGAAGGCATGTTCCGTCTCTCTCTGCTCCCCTATGTAATAATGAGACATATAATTTTGTCCATCTGTCATTCTGTTGCTAGTTCAATGAATATTGTGGTCTGGCAACAATTTGTGTTCAGTGACATCTCAGGTACAGTCGTTGAAAAAAATACTTCGGCTATTTATTTCAAGTGTTGAAAATTGGTTGATTAATCTAGTTTAAAAAATTACTATAAAAAATATTTTTAGCTTAAACTCAAAATATTGATTTGCATGTTTTTTAGTTTTGTATTGCAGTTTTTTAGTTAATAGTAATATTCTTATACAGCTTAACTACCTTTTTCAGGCGTTATATAATTGGGGCTAGATACTGAGATAAGACGAGACTCGGTCGTAGTGGCCTAGTGGTTAAAGCTATTCTAATTTTCAAGTATATCTTGTAGACAGCAAAGACTGTTTAAACGTAAAGAAAAACATCTCGAAGAAACTAGACTATAAAGTCTCAAATCACCAATACTTTTTAATCAAATAAAATATCTTGCGGTCACGAACCGCTATTGTCCTCGCCTGTACTCACGTATCGATGACAGTGGCGCTGCCCTTAATACAAGAGTACAATCAAGCACAATAAAATTGAAAAAAACCACCAATATCAATACTAAGAATAAATTGATTTTAATAAGCAATAGTATTGTTGTAGTGCATAATTTGTCCTTTTAAATGCATATCTGCATAAATAGGTATATGGGTATTGCATATAATTCGATATCTAATCATATATCTATAAGATTTCAATGAAGGTTTTAAGAAAAACTTAAAAAAAATATTTAAAAAATATGACTAATAGCAACTACGATGAATATGTGCAGACGCCAGTACATCAAAGCTACTATAATCTGTCAAATTTCCTCAATAGATTTTCAACTTTATCGCTGAAGCTTTATGATTCAAAGTTGATTGGGAAAGTTTGTCAGTTTCGGGTAGCTTGATGTGCTGGCGTCTGTACAATTTTAATAAAACGAAAAATTGCTAAGAATAAATGAGAATTTTTGATACCATATCTATCTTTAAAATTAAGAATAAAATATAAAACTTACAATAAAAAACCCCCTTGATCTCCCCAAATCATCAAGCTACCCAAATATCATTGACAAAAAAAATCATCACTAAAAACCGAAACGTAAACTTGAAAAAAAAAATCGGAAAGTGACTCGTAAAAAACCGGAAAGATTCAAAAACACAAGAGACCCGAAAACGTAATTATGGCAAACACGAAAAAAAAAAACTATGTCCCAACCATTATAGGGCCAAATTATATACCCTGTATTACAGACATGTGTAATTTGAAGATCTTTTTTTAAATTGTATTTTTGTACCGGCGACTTTTGTGTCATTTTTCGACACGGCAACACAAAAAATCTTGGACGCCATTTTTTTTCGGCCGTCAAAATTGGTTCGTCGGATTTTAATTGTGTGATTAGGTGTTTGGCGACTGAAATTTGAATTGCGGTTGGGTTTTTTATGTTTGATCTTAATGTAAATATTCCTACTAAATATACTAATTTACATTTTGTTAAATGCAAAAGTAACTTTGTCTGTCTTTTACGTTTATAGTACTGTTGTGACGTGATTATCATCTGCCTCGCCTTTTCCCAACTATGTTGGGGTCAAATGTCATAGGGTGATAAAAATTATTTTATATTATTTGACAATCATCATATCATCTCCCGAGCCTTGTCTCAACTATGTTGGGGTCGGCTTCCAGTCTAACCGGATTCAGCGGAGTTCCAGTGTTTTACAAGGAGCGCCTGCCTATCTGACATCCTCAACCCAGTTACCCGGGCAATCCAATACCCCTTGGTAAGACTGACATCAGACTTACTGGCTTCTGACTACCCGTAACGACTGCCAAGAATGTTCAATGACAGCCGGGACCTACAGTTTAACGTGCCATCCGAAACACAGTCATTAGTGTCCAAGATATACTTAGAAAGTAAAAATTACTTTACAATATTCACAATTAATTAATCCGCCATATTTCAAATCTATACCTTTCAGTAACCCTATATACATGGCACTAATAAGCAAATTTACATACGTTAGTCGTCGGCTGTAGATAATGACTGCTAATGTGAGAGCGAAGTCCGGTTGTTGCAATATTTATTATGCGAACGGGGTGAGCGTATCCTCTGTTTATACGGCACGATATTTTATCGTCTCGTTATCCTCTTTACCATGCTAAATCATTAAATTACCCCTCCCGCTGTAGGTACGGATAGAGGGAGTATCAGTCTCTTACTGACTAAAACCCACTATGTTCCTTCTGGAGTCAGGTAGGTATGTTTTCCAGTTGATTAGTACCCAGCTCGTTCCTTGGCCGAGTTGATTTACATTGAGGTGATTAAAGCAGTCGTTATAGGTAGTCAGAAGCCAGATAGTCTCATAACCAGTCCTACCAAGGGGTAGCGCGTCGCCTGGGTACATAACTACATAGGTTGAGGAGGTCAGATAAGCAGTCGCTCGACGTAAAACACTGGTACTCAGCTGCATCTGGTTAAGACTGGAAGCCGACCCCAACATAGTTGGGAAAAGGCTAGGCAGCTTATGTAGGTATCTTCCATCACGCGTTAACTTGACAATGGAAACAATCACCTACGAGTATATGAAAGGTTTCCTGCTATGATTTTTTATTCGTAGAAAAAGCTTGAATTTTTTAATGAATTATTAATACGACCTAGCCTTGTACCGCGTGGGGCGAGCGAAGGGTATTCATCGCTTCATTTTGTACTTTAAGGGTCAGCTCACACCGAGACACGACGCTACGCGCAGACATTAAAAGTGCGATTCAGAATATAACTTTATTTTCTACACGAAAAGATACATATGTCATTATGAGAATTTGGAATACGTTGCACTGTGCGTCTCTATTACGTGCGCGGTATGTCAAGATCTTAAATATGCGTCTCGTAACGTTGCGATGCGTCTAGCGGCGTTGGCAGCTTCCATTACCTCCATTATCCATTACCGTGCGTCGCATCTCGGTGTGAGCTGACCCTAAGACTATAAATACATGTCTACATACATAATGCTTTAACTAGCTCGTCCCCGTGGTACCACTCGAGTTCCGAAAGAGGATTTTGATAACTTTGTAATTACATTACAATAAATAAGACCCGTTCAAAATATTAAAAAGCAATTGTTCAGTATCTAACGCTGCGATCCCACCTTATCGTTGCAACGCGTCATTAGTTTAGAATATAACACACTAATATAGGCTATAAATGTGAATGTTTGTGTGTGTTTGTGTATGTTTGTTACCTCTTCACGCCCAAACGGCTTAACGGATTTTGGTGAAAATTGGCAGTAATGTAGCTTAGACATCAGTAGAAATATATAGGCTACTTTTAAAATAAAAAGAGGCGTAAAAACGCCTTCGATAACGTATGTCCTGTTAATTGTAATAATGATCGTCTTATTGCTATAAAAATAACTGTGGGTAGTAAAACATTCCTCGTTTTCTCGGTTTATATGCCAACCGACTCAATAGATAATCTGCCTGAATTTGTAGAGTGTCTTTAACTAGTGCGGAAAGTTGTTACTTCAGGAAGCGTGTGTAACCGCTGGCAGTAACTAGTAAATAATAATAATGACATCCAGAACGATTGTCGGCAATAGCGGCTGGTATCTTTCTTCCTAAGATGATGCTGTTCTCTGTAAGCTGTGCACGGGGTCTCGAGTTTTAACAGACTCATAAGCCAGCCCGAAGTCTGGAAGTTGGTGATTGATACGACCGTGCATCGGGGAGCACTTAAATGTCGGTCCTGCGCCTGATCGCGGATTGCCGTCTCATCGGACTATGAGAGTGAGGGAATAGAGAGTGCACCTGTGTCTGCGCAAATGCTTATGCACTATAATAAGTCCTGCGCAGTTGGTCGATCTCCTTAGAGAGAAAAACCGCCGTTGCCGGCAATCGGTCTGCATGGACGCCGCCGCGCCGTTATAAACATTGCTTACTTAAATATTTACAGTAAAAATACCCCTAAATATACGAGACTTATTTAGTTACCATCGCTTTAAATTTTAACGATAAACTCAAAATACAATATTCATATGAAAATACTCTCCTATCTACTAAAACGTCAAATTAACCGGACAAAACGCCTCAATTACTGCCTGAAAACTAGATAATAGTTAAAATACCCTCTTATTATTAAATAACTGTCAATTAAATAACTAATAATACTTAATAATGAACCGACCATTTTGAATGACCCCTCGACTCTAACAGACGGCATTTTCCAAGAGATCTTTTGAAATTGGCTTTTACAGTAGTGTAGAAAATTGACGGCAGTTGTAATGACGAAATGTCATAAATATGTCATCCAATCAGAGCTCACGACGTTCCAATTTGAAGATAGAATGAGCCAATTAGATTGCATAATTGTTATGTTAGAAGGTAGTTAGTTAAATTGTATTGGATTGCCGTCTATATTGTAGATATGCAATTAGCTTTTCCTATTAAAGGCCCATTTAGACGGGGAGGGTTTCTCGTCTCGTAGATACGATAGTTGAAGGAATATAAAACATTTTCTTCGTCTAAACATTCACTCTTCTCGCCCGTTGACATGGGCGACAAGCGACTCGCTGGCGACATTTTAGTTCTTGCTTGAATGTAAACATTTTGTTACGATTATGTTATGGCGTTTATAGCTCGCGATACTTGCGGAGAAGTCGTGGTGGCCTAGTAGTTAAAGAACCGACCTCTCAGAAGGCATGGGTTCGATTCCAGGTCAGGCAAGTACCAATGCAACTTTTCTAAGTTTGTATGTACTTTCTAAGTATATCTTGGACACCAATGACTGTGTTTCGGATGGCACGTTGTACTGTAGGTCCCGGCTGTCATTTGTACATCTTTGACAGTCGTTACGGTTAGTCAGAAGACAGAAAGTCTGATAACCATTTTTACCGAGGGGTATCGGGTTGCCCAGGTAACTGGGTTGAGGAGGTTAGACAGAAAGTCGCTGCACGTAAAACACTGGTACCTACTCAGCTGCATCCGGTTAAGACTGGAAGCCGACCCCAACATCGCTTAGGAAAAGCCTAGGCAGATAGTTTTTGTCCCTTACCAACTAATTAAAAAAATTATAAACCTTATTTCAAATAAGTTAAGCTTCGGTTTTTTACGCGATTTAGAACCCCTAGCATATTGAATTAGATGACATTATTGTTGTAAGTACATACGACTGTCCCACGGCATGCACTGATATGTGCAAATAAGCCTTAGCCTATTACAATCAGCAAAACATTGATGTCAGATGGAACAGATGCGGTAATTTTTGCGAACCTGGTATTTTTTACACGATTCGAAAATCTTAATATATAAATCAAAATAATATAGTCTTCGAGAAATCTAAAAATAAAGACAAGAAAAATCAAATAATCGAATTGGGAATCTTTTTGAAGTCGGTTAAAAGTCTATCTAATGAATGTAAAAAAAAAAGATAAGTTCAATACCAGTATATTCAACTACTTACATCAGATAATTATTTATACCTTATTTATCCCTTGAGTTTGTTTCGGCGTTTCTTCTCAAGGTAGTCAGTTAGGAAATGTCGACCTCCCAATGTGTACCTAAGTGTTAATTTCAACCTATTTGCATAATAATAACCGATCATTTAGCAAAGGATAAATATTTTCAATAAACAAACAAGGTATGTTACAAAATGCACCACAAAAGCTGAACCAACAAAAATTACCACATTAGAAAACGGTACTGAAATACCACATCGCCATCTTCTCAACTCCTGACACTCTCATCGAAGCGTTTACTCGAATAAAGCCAGATCACACGGTGTAGCACAATATTGTGACTGCGCACGCGCGCGTCACCCCAACAACCCTCAGATTATTCCCTGATCACTGAACAATTAGTCAATGCAAGGAACTTTAATTTTAACCGACTGCTAAGTAATCTATATACATAAAATAAAATCATAGAAAAGTCTGTACATTGAATATTTTTTAAAAAGAATAATAAGGGCGTGAAAAAATTCTTCAAAAAGTGTCAAAAGAAATCTTACGTCAATCTGTCACTTATCTGTCATTATGTCCATTCTCCGGTAGACAAAACTTGTTTCTACGGTTGCCATGCTAAGCCTGCTGATCACACGCGTATCAATAGTATTGTTAATACCCGCGCCGCGTGTCATCCCTTTACACCCCTGAGATAATTAATTGCTCACTGAACAATTTGGACTACGCATTATGTTGTAAAAATGTTGTTAAAAGATATTAATCTGTTGAATCGACACACGTACGTATTGTATTGACGCTTTTTATCACAATTAGCGACAACAAGATTTTTTTAGAAGGGTTAATTAATTTAATTAAGTTAGTTAGTGTTATATTCTATTCTTCTACAGTAAAACTCCATCCAAAGGTTGTCTGTAAGAAATTGCTTATTAGCGATAAGACCGCCAATTGTACTGTTTTTGTGTTTGTTGTTTCCTGTGTTTTTTATTATTATGGTGTACAATAAAGAATAATCTATCTATCTATCTATCCGATTACAAATCACACTTCAATGGTTTTATGATACTTTGATAACATAATATTTATATTTTTTGGGTGTGAAGCTGGAGGGAGTGTCTATAAATTATCTTGGAAACTTGAAGACCTGGTGAAGAACCGCAACAGACCAGCTAAACTATAAGTGATACAAAAATACTGCCATAGCAAAAACTGTTCCACGTGATGAGCATTTTCTGAGCTGCGAGAATAAATTTGTAGATCTGAAACAGCTGTTGTTAGAATCTGATATCAAACGTTTCAAATCTTCGATTTTGACTACCCCGTGGTCGCTGGCATAATATGTGATAGGATCCGCGTACGAAGTTTCTGGCAGAAGCTAGTACAAAATAAACATTATTTTGGGAACTCACTGTATAGGTTTTAAGAAACATAAACCAACGGAGTCTGGAAGTTGGTTATTGATACACCCGTGCATCGGAGAGCTCGTAAATGTCGGTCCTGCGCCTGATCTCTCTCCGGTCGTGTCGGATTGCCGTCCCATCGGACTATGAGAGTGAGGGAATAGAGAGTGCACCTGTGTCTGCATGTCAACATAGTTGAGGAAAGGTTTGGCAGTTGAAAGAGAGGGAGAAAAAGTTCCTAAAAATATCAAATTTCATTTTTGTTTATAGAAATGAAAATGAATAAATTGAATTTAGAGTATATCCTCATTCTATATACAGAAGCCAGCACATCAAGCTACCCGGAACTGTCAAAATTTACCCAATAAACTTTAAACCATATGCTTAAGCGATAAAGTTGAAAATCTATTAAGAAAATTTGACAGATTGTGTACATACGGAAAAATAAATCCCCCATTTTAGTATTAAACCATTTTTATCTGAACAGAGGGTTGACATATACAATGGCTCCTAAATTAATCCACTAATAAACCAAAATAACAAATGAATGACCCCGATTCAGTTGCCCAACCCCCTGGGGTCAATGCGTATAATCCCCAATTTGAGGGTCTATCATTCCATGTCGCTGGGTGAGAAAGATTAAGCTCAAATAGTGTGAATTAATTATGCCTAGTGATCTTTGATAGGCTGTGCTTAAAATAATTTGGCGTGGGAATACATTTATTTATTTCTTTTAAATAGAACAGCGAATGATTAATAAAACTAATAATTTAATATAAAAAAAGAAAAACCTGGATAAGAACCTGGACTATAAAGTCTGAAATCACCAACCCGCATTGACCAAGCGTGGTGATTAACATTGAATCCTTCTCTGTGTGAGAGGAGGCCTGTGCCCAGCAGTGGGACGATAAAATAGACCGATGTTGATATGACAACCACGTTGGCGCAATTGTAACCACGTCGGACTGCCGACGAGCAGACTCGGGTTCACTTCCCGGTACAGTCCACATTTGTGTGATGAGCATGATTGTTGATTGTGGTCTAGAGTTTTAAGAAATAACGAAGGTAAAATTGCAAATAATAATAATGTAATGACCATTTTATTTATATAGGACAATCTTTTCTGAGAAAGCGATATAATGCGGTATATAAATTATATAATATTTGATGTTGGTTAAGACATCTTACTTGGGGGCTAACCGACCGTGTGTGAAAAGAAGACGCCATAAAAAAATCATAATATTTTCAAAGATTCACAAACCGAGTATCTACCTTCCTAATACAAAAAACTACCCTTATTTTAAGCTCCTATCCACGAGCTAACTAACCCAACCTTTACACACATTTCCAGTGTGTTGACTCCCAGTATGACGTCACGACACGTGTCTCCGCTTCCCACTTTGTCCATTGATTACGGCCATTGTGCGTATTGACTGGCCATTATGTATCTTTGTGTTCTGAGCTCATTATTTTTTATATAAAGATCAGCTTTCCTATGATTGTATGGTATTGTTTGATTAAGAAGTTTCTTAACTAGGTGCTTGACTAGAACAAAACTAAAATACTTTATCATTATTGATTTTGTAAAAACTTCCTAAAATAATGTCTGTCTAATTTACCGTTTAGACCCAAAAATTGTTTTCATTGTTTTATTGATAATATAATTGATACGGGTTGAAAAATCTGTGACGTCATAGATTGCCTTTTCATACAAATTGCATAGAGTGTAGCCGTTTTTGATAGTTCTATAGAAGTCTGATCAAAGGTGAAACAAAACATCTCGAGGAAACCGGGACTATAAAGTTTGAAATCACCAAATCGCATGTGCATGCATGCAATTGCATGTGCAGAGCAAGCGTGGTGATTAACGCTCAATCCCTCTCGGTGTGAGATGGATGGATGGAGTGAGAGTCAAAGTACTCTTGTTAAATAACAAGAGATAGCTAGGCAGATGGATGAATTGTGATAAAATAACCAAGCCGCTGTTGATAACGACGAAGACGCTAAGCAGTTTAACTAAGAAACAGTGTACGTCTAGCCTTTTCCCAAGCTACGTAGGGGTCGGCATCCAGTCTTAACCAGATGCAACTGAGTACCAGTGTTTTATGTGGAGCGACTGCCTATCTGACCTGCTCAACCCAGTTACTTAGGCAACCCGATTAGTAAGACTATTATCATTTAAGATTGTATATCAGTATTGTGAATTAAATAAAAAAAGACTGGTTGTCAGACTTTCTGGCTTCTGACTACGCATAACGACTGCCAAAGATGTACAAATGATAATTAACTAAGAAGCAGGTATGAACGGAAAATACGAGAGCGGTGTCCTATGAGCAAAAAACTTTGAAAATGTCAATTAATTACATACAAATGTAGGTGTTGAATGGCCTAGCCGGTACCAGATTGTTTTTGTACGCTACATCAAAAGCGACTTGCGATGCTGCGACATGTGTCATTGGATATCTAAGCCCAGATGTGTTATTAGGTAGAATGTATTGCTAACTTTCGCCAGTATTTTCCCCTGCTGCCTGAGGGAACGAATTCTCCCACCAGCAGGCTTAGCATGGCAACCGTAGAAACAAGTTTTGTCTACCGGAGATTGGACATAATGACAGAAAAGTGACAGATTGACGTAAGATGCATTTTGACATTTTTTGTAGTAATTTTTCTTTACATAAGACTACAAGTGATTATATGCTAGTTGACAGGTCGCGCCATGCTCGGGCAGAAGACATGTTAACATTGACAGAAAGAGCTTTGTCTTTTCTTGACAGAATAGATATAAAATCGCCATCCTGCTGGATTAAAAGTAGCTTATGTGTTGTTCTGATGTATAAGCTATATTACTGCCAAGTTTCATCAAAATCGATTTCGTAGATTTTACGTGAAAAAGTATCTACATGCATCCATATTTACCAACTTTTGCATTTTTATAAAATTAGTAAAATTGGTAGAAGCATAATGGCGTCCAGGCCGATATCGGCCATGGCGGCGTTTTATCTAATCAGCCAGCTGTGCAGAACAAATTCAAGTGTACAAGCATTTGCGCAGACACAGGTGCACTCTCTAAATCCGATGGAAGAGCAATCCGACACGAATGTAGAGAGAACAGGCGCATGACCGACAATTAAGTGCTCGCCGATGCACGGATCATCAATCAGCAACTTCCAGACTCCGAGCTGCTTTTCCTGAAAGTTTATTTATAATTTCTCAACAAAACAATTTTGGCCCGCACCGGAATCCAACCTGAAAACCTCGTAATTCTGTAATTTTCAAATGTCCAGGTTATCATGTTCTGTAGTCATAACAGTACCTATCATAGATTTTAGTGTTCATATATTTTGTAATTTTGACTGCATTAAACGACTATTGTTGCCGACCGTACATTTTAATACTTCTAGGTGAAATTACAACATATGTGTGTAACATTGTTTCTTCAATACTTTAGAACCAGTTATTCCAAGACCTGTCGCTTCTAACCACATAATCTTTGCCACCCAATTCTCAGATATGCGAGCGTGGCTGCGCCGTCGCCGCGTCGCAAGTTTTTCTCCTCCCTCCCGCTCGCACATAGCGCTGTCTCGCTCCCACCAAACGCACCGCGCACCGAGGTTTTTGCCCGCAGGTAGTCATGCAGTTTTTCACGTTCACTTCACGAAGTTTTGAAATCACAGAGCTACGTTCGGAAATTCGATTTGTAGTTGTAGTTATACAAAACATAATACTTATAACTATGTATAATTTTTATCTGAGTTTTACTTAATGCGTGGGTTTAGGGAAAAGTCACATTTGGAATGAGTTGATAAAGTATGTCTTTTTTTGTGGGAAATCATCAAATGACCTCTCCCGCTGTGTGTGCAGCTGAAGTGAGTGTCAGACTCTTACTGACTAAAACCCTCTATGTTCCTTCTGGAGGTCTTTGTGTGCCAGGGCCGTGAACTTTTGCGAACAACCCGCAGCCCAAGGCAGCAGGCATATCAAGTATGTCTCTGAGTGATGGTGCGCATCACGGTGGCTGCGGATAGAGGCGAGCTTTCCAATCTCAAACCGGGATGGATGGTTGTATTTGGGGTGGACTTATATTCCGCAGTGCAAATTAATGAGGGATATTTTTTCATCTGATTACACGGGTCAAAACTAAGGTACCGTTTGTTCAGCTAAAAAAATATTCATAAACTAGTCTCAAGAATAATAAAATTAAAAGTAACAGTAGCTACAGAAACGAGAAAATAGCAAAACTTTGCATTAGAAAAATACGAAAATACTTTTTTGTCGAACCAAAGTTGGATGAATCTAAAATACTTACGTCTTTATTTCTGCTGAGACTGCGGGATTGTTCGCGCTAGTTATAGCTCTTTCTGCCAATGTCAACATGTCTTCTGCCCGAGCATGGCGCGACCTGTCTACTCGCATGTAATCTTGTAGACTTATGTCGATCGGAGAAAAGAAAAATTTATTTTTAAACTGTCAAAAGAAATCTTACGTCAATCTGTCACTTATATGTCATTATACACATCCGCTCAGCATGACAACCGTAGACAATACTTGTTTCTACGGTTGTCATGCTGAGCCAATGAGAAAATTTTCATCTTTTATTTTCCTTAAACTTTGTCGGGGTCCGCTTCCAGTCTAACCGGATTCAGCTGAGTACCAGTGTTTTACAAGGATCTGACCTCCTCAACCCAGTTACCCGGGCAACCTAATACCCTTTGGTAAGACTGGCGTCAGACTTACTGGCTTCTGACTACCCGTAACGACTGCCGAGGATGTTCAATGACAGCCACAAATTACGGGTACAAATTATTCTTGTGTATTTTTAATAATATTTAAAAAAAAATAACAATGCAGTGTTTCGGTAACAATTTATACTGAAACTTGTTTAAAATAAATTATTTGTTCCGCGTAATTCGACAATTGAGTTGTTGATAACAAAATTGATTAATTCACCGAATTACTTCGAAAACTACATGCGATTAGGCCTAAATAATCTACTGATTGCTTTAAACTAAGCCTCTACGCCACGAAATCATCGAAAAATCACCAACAAACATTTACGTAACAAAGAAATTAAACTCATTGACAGATAAGTCTAACATGGAACAATCCAATCTCTCCACTTAATAGGCCAATCTTTCATAATAACTTCATTAAACAAACAGCGATTACCACGCGTTTCGGATATCACGCGACAAAAACTGACTGACATACGTCAATGGACTTCACTCGGGCTAATTTATATGCGTTTTAAGTGCAATTAAAATGATTTAATGGCACTTCGTAGTGGCGATGCTTTGACGTACTAGTAGCGCCATCTGTTGTTGAGTAGCGGTACTGGGAACTAAGGTTTGTATTCAGAATAAAATTATTCTTGTAATTTCACTCTACTTGGTGGAAATTATAACTATAAAAATATTTTTTAACAAATTATAAGCGTTACCTATATATAATTCGTTTATGACGTAGGTGCTCATCCATTTATTGACCGCACCAAGCCTAGCTTAACTTTACATAACCAAAACGCTATAAGTATCATACTTATGTATATATATCTGAGTACATATCTTCATGACGTCATATGTACATTGCTTTAATTAATTTAGTTCATAGTGGGGGGGTGACTACCTCGGCATTAAAAACATTAATTTACTTAAAAGCGAACATTAATAAACTAAATGGTTTCCATATATTATTAATAATAATTTAATATTTAGCTTTGGTGTAACGTTGTCATCATCACATTTTAATTACATTAATTAATTTATGTTACAACAAAAATAAGTAGATAAAAAGTACATTAAAAGAAAAAACTTTTTTTAAAAAAGCTTTTATGACGTCATATAACATATCGTGCATTTGTCATCCTAACTGAACGTGTATACAAAATTTCAGCTCAATCGGTTGAAGATATCCACTTCAAAATTGAGTTCAAAGAATCCACCGTAACATACATACACAGCAAGCTAAATAAAAGCTTTTAAAAACCACACCAGTTTTTCTAGAAAGTGTAAGCAAAAATATATTTAATTTTTTGACGTTCTATTAGCGCATACGGCAAATACAAATATTATGAAAAGCCTGTTTAAAACTCTGAAAAGCATACCCGATAAAGTAGTTCAGTATGTTTTAAAAAACGCGATTATAAATTCAATTAAAAATTAATTATAAATTAAAAATTTAGAACTTAAATAATTATTAAAATAATAATTTAGACTTTTTAAAACTCAACAAAAAGTGAGTACCTACTTTTAAGTTCGTCGCTCTAGGAGTCAGTGTCTAGGTTGCACGCAGGTACTTATATTTACCCGATTATAGCCTACAATTTTCGAGACATTCCCTTGATTTCCGAGGGTTTCCGCCATCATATCCTGGACTTGCAGGCTTAGCATGGCAACCGTAGAAATAAGTTTTGTTTACCGGAGTGTCAAATTGACGTAAGATTTCCTTTGACATTTTTTGAAGAAATTTTTCTTTTCTTCGATCGACATGAGTCTACAAGTGATTATATGCAGACATGTTGACATTGACAGAAAGAGCTTTGTCTTTTCTTGACAGAATAGATATAGAATCGTCATGCTGAGCCTGCTGAAGACAGAGGGACAGAACAAACAAACCCTTCTTTTTCCTACCCTGTTGTCATGGGTCGGCGTAATATGTTTTCCACTACTATCCACTCCCTTCCCTTTTTCGGGCAATCAATCCATCTCTTCCTTGCTTCCTTGGTCTACCTCTACCTCTCCATCCATTCACATACATACTTAACACACTCTTTTTGTGGCATGATGCTTACCTCTCATTTTTGGGCAAACAAACCCAAAAATATGTGTACAAACTCTGTGAATTGAAAACCTCCTTTTTTTGGAAGTCGGTTAAAACACTATGTACTTTTCGCCCCACCTAGATAGCACGATTACTCCCTTAATAATTTAAACCAACACATATACATATGTATGTATATATTTAAAATTTAATACGTGTAGGTAGAGGGTGTTCACATTTTTAATACAGCCCCGTATAATTTGAATGCGACGCAGGGGACGTAGGACGCAAGCGCTAATTAGAGCCCCGAAACTCAAGGTGTGTCGCGGCCATGTTGGATAGCATGGACATAGATTATTACATTCGCAGAAGGGAAACAAAAAATATATTTGATTGATAAATATTTTTAGCGATTACAACGTGTTCTAGCAAATTGTAAATCAATTAGTTTGTTAGCGTTTGATTTGATACTAGTTTTATTAGAATATGTTGAATTGTTATAAGTTATCTACTTAAATGATAGGTTCTCTCCACATAACTTTTTATTATTATTATGTGCCTAACAGGGTCCACGACTGTACCACCGGCGCCGGGTGTCGAGGGATAACTCCCGTCCACCATAGGCACGAGTCTGTGAGCGGTGAGTGTGGGTAGCTCATCGTCCGCACGTTTAAGGACGATAGGCCCGTGTTGGCGCAGGCGCTCCTCGAAGAGATGTCAGCAACATAGGAGGGGCCCATAAGGGCCAGGGTCTGCCTGGGCTGCGGGTTGTTCGCAAGAGTTACCGTGGCACACAGGGATCTCCCGAAGGAACATAGTGGGTTTAAGTAAATAAGAGTCTGAGACTCCCTCCAGCTGCACCCTCAGCGGGAGGGGTCATTTGATGATTTCCCACGAAATAAAAAAAGGGTCCACGACTGTCACCTACCAAAAAAATGTTTTCCACCTTAGCCTACATGCAATAAAGATTTAAGTATTGAGTATTGATTCACCCGTAACTAGAAGGAACTGCTATAAAACTATATTACTGCTAAGTTTCATCAATAGCCGTTCAATAGTTTTAGCGTGAAAGAGTAAAAAACTCTAAATTTATATCATAGTAGCAGTTCCCCGTGGTTACATCCACCGCCCGAGGGTACTACTTGCCGCAGCCGGATGAAAAGTAGCCTATGTCCTTTCTCAGACTCTAGACTATGTGCCTACCAAATATTTAAATAGGTTCAGTAGTTTTGGTATGAAAGCGTGACAGACAGACACTAGACAGAATTAATTTCGCTTTTATGATAGTAGTTCCTAAGGACTGCATTTACTGTGTGATTGTACTTACTATGACTAATTATAGGTACCTAGCACACAGGTTCCTCCGTCTATCGGAAGGCAGGATGTGGGTCCCGGTTGTCATTGTACATCTTTGAGAGTCGTTACGGGTCTATCCGTAACTTAAAAGTCTGACAAACAGTCTTGCCAAAAGAAGTTGGGTTGTCAGGGTAACTGGGTTGTGGAGGTCAGCTCATCAAGTTACTACAATTTGTCATTACCATACCTTCATAGATATCATACCTTGCTAGATTTTCACTTTATCGCTGAAGCATATGATTCAAAGTTGATTGGGAAAATTGTCAGTTTCGTTTCACTCGTTTTGGTAGCTTGATGTGCTGGCGCCTGTTCCTCAGCTGCATCCGGTAGAACTGGAAGCTGATCCCAATATAATGGTTGGGAAAAGGTGAAGATATGATGATATGCAATTTTAATACCTCATTTTTTTGTTTCCAGATAGAGGAATTTTGTACCAGTACAAAAGTTGAAGAAACATCCATGATTCAAGATGGCCACTTTCATCTTTTGGCTGTAATTAAAAATTATTTCTTATTACATTATTTTTGTTTTATTTAAATGTATATAATGTATATAAACCTGCATGTAATATCGTATCGTATTGTATGTTCGTTCGTAGATTTTTTCACTTCATGAACCTTCAGAAAAAAAACTTCTACCACCATTTTACACATAAACAACTCACTTGCATGCCTCTACCCTAAATTAATTTAACTATTTTATTTTATAATCAAATAATCTTGAATATTTCATGAAGTGCTACGCATCTGATAGTCCACATTGAAAATATATTTATTATCATTGATCTGCCCAAACTATGTCATGGTGTGGCAATAGCTGGTGAAACATTTCATGAAATACGACCATTTCATGAAACTGTCAAGCATTTCATGAAGAGAGCATATTTACGATTGGTAGTGACGTATTCACATATTTATTTATTCTATGACACACCCTGTCATATCTACATATTCAATTCCCTCTGTCTATGTTACTTTGCTCACTAAATATTAATTTTTAGAAACAATATTTTATTCAAACAAAATATTTTGGGGACATTCTTGTTGGGTGTTTTTAGACTTAAATTTAATTTAAATCAGTTCTGTAGTTTTGGAATGAAAGCTAGACAAAAAGAAAGAATTACTTTCCCGTTTTTAATAGGTGTTTGTAAGTTTTAAGTATGGACCATAATAATATCTTGATGTTAGAATGCGAACTTTGTTTTTAAAACCATTTCTTTTGACATAAATTCATTTATTAACTTGACTAGATTTTCAACGAACGAGTTCTTAAAAATGAGGTTCTCAATTCGGATTTCTGTAGTCTTTTATGTTACACGTACTAGCCTAAATTTAATTAAGGGCCAGTTTCCCAAAGTCCAAATAGCCACTACCAACCGAATAAATTAAAAAATGTAACAGAATTTGTATGAAATTAATCTACCTAATAAACTAACTGGAACATATTCGTAGGTGGTGAAACAGGCTCTAAGTGTAAGAAAAATAGCCACATATAATAGGAACATTATATTATTATGTTACAATAAAACTAAAAACTACTATCTATAATTAGAACTAACAAAAAATATATAGATATATCTTAATTAACATACTTATATATACATAAAAAATATATGATTTAACATTTAATAAAGAAATCTAATAGGAACATAACCTAACTTTTCAAGCGCCTTGTCAAAGACCCAAAAAACTCCGAAACCCAAAAACAAAAATGACCAAAAACAAGAAGTTAAAGTTTTTATTTTCCCTAACTTCCCAAACTTATCTGTGTATCATCTAATCACAGTAGCCGAAGATAATAAAACGCCAGTTTCGGCGAAACATTGGCCGTAATTATACCGTTGGTACGCCGTGCCTTAGGCAATGGCCGACGTGTTTTCCACTGAACGAGTTTCGACACGAAATTTGATGTTCGAATGAAGCTGTGTGTGTTCTCAAGCTCTGGAAATAGGCGTGTAGGTTGTTCGATTACAGGCCAGGCAAATAGCAATGTAGATTTTGTAAGTTATATGTGCTTTCTAAGTATATCTTGGACCTCGTTGACGCAACCACGCCGGACTGCCGACTTGAGGGTCCCAGGTTCGATGGAAGTCGACATTTGTGTAATGAGCATGGTTCTTGGCAGTGGTCTGGGTGTTATACATATGTACTTTTTTTTAAATACATATATATGTGTAAGTATATGGAGTTTATCAGTTGTTTTGGCACCCATAACACGAGCTAATCAATACTTGCTTACTTTGAATAAATTACTTTTTATCTTAACTTTAGAATTTTAGATAATTTTCTTTAAAATAATATTGATTTAAACCTAGCATTAAAGCCGGTATTCTTAAAGACAACAAATTTAATTATTAAGATATTTTAAACTTTATCTCGATATTAAAATAAAAAAACCAGCCAAGTGCGAGTTGGACTCTAACTATCACGGTTGATGAGATACAGCCTGGTGACAGGCGGACGGACGGACGGACTGACGGACGAACGGACGGACAGAGGAGCGAAAACAATAGGGTTCCGTTTTACCCTTTGGGTACGGAACCCTAAAAACGACTTTTCGAACGTAATTTTGAGTAAAATCGACACGTCTCGATGATGTGTCGTACACAGTGGAAAGCGTTCTTCATCCCAAACTCCAGGAGTTGCATGGAAGAAAACACCCACGCCTGTAGCTCGCGTCACGCCAAACATACTTTAAGATAATTTAGTTCACCATCATTATTGGACGAGCTTACATCTCGATTGCCATTCGGAGTCGTTAAAACATAAACCTCTTGTTATTTTGTTGTGATTTTTATTTAACTAAATAGTCGTGAAGATCTAACTTAAACTATTGGATAATATATTGTTCTAAGTCTTTTTATAGAGCTATCTAAGCGGCTGGTTGACGCTTCCAGTGACCCAAAGGCTGGCTATTAATTTGGTCAGAGAATAAGCATTGCCATACAACGTGGCAATGCTGCCAGCCTCTTGGGTACTCTCCCAGTAGACAGCGATGGGGATGAGTTTTTTGATGCTTTTTAGTCATTTATGTTTACTAGGTACTTATAGTTAATTAGTTTTAAGTAGGTATTTTTAATTTTTATAATAGTAAGTATTGTACATATTTGTAAAAAAAACTCTATAATTATGTACACACGCCAGCATATCAAGCTACTACAATCTGTCAAATTTCCTTAATAGATTTTCAACGAAGCAAATGGTTCAAAGTTGATTGGGAAAATATTACAGTAACAGGTAGCTTGAGGTGCTGGCGTCATGCAGCTTAATACAGGGGTACCACTTACCTGTACTTACGGTATTCTCTCGACACCAAGAACCTGAAATAAAATAAAATGATGTAAGCTTCTCCTAAAACAAAAAAATAGTTACACTATTATTTTTACCCTTTTTTGTGGGAAATTATCATATGTCTCGCTAAGGCTGGATACTATTGGATTTTAGGTGTGTCAGACATTAAAATTTGATGATGTTAAGAGTGCCAGCGTGGTGATTAACGTTCAATCCTTCTCTGTGTGAGAGGAGGCCTGTGTCTAGCAGTGGGACGATAAAAAGGCTGATGATGATGATTTTAAGAGTGTCAGGCTTTGAATGACTAAACGTCTATGTTCCTTCTGGAGGACCCTGTGTGCCAGGACCGCTGTAACTCTTGTGAACAACCCGCAGCCCCGGCAGGCCCTTCCATGTTGCTGACATCTCTTCGAGGAGCGCGTGGAACAGAACGCGCCGCCGACACGGGCCTGTCGTCCTTAGACGTACGGACGGTAAAGCATCTCTCACACTTCATCATCATCATCAGCCTTTTTACCGTCCCACTGCTGGGCACAGGCCTCCTCCCACACAGAGAAGGATTGAGCGTTATTCACCACGCTTACTCAATGCGGGTTGGTGATTTCAGACATTATAGTCCAGGTTTCCTCGAGATGCTTTCCTTCACCTTTAATCAGTCATTGGTGTCCAAGATATACTTAGAAAGTACATATAACTTAGAAAAATTGGTACTTGCCTGACCAGGAATCAAACCGGTACACTCGTACTTGAGAGGCTGGTGCATTAACCATTTGGCCACCACGATTATTCACTCTTTGTTATTATTTGAAACACAATACACACAGAAAATGAAACACTTATACATCAACACGTTTGTTTGAACTGCAAACAGAACTGAGCACTATAAAACCCTAATATTCACTTCTTGGTCTACTCGACGTCCGTACGTCATTATAGGGATCCAGCAGAATACCAGCGTCAGGTATTCTACCTGACACATGCTGAGCTGGCCTCCCATTCGGTGCAAACTTAAGACACACTGCACAACGCGCCGATTTTTTTTTTAGCTATTTATGTACTACCGTCAAATTTGTCATTTGACTAATATTGTTATCGTTTTTTTGTTTTTACTTTGACAACTAGTCAAATTCATTACTTTTATTGAACTGTCAAAAATGGTTACTTTGTATGCAATATGTATGAAAATACTAAGTTCTGACGTCGTCACAGATTTTTCACATCAAGCCACATACTTTCTATAACAATTTTCAGCTTTTGGGGGAAAGTGGGATATTCTTAACTATTTTCATTTAATATTTTTGAAATACAATAGTATCCATTTTTAAACAGCCACATACTTATTTCGGTTATTAAGTCAATAAAAAAAATGTAAACAATTTTGGATTCAAGACGATGAATGAAACTGTAATTTTTTTATGTTTTACAAATTGAATTTGATAAAGTACCTATTTTATTTTTGACCTGGTCATCCTAGTCGTAATCCGGTGAGACTGGAAGCCGACCCCAACATAGTTGGGAAAAGGCTCGGGAGATCATTAACCGTTTTATCTTTATTTAATTAATAATTCATTTGTGATAATCCAAACATTTTAGTATGAACAAAACCTATTTATTTGCTGAAGATCATACCCAAATATCCCAGATGACATTATTATTCAAAATAAATTCATAATTCAAGAATACTGATAAACGGAGCGTCGATACATAATCTGCCTCTGGCTGGACTCGAACCTACGCCCCTATGAGGTAGCACACAGATATACACACATAGAAAAAAAAACAGAAGTGTATCTTATTTCATACACAAAAAGTACATTTTTGTATAAAAAAAAAATCAGTTACTTCGTTTTAATTTTAAGTACATTGAAAATAATTAATTAATTAAACGATTTAATGTCTTATTCCAAAGCATTTAAGATCATTTTTCTTTACTTATTTTAAGATTTATCGAGTGTTTAATATTTTTGCTTATAATAATTTATGCTTGTCTGTTACAGGAGTCGCATAAAAATTAGCAAAAATATATTGTATGTTACATTATTTTAGTACCGCAAATTAAACTTTAGTGCGCTTAAAATAAGGTTGATATTTCAATAGCGATAAATTTACAGTTATCCTACAGTATGCATTACAGTACCTTTAAAATATGAATATTTATGCTGGTAACATTGTACGATAATTTACTGATGGCAACATCGAGATTGAATTAAATAATAATAATTTGACTTTGTTGACGCTTCATTTACTTAAATAACTATAATTTTGTTTATTTATTTATATTTACCAAAATAGTCCTTACAAGTATACCTACATATATCTGTCTGTTTGCTTGTGCTTTCAAGCCAAAACTACTGAACCGTTTTAAATGTAATTTCATACTTTTGATTGGATTGGATTTTATTTGTTGTTTACGGGCTTAGAAACAGTCGGATTACGCATAACGGTGCATGGTCAGATTTCACTGGCAGTTTGTTACACGTCGTGCGGCCCCGTGTACGTACGTGAATTTTTAATATAAAACTTTGAATGAAAATAAAAATCGTCTTATAAAGGTAAAAAGTTTCGATTCAACAAACCGGTATCGTAGCATCATCATTATTTGCAAATTTGACATTTGCATGTGTCAATTTGGTTTACGAGATTAAAAAACAGACTTCAAATACATATATGTCTTACGAAATGCTTTTGTTTCCAGCATGATTTTAAAAACTGGATTCGAGCGCCAACACACCACGAAAACAAGAGCACATCAAACTCAAGAAATCTTCCAAAAATCTCTAGAAAAAGT
The DNA here is from genome assembly GCA_958496145.1 of Heliothis peltigera. Classification (NCBI taxonomy): domain Eukaryota; kingdom Metazoa; phylum Arthropoda; class Insecta; order Lepidoptera; family Noctuidae; genus Heliothis; species Heliothis peltigera. The sequence goes on along the minus strand of OY292348.1, from coordinate 2,185,323 downwards.
ATTAAAAAATACCAAAAAAAAATGAGTTAAAAAGCGGCATCGGAAGCCGCGAGAGCCTCCAATTTAATACCTCGCCATAACCGATAGATTAATACGATAAATGTACCTTATAACATGTAATTATGAGTTTTATTCACAACACAACCTTCGGGTGGTTTTAAAAAACATTAGAAACTTTAACAATTTATTGTTCCCAAAGAATGTATGCGTCATAGATTTTTTTTTCGGCTAGCAACACTTACTTTTTTGTAATACCAGAAGCATTGAAGACATTATACATTACGTTAAAGTCCGCTTGACACGGAAAATATCTCATCATCATCTGCCTAGCCTTATAGACTTTTTTTTGATCTGGCAACACTTATTTTTTTGTAATAACGGACATATTTGTGGACATCATACGTCTCAGATTTCGTGTAAGTAGCCTTGACACGGAAAATATGTCATCATCATCTGGTTAGATAAATGCGAAAGTTTATGAATGTGTGTGTATGTTTGTTACCTCTTTACGGCCAAACGGCTGAACGGATTTTGATGAAACTTTTAATTAATATAGCTTATAAACAGAATAACATATAGGCTACTGTTTATCCGCGTGCGGTAAGTATTTCCCTCAGAAAACGGGTGAAAACGCTGACAGAAGCTAGTACAAAATAAATCAATCAGTCCCGTCAACGACTTTTTAATCCATAATATTATTTTTTCATCCATACCATTAAATTAAAATTACAATCTTTTACCGTAAACACTGATACGAGAGAATCACTAAAGAAATTATTTATGTACAGACGCCAGCACATCAAGCTACTACAATCTGTCAAATCCTTAAGAAATTTTCTACTTTATCGCTGAAGCATATGGTTCAAAGTTGATTGGGAAAATTTGTCAGTTTCGGGTAGCTTAATGTGCTGGCCTCTGTACCTATACAGTAGCAGAGAATGCAATTATAAATTTTGTAAATTATTATAATCTTAAAGAAAATAATATACATAGGGTATGGTCGATAGCATTTTGATGGTGAGATGACCAGCTTGACCTGACCTTTTCCTGTATGAAATTTCTTTTTGATGGAAGTTCTGTTTATAATGGATTTGTTTGGACATGCGTCTGTCCGTACCGGTAGTTAGTACCAACTGGAGCATGTAGGGTCAGAAAAAAATCTTCTGAAAAAAATGCGAAATGAAAATTAAACGGTATTAAATATATATCCTCGGCATATCTATCCTGACTAATATTCTAATGCGAAAGTAACTATCTGTCTGTCTGTTTGTCATTCTTTCACGCCAAAACTATTGAACCGATTTAAAGAAATAATAATCGACTTGTATTTTTTACGTTTTTAATTGCAACGAAAATACAAATGTTTGCAACACTGTTAAGTCAGACTTTTGTGTGCTGTTTTTTTTTAATGTTTGTTTTAATAAAAGCTAGCTATTCTATAATAATAATAATAAGCTTCATTGTTTGCCAATTTAAAAGACAAATACTTTTTAAGGCCGCCATTTTTATTTATATAATAACATAAAACAAATTAATTTAACAAATTATTATTTGATTAAAACAAAAAATCTTTTAAATTTATTAAAACGAATTATAAAAATTTGGCTTAATAAATAAATGAAGAAAAAACTAAGAAAATTTTGTCTGCTGTCCTTATCCAAGCCAGCCAGCCCGCGGCCATTTTAAGAACGTTACACTTTTTTAAATAAAAAAAAAATATAGGTATACTTACCTACATCCGTCGGGCTGTTTGGAGTCAGTTAATTCTTTTATTTAACCTAGTCTTTTCAAAGGAAAAACCTAATTTGAAATTAGGATCATTATAATACAAACTGTTTAGTTTTTAAGATATTTCCATTGCAGGTTTTAGGGGACCTAAGATTTCTAGACAAATGATGATTAAGATGGCGTCCTGGCCGATTATCGGCTGCGACAGCCGTTCTCTCTATGGAGATCAGCCAGCTGCGCAGGACATATTATAGTGCACGCACATTCGCGCAGATACAAGAGAACTCTCTATTCCGTAACTCTCATAGTGCGATGTAACAGCAATCCGACACGACCGGAGAGGGATCAGGCGCAGGACCGACATTTACGTGCTCTCCGATGCACGGGTGAATCGCCAACGCTGCGGGCTGCTCTATGAAAGTTTCTCAAAACCCACAAAGCGATTTCGGCCCGACCCAGGAATCAAACCCGAGACCTCGTGCACAGCAGTCGCAATGTGCGAATACTAGACCCATGGGGCAGTCAAATACCTACCATACTAATAAGTACAATTAGGAAATAGGACTAGGAATAGGACTAATAAGGTCACTTCGCGTGATCAGATAGCTGGCTATTTTTTTGGTCAAAGAATCAGCATTGCCATACAACGTGGCAATGCGGCCAGTCTTCTGGCCACGTTACCGGATGACAGCGATGTGGAGGAGTACTTTGACGTAGTATGTTCTCTCTAAGGAGATCAGCCAGCTACACATGACTAGTTACAGGGAACTAGCATTTGGGCAGACACAGGTGCACTCTCTATTCCCTCACTATTACAGTCCGATGGGACGGCAATCCGACACGACCGTAGAGAAATCACAAGCGGGACCGGCATTTGTATATCAATTACCAACACTAAGTAGGTAGGTACCTATCAAAATTCTGAATGTCAACTAAAGATCACTCATCATGTGTCATGTTCCAAGAATAACTTAGTCAAACATCAAAGCCTACGTATCTTATAATATACGGCCAATCGCGTCACAATACCGATAACACATTGCATATCAATATTGACTAGGTGGACACAAAACCGATGGCACAGATGCCAGCACATCAAGCTACTACAATCTGTCAAACTTCCTTAATAGATTTTCAATTCTATCGCTGAATGAAAATGGTTCAAAGTTGATTAGATAAACAAAATAAGTATACAGTTTGATGTGAAAAATCTGTGACGTTATAGTTTGCGTTCTCGTACAAATTGCATAGAGAGTACCCGGTTTTGACAATTCAATAAAAGTATTGAATTTGACTAGTTATCAACTACCGTATTTAACCTCTCTCTCTTTTAAAATTAAAGGGGCTTTGTGTCAAATTTAATAACTACACCTTTTTCACACACGGTCGGTTAGCCCCAAGGTAAGCTATTGATTAGCTTGTGTTATGGGTGCCAACACAACTGATAAACTATACATACTTTACATAAATATATTTATAAATACATATTATAACATCCAGACTACAGCTAACAAGCATGCTCATCACACAAATATCGTGCCTGGAATCGAATTTAAGAGCTAAGCTCGGCAGTCGGACGTAGTTACCATTGTGCCAACGAGGTTGTCAAAGAATACAATTTATATAAGATATTTAGCTACATTTAGAGTGCCTTCTATATCATGTCTTGCTTCCAAAGGACCAGTAAACGCCGCGGGCAATAAATCAAACCCATCGTCCCTCAATTATAAACCTTGCATTAATATAGAAAATAAAACTTGGGGGAAACGGCGCATCAATTAAAATATTAATTGGGAAAACTGTTGAGTCGGTATTCGGTCTGTATATATTTTGGTGAGAGGCTCTGGTAGAGAGAGACGTTGATTACATACATACATATATCTCACCAAGTGCACTATAATATGTCCTGCGCAGCTGGCTGATCTCGGCAATCGGCCACAATCGGCTGCCGGCAAATCTGAATGTATATATAAATATCCCATTTATATACCTACGTTGATATAGCTATGATTAAAAAAGTCATTTGTTTTAGTAACGTTATGGATATCGAATAAAACAGATTTGTTTTAGAACCTCACAAAATTCACGCGTCGATCGTTACAATTATTCCAAAATCCATTGTTCGATTATTTTAGCTGTATCATGAAAAAAGGAAATTCTGCGTACAAAAAATGTAATTTGGCATTGAAAGAAACAAAAAAAAACTGAATCACTACATAGTCACTATCACTATCACTATCACTACATAGTATAAAACAAAGTCGCTTTTTCTGTCCCTATGTCCCTTTGTATGCTTAAATCTTTGAAACTACGCAACGGATTTTGATGCGGTTTTTTTAAATAGATAGAGTTATTCAAGAGCAAGGTTTATATGTATAATTTTAGTATCAGCATTGCACCCGTGCGAAGCCGGGGCGGGTCGCTAGTAATCGATAAAAGAATCCTGAGAAAAAAATCGCGCGTTAAAAGTCCGTCGATAGCTTAAAACTAAAACATGGTACACGACTCCATACCTTCCAAATTTAAATCAGTCACCTATCAATCAAGAAAATCTAATAAATCTCCCGATTGGCTCTTCAGGCTATTATTACACCCAATAATGGCCGCACTTGGCAATTAAACGAGCCATGCACTATTGATCCTATATCCTGATAGGTATTTTTTGTTAGATACCAGGTTCTGAATTGTTTCTATGTAGGTCAGAGTGTCAAATGTTTTTGTTATATGCGATACGGAAAGTGAATTTGTTTTATGTCTTAGCTGCAGGCTTAGCATGGCAACCGTAGAAACAAGTTTTGTTTACCGGAGAACGGACATAATGACAGAAAAGTGACAGATTGACGTAAGATTTCCTTTGTCATTTTTTGAAAAAAAAATTCTTTTCTACGATCGACATAAGTTTCCAAGTGATATGCGAGTTGACAGGTCGCGCCATGCTCGGGCCTCGGGCAGAAGACATGTTGACATTGACAGAAAGAGCTTTGTATTTTCTTGACAGAATAGATATAGAATCGCCATGCTAAGCCCGCTGGTTTTTGCGGTTTGTCCAAGTCTTGAGGGTACTGCTTCATAAACCTAGACAAAAGGTCTATAACCGTGTCGAATATTCCGTCTCTATATATATAATACTTATTTTGAATTGTTCTATTAATAGACGTGCAGCCTAGTAATCGCATGGCGCGACTTCTGTGCACGGGGTCTCGATTTCGATTCCCGATGGGTTTTAAGAAATTTTCATAAAAATTAGCCTGGAGTCTGGAAGTTGGTGATTAATACACCCGTGCATGGGAAAGCACGTAAATGTCGGTCCTGCGCCTGATCTCTTTTCGGTCGTGCCGAATTGCCGTCCCATCGGATTATGAGAGTGGGAGAATAGAGAGTGCACCTGTGTCTGCTCAAATGCTTGTAAGTACACTATATATACTACTTCATCATAAGGGCACGAGAATGTCTCCGCGACTATCGCAAGCAATAATCGCCATTACATAATCGTAACAAAATGTTTACATTCAGGCAAGAACTAAAATATCGCCGGCGAGATTCGTATATGACATATACGTAGGTACCCATGTCACCCATGTCAACGGGCGAGAAGAGTGAATGTTTAGACGAAGGAAATGTTTTATATTCCTTCAACTATCGTATTTTTGAGAAGAGAAATTCTCCCCGTCTAAATGGGCCTTAATTTTTCAAACCAGTTCTCGAATTAGAACAATCAAATTTAAATAAACAAACTCAACTTCAGTTGTATATTACTCGCATAGATAGTTCTCAACAACAAAATTTCCCTACATACCACAGATACATAAAACATAAATATTACCTTAATATATCTGACCAAAGAGTAAAAAGACCTCAATACAAATAAAAGAAAACCCAGCGCGGCCGTGGAGGGTAATAATTGTTCCGAAGCACGCGATCTGAACACGCAACCATATCTTCAAGCATACACTAGGCAGGTAAAGCAACAGGACTGATATATGTATCTGTTATACACAGCTATGTATAACAAAACACGTACCTAACATATTTTGTAACAAAATATTGCCTCTTGCAACTTTTAATGTGTACTTTAGAACTTTTGTTTGATAAAAAAGAGATATTGATTCGTGTTTTCTTTGGCTTTTTTGAAAACTGGTTTCGGAAATACAAAATTTCGCTTCGGTATTTTTTTTATGGTTGATAACAGGATACAAGTGTAAATGACGATCAGGCTTCATTGGCTATAGTATTTTGCAATAATGTTGCGTTTGTATTGTGCATGTAAGTATATGCTTAAATGAAAAATAAATAATGAAAAACAAAATTTGTAGACAGTGAAGGCGAAGAACTTTTCAACGACTTTTAATTCTTATTTATAATATGTTTTCATCATCATGATCTCTTTTCCCAACTATGTTGGGGTCGGCTTCCAGTCTCACCGGATTTAGGTGAGTACCAGTGTTTTACGAGGAACGACTGCCTATCTGACCTCCTCAACCCAGTTACCCGGGCAACCCAGTACCCCTTGGTAAGACTGGCGTCAGACTTACTGGCTTCTGACTACCCGTAACGCCTGCCCAGGATGTTCAATGACAGCCGGGACCTACAGTTTAACGTGCCATCCGAAACACAGTCATTGGTGTCCAAGATATACTTAGAAAGTACATACAAACTTAGGAAAGTTGCATTGGTACTTGCCTGACCTGGAATCGAACTCACGACCTCATACTTGAGAGGTTGGCTCTTTAACCACTAGGCCACCACGACTTAAATTAAGTACTGCATCGATTTAAATTAAATAAAATTAAAAAGTTACACTAAATAGTAAACATATAGTCTAGAGAAAGAAAATGGACTACATTATCACCAGTTGCGGGTGGTTAGTTAGGAACCGCGGAAAATAGCTAATAACAATATTATAACTTATAATAAATCAATTTCTGTCGTGTTACTTATAATTTATAAGTAACACGACAGAAATTGTATCTGTCTACGTATCTACCATTTAACTGCTGAATTTGATTCAGATGTTTTTTTAGTTTAGTTGAGACCCAGAGAATTCCACAGAATATATTATATTTAAATGTGCTTGTAAAGTATCTTATGCCGTCAAAACACGATAAATATCGAAGCAAATAATACAGAACCCCATCATTGTACAAATGCTTAAGATATAACCTGTCCATATACCTTTGAACCCATGTAATACAAAATGTGTTACGAAGCTGGTTTGGCCTTTATTTTAATCTCACAACAACTGTAATTTATCGCTAGCAATTTATTCACTGACATTATCTTGTTACAATGGTACTACTAACGCCATCTGTTGTCGAGTAGCGGAAACGTTACAATGTTGTGTAGTTTATGAAGTTGAAAATTGTTAATAAACTGTCTTTTTTATTATTTGTAATGATTGTTTTAATTAAATAAATATAATTTCTTGTTGTACGCCACATGATAAACGTTACGTATGTCTTTTTAACGCGAAAATAAATAATGAATGTTAACAAAGGGTAACTGAAATAAAAGTCAATAAAAGAGTGAAGAAGAATAAAATTATTTACGAAAATTCAAGATCATGGGGCAATTGGGTAGTTGACTAGGTCAATAATGCAATAATTTATAATATTCATTTGTTAAAGCATCTTAAAATAATGTCACTTTCACTTATCTTTTGATACGAAAAAAAATAGGTACTTATTTTATTGACAATATAAACAAAATTATTACCTATATAGTTTTTTCTTCGTGGGTATTCACCAAATGATCTGCCCCTGACGGTGCAGCTGGAGGAAGTGTCAGATTTACTGACTAAAACCCATATGTTCCTTCTGGAGGTCTTTGTGTACCAGGGCCGCGGTAACTCTTGCGAACTACCCACAGCTTCGACAGAAAATAAGTATGTATAAAGCTTGATGTGAAAAATATGTGACGTCATAGTTCTTATTTTCATACAAAGTTACCGTTTTTGACAGTTAATAATCATAATCTTTATTGCCAATCCTCAATATAAGATAAGATAGTAATATAAATAACATGGTAGCAATCATGGACCCCGATGGGCACAGCAAATAGTAGGTAAATTAGAAGAGATACAATAAAAGTATTGAATTTGACTATTTTCAACTACCGTATTCACATGCTTGTCTGTTATTCTTAATTCAAAAAGCAGGTCCAACCGCAGACCACAACAAGACAAACACAAACACAATTTTCTTTAGCAACAGTTAAAAGAAATTAAAGTTAAACACGAAATTACTGTAAGATGCTTATCGCTAAGATCATTGCACGAAAACGAACAATCGCCATTGTTCTTGTTAGATAAGGAGCTGCACTTTTAATTTAAATTTTCTCACTTTTTAGTACGTAGTACCTACATTTAAAGTTTGGAATTTGTGAGTATGAGAATGAACTAGGAGTGGTGCTTGAACAATTTTTGGTAGCTTATGATCGCCCCTGGCTGGAGGCCTTAGATTCTAGGCATCCACAGGGTTTGTCCGGTTAAGCAGTAAACAGCCTCCTTAGGCTGAACTGCGAGATGCCCATTCAAAAAAAGAAGTAGCTTATGATAGGCATGATAAATAAAAAAAATATATCCATATTTATAAGTAATCGGCCTTTATTACAGCCTTAAATATTAGACATGATGATGATGGCTTCCAGGCCGATTGTCGGCTATGGCGGCCGTTCTCTCTTCGCCGTTCAGCCAGCTGCGCAGGACATATCATAGTGCACAAGCATTCGCGCAGACGCAGGTGCACTCTCTATTCCCTCACTCTCATAGTCCGATTGGACGGCAATCCGACACAACCGGAGAGAGACCAGGCGCAGGACCGACATTTACGTGCTCTCCGATGCACGGGTGAATCAATCACCAACTTCCAGACTCCAGGCTGCTTTATGAAAGTTTCTCAAAACCCAGAAAGCGATTTTGGCCCGACCCGGGAATCTAATCTAAGACCTTGTGCACATAAGTCGCGCCGAGCGACTACTTCACCAACGAGGCAGTCAAATATTAGACATATTGGTCTGTCTAACTTTTTTGTAGTAAAGCCCAAAATGTCTAAAATTGGTACTTATTTAGACATAACAGACTTCGCCATTTTTCATTTTCAAACAATGATGACAATAAAATTGTCATGTGAAAAAGCACATTTGCAGCATTCCTGTAATTCTGAAATCATGAAAAAGTAAAAGACTTGGTTCCTAGTTAGCGAGTTACCGATACAGTAACTAATACTTAACTGTAAGTTAACTTTAACTAGTAATTCACTTGAATCAAACTCCCGCTTTTAACTTTTAAAATGAAAAAATCCAGTGTGTTTGGAAGATTTTAGGGATGATGGTTCCGTATGTTTTTTTTCACATATTTTTTTTTTTAGTTTTGTACTTAAGATACCTAGTAGTTTAAATTTCGTATGTTAGATTAGGAAATTATGTTGTTATTAATATATTCTCTCAAGAAAAATGTTTATGTAACAAATATCTAATGTATACTATATTACATTGTTTTAATACTGTTTTTTTTAAGGATACAAAACATATTAATTAATTGTGTACCTATATTTGAAACAACCTTATTCAGATTGGATACAGAAGCAAAATCAAACACATCAATTAAATAGACTTTTAAATTGTCCAATAAATACTTTTACATCAATATTTAGTGAAAAATCTATTGTAACTCTTTGTCTATTTTAAAACCACAATAATTCGGTAAGCTAGGCCTAGGAATAGATAAAAATATATAGTCAACAATATTGTCAAAATAGTCATTATATTAACAGAGAAAGTAACGTATTCAATAAAGTGCTTCCTCTATCTAACTCACTTATATTGCTGCGCCCGACAGGGTCCATGTCAACTAATTTTAAGTTTTACCACCTAAGAATACCTACACGTAGAATGCAACAAAGTATTGAGTAATAACTACACTTGAAAAACAAGTAATAAGTAAAAAAAAACACATAAAACTAAGTACCGCAAACCGTTGATTTTCCGACATGGGAGCCCCCCCCCCCCCCAAATATTAATTTAATTTTAATAAAATTACTTATTTTTAAAGTAAGTAATACATTCCATATTCTGTGAATATTTCAAGCATCTACCTGTTGCCGTTATCGATATCGAGCAAAAATGAATAAAAAAAAACATGTTGGTTGTATGAGAGCGCCCCAAAATATTTATTTTATTCTAGTTTTCAGTATTCGTTGTTATAGCGGCAACAGGAATACATCATCTGTGAAAATTTCAACTCTCTAACTATCACGGTTCATGAGATACAGCCTGGTGACAGACGGACGGACGGACGGACAGAGGAGCGAAAACAATAGGGTTCCGTTTTACCCTTTGGGTACGGAACCCTAAAAAGCAGAAATTATGTCATAATTTATTCACAAGCATAGGGCTTCATCGGCCGTAATACAGGCCTTCTTAGCCGCATGTTATAATTTATCAGATTTTTGCTCGGTTACTAATATATAGGAGCGGACGCCATAACATTGGGGGAGCTCGATATGCAGGCATTATTTATCTATGTGTCGTTTTCTATGTAATCTTTCTATATATGTACATATCGATTTCGAGGTTTCTATAGATAAGGGCGGAAAGTGGTGCGCGAATGATCGCTGATCGTAAAAAGCATGCATTGTCTCGAGAGTCGGACACCTTCACGGATAGAGCATTGCGCTTGAGGTCTCAGCGTATGTTCGCATCTGCTTCTAGCTCTCTAGAGACAAGTGTGGAACGTTATGCGCGACTGTCCGCTGATCGTGATCGCCATGCATTGTCATGTAAATCGGAACAATTTGCCGATACAGAATCATCGCTTGACTTTATTTATTTACTAGCTTTTGCCCGCGCGGCTTCGCTCCCGCTCTTCCCTACTCTACCCTACTCTACACTACTCTACCCTACTTTTAAACCTTCCCTAGACCTCCACGAACATTTCAAGACCAAGATAAGATAAATCCGTTCAGCCGTTCTCGAGTTTTAGCGAGACTAACGAACAGCAATTTATTTTTATATATATGTATAGATAGATAGATAGATTAGGGTCAACCAACAGCTTCTGTGTAAAAAAAGTGTTGTGAATGGTTATAATAAGTATGAATCTGACACAGTTGCCAAATACTGGTTTACCAGCATTAACAAAAATATGTATATTATATACTTGACTTCTCAGCGTATTCGCACATCTACTAACAATTTTAAAACTAGTCATTAACCTAATGCGCGATTGCTAATCGAGATTATCATACGTTGTCCAGAATAAGCACATAACGAAATATTCATAATCAGTTTGAAAGTGAAAGAGACGTATGAAATTGAAGATCTGGAACAACTGTTGTGGAATTCCAAGCGCCCAGCAATCTACACCATAACATATCTAGGAAGGATGTTTTAACAAAATTGATCAATTTGAGGCATTCCAAAAATTAAAGAACTGAAACGTCTCGAATCATCTCGCGCATCATGTTTTCCCGTCCTCGGGCTCTTAAAATTTGATATCCGACGTTTTAAATCAAAATCTACATTTTGACAACCCCGTAGTCGCTGGCATGAGCGACAGGATCCGCGTACGAAGTCGTGGGCAGAAGCTAGTATATAAAAAAAAATGAAAAATAATTTATACTAAGATTATAAAGCTGATTTTTTCGTTTGATCACACAAATCTCAGTAAATACTGAACCGATTTGAAAAATTCTTTCAATAAGTATTAGTTAGTCAATTAATGTATTTTCATCATCATCTCCCGAGCCGTTTCCCAACTATGTTGGGGTCGGCTTCCAGTCTAACCGGATTCAGCTGAGTACCAGTGTTTTACAAGGAGCGACTGCTTATCTGACCTCCTCAACCCAGTTACCCGGGCAACCCAACCCCTTGGTTAGACTGGCGTCAGACTTACTGGCTTCTGACTACCAGTAACGACTGCCTATTCATGTATTTTATGTCAGCATAATATTATGTACCTAATGTAGTACACGTAATGATGTTAATATTTATTAAACTTTAATTTATACCATAACCACTTCTCCCAAAAAAAAAGCAAAAAAATATTAGAAATCCGATCCCTCCAATTACAAAAACAGAAACAAACCACATTTTTGACCAAAAACCAAAAAGATTTGGGATGCGAAATAAAAACTGTGTTTCATGTACTTAATTGGGGATAATTCGAGGCCCCGGGCTGCGATTACGAGCGGGGAATCGAACCTGGATCGTTGCTATAACTCATGCTACAGTCAAGTGCAATTTGATTTATTTTGAAAACGTTCTTCGTGATGCGCAAGATGTTACAACTTAGACATAACTTAGAATACACATTGTGGGTTTGTTACTTACTTAAGTTATACTTAGATATTTTTAACGACCCTGAAGGCTTAGTAGGTAGTAGGGAATCTGCCTACCAGGCTGGAGTTCGCGGGTTGGATTCCCGCATAAGTCACACTGTAAGGGTGACATAATATTATAATGGACCAATATATAATTCAAACTCAAACTCAAAATCATTTATTCAAACTTGGCTGTAAAACAGCACTTTTTGAACGTCAAAAATTACAAAAGACAGCCCCCAAAACGCCCACCCTTCACCACTTCCTATGTGTTTTTGAAGGGAAGAAGAAGTAATCGCGTGTTTATTCAATAAAGGCTCACTATATTGACAGAATTACATGGTTTCATTTAATCTCTTGCGCCAACCTTATAACACTTTGTGTGCATTAAGATGAGTGTTTGATTTAGTCTAGGTGTTTCTATGTATAATATGTATGTATATGTATTTACAAAAGAAAAATATATAAGTACGTTTATCAGTTGTCTAGTACCCATAGTACAAGCTCTGCTTAGTTTGGGACTAGATGACGTTGTGACGCCCTTTTTTATTGTTTTGAATTGTTTTATAGAAGAGAAGCAATGAAAAATGAAAGGTAATTATATAATAATAGTGGATGCCAGACCGATTGTCGACCATGGGGGCTGTTCTCTCAAAAGAGAGATTCGGCAGCTACGCAGGACATTATGACAAAGCACGCACTCTCTATTCCTTCACTCTCATAGGCCGATGGGACGGCAATCCGAAACGACCAGAGAGAGATCAGGCGCAGGACCGACATTTACGTGCTCTCCGATGCACGGGTGTATCAATCACCAACTTCCAGACTAGGGGCTGCTGTGATAGACCTAGTTTTACCCGAAAACAATCGGCTCATCGAGTTTAAAGAAATTTATTTCCCAAAAGAACATTACATAGTTCACTTAATATGAGAAACTTAACATATAAATAATTTAAGTACAGCGATATGTTCGATCTACCATAGCAACACAACAGTTAAAAAATAATTTCAATTGTCAATTAGGTGTAACATCATTTTTTTTTAAAGATATTAATAGTTTCAGAGTCCTTTATATTTTTCGGTAACTTATTATATAGCTGAGCTCCCTCATATTGTGTGTTTCTCTGTGTTTCTCCATATAAGGTTCTGATAGGTAATTCTATATTAGGTATCATACTAGGTTTAACCAAGAGTAAGTAGCTACACCTAGTTCTAACCGGCTAAAACTAGGTGTAGCCGCACTTCGGGTTTTAACCGTAACAGATATACCAACTTACTTTCGCATTTGACCGGTTTTTTAGTATCTGTGGTTCTAATCATTGAATACACTTAACCATTGATCCGATACACTGATAGTATCTACTTAAGTGTTTAGTATGCATCATTTGTCAACACTTTTTACTAATCATGTGTAGGTACGTAACGTTTGTGCCGCGAGGCATAACTAGGTAAGCAATGTTGCTATTACCGACAAAGCAACACCGTTTTTAGGGTTCCGTACCCAAAGGGTAAAACGGAACCCTATTGTTTTCGCTCCTCTGTCCGTCCGTCCGTCCGTCTGTCACCAGGCTGTATCTCATTAACCGTGATAGTTAGAGAGTTGAAATTTTCACAGATGATGTATTTCTGTTGCCGCTATAACAACAAATACTGAAAACTAGAATAAAATAAATATTTTTGGGGGCTCCCATACAATAAACGTGATTTTTTTGTTCATTTTTGCTCGATATCGATAACGGCAACAGGTAGATGCTTGAAATATTCACAGAATATGGAATGTATTACTTAATTCAAAAATAAGTAATTTTATTAAAATTAAATTAATATTTGAGGGGGGCTCCCATACAACAAACATGATTTTTTGTCCGTTTTATAAATAATGGTAGGTACGGAACCCTTCGTGCGCGAGTCCGACTCGCACTTGGCCGGTTTTTTTTTATATTTATTTTTGCAATTTTTTGTTAAGATAATGTTTGCATATGTATTCCTAAGTATAATCGTAGGTGCTTATTTCATATACAAATGAGGGGACAGGATATAATTATAGACTGTGCGGAAGAATGCTTGGCCGATGTATAGACAGCACATCAAGCTACCAATTGTCAAATTTCCTTAATAGATTTTCAACTTTATCGCTAAGGCTTATGGTTCAAAGTTGATTGGGATAATTTTGCAGTCGGTAGCTTGAAGTGCTGGCGTGAGTATATGTATGCCCACGACCATAGGATATCAAGGAAATATCAGGCGGGTTTTTAGTCGGTTAGATTCCGGCACACCCCTTCACTGACCCCATATATAAAGGGTAGTCCATAATTTTCCCTTGCAATGAAAAAAAATATATCATGCTACAGTTAATTTGTTTTTTTTTTTGGTTTGTTGTCCTAATGCTAGGCAAAGAGCTGTAAGGAGAGCATTGTCCCAATGTTGGGCAAAGAGCTGTAATGCGAGTGTTTATCTAACATCCCAGTGCATTTTTTTCCAATCGTGGTTAATATCTAACCAAGAAGTGTTCAATCCAAGATTTGTATATGTTGAAGAACTCGTAGTCAGGTAACGGCCTGACAGCGGCTCTATAAATTGTCGTAGTGATTGCTATTTTATTTATTTGCTGGAATATAGGTACAATTACCTACATGTTAAAATGCATTCACTTTATTCGATTTATCAGTAGTGCAAATATTTTTACAAAAATAACAATATAATAATGTCATGAAATTTCATCAAACTTATATTAATATTATTTATTTTTAAGTGTGTATGTTTGTTACTTCTTCACGCCCGAAAGGCTAAACGGATTTTGATGAAACTTGGCTGTAGGTACCTACTAAAGCTTAGACATCAGAATAACATAGATTACTTTTTATTCGTTGGTACTCTGGTACCTGCATCTGGTTAGACTAGAAGCCAATTCCAACATAGCTTGGGAAATGGCTAGGCGGAATAAAAAAAATATAGTAGGTACCTATATCTATAGGTAGGTATATAAGGTTGAGTTACCTTCCATATAGCAAATACATAAGTGAAATACTGTCTGTCTGTCTGCACTAATTGCGATGCTCCAATTGGTTGATTATAGGGGAATCGATGGCCGGCCGTTCTCACGGGAGCGTGTGGAAAGTGGGGTGACAATGAAGTGGAAAGAAAATGGGATAATTTTGGCAGTCTGTCCTTGAATATTCGGATGTGATTTTTTTATTTATTTGTTTATCATTTCTACAATAAATCAAAGAGATTTACAGGGTTTAAACTTGTGCTATCGTTAATAAGGGAGATATATAAAAATTGTTTTTTACAAATATTAAAATATCTACTGCTATCTATACCAAAAAACTACAAATACTCCTAAGTAATACTTTAGTAATATTGTTAATGAATTTAGGGCGAGTTTCACAGGTTACGGTTAGACACTATCTACCAGATAAATTAAAAACTGGGTTTGTATGAAAACTATCTGGAACTTATCAGCAACCGGTGAAACTGGCCCTTAGTTGTGGTGTCTATTCTTCATCTAGTTAATAATAATAACACTATACGCATATTTTTGTGAATATTTTTCATAATATACTTAACCAGGAAAGATGCAAAAAAATTCACACTATGATCAACAAATTAACTTAATTCAAAGACAAATTATTTTGACAAAAAAAAATTAAATATGAAAAATTATAGGTAATTGTCCTACATTTTTTTTTGACACTGTCACCCTACATTACAATTTCGCAAAACCATTGAAAACTGAAATTACATGTTATTTTAGAGATTTTTACAGAAGAAAAAAAAACATAATATTTCGGCCTGTCTTAATTATATTCTAACTTGTAAACACACATGATGTATGGATCTAGACATTTTGATAATTCCTAAAATACAGGCTTAAAATAATAATTACATGTTATATACGTAGAATAATAACAACTGTGGATTATAATATATAGCTTTGATATAGCTTTTCCCATGATCAATCACAACATACTTACATATACATATGTACTTTTATTAATAAAGAGAAAGTATGATTGCGTGAATGAGTACTCTTTTACGTAAAAACTACTGAACGTATTTTGGTGAAATTCGGCAGTGATGTAACTCGTATATATCATCACCATCAGCCTTTTTACCGTCCCACTGCTGGGCACAGGCCCCGTCTCATTAGTAGAAGGATTGAGCGTTAATCACCACGCTTGCTCAATGCGGGTTGGTGATTTCAGACTTTTATAGTTTTGGTTTCCTCAAGATGTTTTCCATCACCTTAAATCAGTTATTGGTGTCCCAGATATACTTAGAAAGTACGTGCATAATAACTTAGAAAAGTTGCATTGGTATTTGCCTGACCTGGAATCGGTCCACGCCCTCATACTTGAGAGGTTGTATCTTTACCCACTAGACCACCACGTCCCTTGATCTTATAGGTATATCAGTATAAAATATAGGCTACTTTCTATCCAGAAGTAGTTACCTCAAGATGGGTGAAACCGCAAGGCATGTCTAGTGTTTACTATATCTGTCCACATTTATCAGTAAATCATGGAAGTTCTAGTATTAACACAGCCTTGCCTGAGTTGTGTCGGTTTTAGATTTCCGTCTAACTAATAGCGTCCGGCCTGAATTTCAGCCATAGAGGCTGTTTTCCATAAGGAGACCATTCAGCTGCGCAGGACATATTATAGTGCACGCACATTCGCGCAGATACAGGTGCACTCTCTATTCCCTCACTCTCATAGTCCGATGGGACGGCAATCTGACACGACCGGAGAGAGATCAGGCGTAGGAGTCTACTCAATTTTTATCTGAAAAGTAAAAAGACCTAAGAACTATATAATGAAAGCCTAATTCATTAATCTGCCTAGCCTTTTCTCAAATTCCCAACTATGTTAAGGTCGGCTTTCAGTCTAACCAGATGCAGCTGAATACAAGTGTGCCACGGGGAGTGACTGCCTACCTGACCTTCTCAACCCAGTTACCTGGGCAATCCGAGATCTCTTAGCGAGACTGGTAGTCAGGCTTTCTAGCTTCTGACTACCCGTAGCGACTGCCAAAGATGTTCAAATGACAACCGGGATCTATCAATTTAAGAAGACAAATTCTAACTTAGAAATGTCGTAAAAAAGCTCTTTCATCATCATAATCTCAGCTATAGGACGTCCACTGCTGAACATAGGCCTCCCCTTTAGATCTCCACATACACCGGTTGGAAGCGACCTGCATCCAGCGTCTTCCGGCGACCTTTATAAGGTCGTCTGTCCATCTCGTTGGTGGACGTCCTACGCTGCGCTTGCTGGTCCGTGGTCTCCTATAATATAAAAAAGCGCAAAAAGCGCTTTACTAACTAATTATTTGAACGAACCCAGAGGCGAAAACTACTAGTTTTATGATAACCATTAATTAGTTAACTATTTTATAATTATAACCTACTGAGATATGATATTTTAAAGTTGTTATTAATGGCTAGCTCTTTTCCCTCGTCGGTCTATTAGTCAAATAGCGCGACTGCTGTGTACGGGGTCTCGGGTTCAATATAATATTCCTCACACATTCACACAACATCATCTAGTCCCAAAACTAAGCAGAGCTTGTACTATGGGTACTAGATAACTGATAAACGTACTTATATACTTTTCTTTTGTAAATACATACATATTATACATAGAAACACCCAGACTAAGTCAAACACCCATGTTCATGCACACAAATGTTTGACTTATGCGGGAATCGAACCGGCGACCTACAGCATGGCAGGCAGGTTCACTAACCACCACGCCATCTGGTCGTCAATGCCTGGGTCGGGCCGAAATCGCTTTATTGTTTTAAGAGACTTTTATAAAGCAGCCAGAAGTTTGGAAATTGCTGATTGATACAACCGTGTTTCGGAGAGCACGTAAATGTCGGTCCTGCGCCTGATCTCTCTCCGGTCGTGTCGGATTGCCGTCCCATTAGACTATGAGAGTGAGGGAATAGAGAATGCACCTGTGTCTGCACAAATTCTTGTGCACTATTATAATATCCTGCGCAGCTGGCTGATCTCCATAGAGAGAGCTAAGCTTGTCTATATATATAAAAATGAAACCCGTTTCGCGTTGTCACGGCATCACGTGTGAACGGCTGAACCGATTTCGATAATTCTTTTTTTTAAATGTTTGTGGAAGTCCAAGGATGGTTCTTACGGAAAAAAATATTAAGAAAATGTCTCAGAAATATTGAAAAGTATACATTTAATTTTGCATATTTTAAAAAACGCGAGTTACGAATGTCAATTTTTTTTTTTTATACGAATGTCAACGTCATTCACAGTCATAGACTATATTAAAAGACCATCGTTTGTTCGGAAACGTGGTTACTTAATTAAGTTTGTTCGGAAACGTGGTTACTTAATTAAATTCTATTGCACTATTTTATAATTTTTTGAAAATAATACAAATAGTAAACCTATACAAATTTCGCATATCCTATTTAGTAATCTGTGGTAGTATCTGTTTCCCTAACTTGACATTGGCGTCATTGGCGAATGGATGAACAGCCAAGCCAGTTAAAAAAAAAAAAAAAAAACTGTGGTAATCTGTGGCATCACATCCATAACCGCTTTCTAAGTTTTTGATAAAGTTTGTTTTGTTATAAAAACTAAGAAGTTTTTTGTTTGTTAATAAGTGTTTGTTAATTACGGTAAGTTGACAGCTTCATATCGATTTTTGGTAACTTTTGGTGACTACATAATATTAAAATTTGGTTATACAGAAAATATATGAGAGCTTTTTATTTTCAGTTTTTAACAATGCCACCAACAAGACGTACAAATTTAGGCCGCAGAACTCGAAATACGGCAAGTCAAAGAAATCTACGAGCAAATCAAACTGATGAGCAACGCGAAGCGCGAAATGAACTTCAACGGAATCGAAATCAACATAGAAATGTTGTGTTTAATCCCCACAGAGCTGCATTCAGTTATAATGTGGCAATTGATTACAGTTCAGAGCGAATTGTTGGTATTGGACTAATGAATATTGTGTGTCCACATTGCAAGGCATTGAAATTCAAAAATGAAGGCCCTGGATTGTGTTGCGCCAGCGGCCAAGTCAAATTGACGCCATTGGTACCGCCACCAGAGCCATTACATTCATTGGTTTCCGGAAATAGGCCAGATTCCAATCACTTTTTGACTCATATCCAGCAATATAATAATTGCTTTCAAATGACATCATTTGGCGCAACAAAAGTTATTCGAGACAATTTTATGCCTACTTTCAAGGTAAGTAAGCACAATAATGGCAAACAATTTTATTTAGTTTTACAACCATGTAGCTGGTGCAAAATATGTTGAGCCAGTGTTGTGTACATTTGTTTATTATAAACAATTTGCTATACAATTACCTAAATACATTTTTATATTCTTGCAGATTCAGGGTCAAATATATCACCGAACAGGTTCCTTATTGCCAATGCCCGATAACGACTATTCATTTTTGCAAATATATTTTATGGGCAATTCAGCAAGAGAAGTCGATCAGCGTTGCGCACACAACAACTCAGTGAAAAGATCCATTGTGGAACAACTTCAAATATTTTTCCATCAACATAATGAATTAATTGCATTATTCAGAACTGCATTAGACCGCATGCCATCAGATAATCACAAAATTGTCATCAGAGCCGATAAGGCGCCTGCAGGACAACATGCTGGACGTTTTAATGCGCCAACAATTGATGAAGTGGCTATTGTCATTGTGGGTGAAAATTTAGATAACCGAGACATTGTTTTACATCGGCGGAACAATCAACTTCAGCGCGTGTCTGAAACACATCGATCATATGATGCCTTACAATATCCTATCCTATTTTGGCAAGGTGAAGACGGCTATCATTTTTCAATGAAGATGATAAATCCAGTTACAGGTAAATTATTAACGATATATATGTTTACTACATTAAAATATAGTTATGTATACTAACTTAAAATTTATATTATTATAACACAAAAAAAAATGTTTACAGGTGCTGAAACAAACAAAAAAGTTAGTTCAATGAATTATTATTCATACAGACTGATGGTTCGGGAAAATGAGGACAATCACATCTTAAAATGTCGGCGTCTATTTCACCAATATGCTGTGGATATGTATGTGAAAGTTGAAACTGAACGATTGACATTTATCAGGTTGAACCAGGCAAAACTCCGTTCCGAGGAATACATTCATCTTCGGGATGCCATTACTGCTGATGGAAATGCACAGAATGTTGGCAGAACAACTATTCTCCCTGCAACATACGTCGGAAGTCCGCGACATATGCATGAATATGCTCAAGATGCTATGTCCTATGTACGACATTATGGCACACCAGATTTATTTATCACGTTCACATGCAATCCAAAGTGGACAGAAATTCAACAAGAATTGTTTCCTGGCCAATCACCCATTGATCGCCACGATATCACTGCAAGGGTGTTCAAAATGAAATTAAAATCACTCATGGATTTTATTGTTAAGCATAGCATATTCGGAGAGACGCGCTGTTGGATGTACTCAGTTGAGTGGCAAAAACGCGGATTGCCACATGCACATATCCTCATTTGGTTGGTTGAGAGGATAAGACCGAATGAAATTGATAATGTGATATCAGCAGAAATTCCCGATAATAATGAAGACCCACTGTTACATGAGGTTATTACAAAAAATATGATACATGGTCCATGTGGAATATTAAATCCCATTTCTCCGTGTATGGTTGAAGGAAAATGTTCAAAACGCTACCCAAGGCAATTAGTACCAGAAACTATTACTGGAAATGATGGATATCCACTTTATCGCCGCCGATCCATTGATGACAATGGAAAGTCAACAATAGTCAAAGTAAATCGACAGGACATTGAAGTTGATAATCGTTGGGTTGTTCCGTTTTCGCCATTACTCTGCAAGGCATATAAAGCACACATAAACGTCGAATTTTGCCATTCCGTAAAATCGATTAAATACATTTGCAAGTATGTGAACAAAGGTAGTGACATGGCTGTCTTCGGAGTTGCTGCCGAAAATTCAAATGATGAAGTCACTCAATATCAAATGGGCCGCTATGTTAGTAGTAACGAAGGCATGTGGCGTATATTTTCGTTTCCTATACATGAACGACACCCTACTGTTGTTCACTTGGCCGTACATTTGGAGAATGGTCAACGGGTGTATTTTACAGATGCAAACGTATTACAACGACTTGACAGGCCACCATCGACAACATTAACCAGCTTCTTTGAAATGTGCCAGACTGATGATTTTGCCAGAACGCTACTTTACTCTGCAATGCCAAGATATTATACCTGGAATCAATCATCAAAAAAATTTCAACGACGAAAACGAGGAAAGCCAGTTCCAGGTTACCCACAAGTATTTTCCACTGATGCACTAGGCCGTCTTTATACAGTTCATCCCAGTCAAGACGAGTGTTTTTATTTGCGTTTACTGTTAGTCAATGTTCGTGGTCCAACATCATTCCAATATCTGCGAACTGTTAATGGTCTATTGTGTGCCACATACAGAGAAGCCTGTCAACATTTGGGATTGTTAGAGAATGACACTCATTGGGACCACACTCTCGAAGATGCTGTGATTTCGTCAAATGCTAAACAAATACGAACATTATTTTCTATAATTTTGTCTACATGCTTCCCATCAACACCGACTGATTTATGGCATAAATACAAAGATCATATGGCGGAAGATATATTGCATCAGATGCGTCTTAGAACATCGAATGCAGATTTGCAAATGAACGAAGAAATTTACAATGAAGCATTAATTTTAATTGAGGACATGTGCTTGATGCTTACCAACAAAGTATTAGCACAAATAGGAATGATAGCACCCAATCGCCCAATGCACGACTCATTTGATCAAGAATTGAGACGCGAAGCCCAATACGATTCCGAAACATTACGCGAAATGGTTAATAGGACAGTTCCCCTTTTAAATCAACAACAAAAATATGCCTACGATACGCTCATGAAAGTAGTGAACGATGGAACTGGCGGATTTTATTTTTTAGATGCTCCCGGTGGAACTGGGAAAACTTTTTTGTTATCATTGATTTTGGCAACGATTCGATCGCAAAATGGAATTGCACTAGCCCTAGCTTCCTCAGGTATTGCAGCTACGTTGTTGGAAGGCGGTCGAACAGCTCATTCAGCTCTCAAGCTGCCGTTGAACCTTCAAATTAATGATACTCCAACTTGCAACCTTTCAAGGAATTCTGCGATGGCCAAAGTGCTGCAGCAAACCAGATTGATCATATGGGATGAATGTACTATGGCACACAAAAAATCTTTGGAGGCATTAGATCGCTCGATGCAAGATTTACGAAATAACAAAAACCGGTTTGGTGGTGCCATGATACTATTGGCAGGTGATTTTCGACAAATATTGCCAGTTGTTCCACGCTCAACGCCAGCTGATGAACTGAATGCATGTTTGAAGTCGTCCATTTTATGGAAATACATTAAAACACTTAAATTGAGTATAAACATGAGAGTCGAATTGCAGGAAGACCAGTCAGGAGAAGTGTTTTCCAAACAACTACTCGATATTGGTAATGGTAATATTGCTGTTGATAGAACATCTGGATACATTACATTCCCTACCAATTTTTGTAACTTTTGTGAATCAAAGACCGAACTCATGGAGAAGGTTTTCCCAAACATTGCACAAAATTACGTAAATCACGTTTGGTTAAGCGAACGTGTTATATTAGCCGCAAAAAATGTTGATGTGAACGAAATGAATTTTCAGATTCAAGAGAAAATAGCTGGCGAATTGAAGAATTACAAATCAGTTGATTCCGTTACTAATGAAGATGAAGTTGTGAATTATCCAACAGAATTTTTAAATTCGCTGGAATTGCCCGGGTTACCACCTCATAATCTGCAATTAAAAATCGGATCAGTAATTATTATGTTACGGAACATAAACCAGCCACGTCTGTGTAATGGCACCCGGCTTGCGGTGAAGAAATTATTGAACAACGTCATCGAAGCCACAATTTTGAAAGGGAAGTACAAAGGCGAAGATGTTTTAATCCCACGCATCCCTATGATACCGAACGATATGCCATTCAGCTTTAAGCGTTTACAGTTTCCAGTGCGGCTTGCATTTGCAATGTCAATAAATAAATCACAAGGGCAGTCGCTAAGTGTATGTGGCACCAATCTAGAAAATCCATGTTTTTCACATGGCCAATTATATGTCGCCTGTTCCCGTGTCGGAAAACCATCAGCATTATTTATTTACGCGCCAGAACATAAAACTAAAAATATAGTGTACCAAAAAGCATTAGATTAAAGAAACAGTAGCATTAGAATAGAGAGAAACAGTGAAGGGTATAGAGGCTATTAGTTGTTTTCTAGAGCGCGCGTGGTGTTAAGCTCAGTATTTACTTCAAAATGCCAAGTTGTTCAATAGCGATTTGTAAAAATATAAGTGGAATTATTGAATCCTATGGAATAAACACTATTATGAAAATATATATTTTGTTTTGTATTTAATAAAATTAGGTCCTTTTCAGATATGGCGCGACCAGGGAAATAGGGATTAATTTATATATGGAGGATATTATAGATTCCAGTTTAAATTGAATAGGTACTCATACCTAAGATAGGTCAACTATACAAAATAAAGTAGTGCATCAAAACTACGCTAAGGCGGTACGAAGTTCGCCGGGTCAGCTAGTTTACTATAATAATGTCCTGCGCAGCTGGCTGATCTCCTTAGAGAGAGAACAGCCGCCATGGCCGGCTGATTGCCGACTGGACGCCAATATTGTTACCTCTTTTGAATTTGATGGGTAAGTATTGCATTGAACATTAAGCTGTTTGATCCAACTTGAAAGATAGGATAGCTTACATCTTTATTTATAGTCGCAATATTATTTTATTGCAAATTATTTGTCTATTATTATAGCAAAAACCTTAACCACAGCAACGCGTGGCCGGGTCTGCTAGTATTTTACTAAATTGTATCGTAGAAGGTCATTTATCTAGTTCTGTAACCAGTTGTCTCGACAATAAAAAAATCATATGTTTATCACACATACATACTTATATAACTACAACTTATTATTTACCAATACTGTTACATAATCACTCACACAATGACATTTAAAAAACGAACACAACATTAGGACATGCATTCAAATATGGAAGGCGTCGAATCGTGACAGGCCGCAGGCTCGAACGTCGCTGATTGGTCCGCTCCGTTGCGCACGAGTTGAACAAAGGAAATGAAAGGAATACTCGGATTTTAGGTGCGAATTCTTTTAAGTATAGCTCTGTATTGATCAATAAGAAATAAGTATGAGTTTATGAAGAGAAAAGCCAAAAAAATAAATAAGTTAAATTTGGTATTACTTAACTCCTACTTGGTTTTATCAATTTTAAATTATAATTATTTAATCAAATCAACCATTAATAGTTAGAGATGTACAGACGCTAGCACATCAAGCTACTACAATCTGTCAAATTACCAGATTTTCAACTTAATCTCTGAAACATTTTTGGTTCAAAATTGATTGAGAAAATTTGATAATTTCGGTATGGACCAGCAAGTCCGAAATCCTCCTATATTTGTACCAATTCAATGTAAAGGTGCTTACAGACATAGAAGCTCATGACTAAGTATAACAACCGCACGGGTCGCTCGATCATAAGGTTAAGCAACGCTTGGCGCGGTCGGTCCGTGGATGGTTCATGACGAATTCCTCCATGTTTCGGAAGGCACGTTAAATTGGTGTTTTTTTTTTTTCGTGGGAAATCATCAAATGACCCCTCCCGCTGAGGGTGCAGCTGGAGGGAGTTCAGACTCTTACTGACTAAAACCCACTATGTTCCTTCTGGAGGTCCCTGTGTGCCAGGGCCACGTTATCTCTTACGAACAACCCGCAGTATTGGTGGTAAATTGGTGGGTCCTTTGAACTTTTTTAGCAGTCGTTACGGGTAGTTAGAAGCTAGAAAGTCTCACAAAGAGATATCGGGTTGCAGAGGTAACGGGGTTGAGGATGTCAGATAGGCAGTTGTTCTCTGTAAAACACTGGTACTCAGACAGGTAGACTGGAAGCCGCCCCCTAGTTTTGGAAAAGGTTGGTCTGCCTGGGCTGCGGGTTTTTCGTAAGAATTACGACCTCCAGAAGAAACATAGTGGGTTTTAGTCAGTATGAGTCTGATACTCCCTCTAACTGCACCCTCAACGATAGGGGTCATTGTATGATTTCTCACGACACAAAAAGGTTTCGGAAAAGGCTAGTGAGATTTTGATTAAATACATACTTACTTAATTAGATTATTAAGATATACATAATACCAGAAAGAGTTCTGTATTAGGCTGGTGATAATGACGGAAAAAAATTCCGTGGATATACATTCTAAACTCAAACTTTTCGAACAGCAAAACAAAAGACAGCCCCTAAAACACCCACCCTTCATCACTTCCTATGTATTCTCGCTGGGAAGAAATGGCTGATAGACATCTCATCATATCTGTATAGACATCATGATCTGTTAAGATGGAGTCACGGCTTAAACCTAGTTCATTCTAATGGAAGCCGAAGCGCGGTAACAATAACTACTCAATTTTGGACCATTCATCAAAAAATTATTGCACCTCCTAATTCTTTGATGCAACAATTTTTTTTTTTTCATAAAACTACCTCCAAATGCACCCGCCGGGAACGAATAGTTTCTACAAAACTTATTAAAAATAAATTCCAAAAAAAAAGTACTACAAACGATTTGTAAATCACGAACGTGAAAATAGACGAGTTTTGATTGATGCCTCGCACGGGATCGAACCTGTACCCGGGGGGAATGTCTGTCTTACTATAATCACTGCGCGTGAGGTGATTGATTCATGGGCTGAGGTGATGGTATGCGGTGAGCGATTTTGAACTTTAATTCTAAGGTAATAAGGTGGTTGACATGTGAGGTTGGTAGTTGTAGATAGTAACATGTGATGGGGTCTGGTCTTACTGTTAGCTAGAACCCGCTCGATTTAAGATATATGTGAACATATCAGACCAGAGAGAGATCAGGCGCACGACCGACATTTACGTGCTCTCCGATGCACGGGTGAATCAATTACCAACTGCTAGACTCCAGGCTGCTTTATGAAAGTTTCTCAAAACACACAAAGCAATTTCTGCCCGACCCGGGACTCGAACCCGAGACCCCGTGCACAGCAGTCGCGCCTTGCGACTACTAGACCAACGAGGCCATGGAGAACAAAATAACGAGCGGAGATGCCACAACGTAAAATCTCCTAAGAAAGTAGCGTCGCCTAAATGCGGGTGTGCGGGGGACGAGGAACGGGCGATGACTCCGCCTATGCTCTGCCTACTTTGGAAACCACCCATTTTTTGTAAATCCACCTAGTGTCGAATAGAATAACTAAAAACTTAACACTAAACTAACATCAAAACTTTTTGCAACATTACTTACACGGCAGGGTACAAATGGCAAAACTAAAAATTACATCGTCTTGATAGAGAAATGTCTTGTGGGATAACTTAAAATAAGTCCAGCAAAATGTGTAAGATGAAAACGTTATTCCAAAAATTCTGTGTCTTATTTCTGACTTCCATTGAAGCTGAAATAGTATTTTCTAGACAGTATCTACATAACCGGCGTTCCATGGGAACTTCTTCGCCTCCCCCCACTACATAAGCTATCTAACACAGATTTTTTACAATCAAACCAGTAGTTCCCCAAGATCAACAAAATTCATCGTTTAAACACGAATACAAACTCTGCAGTTTTATGACTATTTCTAGCAAAACCAAAATACCAAATATAGTTAGAAAAGACTTACAACCCTCATTACTATCCAGGCTCAACAGCAGATTTTTTTATTCTATTGGGAGTAATTTAAAATGTAAAGTGAATATCCACATTCAATAAACATTGTGAATTTTTCTACACCTGGGTCTAAAATTACACCTTGATGTTATTCATGGGTTGACTTACGAACTCTTCTTAATTTTAGTTGGTCTACTCAACACTTTGGCGTGACCAGCACGAAAATTTATTCTAGAACATTCGCCAAAATTCAAACTTAGTAGGGTGGCTGCACCAGTTCTCAGCATACTGCGAGTGAAAAAAACTGATTAGGTACTGATAACGGGTACTGATTTCAATGTTTGATATTGAAAGCTTTAAAGTGTCGGTAAGAAATAGAGGTCATGAGAGTAAAAATGTGGTTACTGTTTTTGTTTGATTTTGGAAGTCTTTTAGTGTCAGATTTTTAAATAGTCCTGAGGGTACTTAGGTCATAATCAGTGCTCGGTTAATCAGATGCTTATTTGTCTAAAGTTCGTGTTTGTTAAAAATATTATGGAAGCGGCTTCCTAAAATATGTATATGTTACGGCTAAAACCCGAAGTGCGGCTACACCTAGTTTTAGCCGGTTAGAACTAGGTGTAGCCACTCACTCTTGGTTAAAACTAGTATTAGCCGATTGTTTTCGGGTAAAACTAGTTCTATCCTTCATCGTGCCGGCTACAACTAGGTCCAGCCATTCCCTCTTGGATAGAACTAGGTCCATCCGATATCATTCCGGCTAGAACTAGGTGCAGACAATCACTGTTATTATAAAAGTGTGATATATCTTTAAATTATAAAATACAACAAATTGTCTGTTGTTAAAAAATCCTGATTGTTCCTATTATATTAAAAATAACTTGTGTTTATTAAAACAATGTGATTTATAAAAATAAAGGAACTCTCTACGTTTATTGGTATTGGGTGTTTTTTTTTTATATTTAAAAAAGCTCTGCCGATAGAGTGCCGGCTATAACTATGTACAGCCAATTCCTGTTGGATAAAACTAAGACACGCGCTGCTGCTGCAGACGCTGTGAGTCACACTCGCTAGTAGACCTGCAGTAGATCAGCAGTACCTGGCGCTCTCAACCTGCAGAGGCGCGTGCCTTGCTACGCCCTCCACCCCGCGCTGCTGCTGCAGATGCTGTGAGCTATGAGTGTGACGCGGGGCGGAAGGCGTGACGGGGTACGCATCTAAGTTATATCCAACAGGGAATGGCTGGACCTAGTTCTAGCCGGAATGATATCGGATAGACCTAATTTTATCCAACAGGGAATGGCTGGACCTAGTTCTAGCCGGAATGATATCGGGTAGACCTAGTTTTATCCAACAGGGAATGGCTGGACCTAGTTGTAGCCGGCACGATGAAGGATAGACCTAGTTTTACCCGAAAACAATCAGCTAGTACTAGGTGTAACCAAGAGTGAGTGGCTACACCTAGTTCTAACCGGCTAAATCTAGGTGTAGCCGCACTTCGGGTTTTAGCCGTAACATATATATAGTTTGAGGGCGCGGAGCATATATCGTTTAACTAATCAGCGCGCGAGGCCCTTTCCGTTTCACAATTTGACGGTATCACTTCGATAGACAATTAGAATCTAAGGAATAATAGTCGGATAAATTGTAGGCATTACGTTGCAACCAAGTTTCAGCGTACATAGTTGTAACATTTTGTAGGTTTCCAGTAAGGTTGATTAATAATACATCTCCATGTAGTTCTTATATTTATATCAACAAGAAATCTAAAACGATAAGAAACATAAAAAAAGGAATTAATTGCAATAATTATTTTGAATAAGTTACATGGCTTGTGACTGGCACTTTCACCCTAATACGTCAAAATACCTATTTGTCAAAATACAAAATACTATTTTGTTTAAAAATGAGGTCCACTATTCCCCAACAGATGGCGGGGCTTTTGTATTCAAAAATCCTTGTTTCATATCTAAAATTTACAAATTTATTTATGAAATAATTTATAGTTACCATAAGTTGCGTAGCTAACATACCAAGCATATTAGACTAACATTTGTCGCAATAATAAACGTAGTTAAATAATAGTATCAAATCAGGGAGAAATGATAAAAATTCAGCTATTCGACGGCAGATGTCTCTAGCTATCAGCAATGAAAATAAATAAAAAAATTAAAAATACATCTTATTATTACTTATAAGTGAAATTTTATGCTGTCAACATGCCTCAGTTTTTATTCTGAATAATTTTAGCACGCAAAAACATTGTATTTCACTGTTAAAACTATTATTTCACCAAAAACAATCAAAATACAAGACATCCGAACTGGACGACAGCTCACTTGAAACTGAGATTTTTGGCCACGCCCGCTGTGACGTGTAAGCCCTGCCCATGCCCTGGTTGATACGACAAGGCCTGGTTGCTTGTGGCATCTCCGCTAGTCATTTTGTTCTCCATGAACGAGGCAGTCAAACAAGACATTCATCATTACATTGTGTATGACATGACAGAGAAGAATGGAAGCGAAAAACATATGTATTGCGCCGATGCCAAATAATTCCCGGGAAACCCCCTCCCCCCGCCCTAGTGTTGGCTGTAGTTTAGCCAAGAGCTAGTCACAAGCGATCAAGAGTTAAGAACTCGGTATAAAACTGCGCTCGCTACTACACATTCATCATTAGATTGTTACGGCTGACAGAGAAGAATGGAAGCGGAAAACATTATGGCGCCGATGCCAAATAACTTTCGGGACACCCTCCCTCCCCCACTCCTGCCCCTAAGTCAGTGGCGTGGCGTGTAGTTTAGCCAAGAGCTAGTCACAAGCGATCAAAAGTAAAAAAAATCGCTATAAAACTGCGCTCGCTACTAATAAAACTCGCTATAAAATGAACCCCACCCTTATCTCGATAAATTCAACAGAATTCGTAAATTGCTAACAAAAATGTTGATAGGTTGGTCTTTGATTGATCGGAACCGTGATCGAAAGAATTTTCGTTGTGTTTCCATTCAAATTGCGATGTGGGTCACAATAATTATAACGTATTGTTAATAAATCGAATAAATCTGGACATTTTTATGTTCACATATTAATGGCTGACACGTTTATAAAATATTCTTGCCTAAATGCGTTTATAATTGGGTAAATGACTAGATTACAAAATAAAATACTTTATCATATTCATTTTGTAAAGCATCTTAAAGTGATGGCATCCAGGCCGATTGTCGGCTACGGCGGCCGTTCTTTTTTATGGAGATCAGCCAGCTGCGCAGGACATATTACAGTGCACAAGCATTCGCGCAGACACAAGTGCACTCTCTATTCCATCACTCTCATAGTCCGATGGGACGGCAATCCGACACGACCGGAGAGAGATCAGGCGACCACGGGTAAATCAATCACCAACTTCCAGACTCCAGGGGCCTAGTGCTGCAAATTTAGTTTAAAGAACACGCAATTGATATTCAACTGATACTCAATCACGACTCCATGTCGATTGAGACAAATAGGGCATTCCGAAAAATTTTGTTTTGAATCTCAATAAAATCGTAATTGCATTGTTATGTGAACCTTAGTTCAATGGTTATCGGTGTTGCTATTCTAATTCTAGCAAAAGCTAAGTGATTAATGATATACTATTATATTGTTTTTAATAAACGTTTTGCGTACCAGTGGCAGTTCAAACGTAGACCATTGGTCTTAAATTAGTAACAGAATACCCCATAAGGTAAAAATTGCTATTAAGTTTCAATTGACACAATATTAAATTAGCAGCATCAGTCCCCAGGCTGCTTTATGAAAGTTTCTCAAAACCCACAAAGCGATTTCGGCCCGACCCGGGATTTGAACCCGGGACCCCGTGCACAGCATTCCCGCCTTGCGACCACTAGACCAACGAGGCAGTCAAATCTTAAAGTAATGTCAGTTTAATTTATCGTTTTGAACCAAAAAAAAAGCCTCCGTGGACGTGATCGGGACATCCATTGACACCACAAGCCCGTGGCGTTGACCGGACCAGCTCTGTTAAGTAGGTATGTCCTGTTTTTTAGATTGTTAAGTTTAAATTCATCGTTGGATATCAAATAAATAAATAAAAATATTTCATGCCATTAAAACAAGGAAAATACGATTCTTCTAAGAATTTATTTATATGAGTAGGCATAATTATGTTGCAATTTCCTCCTCAATTATAATCAACAGAGTACACGTATATTTCTCAGAAAATTGTCTAACGTACCGTTTTGTACAGTCACGCACGTAAATGTCTAAGTAAGTTGTAAAGTAGGTACCGAAATTTTTATCTTTCAGGTACATATAAGTCCAAAACCTGCGGGTTGTTCGTAAGAGATGAAGGCATCCAGGCCGATTCGGCTACGGCGGCCGTTCTCTTTTATGGAGATCAGCCAGCTGCGCAGGACACATTATAGTGCACGCACATTTGCGCAGACACAGGTGCACTCTATATTCCCTCACTCTCATAGTCCTCAGGGACGGCAATCCGACACGACCGGAGAGAGATCAGGCGTAGGACCGACATTTACGTGCTCTCCGATGAACGGGTGAATCAATCACCAACTTCCTGACTCCAGGCTGCTTAATAAAAGTTTCTCAAAACCCAAAAAGCGATTTCTGCCCGACCAGGGAATCGAAATTTCGGAAAAGGAAGGAACATCAAATTAAACGACAATATTCAATCAAAATCGTATATAATTTGTAAAAATACAGACACATATTTTGTATAATATATTCCTTGTAAACATAGTATATTTCTTAAATCTACGACGTTATAATATGCCGTGGGAGCGCAAAGGACCATTTATATAAACTACACAGTATCAAAATCACAATATATGTATTCATTAAATTTTCCGTTTCGCTGTAAAGTCATCAAAAACACACTGAATTGCAGTATTTCTTTATTCAATTAATAAAGAAGTACAATATAAACTACTACAGACGCCAGCACATCAAGCTACCGAAACCGTCAAATTTTCTCAATAAACTTTGAACCATAATCCTTCAGCGATAAAGTTGAAAATCTATTAAGAAAACTTGACAGATTGTAGTAGCTTGATGTGCTTGGCGTCGCGTCTGTGCTGCATAAAGAATTCACATATTTAATATAAATAAAAAAAAATCAGACACAAAAATATAATATGTCAAGTAAATTCTGTTGCCGACTGTACGTAATTATATATCTCTCGTACTTATTATAGCAACTCATTCATATTTTTAATATACATAAAAACTATACTGTAAGAATGTGCGTGTCGTATGAAAATTACTTTTTCATTTTTTTATTTAATTTACAACCAAGGTAAAAGGAAAAATTCTAACAATTTGGGAAAAAAATAATAGTTAATACTGGCAACATCACTTTTTGTAATAATTATTTCGAAGATTATTATTTTAAGTGATTATATTTTGGCAGCGCAGAAAATCAGGCGCAGATTAGGAATATTTTTATTAAGAAAATGCTTCATTTAAATCAAAATGCTTAACATATTTTAGTACAAGTTTCATCATCAGCCTTTTTATCGTCCCACTGCTGGGCACAGGCCTCCTCTCACACAGAGAAGGATTGAGCGTTAATCACCACGCTTGTAAAAAATATTTCAAAAGTTCATAATTTTATACCCATGCACTTTATTTACCATGGCACCTTAAAATAATACTTACAATAAAAAGTAGAATGATTATGTGATGTCGATACAATATAATTAATATATTTATTATAAAAGACGAACAAGCAATTTTTGGATCCAAAAAAGATTGGATTACGTAATATTTATAATTTCTAAACTTATTTATTAATTTAGCTACAATCAGTCAAATGTCAGTTCTTTTATTATATAATATCGGGACACCTTTTTCACACACGGTCGGTTAGCCCATAGCCCCGAGGTAATCTATTGATTAGCCTGTGTTATGTGTGTCAACACAACTGATAAACTACATAATACTTTTAAAACTACAAATACATATGCTACAAATGCTTGTGGACTATAATATCTTCCGCGTAGCTGGCTGATCTCCTTAGAGAGAACGGCCATTGGTCTGGACGCCATTATTATTACATATTATAACACCCAGACCACAGTCAACAAGCATGCTCATCACACAAATGTCGACTGTACTGGGAATCGGACCCGGGACCTTCAGCTGGGCAGTCCGGCGTGGTTACCAATGCGCACACAGGTTCGTCAATAATTATTATACCGGGTGTAAGGGACAGCCCTCCACAAACTGATAGGGTGCATTGAGCTCCTTATTTTGGATCATATTTCACTGGAATTTTTCTTCCGGTTATTCCGTATTTTTTTTTCTTTCTTTTAATGCAAAATGACATTATTTGCACGCAGAACTTATTTTTTTATACTACCGCTAACATAAAAATCCAGCAATGGATTTTGAAATAATCGTAACGAACGACGATCAACAGCTGATTTCACGCAGCTGTTAAATTTTTGTGAGGTTTTAAAACAAATCAGTTTTATTGGATTTCCATAACGTTACTGAAACAATTCGGAACCAGTCTTCTTAGTATGGTATACTGAACTCACCCCATCTTAATATATAATATCCCTCACAAATTCACACAACGTCATCTAGTCCCAAACTAAGCAGAGCTTGTACTATGGGTACTAGACAACTGATAAACATACTTATATACTTTTCTTTTGTAAATACATACATATTATACATAGGCACACCCAGACTAAGTCAAACACTCATGTTCATGCGCACAAATGTTTGACTTATGCGGGAATCGAACCCGCGAACTATAATAGCGTGGCAGGCAGGTTCACTAACCACCACGCTATCTGGTCGTCAAATCATCAGTCTGTGGAGGGCTGTCCCTTGCACCCTGTATAATATAATTTTACTGGGATGAAAATACAAATCTGTTTTTGGTTCCAAAAACTGGTCCCATTCATCTCCCTTACTTTCGTGACTAACATTATAAATACCTACTATAGGATACAATAATTTGAGTATTATCTAAAATTTCTTTGACTTTATATTTGTGACTTATTATATAAAGACTTCTTATAATTATAGGAAAAATATATATAAACTAGCTTCTGCCAGCGGTTTCATATTTCCCACGGAAACTACTCCGCGTACCCAGTTAAAAAGTAGCCTACAGAATCTTTTTCATAAAAATATTCATATATTTTTATATACAAAGCACGATTATTTTTATTTGATTTATTTTATTATTAAATCGCAATATTTTTGTACTGTTCATATAAAAATAATGTAATAAGTATGTATGTGGAATAAAAAAACAGTCTATTTTTTCTGTAGCAAACTAATTATATAAAAAAAATATATGATTCTAGCATATCTATGATTTTATGAATATTAAAATGAGAACTATGAGAATACCATAAAATATTTTTTTTTCTTTAGCCTGTCTTGTCCCACTGCTGGGCAAAGGCCTCCTCAAAATATATTTATGGATAAAAACATCTAGTTACCAGCTTCTGCCAGCGTTTTCACCCGCGTCCCGTGGGAACAACTCCGCGCACCCGGAATAAAAGTAACCTTAGCCTTCCTCGATAAATGGGCTATCTACCACTGAAATATTTTTTCAAATCGGCCCATTAGTTCTTGAGATTAACGCGTTCAAGCATACAAACATTTCAGCTTTATGAAGTATATTTTGACAATCACATATACAATTTTAATAAATTCAGTGTAGATATAGGTGATTCAGGAAAATTGGTGGAAATATTTATAAATATCAAATGGACTTGCTTCAAAACAATATTACAGTTCAATTATAAGAGAGAGAGATTAAACTGAGCAATACGCGGCCAGTCTAAAGATGGGTGAACAGATTTAAAATAATAAGAAGTCAGTTTTAATAGTAAAATAATACTTTTTGACCAAATCTATGTAAAAAAAAATCATGAGATTCATCAATTTTCAGTCGATTGGACGCAATTTGTAATTCAGTCAATATTTTAACTTTAAAGGTTTTTTAATTATAATAGGGATGCGGACTAGGTCATAAATAAAATACTTTATCATATTCATTTTATCAAGCATCTTAAAATAATCTCAGTTAAAGTTATCGTTTTGAATCGAAAACTGTTTTTATTTTTTTATTGATAATTTAATTCAAATAAGTATACGGCTTGATGCGAAAAATCTGTGACGGTATATGTGGTGTTTTCATACAAATTGCATAGAAAGTAACCGTTTTTGACAGTTCTAAAAAAGTATTGATTTTGACTAGTTGTCCGCATCCCTATTATTACATATATTTGTAGTTGGGTATTTGACTTCATTCATCATCATCATTATCGGCCTTTTATCATCCCACTGCTGGGCACAGGCCTCTTCTCACACAGAGAAGGATTGAGCGTTAATCACCACGCTTGCTCAATGCGGGTTGGTGATTTCAGACTTTATAGTACAGGTTTCCTCGAGATAGATATTTCTTAACTTCTTCCCGGATAAAATATAGCCTATGTAACCGTGCGAAAGAGTTTTGCAAATCAGTTTGTTAGTTTCCAAGCTTAATGCAAACAAACTAACAGATTATTCCTCTTTATAACATTCCTTTAGATAAAGTGAAGTCAACTACCCAATCACAAATAGAAAAAGAACTAAAAAAAAACAGTTCCAATTTTAATTATAAACTAAAATATTTGTTCGTAGATGTACAGACGCCTGCACATCAAGCTACCCGAAATTTACAAATTTTCCCAATCAACTTTGAACCATATGCTTCGGCGGTAAAGTTGGAAATCTATTAGGGAAATTTTACAGATTGTTGTAGCTTGATGTGCTGGCGTCTGTGCCATTGCTCTTGTGACCACCTAGTCACCACCTAGTCTGTATACGTCATACAAATCAGAAACGCTTACTAAGAATACTCTAAAGCAAAATCTGTAAATTTTACATTAATTTTACAAAACCGGATTGAATTTTACAAAACCGTTTCAAATTTTACAAAAGCGTTTTCTGTTGATACAACCGGCTAGTAACGTGTATACTGTATACTTTATGTGCACTTTTAAGAACGAGTGTCCAAAAATTTGACACTGTGCACTACAGACCCTTATTTCTTATTTTCAGTACAGTAAAATTGCCAAATTAATTAAAACATGTAAATATTTGACAGCTATTTGCGATGTAGCCAACTTTCGGTATACGCGCCCTTAATCAG
This sequence comes from Heliothis peltigera, assembly GCA_958496145.1. Classification (NCBI taxonomy): domain Eukaryota; kingdom Metazoa; phylum Arthropoda; class Insecta; order Lepidoptera; family Noctuidae; genus Heliothis; species Heliothis peltigera. Next base: position 2,149,281 of record OY292348.1, on the reverse strand, counting down.
TTACTTAGGCTAAACAAATCAGTTGTTTACCCTCGTCCATTTGGAATTGTACCTTGTCTGAGTTGGCGGCTTTGTCAGCTGTCTTCGAGAGAGCGCTGGCGAGGAATATCTGGGCTACACCTGTAGCCGTCACGAAGAGTGCCCAACCTGGAAACGTAATACACGATAATGGGTTTAAAACTCTTACAAAAATAATATTTACTAATATAAAAAAACAAGGGAGTGAGTTTGTTTGATGGTTAAGATTTCCCGCAAAAACAGATGAATAGAATTTGGCATGGAGATGTGGTAAATCATCATCAGTTCCGCTGTGGGTGCAGCTGGAGGGAGTGTCAGACTCTTACTGAGTAAAACCCACTATGTTCCTTCTGCAGGCTTAGCATGGCAACCGTAGAAACAAGTTTTGTCTACCGGAGAATGGACATAATGACAGAAAAGTGACAGATTGACGTAAGATTTCTTTTGTCATTTTATGTAGAAATATTTCGTTTCCTCGGTCGACATAAGTCTATAAGTGATTATATGCGACTTGACAGGTCGCGGTTGATAGAACAGATATAGAATGGCCATGCTAAGCCTGCTGGAGGTCCCTGTGTGCCAGGGCCACGGTAACTCTTGCGAGCAATCACGCTACCCCGGCTAAGGAGATGAAGATGCTAGGTATTAATTCGGGTTCTGACGAATTTGGTCGAGTTCGAACGAAGATGACGGGCGATACAGCTGAAAAGTTTGTTGAACGCGCAAATTTTTGTTATAATAATAGACAAACAATTTGCAATAAAATATGGCGATTATAAATTAAGATGTAAGCTATCCTATCTTTCAAATTAAGTCAAACTGCACACTGTGCGGAAATTTGATTAAAATTCGTTGAGTAGTTTAGAAGTCCATCGCGCACAAACAACGTGACACGTAATTTATATAATATTAAGATTATCGTTGGCAAAAAGCTGAAGCGACTCTGATTGAATAACGGAGTGTAACATAAATTGTCACTTAAGGAAAATCATCCAAAAATATGGCATAGCACTGCATGACTAACCTTATTTATTGCAAGTAGGTTATAAATTTTGTATTTATAAATATGTTGTATTTATAATTATGTATTTATAAATATGTACATTAACATAGACCTGACAAATAGTACAAAATCCAACAAAAAACACTATCATACTTGCCTTGGTTCTCACTTGTTCAGTCAGAAGTGGTAGTCAGAAGCCAGAAAGTCTGACAACCAGTCTTACCAAAGGTTATCTTGTTGCCCAGGCAACTGAATTGAGCCTTCATGATCAGAAGGTCTAAGTAGCTAAACGTCCAACAGTGCAAAACGTCTTATGAGCAGTTAGTCTAATTAGCAAAACGTCCATGTAGCAAAACGTCCAACTAGCAGATGGTCTTTATAGCAGAAAGTCTAGTACGCAAATAGTCAGATTCTCAAAATGTCTGTATACTCAGGCACAAAATGCTACATCAATTACCAATAAAAAATATATTGGTCTATGATATCTGCGGTTTTGAACTTATCTATTTTCATGATTTTTTTTTTATATGAAAGAGTATGCTGCCAAGGTGGTCCCATTGCCACCACTTTAGGATCTGATGATGGAAACCTTTAGAACTCGAGGAAAATTCTCGAAATTTGTAGGCACGCATTAAGGAACAAGGTTACATTGAGGGATCTGATGACATTACAAGCAGTGATGTTTTAGAGCTGACCTGATGATGGAGATTACTAAGAGTTGAGGGAATTTCTCAACGGTATGTACCAAGTACCTGGTGTTTGGACTTATATTATTTGACTGCCTCGTTGGTCTAGTGGTCGCAAGGCGCGACTGCTGTGCACGGGTCTCGGGATCAATTCAGAATTCGAATTCCGGGTCGGGCCGAAATCTCTTTGTGGGTTTTGAGAAACTTTCATAAAGCAGCCTGGAGTCTGGAAGTTGGTGATTGATTCACCTGTGCATCGGAGAGCACGTAAATGTCGGTCCTGCTCCTGATCTCTCTCCGGTCATGTCGGATGTCCGTCCCATCGGACTATGAGAGTGAGGGAATAGAGAGTGCACCTGTCTGCGCGAATGCTTGTGCACTATATGTCCTGCGTAACTGGCTGATCTCCTTAAAAGAAAACGGCCGCCGTAGCCGACAATCCCCCAGGCTGGAGGGCTAAAATTAAATCTTTAGGTTCTCACAGGAAACTCCGGTTAAGCAGTACACGGCCTTCTAGGCTGAACTGCAAGTAGTCATACCAAAAAAAATCCGACAATCGGCCTGGATGCCGTCATCATTTATATTGACGAGAACTTTATACATCGAGATGGATTTCAAATGCTTATTTTATTCGTATTGATATGAAAATAAATTTATTGTTATTTGAATTTAAATCACTTTTACTTTATATCATGAGTGTACACATTTTAAAAGTGACGTCTTGCTAACTAGACGTTCTGCTATAAAGGCCATCTACTAGTTGGACGTTTTGCTACATGGACGTTTTGCTAATTAGACTAACTGCTCATAAGAAGTTTTGCACTGTTGGATGTTTAGCTACTTAGACCTTCTGATCATGAAGCGAATTGAGGAGGTCAGATAGGCAGTCGCTCCATATGGCACACTGGTACTCATCTGCATCCGGTTAGACTGGAAGTCGACCTCAACATAGCTTAAGAAAAGGCTAGTCAGATGATGTGACTCACCAATAGAACAATCCCCAGGAATGTAAGGTTCGGAGTTCTCACCACACAGCCTTTTCACTCGGGTGGCTCCCCACCCCCAAGGGTACAGGAGTAGTCCTAACACACCGAATAGACCTGAAAAATGTTTCATAACATTAAAATCTTGACCACTAGTGCCCTCAGCGCCAAGCTAAGAATTCATCCATAAATACCTACAATATAATAGAGAGTTCGGAATTATATCGATTCAAACTGCCAAGTAATTTTAAACCTTATCCCCCTTATTATAAAACGTGGTCTTAAAAAGTACCGGCTTTAGTACTAGATTTCGACAATTAACTTTGTTCAAGAAGATGGTTTAAAGCTAGTACTAAAGGCGGTACTTTTTTAAGACCTCGTTTTAAAATAAGGGGGTAAAACCCTGTCATGTATTCGTGACCGTGGCATGCTGGGCACTTTTTGGCATGTCATGTATGCGTGACTGTGGCATCAAAAGGTTAAAAATCTTTGCCCTCTACCAAAGGTATAAAAAGTTCTATAGCTATCAGTTAAAGAAATCGCTAGAGTAAACTAGGTTATAGTATTTGTAGCTTCTTCCTATTGGGAGGGGACGTAAGGCGGGCATTCGCCGGCGGCGTCGGGGGACTGGACGCTATAGACTCCTAGGCCCCCTCCACTCAGGCGAGGTCGGAGTGCCGCTGGGTATTTTTAGTGGGTATACCAGGAACGTCTTTACCGGGGAGTCCCACACACCCTTGTAATCCCTGTCCCGTCTCCAGACGGGAAAGGGATGACAAGGGGGTAGGATTTTTTCTACATACCGCCAAGAGCTTGAGTAGCTCCAGCTAAAGAAATGACGCTCTTCTTGAACACTGATTGTACACAGCACGCCATGACTCCTGCTAGCACCGTCGCGAATTGTATGGCTGCACCTGCAAATAATAATATGGATGATTCAACATACATATCATACAAAATTGCATATTCTATCATCAGCTGCCTAGATATTTCCCTACTATAAGTTGTGGTGGCCTAGTGGTTAAAGCACCAGCCTTTCGAGTAAGAGGGTGCGGGTTCTATTCCAGATCAGGCAAGTACCAATGTAACTTTTCTAAGTTATACGTACTTTATAAGTATATTATCTTGGACACCAATGACTGATTAAAGGTGAAGGAAAACATCTCGAGGAAACCTGGACTGTAAAGTATGAAATCACCAACCCGCATTGAGCAAGAGTGGTGATTAACGCTCAATCCTTCTCCGTAGGAGAGGAGGCCGGTGGCCAGCAGTGGGACGATAAAAAGGCTGTGATGATGATGGCCTTAAAGGTCAAACATTCTCAAGAATGGAGTTACATAAAATATTAATCTGATTACTACATTTAAAATTCAACATATAACTTATGAAAGAATAACTTTTAACAGGTATTTTGTTGTGCAAAACAAGACATTATTATTCAGTGCCAATAAATCAATGCTAGAGTTTAATTAAGTATGCAGCACTTGACACATCCTTTAAGAATAAATGAATATCTTTCCTTAATGGTATGTAATAAGTATTTAATTTGCTTTATTATGTTAATAGCGTCCAGACCTATTGCCGGCCACGACGGTTGTTCTCTCTAAGGAGATCAGCCAGCTACGCATCTTATAGTGCACAAAGGTTCTACACTCTCTCTCTCGCACTCTATTCCCTCACTCTCATATTCATATTGGATCATATTGGATTACAGTCCAAATTTTATTTGAGATTGGCGCATCATGTTTTTTTATTTCACACTCTTCTCCTGCTCACCTTTCTCCTCTCCCTAATATTATTTCTAGCCATATCATCATTCACACATTCTATCCATTGTTTCTTTGGTTGGACCAGTAATTATAGACTTTTTTAATTGACAAAGGGTAAGTTTATACTTACATAGAGATAGGAAGAACATGGCTGCCTTCCATGGTGTGGGGTACACCTCAGCATCAGTAGCCAGCCCGTAAAACGAGAATGAGGCACAGTTATTATGATCATCTCTCATTCGGATACATCTACAAACAAGAAATAATAATTATATATATTAATTTTTTAAGTGTATTTAGTTTATTCATTAATTAAATATTGTGTTGTTGTGACCTAGTGGTTAAAGAACCAGCCTCTCAAGTAAGTATGTGTGCGGGTTGGATTCCAGGTCTGGCAAATACCAATGCAGCTTTTCTAAGTTATCTTGGGCACCATTAACACTCAATTCTTCTCCATGTGTGAGGGGGCCTGTGCTCAGGTGTGGGACAATGTGATGATTATATAAATTTTAAGGATATTTTGTACAATACTTTGGAAGTAACTTAAAAAAATTAAATCATCAGTTGAAGACCTCCAGTTTTATTATAAAATGTAGTCTCAAAAAGGGACCAGCTTTAGATGCTAGCTTCAATTGAAGTCAGTATTTTTAAGAACATGTTTAATAATTAGGTAATACCTGTTTTAGCATTATGACCTAATTATATATTGAAAGTTCATGTACAAAAGTACTGAGTAACGTTTTGCTCACATAAAATAGATGTAACATTTTCTTTTAAGCTTATAGATAAACACACCACACAAAATAAAATGAATAAAGTATTTTCTTTAAAACTAAACAAGAAACTTTTCTTAAACTTACCTATTGTAAATACCGACGCTAGGAACATAAAAACTGGTGATGTTTTTCTCGTTGAGGACCACAGGCTGCCCCATCAGCCATTTAGGAGTCATTATACCAGTTAAAATTAACATAAAAGCTACCAAACTTAGCAAAAGCCATGCTAAGCTTCTTCCAGTTACTATAACGTAACACATGATTTAAACTCTAGATAGCAATATAAGTCAGAAGTTTAGTTACGAGTTAAGATTTCTTATAATGTTAGTTATAAACAGTTTATAAAATAAAAAATAAATAAAACTAATCGTATCACACACACAGTCTCCGACTGTTCATTTTTGACAGAAGGAGAAGCAAAGATAAACTGCCACTGACGTTTGGCTTTTTTAATTGCTTCAACTAGAGTGGGGTAATGATAATAATCTTTTAAGAATTTTTCATCAGTATTTTGTTTGGATTATTGTACTGCATGCAATTAAACTGCACTTTCAGTCCGAAAATTCTAATCTGAACGCTCGTATATCTATACATGACATGACACACACCGGAATATGACTTTCAATCATTCTCAATTCTTAGGATAAGGCGATTAAGTTTACCAATTATTCAATTTAATTGATATATTATAGATTTTGTATTGAAGATTTTACAATGATTGAACGGTGCCAAATTTTTTAATCTGAAAAGAAGATTCTTCAAGAAACACCACTCCAGTCTGAAACTTGAAGTTTTTACACAACTAACTACAATTATTTTTTGATGAAACAATAATGAGAGAGACACATAGTTACAAAAGTTAAAGTAGCTGATAAAAAAATATTATTTATCTAAATTATTGTTTCAGTACTAGTTTTACAGCACATTTACAATTTCAAATGCACTCTGAACGCATCCTTAAACCAAGTATCAAAGCGCCATCTGCCGTTTCAGCAGGATAAAAATAAAATACGGTTTTGTTCTCTCTTCTTCCTTGTTGTTTCTTTTCATTTAGTGCGAGAAAGAAATGGTTAATTTAATCAGAGCCTATTATTTCCTGCATTGAATTTTGCAAATCAATTAGTGATTTTAAAAGTGTATAAAGTTACGTTGCATCGTGTCGCGATAATTTCAAGTGAAATGTGGTCGATGACAGCGTGAAAACGATTGCTACGTAAGTATAATCCTATCAAATGTAATGTATCGACAGTGTAATGTAACTAGTATCGGTTTTACCTTGAGGCGTATTTTGTAGTATAATCAAAATACCTGTCAGTCAATTGTCAGGTACAGATGTGTACCTACCTGTGTATTGTCAAGCAAAGAAATCAGTCGTAATTGAACAATTTATTTTATTTAAATCGTTTATTTTATGATTATTTAGTGTTAAATACAGTGCCATGAAGTGTGTCTGTGAAACTGTGAAGGTACGTGTTAAGTGTGCGTTGAGGGTATTGTAGAAAAAACATGTTTTCATCTGCCCTTGTTTAGGTTGCAAAATCTCGTTTCCTTTGTCATGTGCATAGTCACTTTTACTTTTTCGGGGGAACGTTGCATGTTATCGATGGACGTGAAGTAAATTCCCGCTATTTTATTAGTTTTTTTTTCGTTCGTTAGAAAGTGGGCACATTGGTCATATGGGATATTTTTTTATGTAAATAGGTAAGTTCCAGTTGAACAAGCATCCACTGTTGAGTGGGTTTTTGTTTAAAAATGCAGTTAGACTTGATTGTTATCCTCTTGACATAGTTTTTTTGCTATATAACTGTTGGCAAAGGTGTTCTATTACATGGCAATGCCTGGTAAAGAAGTTTTTTATGTAAGCCTTAATAAATTTATGTTGCACAGCTTTCTAGAAGAAAAAAAAATGATTATGGTCTATAGCAGGATTATTATTTTAAAAATAGAAGGTAGCATGAAAAATGTCTTGGAGACATCTATTTACTGTGTGGATTTTAAGCTGTAGTAAGTGTAAGTCAATTTTGAGCTGTTTCCCCAAACATGTTGTATTTAATCATGCTTTTTGAATCAATTTATTACAACTATGAAACTACTAGGGGCCTGTTTCACCACCTACAAATAAGTTCCAGTTAGTTTATTTGGTAAATAATTTTAAATTCAAATTCTGTTCTATACCATGTTTCTGGCAAATAAATTTCTTATTTCTTATAAAACATAAAAATAATTAGCGTTCAGTTGTCTTTAGTAATCTATCACTTTTGCCACTGTCCGTGTCATGTGAAACTTTCACTGCGCTTGAATATTTATAGTTTTGTGTTTAACTCGTTAAAACTGCATTCATCTTCGTTCTTTACACTTATATATAACCTGATTGTATCTGTGTATGTTATCTTCATTCTTCTGCCCTTATCTCAATTTTTACTAGGGGTTGCTACAACATGTTTTTGTCTTCCACACTCTTCTACCTGCCGTCATCTCACAAGTATTATTCTTTCTAGCCACATCAACTTTCACATAATCCTTCCATTGTTTCTTCAGTTGTCCCTGTCCTCTGTATACCTTTGATTATTTATTAATATTTATCAATTACTTTAAAGTGTATATGTGTGTATGTTATCAATAAACTCAAAAACAACTGGGCTGATTAAAAAAATCTTTCTCCTTTACAATGTTACATTATCCCTGACTAAAAAGGGCTATATTTTGTACTGCTATAGGGAGCTATTTCCTTGGGACGAGGGTTGAAACTCTAAGAAACATCTCATGTTCAATAAAACTATGTAGATTGAACTCCGATATCTAATGTGTCTTCCATTCTTGACATTTACACTGTTAGCATTGAGGAACCATGAAGGTAGATACTTACCAGTTATATGCATGTGTAGGAGTTTTATAATGAAGTGGCGAAATGGTTCTGAGTGGGCTGCCAGTTTAATCATTCAGCAAGCCCTAGAGTTAAGAGTTTTACTCAAATTTGAAGTCCAATGACATGGCTTTGCTTGGACAACAGATTTAATAGTAAATGGAGAGATGGACACAAGCCTGACATTTAAAATCCTAGAACAAGCCCTGATATAATATAGCCCATAAGTTATTCTGCTGAGAGATGAGAGGCATGAATGTGCGATGAGGCCAGGGATCCAAACTAGTATTTTATATATAGATTATAATATTTGGAATGGATTGTTCTTATATAGAAATAACTGTAGTTATTAGCTACATCCTCTTAATTCAAGAATAGGGATGCGGACAACTAGTCAAATTCAATACTTTTATAGAACTGTCAAAAACGGTAACTCTCTATGCAATTTGTATGAAAACACCACATATGACGTCACAGATTTTTCACATCAATCCGCATACTTATTTTGATTATATTATCAATAAAAAAAATAAAAACAGTTTATAATATATAAATATATAGATAAATTAAACTAACATTATTTTAAGACGCTTTACAAAATAAATATGATAAAGTATTTTATTTATGACCTAGTCCACATCCCAATTTAACAATGATGCGACATACTTACTAGAGATAGAAATCAGTTTGCCTTGTATTTGGGCTAGTGTGAAAATTATTAGGTAATTAAACTAATCTAAAAATGTGTATATATATGTACGAAGTTAGACTTCTTCATAGTGTAGCCTGCATAATGCATATGTGTGGGTGTACCCTACATAACTGTGCAGGTACATTAAAACCTATTTGCATAAGAAAACTTCTTGTTTATCCATTGATGACCTCTGTGCTTACTACTTTTGGTGCTGTCTCAAGTAGGTAACAAAACATCCTGTTATTCTAGATTGAGGATCACCAGCGACACATGGCTAACTGTTAGGTTTGAAGAACCAGATTTTTTATATGAAACAAGTCCAATCTTCAATTATTTGAGACAGCGAAAAACATCAATAAACAATAAATTTATTAACAAAAGTTGTGATGACCTAGTGGTTAAAGCACCAGCCTCTTAAGTATGAGAGTGCAGGTTTGATTCCTGGTCAGGCAAGTACTAATGCAACTTTTCTAAGTTGTATATACTTTTTAAGTATATCTTAGACACCAATGACTAAAAAGGTGGACGAAAACATCTCAAGGAAACCTGGACTATAAAGTCTGAAATCACCAACCCGCATTGAGCAAGTGTGGTGATTAACTCTCAATCGTTCTCTGTGTGAGACCTGTGCCCAGCGGTGGGAAAATAAAAAGGCTTATCATGAAACAATAATTTAGAATCATAATTCACACATGTTTCCTAGCTCACCTTTACACCTAAAATGATCTAATTTTAATGTATGTGGATGTGGACTTACAGTTACCTGTTTGACCTTCGCTGTTAGTATCAAAACATGCAATTGACATTCAAAAGTATTCATTTAAACAGGACATTATTTTTGTTTTGAACTTGCATTGTTATATTTAGACTAGTGTAAAGTTTTAGTAAGTGAATTTCTACTTATATTTCTCTTTCCCTAGTCTTTTTTAGTCAAATCTGGTGTAAAACTGAAAGAATGTTATTTAATTTATATGTCTTGAATAGCTGCCCCAGCGGTTTCACCCGCATCTTTGGTTACTGCTCCGCTCCCGTGTGTCTTAGCGTGATGGTATATAGCCTATAGCTTTCCTCGATAAATGGGCTATCTAACACTGAAAGAATTTTTCAAATCGAATCAGTAGTTACTGAGATTAGCGCGTTCAAACAAACAAACTCTTCAGCTTTTTAATATAAGTATAGATGAAGGGGAATTAATCAAGTTAATACATATTTATGTAGAACATGGATTAAAAATATACAGAGTAAGGAAACCATACGTCACCAGAAATTAATTATAAATATTATGTATTTTAAGATTTGTAAGAGAATTTCACGCCTACATTGCTCATCCATACTTTAGTATGTTATTTCTTTTTATGACTGGACTTTAAAAGAGATGACCCTTGAGTTTGTTTCGGCGTTTCTTCTCAAGGCAGTCAGTTAGAAAATGCCGACCTCATCTCGTTTTGTATAAAAAATGTGTTGACGTGTAAAAGTGTTGATTTCAACCTATTTGCAAAATAAATATCATTTATCACGACAGAAAAAAATATAAAACTTTTAAATGAAGTTTATTGCGATTTAAACTTTATACAATACTAGCGACCCGCCCCGGCTTCGCACTGGTAATGTAAGCGGGAAAAATGAAATTATATACGACATCACATTAGAAACCTCAAAAACAACAGTACTCCTCCACTATTTAATGGATGTTATTATACATCTTGAATCACTCTATCTATTAAAAAAACCGCATCAAAATCCGTTGCGTAGTTTCAAAGATTTAAGCGTACAAAGGGACATAGGGACAGAGAAAGCGACTTTGTTTTATACTATGTAGTGATTTGTAATATGTACAGAAAAACAAAAGAAATATGCATTTTTAGACCGAGAGCCAGCGACTGCCGTACCTATATTTTACAAAGGCTGAAAATTAACCCAATTCTACTTCTTCTTTTAATCATAATCATACCTTACAGTAGAAAATACATATATAGCAAGTTTTTGGAAAATAATTTTTCAAATCGGCACCAAAAATACTTGATTTTTGGTACCTATTCAATCGCAACGAACAAACAATCAAATATTTCATATTTATAATATTAGTATAGGTAGGTCTGCCAATCGCTGGCTCTCAGTTAATTAGTTTGTAAGATAATACCTCACCTAACAACTAACCACATGAATTTTCTTTTTGTTACAGAATTGACAAGCGCAAGAGCAACAACATAGTGAACTAGCAAAACAAAAATACAAACACAAATTATGTATATATAGCGGCTGCATAGCTGACACACTGTGATCTCTTTACGTGATTAGTTAAATATTTTTTTTATTACATTATATGAATCGTGTGTAGCCATTCTGTGTATTATATATATGCGACATTGAGGCAAAATGAGCTCACTTAATAATTCCAATGCGCGGCCCCAAATGCCTTTACGACAGAAGGATTTTGATCAGGTAAGGATTATATTTTTTTGTATGAACATAGATTAGTAATAAATGGAGTAGACTAATGCCATAAAAATTAATGACAAATCTCATTTTATACACCAAACAGGTATCTCCTTAAATAAGGCACAGTTGCAATTGAGATATATATACGATCTATCAAGCCTTTTTTTCGCGGGAAATCATCAAGTGACTCCTCCTGCAGTGGGTGCAGCTGGAGGGAGTTTCAGACTTTTACTAAAACCCACTATGTTCCTTCTGGAGGTCCCTTTGTGCCAGGGTCGCGGTAACTCTTGCGAATAACCCGCAGCTCCGGCAGACGATCTATCTGGCCTTGTTCGGATAAGTAATGGTTTCATGATACCTAATGCAGCCGAATATAGTTCTCTTTAGTGATACCTGTTTGCAATTATGACTATGAACTGTCCTAAAGATATATGTAGCGGTCTCTCTTTTCTCAAATAAAGATCGTGAATATGACCCATTATGGTCAATTGCGAACTCCATTTATTATTATTCTGTGTTTTGTATACTTGTTTTTTATTTCCATTTCCTTTTGTGCCTTACAAGGGACGAGTGCTGGTAGATAAATGGTTTGGGTTGGTACTTGACTATTGTGTAAATATCGATTATTTTATTTATAATCTGAAATCGTCATATCAATATTATTTATTGAATAGGCAGCTATTTTTAAATAGGAAATCATTTAATGACATGCATCAGACTTACTGACTAAGGGAAGGTTCTATATCTGACGGAACATGCGTTGCGTATTATCGGTCGCGTAACGCCAGAACAGACAAACAAATGGTATACACATGACCGATGATACGTTAAATAAAATAACCCAGGGTCGCGATAACTCTTGCGAACAATCCTGCAGCTCCATTTGACAAGTCCTCGGTGGCAAATTAAATTGACGGCTTGATTTTCATTTTCTTTTTGTCTCGTTTAGATCTCTCGTTTTTTTCATAGTTCAAGTTTATTGAAACTAGCCAGAAGTATGTGTTTACCAGCCATGTGCCTAGTCTTTTCTTATATTGGGTTCGGCTTCCAGTCTAAACGGATGCAGCTAAGTACCAATGTTTTGCATGGAACGACTGCCGATCTGACTTCAACATAGTTGAAGTGCAACTCGATGTTTATGCCTGAACCAAATATTAATTTCCTTATACATATATGTAGGGTTGAGGCCGAAAATAAATAACGATGTTGATTTATAACGACTGTTTATTGTTATTTTCAGACTTCTTATAAAAAAACAATAATAATCACTTCTTACGTCTTACAACCAACGTCTTGAATTTTTTATCATCCCACTCATTCCTCCCTCTCACTCCTTCATTCACAAAAAAAATATATTAAGCATTTGAATACAGGTTTTTTAAGCCTACAACTCGGCCATTCTGCCCTCAGTCTGGCCTCAGACTGAGTTTTGTTAGAGAAAATTACAATAAGCTTTAAGTTATATTAAAAACAAATAAACAACAGTTGACTGGATACAAAACAAAGTAAAAACTAAATTGACAGGTAACAACTTCTACATATTTCAGCAAAGAAAACACTATTAGTCTATCATCAGACATACTATATCTCACACATTGTCTAACTTAGTACAGTAAACAAAATTTTTTTTTTTTTTTTTTTATAATTCTTACAACAAAACAAAACTTAAACAACCAGAAATTACAGGTAATAACTTAGATATAGGTCTATTTAGGGTATAGCTAGTTACAGTACCATTTAACAAACTTCAAAACTCAGGAAACTTAATAACAATTAGTTAATTTAATTAATTAGTGTGTGAAACATTTAAGTGAACTTAACAGTCTATTCATCTTACAACATATAGCAAAACAAATGACTAACAGATTACAGGTAAGTACTATTATCATAGTGACATTAACTCAATTTATTACCAGAATAAAATGGTAAGTCCTTCTTCAAATAGTGAGTTTTAATAACAAGTTAATTCAAGATATCATCTGAATGAGAAGGTAAACTAAAGTAAGTATATTGTTCAATCAAAGCCATCTTTTCATATAATCTACCCCAGTAGTTGTTCTCTTAGGACCCTCTTTACTATTATCTATTTTCTCTACCTCATACCTATCTTTCCCTATTCCCTTTATTACCCTATATGGACCAAAGAACTTTTCTTTTAATTTTAGATTATTCCCAAACTGTGTTCGCTGAATGGCTACTAAGTCACCTTGTTGGTAGATCTGACCTTCCTTTCTTCTTTTATTAAATGTTTTTCTATTTTCTTCTTGTACCTTTAAAATCTGAGCCTTTGCTTCCTTTCTCAATTCTTCTCTTTTTTCAGTAAACATAAGTCTATTTTCCTCTTCTAATAATTCTGTTATTTTTATATTATTTTTATGTTTCAGATCGACTCCAGTCATCAGTTTGAATGGTGAAGTGTTGATAGACCGCTGATAAGAACTATTAATAACTTGCTGCAGCCTGCTGACGTGCTTGTACCAGTGTGTGGGTTCCTCAACACATAGTTTAGCCAGGACTGAAATAATGATTTGATTCATCCGCTCCACTTGACCATTGCCTCGTGGGATGCCTGTGGTTATCTTTATGTGCTCAATGCCTTCTTCATCACAATATTCCTGAAATTCCCTTCCAGTAAATGCGGTACCTCTATCAGTAATTATACAACGGGGATTACCAAAATCTTTCTGATGTAGCTTAAGTTTGTCAACAGTCTCTTTTGAGGTCACAGTCTTCACTGGGTATATCCACACAAACTTGGTATATGCATCAATCACCGTAAGTATGTAGTTGTACATTTTTTTAGTTGCATCCAATGGTCCCAGATGATCACAATGCAGTACATCCAAGGGAACCTCACCTTTGTCAATGGGATTCAGCAGCCCTTCTTTCTTCCCTGACTTCCGGCTGGCTAATATACAAGGTATGCATGTCGAAATCACTTTTTCAATTTTGTTATCTAATTTTTGAATAAAATAATCCTTTTCAATTATGTCTTTTACTTTCTTCTTTCCAAAGTGCCCCATACCATGAGCCATTTTGATTATCTCAATGTCCATAGAATTGGGTATCACTAGCTTCTTATCAACTCCTTTGTATATGATGTCATTTTCTAATATATAGTCTTCATACTCCTTTTCCATAAGTATTTCTTTTAAAACCTTCAGTGTTTCATCTTCTTCTTGAGCTTTCTTTATTCGGCAGGTTAATTCTGTGTTAATGATACAAATGTTTCTGCTTAATGAATCTACATGCTGCATCTTTTCACCTTTTCTATGTTCTATGATATAGTTAAAGTCTTGTAAGTACATTATCCATCGAGCTACCTTTGCACAGACCTCCTTCTTTGTTAATGTCTTCTGGAAGGCTTCACAGTCAGTGACTATTTTGAATGGTATTCCTATAAGGTACTTTCTAAATTTCTTCACACCTTCGACAACAGCCAAAGCTTCCAGCTCGTAGCTACTACACTTTTGCTGTACATCAGTAGTTTTTCTGCTCATGTAGTGTACAGGATGCAGGCTACCATCATTGGGATCCTTCTGCATCAAAACTGCTGCATAGCCATACTTTGAAGCATCAGTGTGGAGCTCGGTCTCTAACTGAATGTCAAATATCTTTAAAACAGGTTCACTACACAGTAATTGTTTTAGTTTCTCAAAGGCACTTCTCTGGTCTTCATTGAAATAAAATTCTTTAGTCTTCAATAGATCACTTAACGGTCTGGCTATTCTGGCATAATTAGGGATAAATTTTCTAAAATATGATGTTAAACCAATAAAACTTTGTACTTCTTTAAGATTTCTTGGAACTGGGAACTTTGCAACTGCATCTGTTTTGTCCTTGGAAGGTTTCACTGACCCTGCTGAGATCACATGCCCCAAGTATTCTACTGATCTTTGAATCAACTGTGATTTTTTCCAATTGATATCAAGTCCATACTCTGATGCCACTTTTAGTACTTCTTCCAGCCTTCGGAGTGCCTGGGATTCATCTTCAGCCAGGATAATCAAGTCGTCGATAAATATTAAAAGTACACCTCGTCTAATAAAGTCGGCAAATATTATGTTGATAAATCTGGTAAAGTATTTAGGGCATATGGAAAGTCCAAATGGAGCTCGCAGGAACTCAAACTGTCCTTCCGGGTTACTGGTCACAAAAGCTGTGTACTTGATTGAATCCTCTTCAATTGGCAAATGAAAGAATCCGTTTTTTAGGTCCAATGTGCTGAACACCAGAGCTTTAGACAATTTATCAATGTGATCGTCAATTACAGGTAGCGGGTATTCATCTTTGACCATCTTTTGATTGATTTTTCTGTAATCAACACAGACACGTATACTTCCTTCCTTCTTCTTCACCAGAACAAGAGGACTGGCATATTCAGAAAAGCTAGGTCGTATAATGCCTTGATATAACCATTCTTGGATTGTCTTCTTCACTTCTTCTTCTTCTTTAAGTGCAAACCTACGGGGACGCTGAACTACTGGTATATCATCTTTTAATATAATTTTTAATTTTATGGGAGCTTCTTTAATCTTTAAAGGCACATAATTATCAATAATTCTCTGAAGTTGAGGAGAAATCTCATTGGTATCAATACTTGAAAGTAAACACTGTAGAAAAGAACTATCATAAGCAGACGGCTTTATTTGAACAACACCTTTTTCAATTATCATGATTGTATCTAATAAAAATGCCTGTCCCAGGATCATGGGATATGGAATAGTGCCGGATGGCACAACATGGAAACATACACTGTAGCAATGGCTATCAATAATAATTTGAATATCACACTTACCAATAGAAAACACCCGGCCCGATCCTAGCCCCGTTAGACTTATTTTATCGGGAACACAATTGACATCATCTAATTTCGAAAACAATTCGTTTGATATTAAATTAACATCGCTACCCGTATCAACTAAACACGTGACAATAAAGTCTTGTAATTTAACACTTTTAATTGATTTGTTTACGCGGTTGTTGTTTATGCGGTTTACACTCAAAACATTGTTATTTTCACGACACTGACAACTCGATTTGACGTTGGACATCTCGCGATCAATCACTCGATCGATGTCGTCACCGAACTCATTCACCATCGTTGATCCCGCACCTGCGCCATCTTCACTCGGTTGATGAACGATCATAGACACTCGCCGCGATCGGAAGTTAGCCCCGTTTCCTCCTCCAGTACTGCCAACGTTACGAGGGTTGCGATTCCCCGATCCACTTGCTTCGTTCGTTGCGTTGGCAACCTGGTTGCTACATTCAGTCGCCAAGTGTCCAAAATTGTTACACTTGAAACATTTGATGCCTTTTTTGCATGCACTCGCCATATGACCTCTCTCGCCACAATTGAAACAGCGATGAAAGGTCCGCTCGTTCAATCGATTTGCGTTATGAGCGTTATCACTTGTTACAGCCGGCTTTCGGGACTCCCGTGGTCTACTCGCACTATTTTGAGCTCCTCGTTGTTTCATCTTTTGCTTCATAGTTTCATAATGGGACAATTTTTCTTTCAGGGCAGCATAGGTAGTAATTCCATATAGACACATCTTGTTTTGTTCATAATCCGTGATTCCATCGATTATGTACTGGATAGCTACATAGTCGGGGAACTTCGCCCTCTTACCCAGCTCTTTCATCGTTAACATATACTGATAATAGCTTTCGCCGCTTCGTTTTTTACGCGCAGACATTATTTCGTGCATTTGCTTAGTATTCACTGAGTCTGGGAACTCTTTTTGAAGGGCGGTTTTTAAATCTTCATAGGTTCGAAATGGTTTTTCAGTGCGTAACCATAATTCCGCCGTGCCCGACAGCGACCTCCGCGCAATAATAAGTTTTTGTTGGGCTGTCCATCCGAAGATTTCGGCGTTATCTTCGATATCCTGCGCCCATTTCGATGATGAATACGTCATATCTTCGCCGGTGAATTTTAGAATGGGCTCCGCCATGTTGTAATTTGGTAGTTGTAATTGCATAGTAGATTCGTCTTTTTCCGTCATGATGCAATACAGCCGTCGTGCGTCTTCTTAAACAGCGTAGAAACTTCTTCGTCTCTTCAAACGATTTAAAATACACCAAGTAACAAGCGGCAAGCCTCCAACCACACGGCGGCCGGCGAACGTCTTCAGCCAAACCAGAATTGCGTCTTGATCAAGTAAATCGCTACTTATTCGGCCAATCCCGGACGAGATTGTAGGGTTGAGGCCGAAAATAAATAACGATGTTGATTTATAACGACTGTTTATTGTTATTTTCAGACTTCTTATAAAAAAACAATAATAATCACTTCTTACGTCTTACAACCAACGTCTTGAATTTTTTATCATCCCACTCATTCCTCCCTCTCACTCCTTCATTCACAAAAAAAATATATTAAGCATTTGAATACAGGTTTTTTAAGCCTACATATATGTATAAATTAACGTTAATGTTACTACAGTGAGTGCCTTATCTATTGAATGTTGCATCAGAAACTAAGTTTCTATGAAATTTCTTATGAAATATTTCAAGTAACTACTACCTAGATAATATCAAAATAGATTTTTTATATTAAATGTGGCAGATAAGAAAAATTAAGAATTAAAAACAAAAAAATTTTGGTTAACCACACATTGTCACATATCGTCCAGACGGATTGCCAGCCACGGCGGCCGTTCTCCCCAAAAAGATGAGCCAGCTGACACAGTGCACTCATTATTCCCTCACTCTCATAGTCCGATGGGACGGCAATCCGACACGACCGGTGAGAATTTAGGCGCGGGACCGATGTTCACATGCTCTCTACGGGTGTATCAATCACCAACTTCCAGACTCCGGGCTGCTTAATCCACAAAGCGATTCCGCCCCGCCACGTTAATCGAACCCAAGACCCCGTGCACCCCAGTCGCGCTATGCGACTACTAAACCAACGAGGCAACCCTGACAAATTAATAACCTTCCTTAAATATATTGGATTGGAAAACTTAATTAAATTCCCGTAGAGAAAGGCGTACCTTAACTACTTAATTCATAGCAGTTACGTTCTTTATTCAGGCAAATGAAACCTCTGAAGAAGTCACGTGTTTCAGACCTGGTTATTTTTTTTGACGACCAGATGGCGTGGTCGTTAGTGAACCTGCTTGCCACGCTATAGGTCGCGGGTTCGAATCTCGCATAAGTCAAACATTTGTGTGCATGAACATGGTGTTTGACTTAGTCTGGGTGTTTCCATGTATAATATGTATGTATTTACAAAAGAAAAGTATATAAGAATGTTTATCAGTTATCTAGTACCCATAGTACAAGCTCTTCTTAGTTTGGGGCTATAGGCTATGATGTTGTGTGAATGTGTGAGGAATATTATTTTTTGGACTCTGGTCAAAACTATATAAATGTGTGAGTGATATTTCCGAAATAACAGTGCAATAAATGGTTTGAAAGTAGCACCGAAAGCCGAAAAACTACGCGGAAAACGGCTACCATTGTATGGGCATGTAATGCGGAGGAATGAGGATCATGAACGTTGATGGATATAGAGGAAGCGGACGATCAAAGAAACGATGGATGGATTGTGTAAAAGCTAGAAATAATATTACTTGTGAGATGACGGCAGATAGAAGAGTGTGTGGAAGTACCGACCCCAAATAAAAATTGGCATAAGGGCAGGATGATTAGCAGTGCATAGCGATCTTATTTTCGTACTCTATAATCTATACAAATTATTGACAGAACCTTAACCCCTTAACCCCCATTTCAATACAAAGTATAGCCTATATTTCAACCTATAATCAACACAGCTAATTAGCGAAAATCCCACAAAGGAATTCCATCTTTATCTCTACAAAAATAAAGTCGTAATCTTATTGCTGTCTTACGTCTACTATTGTTACGATCGACCTACTTTGACAATAGTATGGTATTTTTAACGGTTTCCTATTTCATAATTTTTGACGTAACTTTGATTTTCTAAAACAGTTTTTTTTTTTAGTTGGTTTGTTAAGATGGGCAACTTAAATTGCTTAAATATAACAGACTATTTGTCCCCCAGCGGTTTCACCCGCATCTTTGGTTACTGCTCCGCTCCCGTGTGTCTTAGCGTGATGGTATATAGCCTATAGCCTTCCTCGCTAAATGGGCTATCTAACACTGAAAGAATTTTTCAAATCGAACCAGTAGTTTCGGAGATTAGCGCGTTGAAACAAACAAACAAACTCTTCAGCTTTATAATATTAGTATAGATTATTGTGAGTGCCTTGTTGGTTTCGTGTAGTGGTTCAAATAGGGTTAGATTTGTAGGGTCTTACTACAAAAAAAAGTTAGACAGACGTTTGACACGTGTTTAAAATAATTTTGCATATTTTTTTTTCTTTATACACGCGTCAAACGTCTGTCTAACTTGGTCCTAAGGTCTCGCTATGGTATTGTCGTGTGTCTAGGCAAGTGCTTAAATGTCCTGCCTCTCAAGTAAGAGTGCGCGCATTCGATTCCAGGTCCAGGAAGTAGCAATGTAACTTTTCTTAGTTATATGAAATTCTTAGTGTATCTTGGAAATTAATGAAAGAGTAAATGTGAAGGAAAACATCTTGAGGAAACCTGGGCTTTAAAGGAAATCGCTCATTCCTTTTCCATATGAGAAGAGCTCTACAGAGGGACAATAGAAATGCCGATAATGTTGTGGCGTTAGCAGGAATTTGTTCAAAAATAGTCAAGATCTTTAGCAGATTGAAGAGAACAGTCTACCCCGTTTAATATGCTGTTGAAATGAAGGTGTGGTTGAGGGGTATTTCTGCCTAAACCTTCGGACAGAACAGGCGTGACGTAATTTTTCAGTTACATCTTCATTGCAGCATGTCATCATTATCATCTTGATTCGATAAGCTGGACGCATGAATTAGAGTACAGACGCCAGTGACATAACGCCGAAATTGAAAATTTTCCCAATCAACTTTGAACCATAAAGCTTTAGCGATAAAGTTGAAAATCTATCCAGGAAATTTGACAGATTGTAGGAGCTTGGTGTACAGACGCCAACACATCAGGCTAACTGAAACTGCCAAATTTTCTCTTTCAACTTTGAACCATAAAGCTTTAGCGATAAAGTTGAAAATCTATCCAGGAATTTTGACAGATTGTAGGAGCTTGGTGTACAGACGCCAACACATCAGGCTAACCGAAACTGTCAAATTTTCCCTTTCAACTTTGAACCGTATGCTGCAGCGGTAAAGTTGAAAATCTATCTAGGAATTTTGACAGATTGTAGTAGTTTGATGTGCTGGCGTAAAACAATCAATTTAAAAGTTATTAATATACTTCTCATCTATTATTCAATCGCATCGGAATATCGTAACGTAGCTACTAGCTGTAACTGATTGATTGGGAATCGATCTGTGACCGCATAAATAGAGAGAAAGCGTCAAATTAATCTGGATAGATCCAGTTACAAGCAGTTTTGTCCGGTTCGCTCATATACAACAATACTGTCCTTCTTTAGGGTTGAAGGTATCTCCTTTTTTTTATAATCTAAAGTCGTGTTAGTTACTCCACTTATAACTCGTAACGTACGATAGTAGTGTAGAGTAGAGTAGAGTAGAGTAGGGAAGAACGGGAGCGAAGCCGCGCGGGCAAAAGCTAGTAATATATATATATCGGGACACCTTTTAACACATGGTCGGTTAGCCCCATAGTAAGCTATTGATTAGCTTGTGTTATGGGTGCCAACACAACTGATAAACTAGATATTTTACAAATATAATATATTTATAAATACATTTCATAACACCAGACCACAGCCAACAAGCATGCTCCTCACAAAAATGTCGACCGTGCCGGGAATCGAACCCGGGACCCACAGCTGATCAAATAAAACAGGTCGTCAAATCTCCATTCCAAATTTCACGTAATCATTTCAGCCTTTTTGATTTAAAAGCGTAACATACAGACTAGACAGTCATGATCCCAGATCCCAGTATAAATTTTTGACGATCACGAACAGCGAAAATCGTCGCTAGTTATAAATTTTGACTTTGACAACCAGAATGACGTAGCTACTTGCCAGTCTACCTTCTACCATCAGGGTCGTTGGTTCGATTCCGCGTTGTAGTACTCATTGTTTGTTTCAAGTCAATGTATGCATGTATTATGTATTCAAATTAATGTCTTCGATAATTTCGTGGTATTGTGGTTTTTCTTTAATGGAGATCAGCCAGCTGCGCATGACATTATAGTGCACAAGCATTCGCGCAGACACAGGTGCACTCTCTATTCCCTCACTCTCATAGTCCGATGGGACGGCAATCCGACACGACCGGAGAGAGATCAGGCGCAGACACATTTGCGTGCTCTCCGATGCACGGGTAAATCAATCACTAGCTTCCAGACTCCAGGTTGCTTTAAGAAAGTTTCTCAAAACCCACAAAGCGATTTCGGCCCCGAATCGAATGCGAGACCCCGTGCACAGCAGTCCCGCCTTGCGACTACTAGACCAACGAGGCAGAACCATCCCAATATAAAATATTTAAATGTAGATGTTAATTAGTTAGTCAGTGACTATAGTTACGTTGTTATTTTTATGCTAAATAACTGTCGTTACAACGCGTCAGAAGTAACTGTAAATTATTAACTCAATGTGGGTTTATAGACTTCATTTGTTGAGTTATCTGTCATCAGACATGTTAGGATCATAGTTTTAATAAAAATATGCTTTTTGGAACATGTTCGATACAAAGAAAAATACAAAAAAAAACCGGCCAAGTGCGAGTCGGACTCGCGCACGAAGGGTTCCGTACCATTATTTATAAAACGAGCAAAAAATCATGTTTGTTGTATGGGAGCCCCCCTCAAATATTAATTTAATTTTAATAAAATTACTGATTTTTAAAGTAAGTAATACATTCCATATTCTGTGAATATTTCAAGCATCTACCTGTTGCCGTCATCGATATCGAGCAAAAATGAACAAAAAAATCACGTTTGTTGTATGGGAGCCCCCCAAAATATTTATTTTATTCTAGTTTTCAGTATTTGTTGTTATAGCGGCAACAAAAATACATCATCTGTGAAAATTTCAACTCTCTAACTATCACGGTTCATGAGATACAGCCTGGTGATAGACGGACGGACGGACAGAGGAGCGAAAACAATAGGGTTCCGTTTTACCCTTTGGGTACGGAACCCAAAAAAACAAGGAAATGTAGGGATGGCTGTAAAATTCGTCAATGATGGTACTAAAGAGAGTCCAATAGTCTGCTTTGATTTGAAAGATTAATGGATATTTCGTGTGAAGATACAAATGAGACCCTGGAGACTAAAAGTTCAGGTCAGGTGCGTTATGTAATACAGCTGTGCTGTTCTTCTAGCAGGACGCTAATATAACCTATTCCTCTTCTTCATTCTGCCCTGTTCTCAATTTATTTGAGGTCTGTGCAATGTTTTCTGTTTTAATTCCTCTCTGTCAGCCATCATACATAAATTACTCACTAGAAAAGACAGCCCCCAAAACGCTCGCCCTTCACCACTTCCTATGTGTTATCGCTGGGAAGAAGAAATGGTGGAACAAACTCCCCAGCAACACAATTGGGATGATGACTAGATCAAAAATAAAACACTATCATATTCAATTTGCAAAAAAAATTTTATTGCATTTATCGTTTTGAACTAAAAATTGTTTTTAACCGAATTAAGTACAGAGCTTGATGTGAAAAATCTGTGACGTCAAATCTTAGTATTTTCATACAAATTGCATACAAAGTAACCATTTTTGACAGTTCAATAAAAGGAAAGAATTTGATTAGTTGTCACCTTCCGTAGGTATTCTATCCGTATGGTCTTAAGAAGTGACACCAGATCTGTATAGATTTCTAGAGGAAAAAACATAAATAGGTGTTTGAATCATGCACGTTTGATGATGAATATGGCCCTGACTAAGAATACACTAGCCACACTCTTTCCGTGGGAGTAAAAGATTACGACGGCTGGCCTGATGCACTCGTAAAATTATATAAACGGAGTAATCTCCTGTACTAATATTATAAGGAGGAAATATTGAATTGCTTGTTTGAATTGAATGAGCTCTGAAACTACAACAACGACAACTAGTCAAATTCAATACTTTTATAGAACTGTCAAAAACGATTACTCTCTATGCAATTTGTATGAAAACACAAACTATGACGTCACAGTATTTTCACATAAAAAAATTGAAAACAATTTTCGGTTCAAAACGATAAATTAAATTGTCATTATTTTAAGATGCTTTACAAAATGAATATGATAAAGTATTTTATTTTTGACCTAGTCGTCATCCCAATTGCAAGTGATATTATTATGATTCTATTTTTGACCTAGTCGACTACCCAATTATATTAGGGTCTCTGCAGTTTGACAGGGATCTTTATGACGGCAGGGAACGTATTTTCTGATGCATCAAAAAAAATGGCCCAAAAAACGACACTATCCCCGGTAAATATTAGTCTGTTTTATCCGGGTACGGGAAGAAGTTCTCCGGGGACGCGGTCTGGAATCCCTTTTTTTATACACGCGGTCTCATAAAAATTTCGCAGTATACTTACCACCGTTAAATTACGCAATTTTTCTTGAATCTTACTGTTGGCATCGTCAATTCAAATAAAATCAGTCCAAAAGTTGTATGTTAATTTTTAATTCTGAATTAACATAAACGACAAACAGACTGCATTTCTACTGACATAACAGTAAGTTAACCGACTTAGAAAAACTGGGTCAACGTCCAAATTAGCATCGTATTGTATAGAAGTTACACATGTTTCACTCGTCTGTTTTTATTACGAATATCAAGAAAATCTGTGTCTGAATGTTTGCGCTTTCGTAACTCGGAAACTGCTGGCCTAAATTTGAGTGATTGTTGATTTATTGCCAGCTAAAAATAAGTTGAGGAAGTATAATATGTGTGTTTAATCTGAATATCAATTCGTGTTAGTTGATAGATAAAGATATAGGTAGATGTGCATGCTGTGTGAGAGTTTGTTAGAGGCATTTTTAATGAACTTTTAGGCTTAGTCATATTTAAAAAAAATCCGCTATATTTAGTTGTAAATTTCATAAATTTTAGAAGAAAAAATAAGTGGCTCGATCGATTTTACCGAACAAGATTTTTAGAAGCCAGCAAGGAAATTATGAAGAATAATGAAGGCGGCATTCTGAGGACACTAGCTGATTATGTACTGTTTTGACAAAGCAATAGTACTCCGTGAGTAAATACATATGATGGTCTACTAGAATTCTTGGCGTGTTCTTTAAAGAGGTATCTTAACAACTCAATGTAATGCCCTGGGCATTTATTCCAATACTAGAAATTTTGTCAAACTCACGTTTACTCAAATTAGGATGTTAAATCAGCACTTTTCGAACTACAAAACAAAAGACAGACACCCTTCACCACTTCCTATGTGTTCTCGCTGGGAAGAAGTGGCGAAACAATCACCCCAGCAACACATGGCTGTCTGTTAGGTTTGAAGAAACAGATTTTACTATAACAAGTGCAGTGTCAAATTAGTTGAAATTGTTCAGGCTCTCCGATTTCTTAGAAGACGCTAGTTTTAATTATAAATACTTTTGTACGTAGCAATTTATCATTGCAGATTTAAGGTTTCTCAAAACTATATTGACTGAACCAGCCCAGACAATATTTATCAAGGCTGTTTTAAAAACTCAGCGCGAAGTATTCCCCCGACCTTGTTGGAGCAGTGACCTCAAAAACCTATCTCACCTTGACCCCTCTAACGAAATCAGTCAAGGTCAGATATTTCAAAAAGCTTGATAAAGTTTTTTATTCATTGTTTGAATTTGGAATCCACAGATTCATAATTACGTAGCTCAAAACCTTTTTAAGAATTAAAGAGTTTTTATTCGAGGTTGGTTGATAACGTGGATTGCGTTTTTTATTGAATGTCCTTTTGTATTCATTGAAAATAATCAGACAGGAGCATTAAACTAGTTTACAGGCATTCTTTTTTAAAGGGTTCAGTATTTTGATTTTTTCATTAGCCTTGCCCATTTTATAGAAAAACAAAATTTGGAAACTGGAATATTTTTTCATATGGTTGGACTAGTTCTAGCTAACAATTAAAAGTAATAAGTACGAAAAAAAAAACAAAACACTGGTACTCAGCCGAATCCGGTTAGACTGGAAGCTGACGCCAACATTGTTGGGAAAAGGCTCGGGAGATGATGAATTAAAAGTAATGAGTAGGACTTTTAACAACGCAAAATAAGACTATGCTTTGTATACTTCTAGACTTACTAAATTTAGGGTTAATGCCCTCTTAGATAAAGATAGAGCTAACAAAAAACAACGATAACTGCAAACATTAAGATATAATTACCATTATATTAAAAGTATAAATGATAATAATATACATAGTGACGTAATCATTATCACATTTTATTTAACAGCAAAAACAGCCATTGACGTAACATTTGCTTTAAAAGCAAATTATATACAATGAAACATTCACACGCTCATCTCACAATACTTCAGACATACCGACAGAATCGTCTTCCAGCCGTCCGCAAACATATCGCAGTCAGGCTTGAGAGGCTTAGCGTCCAAGAGTGCATTATGCGCCGACGGGGTGCGTGGATTTGGGGAGTGGGAACGCGCGACGGTGTGGCTCACGGGGACAGCAAAGAGCCTATGCCTTCTACTTCGGCTATAATTTAGCGGAGCAAAAAGATGATACACAACATTATATAAAAATTAATCCCTATTTCCCTTGGCCATGCCATCGAACGCGTGAACGGCTGGACCAAATACACAAACTGCTACACAATATTATATCATCTCCGATCTCTAATACTCCAGCCAATCTCAATGATTGATACTAAGTACAGACTTAAGTTACGCGAAACTGTCAATTTTTCCCAATCAACTTTGAACCATATGTTTCAGCCTTATAGTTGAAAATCTATTTAGGAAATGTGACAGATTGTAGTAGCTTGTTTCGGTTAGCGCCGATGTCTTCTGTATTCATTCTACTTCCTACTTATATTGTAACTGTGTAAGAGAAAGGATGTAAGTTACCCTTTAACGCAAAAATTAGTGAACGGATTTTGATAAAACTTGGCAGTCATATAGACTATACAACAGTATAACATATAGGCTACTTTTTAAAAGGAATTAGGAAGGTGTGTGTGTGAAAGGAAGTGGAATGGCGGAAGGTGGTCTGCAAGTAAATCCTATGACTTTGACGCAAGTAGGTACCGTATACCGTAAACAGTGACAGATTGCAAGCCCACCCGTACGGGGAACCAGTTCGTAAACCTTGCGGGATGTAGCAGCTGCTGACTCGTTCAGTTTCTATCCCGTTGCGGATACGACTGGCTTTTTTTTAATGTCTAGTGGTTGGGTGTTCATTGATTTTGATTTTGGTATCCCAAAAATGAGACTGGAGTTACCTTCGTTGTTTGCATCTTGAGTTAAAACAATTATTATTGTAATGTAACTTCCATGTAGCGAATACTAAGGGCGACCATCATCATCATCATCCTCCTGCCCGTATCCCAACTTTTATTCGTGGTCGGCGCAGCATGTTTTTGTCTTCCACGCTCTTCTATCTGCCGTCATCTCACAAGTTACATTCTTTCTAGCCATATCAACCTTCACACAAAATCTATCTCACTAAGGGCGACCAATGCTTGTAAATATACCAATTGTTTGACATGCTTTCGTATAACTTAAGCTTTTAGAAGACAATGAAGTGGTTGCAATGTAATTTTGTGAAATCTCTTCAAATTCAAATTTATTTATTTTTGCGAATATGGGTACATGGAGATCTTAATAATAATAAACAAACGGTGCATTGACCATATCCTACCATATAGGCTTGCAAAAAATTTAAATTAAAAATACATCGAAATTTAAGGACACGACTTTTACATGTATATAAAACCAAAAGTTATAACTTATCTTCTAAGTATTGTTTGTCTAAGATCTCAAATAGTAGTACGAAGTCAATGCGAAAGTTGACACTAGGCAAAATACGGTGTTATGTCCGATACATAGCAAATTGATCGTGATAATCCCCATTAAAAGGCCCTCAAGTTTTAGACAAATCATTTATAATGGTATGGTTGAGCAGATGGGACTTTAAAACACACCTGCGTCCGGTTAGTCTGGAAGCCGACACCAACGTAGATTGGGAAAAGGCTAGGCAAATGAGATGGTGGAAGCTGATGGGAGTTTAAGATTTTCTCTTTCTATGTTCCTTCTGGTGCCCTTTGCGTCCCAAGGCTTTTTTTCATGGGTAATCATGAAATGACCCTTCCTGTTGTGGGTGCAGCTGGAGAGAGTGTCAGACTCTTACAGACTAGAACCCACTTGATCCTTCTGGAGGACCCTATGTGCCAGGGCAACGGTAACTCTAGCGAACAATCCGCAGCCCCGGCAGACATAGCACCATTACACCATTACCAGAAAATAAGCGTCGTAATATTTCTAAGTATGCTGATCAAAAACTTGTGTTTATTATTATTGTAAACTATGTATCATGCGTTTCTGACGTCAGAATGAACGATTCAGATTTCTCGAGTCATAGCCTATCTGCAAATGACGTGTTGGGTGCTCGACGCATGTCTGCTATGATATCAAAATACATACGTATCTATATATAGGTATGTGCATTGAACTGTTTGTTGTTATGTTTCTCAGCTGACTTGAGTTGAAGGAAGGTTTACATTTTTATTTAAAACGTTAAACTATCCTTACAGGGTTTACCCTAATGCGTCAGCTAGAACCTTAGACTAAACAAGAATTATTTACACACAAAAAAACACATTAAAATCTGGCCCTGGCACACAGGGACCTCCAGAAGGAACATAGTGGGTTTTAGTCAGTAAGAGTCTGACACTCCCTCCAGCTGCACCCTCAGCGGGAGGGGTCGTTTGATGATTTCTCACGAAAAAAAAAGGTACATCATTTATAAAAATACATAATTAAAATAAAGTTTAAATGGTAATATATAGCCATGTTATAGATGCAAAAGTGAATTTGCTTCTATTTGGTAAGTGTTTGATCGGTAATGTAGATATGTGATCAAGACTTGGGACCAATAACAGGGTGCAAGAAGTTTTCAGCATGAAGTTAATACACACTCTATTCAGACTACATGAGCAATAGAATAGCTTAGTCTTTGTAGCAAAAAGCAAAAAGGCTTTGTGGCAAAAAACTGTATAGTTAGATCTGTCCTCGATTAATTTGGAACCTGGTATTGCGGGTTTGAGGAGAAGGGATGAAGAAAATCAAAATAAATTCATTAAAAATCTCAACATACAAAACGCAAGAAATCTTAAAACGGTTTTTCAGTCTTTCAGTTACGTAGACTGGACTGTGACGCGCTTTATCTCCGCGAACATGCCGAATGACGTCACGCGTCTATCGAATCGCTGAACTATCGTCATGCGTCTACACTGATGCACACGCATTCTATATGTATCAGTAACAGAAATACTGTTTTACGGGAATGTTACATATTTGCGATCAGGGCTGTCTGTGCTTTTTAGGAGACCTGAAGGGTTAGCCAAGATGTTAGCCAGGATGTAGAGTCTAAGAATATGTATGGAAGACATTTCTAATCACCAGTTATGACCACGTAATTTGAAATGTCATTTACACATACATTTTTGTCGTTTCTACTAGCGTTTACGATTGTAGAAACGACATTTTGGCTAACACTGCTAGGCACTCGCAAAAAAAGCCTTTAATCGCTACTGGTTTTAAAAAGATCTGAGATATGTAATCATCACCATCATCAGCCTTTTTATCGTCCCACTGATGGGCACAGGCCTCTTCTCACAGGGAGAAGGATTGAGCTATGTACTGGTCTTAATAAAAATTAAAAGCATCTAAGACGATGAATACAATATGAAAGCGGTGTGTTGATATATGGAACGCATGAATATGAAAAAAAAATAATTTAATAATACCCCAGTAGTTCTTACTGTTGTCTTCAGTCATATTCAATCTTACTTCTTGTTTGGTGTATTTAATACAAATGTTAACTAAATATTAAACTGTTTTCACAATACAGTGGTTTATTTGTTAGCGACATGGACATCATTATAATTATGACATGTTAACCTTTTGAACGCCACAGTCACGTATAGATGACAAGCCAAACAGTGTTCAGCACGCCACGGTCACGACTACATGACAGACTTTTAAAGTCCAAAATTTATAATCGGTGTTAATCGATATAATTCCTAACTCACTACTAGGTATATTGTGGGTATTTATGGGTGAGTTCTTAGCTTGCCACTGAGGGCATGTCTTTCTTTTTTGACGTGGCTGTCAAAAGATTAATGTGGCTCAGATACCTGCGCAAAAAAAAGTAATGGTGTTATACAAACAGATGCATCTCTTTCGCGTCAATATGGACCGTTTGGGTTTACTAGTCACGGTGACAAACGCGCGTTTGAAACCCGCATAACTGAACCTTGTTTTTATGGCTGCAAAAACACGGAGTGTGTGACGAACGTTATTTTGAAGGCGTTATTGATACGAGAATCATCGTACAATTAGAATATTTAGCATGGTCCAAACGAGAAGAGTAGGCCAAACTAATTTCTATGCTGTTTTCCCTTTCGGACCATATACACGGTACTTTATCATCACGATATTTTTTTTATTAGTAGTTTATATTATTTATATTTTAGTAGTTCAGCCGTTCAAGCGTCGAACCATAACAAAGTCATTTTCTCATTCACAGTATTAGTAAGAACTTTACTAAAGATTATCGATCCTAGCAGTCAGATTATACTCAATCTGGTATTGCCATCGGGCTATGAGAGTGAGGGAATAGAGAGTGCACTTGTGTCCGCGCAAATGCTTGTGCACTATTATACGTCCTGAGTAGCTGACTGATCTCCTTAAGAGAGAACAGCCGCTATGGCCGACAATCTGTCTGGGCGCTATTATTGTTACGTCAAATGATAAACAGGAAAATTATTAGCCTACAGTATTTAGTTGTTTATCTTACTGGCGTAATAATGGCGTCCAGACCCATTGTTGGCCGGACGGCGACCGGAGAGAGATCAGGCGCAAGACCGACATTTACGTGCTCTCCGATGCACGGGTGTATCAATCACCAATTTCCAGACTACAGGTGCATTTTGTGAAAGTTTTCTAAAACCCACAATGCAATTTCGGCCCGACCCGAGAATCGAACCCGAGTGACACCGACCCCGTGCACAGCAGTCGCGCCATGCAACTACTAGATCAACGAGGCAGTCAAATCCTAAAACTCACAAAGCATTTTTGACTCGATACGGGACGCAAACCCGAGACCCCGTGCTCAGCAGTCACGCCTTGCCACTGCTCGACTAACGAGGCAGTTTGACGTAAAATCCATATTGATTTGAATTTGTTTCTCATTTTACGCCGGTAGCCAGTCTCACAGTTATGTATGACGAAGTAAAAATTTATTTCCGCCTATCAGATCGATCGGCTTTCTCTAAACTTTTAACACGATAATGAACTTTATTTTCAAGGCGATAAGGTTTTAACTAAATGTTTATTTTGAGACACCTGGCTCTCTGCCAAAGGCGATTTGATTATCAAAAAGTGTTTATAATTTTAGTTTTGTAGATTAAAATTTATTATCTAGGTCATATTTTGTTTTGATGGAATTTTCACACTATCGGGTTATGGCCTTGTCTAACTAGTTTAAGGGAATTCATAAACTACAAGACATGCGCACTCAGACATAATATAGCTTTTTATCCGCGTCCCCTAAAAAACTAGGACCTTTCTACTAGGACCCAGAGATAATCGTCTACCTGCTCCCAAATTTACCTTAGTAAGTATTTGTTAGTACAGAAAACCTTTGTGTATACAAAACAATGAAAGTAGTCATTGAGAGATTTCTAAAATATATTCTTTTTTTTTAGTTTTTGTAGAAGTTCAGCAAAAAAGAGGATTGCCTCTTATTTTACTGGGATCACCGTGATCATTTTAAATATGTAAAAACCGGCCAAGTGCGAGTCGGACTCGCGCACGAAGGGTTCCGTACCATTATTTATAAAACGGACTAAAAATCATGTCTGTTTAATTGGAGCCCCCCTCAAATATTAATTTAATTTTAATGCAATTACTTATTTTTGAATTAAGTTATACATTCCATATTCTGTGAATATTTCAAGCATCTACCTGTTGCCGTTATCGATATCGAGCAAAAATGAACAAAAAAATCACGTTTGTTGTATGGCAGCCCCCCAAAATATTTAATTTATTCCAGTTTTCAGTATTTGTGTTGTTATAGCGGCAACAGAAATACATCATCTGTGAAAATTTCAACTCTCTAACTATCACGGTTCATGAGATACAGCTTGGTGACGGACGGACGGACGGACAGAGGAGCGAAAACAATAGGGTTCCGTTTTACCCTTTGGGTACGGAACCCTAAAAATGAATCAATATTTCCCTTGTTCACCACGCCATCACTCGTGAACGGCTAGACGGATTGCACTTTTTTTTCTGACAGGACGTCTGTCGGGCCACCTATTATAAGATATTATTAAAGGGTCATTGTGTTTTATAAAATTATTTTAAAATAGGTATGTAATATTTACGCATTTTTGTCTTAGGCTATTCACCCCAGACCCCTTTCAAGTATTTATTTTTGTATCTCTATTATCTATAGTATAGTAATAAGTATGATTGATTGACGATTTCAGACTATGATAATTGTGTATTTTAGATAATAATTAAACGCATTACCTACCTAGTTTTGCTAAATTACAGTTGCCAAACGATATGAATGAAACAGGCTTGGTATATTAATGAAAATTTAATTTAAATATTTATGAATGTAACTTGTGAGATGACGGCAGATAGAAGAGCGTGGAAGATGAAAAAAAAATTGCTGCGCCGACTACAAATAAAAATTGGGATAAAAGGTCAGGGGATGAGGATGTGAGAGAGAATTTTGTATTCCAATTTGGTGGTAATGAAAGTGGTTCTAAAGGTTTCAAATATTGACAAGAAATCTATACTAATATTATAAAGCTGAAGAGTTTGTTTGTTTGAACGTGCTAATCTCCGAAACTACTGGTTCGATTTGAAAAATTATTTTAGTGTTAGATAGCCCATTTATCGAGGAAGGCTATATACCATCACGCTAAGACACACGGGAGCGGAGCAGTAACCAAAGATGCGGGTGAAACCGTTGGGGACAGCTAGTTCTTTATAAGGCACTAAGTTACCCCCTCTTCAAGTTTCCAGTTCTTTAATCAAAAACTCTATAATTATGGGGTCGATATGTATATTGTTGCAGATATGGGGCGACCTGCAGGAGGGCATCGAACAAGTTTACAAGAGGCAACATATGGAGAAGAAGAGATATATGGACTTGTATACGTATCCTTTGCAAATGTTTTCATGGGAAAATTGGAACAGACCTCTTGGGGACGGGAAATTCTTCAAAACTACAAGAAAACAGCGTACATCTATGTGAAACGCGCTTGTAACACCTTAGTTCCAGTGCGGAAATAGGGTAGTTTTATCATTCCTCTATATTTCCATCGAGCTTATCAACATTATTATTTGTAGGTAGGTATCAGTCTCTCACGCCTTGTCCCAAGATCGCTATAACACCCTGATCTTTGCTAACATTTGGTTCACCCATGTAGCTTCCATACTTAGACCCAGTTTCAGAGGTTACGGATAGCTATGCTAGCTAGCTAACTATGTACCAGATAAATTAAAAAATGGAGTAGAATTTTTATGAAATCATCTGCCAGATAAACTATCTGGAACTTATCAGAAGGTACTTACCGGTGAAACAGGCCCTTGCCAGAATCACAATAGCGAAAATATACTTCTGTCCACTAGACTTTGCAAGTATGTGATAACAGCACGGTGGATCGATTAAGGTCAAGCTACGCTTTTACATTCCTAAATTCCTACTGACCTTATCATGTTTGGTCATAACTTTCTTCGCAATAAAGGGGAAGACTTATCAGTCAAGGGTTCAAGGCGTTTAAAGAGGTTATACTCGAAAATAGTCAAAGACGTAATCTTCTATTTTGGACTTATTTTTCTAACGGTTATTAATCGTCTGCTAGCCGTTTGCCCTGTTGGGGTCGGCTTCCAGTCTAACTGAATGCAGCAACGTGCCGTAATCTTATATGAATCTACTGCCTATCTGACCTCTTCAACCCAGTTTAGTGCCGGGCTACCCGATACTCGGTTTTTTTTTATCATCTGTTAGCCTTTCGAACGTTGGGGTCGCCATCTAGTCCAATGAATGTATCTAGGTACAGGGTCTTATACGATTGCCTATCTGATCTCTTCTAGCCAGTTCATATCTGGGCAACCAGATACCCCGGTTTATTATCGTCTTCTTGCCCTTTTAAGCGACTTCTTTCCACATGGTTGTAGGCCTTCAGTCGAACCGAAAACCGCAGCTAGATGCCAGTGTCTTTCTGATTTCTTCAACTCAGTTTATGTTTGGGTAAACTGATACCCCTTGGTAAGACTGGTTGTCGGACTTTCTGACTACCAAATGACAGTCGGGACGAGACCCACAATCTAGCGTGCTTCCTAAAACACGCTCCAACGCTTAAATAAAAGTAAAAAGTCTTGTATCGTGTTTTGAAACGAGAAAAACTGCCGACTGCCGTTATGAGGAGAATCGGAACACTTTTTCTAGCGCGCACAAAAGATTGTTTACCAAACATTGTGACGTAGACTTTGTTTATCCTATTGGCCGGTTGTGTTGTCATCGTGATTTCAATTGTTATAAATGATATAGATGTGTACTTTGTTTATGGTTGATGTATTTTTTGATTACTTTTAGGCATGTGGTCAGGACTTCCTTTAGCGAGGGTTTCATCATATTTTTGTTGATAACTTTAAGAAATATTGGATTAGATGCATATCTGAAAGCTCAGGAGCTCGTGGCTAAGTAACAGCCGCACGAGTCGATCGATCATATGGTTAAGTAACTATTGGTCGGTCAGCTCGTGGATGGGTGACCATCTTGCTATGACGTAGGTCCCGGCTGTCATTTGAACATCCTTGGCAGCCGTTATGGGTAGTTAGAAGACAGAAACATAATAAATCTAACTAAGGGGTGTCGGTTTGCTCAGTTCAACTAAGCAGTCGTTCCTTGTAAACACTGGTACTCATCTGCATCCGGTTGAACTGGAGGCCGACTCCGACACAGCTTGGGATAGTGCTAGACAGATGACGATTAACGTCTGAAAACCCCGAACCGAATGTATTTTTAAAAGCTGACCACCAATCTTTTAGATACCTTTTTTTCATTCTCATAAGTAAACTCCTGTTTTATCCCAATCTGACAGAAATCAACGTATTGATAAGCGACTATAGATAAAAAATTGACAACGGTAGGAACATACCTAATCGATCCCTTGCCTTAGGTATATTTTTTTTCTGTTGGAGGCTAATGCCATCAACAAAGTTACTTTGTTGCATACTTTGTTTTATATAAAATCGGTTCTTCAAACCATACAGACAGAATTGTGTTGCTGGGGAGTTTGTTCCACCATTTCTTCTTCCCAGTGATAACACAGGAAGTGGTGAAGGGCGGGCGTTTTTGGGGCTGTCTTTTGTAGAATTGACCTTCGAAAAGTGCTGATTTTCAGCCTACTTTGAATAAATGACTTTTTATCTTTAAAAAAAAAGAGTTCAACGTTAAACGTTTTCACTCCAATCGATAAATTCCTGAACTGGTACAGTCACGTGTACAACTACTGCACATCGGTGCATCACCAGAGCGCGAGCAGCACCACCAGTGGCCGCGCCACCAACAACAATGGTGGCAGGAACAACTTTAGCAGCAAGAAACAGGTTTGTCTATTTATGACGCAGACGCGGGTGAAGCCAGTAGCTGGATGAGTCGCAAAATTTTAACTTCTTAAAAAGACTACAGGTACCAAAACATCCCTTTTTCAGAATGTCCCTTTTGCAAAATGACCCCTTCGCAAAAACAGGCATTTATTCGTACAACACAAAGTTCGTACTTTAATTTGTTGATTAGTTATTTTATGTCAATTGACGTTTTGAGTGGCAGTTAATCTGACAATCTTCGAAGTATATAATTTTTTTAACACGCTTTTTTATATACATAATTATGTGCGTGCACATATTCATTTATCTAGTTTAGTTCATCCTTCTGTGTTGTACGCCGGCTATTGACCACTTTTTTTTGTAATGAGGGGAATTAATGCTTGTTTGAGGAAGGGGGGACATTTTGAGAAAGGGACACTCTGCAAAAGGGACATTCTTCGAAGGGGTCATTTTCCTACCTGTAGAAATTTTGCGACTAAGCCCTAGTAACTTATAAAACATGGTTTTTGTTTGTGTTTTTAGGGCGGTCACGTGCAGGGCGGCGCGCAGCTGGTTGGGCTCGAACTATACAAGAGACTGAAGGAGTTCCTCAGGATCTATCTCATCAATTTGCTCCAGGTATGCTCTGTTCTCCTGGTAGTTTGTAACTTGACCTTCGTTAACGGCATTCCCATTATAACTTATACATATCTATCTAAGCGGCTGGACGACGCTTCCAGTGACCTAAAGGCTAGCTATTG
Source organism: Heliothis peltigera (assembly GCA_958496145.1). Taxonomy (NCBI): domain Eukaryota; kingdom Metazoa; phylum Arthropoda; class Insecta; order Lepidoptera; family Noctuidae; genus Heliothis; species Heliothis peltigera. The sequence goes on along the minus strand of OY292348.1, from coordinate 2,113,477 downwards.
CTTTGGCCAGAGAATTAGCATTGCCATTCAACGTGGCAATGTTACCAACCTCTTGGGCACGCTCCCAGTAGACAACGATGGAGATGGGCTGTCATTGAATATCCTTGGCAGTCGTTACGGGTAGTCAGAAGCCAGTAAGTCTGACTGCGGTCTAACCAAGGGGTATTGGGTTGCCCAGGTAACTGGGTTGAGGAGGTCGGACAGGCAGTCGCTTCTTGTAAAACACTGGTATTCAGCCGAAACCGGTTAGACTGGAAGCCGACCCCAACATAGTTGGGAAAAGGCGATGATGATGATGAAGACGAATCGAACATTATGACCAATAACTCGAATTCATGATAGATAATTGACACTACTTATATAACATTTTTTATTTAAACTTCTGCATCTTAAATAAGTGACAACTTCTTGTATAAGTTGTATTATATTATTTTGGCATGTCATAACTTTTTGCAATTGTAATTTAAGTTCAAATAGATTCACGACTATAGTAGTCAACTTTAGTAGTCAGTCGTGTATTGACATAAGAGTTTTTAAGGGATTTTGAGGGGAATTCTTATTTCAATTTGAATCGTACAAGATAATGATGTTTTCAGAATGGCGCCGAGTTAATGGGAGAAGACGTACTAGCGTTCTACACGAAGCAATGGGAGGAGTACCAGTTCTCTTCCCGGGTGTTGAACGGCGTATGCGCTTACCTCAACAGACACTGGGTCAAGCGTGAGTGCGAGGAGGGCCGAAAGGTAATTATTAAAAAAGATTCAATCTGTAGGAAAGTTTCCTTATTTATGTCTAGGTGGTTGATCTTATTTGATCTCTCAAAAGTTATATAGGGTGTAACAAAACTAGTGACCATATTTTTACAGGTCATCTAGAACATGCTAAGGATCATGTTTACCACAAACAAGTCATGGAAACAACAACATATTTTATTAAATTTGTTATCACAGTCGCCTGATTGTATGCATAACGCCGGTCTCTATGAAAGCTCGGTCGTTGACCCCTATGTCATTCAACTTTTTTTGTGGTAAACATGATCCTTAGCATGTACCTACTAGATGACCTGTGAAAATATGGTGCACTAGTTTTGTGACAACCTATATAAAGTCCTCGCCAAACTTAATGGCGGTTCGCAACTAATTATGAATCCGCACGTGGCCCACTCCGCCGTCTGATCATACCTGAAATTGGTTTTGCGCACCCACTTGTGATGCGCGCTGTTCCTAACCGCCACGAAGTTTTTGCGGGTGTGGAAGACATTAGCGAATCCTTTCATAAACACGTAGGAACTCTTAATGGCATTCTTCACCCATCCACGGACCGACAGAAGAAAGAAAGAAAGAAAATGCATTTACTGACACAAGACCACAAAACATGAAATATTAATAAATATATAACACAAATATGGTTGTGCAAAATGGACTACAGTTCAGCGCCATCCTTTGCTAATTGTGATTGTCCTGTGTGGCTGTTTCTTAGCCACGAGCTCCTCACCAAACAAAGTGTACCGTTCCTCAACATATAATATAAAGAAGAAAGATTTAATTGTTTTTTTAGTTTTGATTGAATAGTCTCCGAAACTACTTAACCTATTCAAAAATTCACTGCTGGGAAGCTACACTATCCCCGGTGAACATAGGCTATGTTTATCCGGGTACGGGAAGAAGTTCCCCGGGTAAATAAATAAATTAAATAAATAAATAAATACAAGAGAGAAACTGCTAGTAAAATGTTTTTTTTTTCAGGGCATCTACGAGATTTATCAACTAGCTTTAGTGACGTGGCGCGACAATCTCTTCCAACGACTGAATAAACAAGTCACCAATGCTGTCCTCAAGCTGATCGAGAGAGAACGTAACGGCGAGACTATCAATACGAGACTTGTTTCTGGGGTAAGTAAACTTCATATAAAAATAGTGCACCATATTTTTACAGGTCATCTAGTACATGCTAAGGATCAGGATGACTATTTTGTGGTCAAAATGATCCTTAGCATGTAGTAGATGACCTGTAAAAATATGGTGCACTATTTTTTTTCACTCTAGTAATGATCATAATAATGGAGGAAATGAGGGAATAATAAAGCAGATCATATAATAAATGCTGGCTGCGGAGGACATATTATAGTGCAGAAGCATTTGCTCAGACACAGGTGCACTCTCTATTCCCTCACTCTCATAGTCCGATGGGACGGCAATCCGACACGACTGGAGAAAGATCAGGCGTAGGTCCGACATTTACGAGCACTCCGATGCAAGGGTGTATCAATCACCGACTTCCAAACTTCGGGCTGCATTATGAGTCTCCCCACAAAGCAATTTCGCCCCTTTTGTTTGTTGTGTTTAATTTGTTCACGGATGATTCTGTTGATTAAAAAATTGTGGGCAAGAGGATGAGACGCTAATTCCAACCTTTGTATTTCAGGTAATCAACTGCTATGTAGCCCTAGGTCTTAACGAGGATGACACTTCAGCTCGCGGACAGAACCTGGTGGTTTACAAAGACACCTTCGAGGCCGTGTTCCTTGAAGATACAGAGAGGTTCTATACCAGGGAGAGTACCGATTTCCTCAGGAATAATCCTGTCACGGAGTACATGATCAAGGTAAGGAGTATGTTAGTCTTGTAGAGGTTTATCTGTGAAAATGCGTTTGTCATTTCAATCTTTCACCTTTCTATCTTTAAGGGGAAGAATTTTGAAATATTCTTAGAAAGTAACATAGATAAATGTTTTAAATTCTTTCGGAAGTAATTTAAAAAATGATACGGTAAAGGCTCGTAAAACTGAACAACTTTCAGGCGAAAAAAAATACGAAATTCGAGAAAAAAAAATTACATTTTCTAAGAAAGTTTGAACTTCATGCCTTAATATTGTATGGAGAGTCGCAATTTTTTTTATCGTTATTTTTTTTCTGTTGTTGAAAGTAGTTCAGTTTAAAGAGTAAATTGACCCCCCAGTATAAAAGGTCTATCAAAAAAAAGTGCACCATATTTTTACAGGTCATCTACTACATGCTAAGGATCATGTTAAAAAAATAGATAAGTTTTGTTTTGTTGACCACAAAAAAATCATGAAAACAATAACGATATTATACTAAATTTATCATCACATTCGCCATATTTTAATTGTGTTGACCCCTACATTATTCAAGTTTTTTTGTGGTAAACATGATCCTTAGCATCGACTAGATCACCTATAAAAATATGTTGCACTATTTTTGTTAGAAAATCAAACAGTCTCTTTTGCTGTTATTGTTGTATTTCAAGTGTTGGTTTGTTTGTCCGTGTAGGCTGAGCAGCGTCTGCAGGAGGAGCAGCGGCGCGTGCAGGTGTACCTCCACGAGACCACGATGGAGCGCCTTGCCAAGACCTGCGACCGTGTGCTCATTGAGAAGCATCTCGAGATCTTCCACGCTGAGTTCCAGGTTCCTACTTATGATTTATTTATTTGTTCCTCTACCTTATCACTAACATTACATGTTTATCTTATAACATAATGTATGATGACTATAACATATAATATACCAGTACCAGTCCTGCCGCGGCGGCTGGGATGCGCGGTGTGGTCTCGCAGCCGCTCCGCCGCCTCCTTCGCTGGCATAACTGCTTCACAGAAGGAGGCGACGGCATCCCATTCTCTCTTGATCCGGACCATGGCTTGGATCAGGGCCGGACGCGAGAGGTCGCCGCCGCCAATTGCCGTTGTGAGCACGCGGCGGCGCTCCGCCCAGGCAGGACACCCCCCCATTGCGTGCTCCACCATGTCCCCTGAATTTCTTCAAAAAACGAATGACGCGATCGCGTTAAGCGTCTGCTCTGATACTAATATGGTCTTTGTTGTACCAGAAACTGCTGGACGGCGAGAAGAACAGCGACCTGGGGCGCATGTACGCGCTGGTGGCGCGCATCCCGGACGGGCTGTGCGAGCTGCGCCGCCTGCTGGAGCACCACATCCACGCGCAGGGGCTGCACGCCATCGACAAGTGCGGCGACTGCGCACACTCCGTACGTACTGCTTGCTCTACACTCTACATGTGTATACTGACATGTACATCCCCTTAGGGCTGTGCGAGCTGCGCCGCCTGCTGGAGCACCACATCCACGCGCAGGGGCTGCACGCCATCGACAAGTGCGGCGACTGCGCGCACTCCGTACGTACTGCTTGCTCTACACTCTACATGTGTATACTGACATGTACATCCCCTTAGGGCTGTGCGAGCTGCGCCGCCTGCTGGAGCACCACATCCACGCGCAGGGGCTGCACGCCATCGACAAGTGCGGCGACTGCGCACACTCCGTACGTACTGCTTGCTCTACACTCTACATGTGTATACTGACATGTACATCCCCTTAGGGCTGTGCGAGCTGCGCCGCCTGCTGGAGCACCACATCCACGCGCAGGGGCTGCACGCCATCGACAAGTGCGGCGACTGCGCGCACTCCGTACGTACTGCTTGCTCTACACTCTACATGTGTATACTGACATGTACATCCCCTTAGGGCTGTGCGAGCTGCGCCGCCTGCTGGAGCACCACATCCACGCGCAGGGGCTGCACGCCATCGACAAGTGCGGCGACTGCGCACACTCCGTACGTACTGCTTGCTCTACACTCTACATGTGTATACTGACATGTACATCCCCTTAGGGCTGTGCGAGCTGCGCCGCCTGCTGGAGCACCACATCCACGCGCAGGGGCTGCACGCCATCGACAAGTGCGGCGACTGCGCACACTCCGTACGTACTGCTTGCTCTACACTCTACATGTGTATACTGACATGTACATCCCCTTAGGGCTGTGCGAGCTGCGCCGCCTGCTGGAGCACCACATCCACGCGCAGGGGCTGCACGCCATCGACAAGTGCGGCGACTGCGCGCACTCCGTACGTACTATGCCTCGTTGGTCTAGTGGTCCCAAGGCGCGACTGCTGTGCACGGGGTCTCGGGTTCGATTCCCGGGTCGGGCCGAATCGCTTTGTGGGTTATGAAACTTTCATAAAGCAACCTGGAGTCCGGAAGTTGGTGATTGATTCTGATCTCTCTCCGGTCATGTCGGATTCCTGGCCCATCGGACTATGAGAGTGAGGGAATAGAGAGTGCACCTGTGTCTGCGCGAATGCTCGTGCACGGCTGGCTGATCTCCATAAAAGAGAACAGCCGCCGTAGCCGACAATCGGCCTAGATGCCATCATCATCATCATCATCACATGTACATCCCCGACGAGCCGCCATCGACTAAAACCCACTATGTTTCTTCTGGTGATCCCTGTATGCCAGAACCGCGGTAACTTACGAGCAACCCACAGCCATGGCAGACCCAACTGATACTTAAACATTGTTTCTGGGCTGTGAGTCGCGCTATATTCCATTACGACAACTAGTTTAAGTTCGTTGCTTTCTTATAGATTTAAATACAAAAGTAGCATATAACGTGTAACACAAATACTGCACCATATTTTGACAGGTCATCTAATACATGCTAAGGATCACCACAAAAAAAGTTGAATGACCTAGGGGTCAGCGATCGAGCGCGTTCATAAAAACTGGTATTATGCGTAAGAATACAATTAAAATTTGACGAATGTGATAATAAGTTAAAATAAGTTTAATAAAATATGTTATTATTTTCATGACTAGTTTTTGGTAAACATGATCCTTAGCATAACATAACACCCTATATAAGGTGTAACAAAAATAGCGCACCATATTTTCACAGGTCATTTAGTACATGCTAAGGATCATGTTTATCACAAAAAAAGTTGAATGGCCACGGGGTCAACGACCGAGCGCCGCCTTTATAGAGGCGTTATGCGTACAATTTGGCGATTGTGATGATAAAATAAATACTTATAATAAAATATGTTATTGTATTCATAAACATGATCCTTAGCATGTACTAGATGACCTGTGAATACATGGTGCACTAGTTTTGTTACACCTTTTATAGCCTGTGAAACTAATTGATCGCTTTGAAAAATCCTTTGACTGTTTTCACATTTTAAGTTTTTCTCAGCCATCATGACCTGTCAACAATAATGGCGTCTACATTATTGTTATTTATTTAATAATCTTTTGTATTTTGTTGTAGGATCCCAAAGTATACGTATCGACAATTCTTGAAGTGCACAAGAAATACAATGCGCTTGTACTGGTCGCGTTCAACAATGACTCCGGCTTTGTAGCCGCACTTGACAAAGCTTGCGGCCGGTTTATCAACAGTGAGTATAATAAGAAATATATTCTACACTATCTTCTTAGCTTTCGCTAGCGTTAAGAAGTATTTTTATTGAGATATAGTTTTAACTTTCATCCCCTATTTTATCCCCTTAGGGGTGGAATTTATCAAAATCCCTTCTTAGCGGATGCCTACGTCATAATGCCAAATTTCAACCCGATGCGTTGATAAATCTCTATGTCAGTCACTTTTGCGGCATATATAGGGTGTAACAAAACTAGTGCACCATATTTTTACAGGTCATCTGATACATGCTAAGGATCATGTTTACCACATAAAAGTTGAATGACCTAGCGGTCAACGATCGAGCGCCTTCATAGTAACCAGCGTAATATATAAATAAATTTAAAAAAAAAGTTGTTGTTGTTTTCATGACTTTTTTTGGGGTTAAACATGATCCTTAGCATGTTCTAGATGAACTGTAAAAATATGGTGCACTAGTTTTGTTACATCCTATTTATTTAGATTGTTAGAATAAGTTGAAGAAATTGTGTTTGTTTCAATTGCGCTTATGTCAGGAACTACTTGACAAAGTTGAAATATTCTTTCAGTGTTATTTACATAGTCTATGTATTGTGGAAGGCTATAGGCTACTTTTACCCGACAGGACGCGGGTGAATCTGCTGACAGAAGCTAGTTCATTATATCCATGTTAATACGACTGATAATCACTTCTTAACATGCAAAATGACAGACAAATTTGTATTACAGGTAACGCGGTGACAAAGGCAGCGAATTCTTCGTCCAAGAGTCCAGAGCTCCTCGCCAAGTATTGTGACCTGTTGCTGAAGAAGTCCAGCAAGAATCCCGAAGAAGCTGAACTCGAAGACACGCTCAATCAAGTCGTAAGTTATCCGCCTAGCTCTTTCCCAACATTTTAGTTGAGAACTCCTGTGCATAGGATAGCACGGTTCAGTCGGTCCTGCTTGTGATCTCTCTCCGGTCGTGTCGGATTGCCGTCCCTGAGAATTACGACGATGAGGGATTAGATAGTACAACTGCAGTGCGGAGTCTCATTTGCCCCGAAAAACGGGAGAAAATACTAGAAACCGCTAGTATATTTAGTATATAAAGAGTACTTTTAGTACCAGCTATCATGCGCAATAATAAGAATCATGTTGTGAGGAAGGTCTTGAACATGAATGTGGATGGATATAGAGGAAGGGGACGACCAAAGAAACGATGGATGGATTGTGTGAAAGTTGATATGGCTAGAAAGAATGTAACTTGTGAGATGACGGCAGATAGAAGAGCGTGGAAGACAAAAACATGCTGCGCCGACCCCAAATAAAACTTGGGATAAGGGCAGGAGGATGATGATTTAATCAGACATTGATAAAGCGTTACTTTTCTCCACAGATGGTTGTGTTCAAATACATTGAAGACAAAGACGTGTTCCAGAAATTCTACAGCAAGATGCTCGCCAAGCGGCTGGTGCAACACATGTCCGCTAGCGACGACGCTGAGGTAACTATTACCCTAATATTATATCGAGAGTAACTATGTCGCTGTGTTTCGGATGGCACGTTAAACTGTAGGTCCCGGCTGTCATTGAACATTCTTGGCAGTCGTTACGGGTAGTCAGAAGCCAGTAAGTCTGACGCCAGTCTAACCAAGGGGTATTGGGTTGCCCAGGTAATTGGGTTGAGGAGGTCAGATAGGCAGTCGTTCCTTGTGAAACACTGGTACTCAGTCGAAACCGGTTAGACTGGAAGCCGACCCCAACATAGTTGGGAAAAGGCTCGGGAGATGATGATGGATGACTAATCACACTTCACACTAATATATAAATGCGAAAGTTTGTGAGTGTGTGTGTTACCTCTTTACGCCCTAACAAGGCAAGTTCAAACTTTCTATGAATAATAGTACAATATTTTTTTTCGAAATTCGTATTTTTTCTGTTGAAAGTTGTTCAGTTTTACGAGTACATTGACTTCCCTTGGGATGTATACCCCCTTTTCGTTACACCCTGTATACATATGTGTATACTTCTAATCCGAGTGCACGGAGTAGTTCCTATGGGAAGCGGGTGAAACTGCTGGTGAAAGCTACCTCACACCAAAGTCGCCTGCACACGAAACTGACAAATTTTTCCAATCAACTTTGAACCTTATGGTTCAGCGAAAAAGTTCATAATTTATTAAGGGAATTTTACAGTTTGTAGAAGCTTGATGTGCTATCTGAGAAGGGCTGCCGTAGCCGATAATCGGTCTGGACGCCATCATCAGCTATTAAGGAATTCTTCAGCTGTTATTTTACTAAACACATGTTTTTGTTCGTTTGCAGGCATCAATGATCTCAAAACTGAAGCAGGCGTGCGGGTTTGAGTATACGAGCAAACTACAGAGAATGTTCCAGGTTTGTACGAATTTCTTTTCAAAAAATATTTATACAGATTTCTTAGTAACAGCCGCACGGGTCGATCGATCATAAATGATAATGATAAATAAATGATAAATTATATTTATTTTGCAAATAGGTTGAACTCAACACTTTTACACGTCAACACATTTTTTATAAAAACGAGATGCGGTCGGCATTTCCTAATTGACTACCTTGAGAAGAAACGCCGAAACAAACTCAAGGGTCACAGTCTCTTTTAGAGTCCAGACATAACAAGAGATTACATACTTAAGTACGGATGAGCAATGTAGGCTTGTGTCTGAAATGACCTTTTGAAGAAAGTGTCATACAAGTTTGAATGGACCTGTCCAATCAGCTGGTAAGCATTTGTCGGTCTTCGTTGAACTCAACAGTAACAGGAGCTCAACAATCCGACGAACATATCAGCAAAAAGGACATAAGGTTAAGCAATGTCATCACGGGCCATCAAGCTGATTGTCGAATGGCCACGAGCCTCGATCAACATCTGAAGAGGCTCTCATTAGACGGCTGGGTCAAGGGGATTGGCTTGGGCTGGATTCAGAAGGCAGTACTCCTTGAAACATCACGTATTATGAGGAGGTTTCTGTCTCGGGGACCCTAACCACCTGTAGCTTAGGCTCTAGTCCTGATATCGGTGGACAACTGGTTTTTATATTAATATTTAAAAATGCCAAAAATTAGCATAATTAAAATGGGAATGGGCTGGACACGTTAGCAGAATGCATCCAGAGAGATGGGCCAATATCGTCGCTCAGTGGATACCCCAAGACGGCCACCGCAAACGTGGTAGGCCCCGGAAGAGGTGGCGGGATGATCTCGACGCCTACCACCGTGATCGGTGGGCATGCGCTCAAGATCGGGAGGTGTGGAAACAAAGTGGGGAGGCCTTTGCCCAGCAGTGGGACAACACAGGCTAAAGAAAAAAAAATGCCATACAATGCTGCCAGCCTATTGGGTACACTCCCAGGGCAGTGATGAGGAGGAATTTTTGACGCGATTAATTAATTAGGTTTTTTTTTAAATTATTAATTACAGGATATAGGCGTATCGAAGGACCTGAACGAGAATTTCCGCAAGCACATGTCGAACAGTTCAGAACAGCCGCTGCACATCGACTTCAGCATCCAGGTGCTGTCCTCCGGCTCCTGGCCCTTCCAGCAGTCCTCGTGCTTCCAGCTGCCCACTGAAGTGAGTACAGAGCCAGTCGGAGAACAGGGTGGAACACCTGCTGCAAAAAAAATCCAAACCAATTTAAATAACCTAGCCTGAAGTTTTGCCACGACTACATGACAGACTTTTAGGACCAGTTTCACAGGTTGCTGATAAGTTCCAGATAGTTTATCTGGCAGATAATTTCATTTTGAATTTATTCGGTAGGTAGTGGCTATCCGTTACCTATGAAACTGGACCTTAAAGTTCAAAATCAATAGTCAGTTTTAATCCATATAATTCTGAAGTCAATCCTATATTGTACATATTTATGGATGAATTCTTCGGTAGGCGCTGAGGGAAGTCTTTCTTTTTTTGACGTGCACTTTTACCTTATATATTTAAATGAAGACTTGTCACTTTATTTGTGCGCGATAGACTTCTAAACTATTTAAACAATTTTAATCAAATATGCATACCGTGTGCGGTTTGATCCTACTTGAAAGATAGGATAGACATTAGACATCTTGATTTATAGTCACAATATTATTTGTTAATTATTATAACAAAAACCTAATTTATTTATTTAGTATGTTATAAGTTAACAGATAATCCAAAGCACTTATAAACATCAAAGAATACGAAAGGCCTTATCTAGAATTAATTTAAATTTATTGTGTAAGTGTACCAATCCGTCGGCAAATAGGTCTAATTCATTGTGCTGGGGCGGCGCAGCGGGGCCACTTGTGCTTGCGAGTTTGTCGGTACCAAGATGCGGACACGCTCTAGTATTTGGGGACTATCAATACAATTACAAATTATGGATAGATATGGCACGACTTCAGAAATTGCCACCACCTTAACCACAGCAACGCGTGGCCGGCTCTGTTGATTACAATTTATTTATACATTTCTAATTATATAATTTGTTTTCTCAGTTGGAGCGCTCAGTACACAGATTCACGACATTCTACTCGTCGCAGCATTCGGGCCGCAAGCTGAACTGGCTCTACAACATGAGCAAGGGCGAACTCGTTACCAACTGCTTTAAGAACAGGTTCGTTGTTATACATGTCTATGGAACAGCCTCGTTGGTCTAGTAGTCGCATTGCGCGACTGCTGTGCGCGGGGTGTTGGGTTCGATTCCCTGGTAGGGTGTAAATTGCTTTGTGGGTTATAAGAGACTTCCATAAGCAGCCCGAGGTTTGGAGGGGTGTGATACGTGACTTCGAAATTGTAACACCGAAGGTCATGTCCCCGCAAGTTTATGAGTTCGAAAGCCACGAATGCATCTTCCTCGAAAAACTGAAGTCCATAGCCATGTGATCTCGATTTTTGTGTTTTGATCTTTGTAATTAAATAAAGACTTATTATGATGATTATGATATTAGAGGTTTAGTTATTTGAGATCACATGGCTATGGACTTAAGTTTTTCGACGAAGATGCATTCGTGGTTAAGACTTTCGAAAAAGTGAATATTCGAGATTTAGTTATTCGAGATGGCATGACTACAGCGTTACGTTTTTCGAAATGGCGTGCATTCGTTGTTAAGTTTTTCGAGGTCACGTGCATTCGTTGTCAAGTTTTTCGAGGTAGCGTGCATTCGTTGTTAAGACTTTCGAACTCGTAAACTTGCGGGGACATGACCTTCGGTGTTACAATTTCGAAGTCACGTATCACACTCGGTTTGGAGAGCACGTAAATTGTCAGTCCTGCTTGTGATCTCTCTCCGGTGGTGTCGGATTGCCGTCCCTGAGGACTATGAGAGTGAGGGAATAGAGAGTGCAACTGTATATGCGCGATTGTGCGTGCACTACAATATGCCCTGCGCAGCTGGCTGATCTCTATAAAAGAGAACAGCCGCCGTGGCCGGCAATCGGCTGGAGGTCGACGTTTTAATAAATATCAGCTGTCAGATTTTTAATAAATGACAAATACACTACTCAAAAACCAAAGGATAGGTATCCATGTAGCCATGTTTTAATTTAAAAATAAAATCATTTTACATCAATATCAAATTGAAGGTTTTTTTTTTTCATAAAAAAGGAATTTAGTTCACCGTAAACTGTAACGAATAACGATAAAATAATATACAAAATTTTTATTTAAAAGTTCGATGAATAAAACGAAATGAATTAAAAGTTATTATTTTTATCCGGTTACGGGAATTAATTCTCAGGTGACACGGATGAAACCGCGGGCTAAAGCTAGTAGTTTATATTTATTAAAAAGCTTTTATTTAACTTGCCGTGTATGTATGTTACGGTGGATTCTTTGAACTCAATTTTTAAGTAGATATCTTCAACCGATTGAGCTGAAATTTTGTATAAACATTCAGTTTGGATGAGAATGCACGATATGTTATATGACGTCATTCTAAATCCAAAATGGTGGACCACACAAAATGGCGGAGTAGCTATTTTTAACGAATTTCAACAATATGGGTATCAAATGACAAGGCTTGTTGAGAGTGACTTAAAAAATAATTTGACGTTATTCTAAATCCAATATGGCGGACCATAAAAGCTTTTCAAAAAACGTACTTTTCTTTTAATTTATTGTATTTTAATTACAGATACACGTTGCAAGCCAGTACGTTCCAAATGGCGGTGCTTCTGCAGTATAACGACAACACGTCGTGGACGGTCAGCCAACTCGAACAACACACGGGGATCAAAGGAGATTTTCTTATTCAGGTAAATCTACTAACATTATACATATAAGGTGAGTTGTGGTGGCCTAATGGTTAAAGAGCCAACCTCTCAAGTGTGAGGGCGTGGGTTCGATTCCAGGTCAGGCAAGTACCAATGCAACTTTTCTAAGTTTGTATGTACTTTCTAAGTATATCTTGGACACCAATTGGACTGTGTTTCGGATGGCACGTTAAACTGTAGGTCCCGGCTGTCATTGAACATCCTTGGCAGTCGTGACCGGTAGTCAAGGAAGTCTGACAACCAGTCTTACCAAGGAGTATCGGGTTGCCCAGGTAACTGAGTTGAGGAGGTTAGGCAGGCAGTCGCTCCACGTAAAACACTGGTACTCAGCTGTATCCAGTTAGATTGGAAGCTGCCCCGCTTGGGTACTTGTTGTATTTACTTAAATATATAATTGTCTGCAGGTCCTACAAATCCTGTTGAAGGCCAAACTGCTGGTTTGCCAGGACGACGAGTCTGAACTTACTGAATCATCCGTCGTTGAACTCTACGTAGGTTATAAGAAGTGAGTATTAACATGCCCTTATCGATATATCTAATACTAGCGACCCGCCCCAGCTTCGCACGGGTGCAATGCTGATACTAAAATTATACATACAAACCTTCCTCTTGAATCACTCTATCTATTAAAAAAAACTGCATCAAAATCCGTTGCGTAGTTTCAAAGATTTAAGCATACAAAGGGACATAGGGACAGAGAAAGCGACTTTGTTTTATACTATGTAGTGAAGCACAATTTTCTAAGTCATACACGTACTTTCAAAGTATATCTTGGACAACAAAACCTGGACTATTATATTAAGTCTGAAATCACCAACCCGCATTCAGCAAGTGTGGTGTGGCTCAATCTTCTTTGTCAATTCTTCTTTTCCTGTGAGTTTTTCCATCAATATCTTAGCTTGCTAAGGGAGGAATATAAACACACTGCCAAATATGCAGTCGGATAAGATAGGAGTAAAAGTTAGCCAGATTTCATTAAAAAAAATGTTGTAATTATTTTAAGACAACAGTTATGTGAACTAATAAGAATATAATAATATCATATCATTAAAAAAAAAAACACAATTTGAAAGACCTTTTGACTCCCATTTTTGATGTTAAATATTTTTTAAATGGCAATACCAAATCAAAGCTAGCAACACTCACGAACAGCTTGCTCGATGTGTCTATAGCGTTGTACAGACACCAGCACGTCAAGATACGGCAATCTGTCAAATTTCAAGAGCAAGAAGCATGAAGTTCAAAGTTGATTGGGAATATTTGACAGATTCGGGTAGCCTGATGTGCTGGCGTCTGTACAAACTAATGAAGTTTAGCAAAACTGTATTAAATATTTTAATTATGTGTTCCATAGCAAAAAGCTGCGCGTGAACATCAACATCCCGCTGAAGACGGAGCTGAAGGTGGAACAGGAAGCCACGCACAAGCACATCGAGGAGGATAGGAAGATGCTCATACAGGTATTGGTTATTTATTTACTAGCGGGCTGCGGCGCGTTTCGGATGGCACGTTAAACTGTAGGTCCCGGCTGTCATTGAACATCCTTGGCAGTCGTTACGGGTACTCAGAAGCCAGTAAGTCTGACACCAGTCTAACCAAGGTACTGGGTTGAGGAGGTCAGTTAGGCAGTCGCTCCTTGTAAAACTCTGGTACTCAGCCGAAACCGGTTAGACTAGAAGCCGACAGCCAATATAGTTGGGAAAAGGCTCGGGAGATGATAGCGTGCTGCGGCTGCGCAAGCGCATACATATCTATATATAGGGAATAACTGCCAGTGCTTGTGCACTATAATATGTCTTGCGCAGCTGGCTGATCTCCTTAAAAGAGAACGGCCGCCGTAACCGACAATCGGTCTGGACGCCATTACTATTAAATAAGGAATGTATTTTTTTTAAGTATTTAAACGTTTCTTCTAGCTAATCGCATCATCAAAATAAATAGGTTCTAATAATACTAGTGCACCATATTTTTACAGGTCATCTAGTTCATGCTAAGGATCATGTTAACCACAAAAATCCGTCTAGTATTTTTTGAGTAGATTCGGACAGACATACTGTTTATAATAATACATATATAAATAGTGATTTATTATCCTTGTTATTAATAAATTATCTGTGTTTGTTTCAGGCCGCCATAGTGAGGATAATGAAAACCCGTAAGACGTTGAAACACCAGCACTTAGTTGTGGAGGTGCTCAACCAGCTCTCTTCGCGTTTCAAGCCCAGAGTTCCAGTTATCAAGGTAAATCCATCCATCGTTTCTTTGGTCGTCCCCTTCCTCTATATCCATCCACATTCATGTTCAAAACCTACCAACATGATCCTCATTCCTCCGCATTACATGCCCATACCATGTTAGCCAGTTCCCACATAGTTTTTCGGTTACCGGTGCCCCTTTTAAACTTCCTCTTATATACTCATTTCTTACTCTATCCATTCGTTTTGACGTGACAACGTCTTATAAATTGGTTTGCCGGGTGACACTTCAAGAAACTGCGTTACGCTCCGCTCACGTTATGCGCTCACAATGAGAGCGAGCGAGAGGCACGCGTCCCTTCCACTCGGGCATGGTTAGCCCGCCTAAGAGCGAGAGAGACAGACATAGAAAGTGAAAGGCACGCGTCCCTTCCACTCGAGCACAGTTAGCCCGCCTAAGAGCGAGAGAGACAGAGAGAGAGAGAGTGAGAGAGATTTTACCACTCAAAGTCGTTGTCACGTAAAACTTTCGCCCGTATACCGACTTTACAGGCAACCAATTTTTTTAACGTAACGTTTTTTATTCACTTCAATAAAAATTGTATTTATTGACAGAAATGCATCGATATCCTCATCGAGAAGGAGTACCTGGAGCGCACGGAGGGGGAGAAGGACACGTACAGCTACCTGGCGTGATGCGCCGCCGCACTATGTAATAAATGATATATAAACAATATTATCTAATATACAACACCTTTTATTTTGTTACTCTCCCTATCCAATCTATGTGAATAATTCAAAGCTGAAGAACTTGTTTGAACGCTCTTATCCCGGGAACTCCCGCTGAGGGTGCAGCTGGAGGGAGTGTCAGACTTTTACTGACCAAAACCGACCGACCGACCGACCGGCTTAGCATGGCAACCGTAGAAATAAGTTTTGTTTACCGGAGAATGGACATGACATAATAACAGAAAAATTACAGATTGACGTAAGGTTTCCTTTGGCATTTTTGGAAGACTTTCCGTTTCTTCTATCGACATAAGTTTAAAAGTGATTATATGCGAGTTGACAGGTCGCGCCATGCTCGGGCAGAAGACATGTTGACATTGACAGAAAGTCTTTTCTTGATAGAACAGATATAGAATCGCCATGCTAAGCCTGCTGGAGGTCCCTGTGTGCCAGGGTCGCGGTAACACGCGCGAACAACCCGCAGCCTCGGTACCTGTATAGGCAAATAAGGTAGGTAATATTATTACAGAAAAGGAATAAAACCACGCTCAATAGTCATTATTCTGAAAACAGCATCAAAATTGTTTAATTTAACAAATGGAACAGCAATTATCATTTTTAATATTCGTATAATGAAGAGAGGGGTACCTTATCTATGGTGGGGATATCTTGTAATGTATCGAATTAGGTTAAATTATATAATATGTAATGGCGAGGTAAATATTTGTGATAAACAAATAAATAAACAAATTGCTTTGACGGCATACCTAATGTGTAGGTAGCGTGTTTCCTATGTGACAGTTTCCTTTTTCGAATTTTAAAAGTTTATAACATACTAGCTGTCCCCAGCGGTTTCACCCGCATCTTTGGTTACTGCTCCGCTCCCGTGTGTCTTAGCGTGATGGTATATAGCCTCGTTCCTCGATAAATAGGCTATCTAACACTGAAAGAATTTTTCAAATCGAACCAGTAGTTCCTGAGATTAGCGCGTTCAAACCAACAAACTTCAGCTTTATAATATTAGTACCTATAGATTTCGCCACAGTTCAAATAATAAGTATTTTGGATTTTGTTTCATAATAAATGAGGATATTTTATTCAGTAACTTTACATATTTACACTAACTACTAACTTCACAATAAATAATTGCTATTGTAGCCAATAAGCCTGATTTAGTGGTGATAGATCGATTAAGGCTACGCACGCTGATAATCGATGTTGCCGTACCGCATGACGAGAACCTCGTCAAAGCTGAGAAAGAGAAACAAATGAAGTATCTTGACTTAGCGCACGAGCTTGTCGCCATGTGGGATGTCGACACAGCTATCATCGTGCCGATCGTCGTTACGGCCAATGGTCTAATGGCCAAGAGCCTCGATCAACATCTGAAGAGGCTCTCGTTAGGCGGCTGGATCAAGGGACTGATTCAGAAGGCAGTACTCCTTGAAACATCACGTATTGTGAGGAGGTTTCTGTCTCGGGGATCCTAATCACCGGTAGCTTGGACCCTGTTCCCGATATCGGTGGTGACCTATTTTTCATATTTTTAAATGTTTTTTTTTTATATTAATATTTAAAAATGTAAATAATATGTTTCAAAAATAAATAAATAAATAAAATACACATCTACCTTATTTGATAAATGCACCGATAAGTAGGCACAATATACATTCGTAGGTAACTATGAACCAATATTTATATTAGCAATCAACATCATTCGTACTACGAACACAACATTTAATTACAAACACTGGCAATGTACTTATCTATTTATCGCAAGCAAACAAAGTCTTAGTATAGCGCGAAGCCCAGCCACGCACGCGCGTACCGAACGATTTCATTCATAATATACATAAACGTAAATAAAAAAGAATGTTACGGAACCCAAATTACGTGTACGGACCCCGAAACGTCGTGGTGCCAGCAAACATCAACTTTGGAGACTATATCTTGGAACAAATGTGGTCACATCGACATAAAATTGCTATGGTAAGCAACTAGTTTTAAAATTGCATAATAATGCGCCTAGTTCTTGTTAGTTGTTTGCCTCGTTGGTTTGTAGTCGCATAGCGTGACTGCTGTGCACGGAGTCTTAGGTTCGATTCCCGGGGTCGCGAATCGCTTTGTGAGTTTTAAGAGACTTTCATAAAGCAGTCCGGAGTCTGGAATTTGGTGATTAATACCCCCGTGCATCGGAGAGCACGTAAATGTCGGTCCTGCTTGTGATCTCTCTCCGGTCGTGTCGGATTGCCGTCCCATCGGACTATGAGAGTGAGGGAATAGAGAGTGCACCTGTGTCTGCACTATAATATGTCCTGCGCAGCTGGATGATGTCCTTAGAACGGTCGCCGTGGTCGGCAATCGGTCTGGACGCCATCATTATTATCTTGTTACAATCAATTTCCCTTATAGGCTGTTAGACAAGAGAATTTTATATCATACGCGAACTCGTAGTGTATATGAATTACAAACATATACATATAAGTTACTTACCGTGCCTATGTCAGGAAATACTAGTCCGACTACAAAAAAACATTTAGTTTTAGACAGACGACAGACGAAGGCTGTGTATAGGATTGTGTATATCTTTCTATCCGGATTTTCCAAGTAGTTCCCATACGACGCGAGCGGAACCACATGAATTAGCTAGTGTTTTATATTCTCTTTATCGCAATATCAATACTTTTTTTATTAAGTACGTACAATCGCAACATTTTTACACCTTTAAACCTTTGCTTAAGGGGTTATAAAAGATAAACATTACAATTTCAGATTACCTTGAAGCATTGAATTATTTTTGGACTAGACTACTTTCCTGAGGGAAATACTTCCTGCAACCGGCTAAAGCAGCCTATATGTTATTCTGATGTATATTCATATTATTGCCAAGTTTCATCAAAATCCGTTAAGCCGATTGGGCGTGAAGAGGTAACAAACATACACACACACGCACAAAATTTCGCCTTTATATATTTGTGCGATGCGATGCGATTATGGTTTAGAGCGCATTACGCAGTCTGCTTGGGCTGCGGGTTGTTCGTAAGAGATACCGTGGCCCTGGCACACAGGGACCTCCAGAAGGAACATAGTGGGTTTTAGTCAGTAAGAGTCTGACACTCCCTCCAGCTGCACCCTCAGCGGGAGGGGTCATTTGATGAATTCCCACGAAAAAAAAGCGCATTAATATGCAAACTTATTATTCATTTGGAATCTAAGGAATATTCATTATATTCACGATCCTGGGACGACTGACGAACGACATCCCAACTATGTATACCTGAGTCGGTTTATAGCCGAATGCAGCTGAGTACCAGCGTGCCGCATGGAGCGACTACTTATCCATTTAAGATTTCCTAAAACCACTCGGGCAACCCGATAACCCTTAAAAATGATGGCTGTCATATTTTCTGGCTTCTGACGACGCGCGAGCGCGCGATGTACACACTGCCAGCACATCAAGCTACTACAATCTGTAAAATATCCTTATTAGCTATAGGTAGGAACAACTTTATCGCTCAAGCATTATGCTTCAAAATTGATTGGCAAAATTTGACAGTTTCGGGTAGCTTGATGTGCTGGGGTCTGTACTAATGACAACCAGGACCACCAAAATTAACGTGCCTTCCGATAATATATGGAGGAACTCGTTATATCCCCTATCCACGGGATGAATTTGTCGAGCGATCCCTAACGAGTGCTCGATTGACCCAATATCAACATGCTTCTATATTTTCACAATCTTGTTATCTGCAGGAACGCCTTCGCAATAATGATAAGGGCGCTAATTTAATATTAGGTAACTATACTCTTAACATTCCACATAATGACTGATAAGAATTAAGAATACTCGTAAACAATAAATTATCTGATTACTTACATTATTATCAACGTTGTTTCTTTCGTCATTAATCAAGAGAAAGATTAAGACGTAGCACATCAAGCTACCACGAAACTGTCAAATTTTCACAATCAACTTTGAACCATAACCATAATACATCGATAAAGTTGAAAAAGAAACATATCGGCGGAATTGAAAACCTCCTTTTTTTGGAAGTCTGTTCAAAATCACGTATACATAGATGACAAGCCAAAAAGTGCCCAGCGCGCCACGATCGACGTCTTCGTGACAGACTTTTAGGGCCGGTTGCCCAGGTTACGGATAGCCACTATCTACCAGATGAATTCAAAAATGGAACAGAATTTGTATGAAATTATCTGCCAGATAAACTATCTGGAACTTAATAGCTACCTGTGAAACTAGACCTAAAAGTTCAAAATTATTATTCATTTTTTAATCGATATATGTAATTCCGAACTCACTACTTTATTGTAGGTATTTATGGATGCATTCTGAGCTTTGCGCTGAGGGCACGTTTTTCTTTTTTTTGACGTAGCGGTCAGAAGGTTAAGGAAATTTGTCAAATTGGAGTAGTTTGATGTGCATCTGGGCATCTCTGTACAAATACAGCCGGGAGACATAATAGGTTTTTCAAAATTTCAGATAAATGGAGCAACAGATGAACGCCTAACTTATGGAGATATAATCCAGGAATCTATGAACTTCGCTGTCTCGCTCACTCGTATGGGAGTTAGAAAGGGAGACACGATCGGAATTATCTCTGAGAATAGACAAGAATTCTGGGGTGCTGTCGTAGGCGTTGTATGCGCGGGCGCCGTTCTGACTACTATTAGCACTGGATATGTTAAAGGTACTTTATCTGCCTAGCCGTTTCCTAACTATTTTAGGGTGGACTTTCAGTCTAACTTGATAGAGCCAACTATTAGCTGTTACAGTGGAGCGACTGCCTATCTGACATCCTATAAACCCAGGCGACCCGATATCCCTTGATCAGACTGGTAGTCCGACTTTATGGCTTCTGACTACCCGTAACGACTGCCTAACTTAGCCACGAGCACCTCTTTTGTTATTTTAGAGTACAGACGCCCGCATATCAAGCTACCCGAAACTGTCAAAATTTCCCAATTGACTTTGAACTAAGTATATGTTTCAGCGATAAAGTTGAAAATTTATTAAGGGAATTTGACAGATTGTAGTAGCTTGATTTGCTAGCGTACGTACATCTCTTTGAAGATTTTTTTTCGCGTCGATAAAAATACACATTTGAAGTTTATTAATGATATTTATTTTGCAAATAGGTTGAAATCAACACTTTTACACGTCAACACATTTTTTAAAATAAAGAACGAGATGAGGTCGGCATTTCCTAACTGACTACCTTGAGAAGAAACGCCTATCTTACAATCTCCTATATCTTAACTGTCTGTAGTATAGTTTTCTCCATTTGTTAGGTATTATTAGTCTTTTGAATATAAAACGAGAAATTGCATAAGAACTAACTGAATTGTATTTTTTTCAGGCGAACTAATACACGTAACAAATATATCGAAGCCAAAATACATAATCTGCTCTCCACTAATGTACAAGAACCACGGAAAAACCCTCAAAACTTTAAAATTCGTCAAAGAGGTTATACTTTTTGGCGCGGAAAAACAAAATGGCGTCACAATGTACAACGATTTGGTTTTCGAACGCAACGGCTTTGTGAAGAACGTTGATTATGAACAGTTTTGTTCGGTAGAAGTCCAGGGTCAATTAGACACGCTGTTCATCTTATATTCTTCGGGAACTACTGGCTTGCCAAAAGGGGTGATGATCACACATCTCAATGTTATCACCGCGTGTTGTTTGTAAGTTTTTAAAGCTGAACTATTATAGTGTATACTGTAACTAGCTTGCCACAGCGGTTTTACCCGCGTCCCGTAGGAACAACTCCCCGTAACCGGATAAAAAGTATAGTCTACAGTCTTCCTTGTTAAATGGGCTATCTAACTCTGAAAGAATTTTTCAAATCGGACCAGTACTTCCTGAGATAACCGCGTTCAACCAAACAAACAAACTCTTCTGTAAGTATGGATGATGTCCACGCGCGAACGCAGTGCGGGGGAGGCGAGGCGCGCTGGAGGACAACGCTGCGCACCCACGCTACGCTGTGCGCCAGGCTTATTGTTGTATTTCCTCATCATAATAAGGCAGTCCACCCTTTTATTGAAGAGCACCCCCGCTCATCATCAGATTTCTCACATTCAAAAAAAGTTCACAAACTTCTCGTTCATAATTTTGAGATTAGCCCTATTCGTTAATTCCTGATTCGATCAACATCTGAAGAGGCTCTCGTTAAGCGGCTGATTCAGAAGGCAGTACATCTTGAAACAGCACTTATTGTGAGGAGGTTTCCGTCTCTGGGACCTTAACTACCGGTAGCTTGGACTATACCTTATGATTATACTCATGTACAGGCCAGCATCACACGACCCCGCTTCTATAACCCTTACGATCACCCCATGGTACCATGTCATGGGGTTGGTGGGGATGCTGACTGCCTTCACCACTGGGAGAACGGGGGTCTACCTCCCCAAATTTGAAGTCGACTTGTATTTGAAGACTATTGAAAAATATCAGGTAAGGATAGAATATATTTCCGGACCATTATCAGGACCCTTCCAATACCCTCAATTAGTTGTTAATTTATCACAAGTTTCAAGATCATTTACAGTCTGAAGCATAGAATTTCTATATATATAAATCATGATCATAAAGTAGGAAAGCACGTAAATGTCGATCCTGCGCCTGATCCCTCTCCGGTGGTGTCGGCTTGCCGTCCCATCGGACTATGAGAGTGAGGGAATAGAGAGTGCACCTGTGTCTGCGCAAATGTGCGTGCACTATAATATGTACTGCGCTGCTGGCTGATCTCCTTAGAGAGAACTGCCGCCGTGGCCGACAAACGGAGTGGATGGACGCCATTGTTATTATACCGATTGGTAATATTGTGACTGCCCGTAAAAACTGCTAAATACTTATACTAAACCGGGCCACGTTCGGAGGAGCTCAGCTCGTAATGACAGATAACCCAGGACCCCGTCCGCGCCAAACATTGCTGATCGGTCATCTCGTTTTACAAATATAGACTCTTTTTTATCTTTATTCTACCCTGGATTCCAGGCAGTTCAACTAACAGTGGTGCCACCAGTGCTGGTAGCGGCGTGCAAGAAGCCCACACAATATAATTTGAGCTCTGTCAAGATGATCTACTCAGGTGCAGCTCCTCTGCACAAGGATACTATCAAGGCTGTTCATGAGAAGTAAGTTCATTGAAGTTCCTATCATGTATTATACGCCTAGCCTTTTAATCACCTGCCAATACCTTTCCCCAGCCATCTAGGCACATTACAGGTTCTGTGGTCAGATTTTGGCGGTCGTTTGAACATCTTTGGGAGCCGTTGCGGTTAGTCAGAAGCCAGAAAGTCTGACAACTAGTCATACCAAGGGCTATCGGGTTGCCTAGTCAGGTAGTCCCTCCATGTTAAACACTGGTTCTTAGCTGCGTGCGGTTAAGACTATTTATGGCTATTATGCTGGCCCCAAAATAGTTTGGAAAAAGGCTAGGCATATGATGATTCATTCGTTTAGAGTTTACCTAGAGTTGGATGACTGTCAGATAAGTTAGCCTTTTCCGAGCCGTGACCACGGTAACTCACAATAGGGAATATGCATGTAATTTTTTTATTCACTAAATTAATACACTTTTAGCTTTACTTCATAAATAAATATGAAAGAATTTTTAAAATACAATTTATCGACAAGAAGTTATAAAGCTTCAAAACTGCTAATAAGAAAGAGAAGTCCGAGTGTAAAAATTACGTCACAACTACACACGCCCGTAAGGCTGTCATTGAATATAGCGTTTTGGTGAGAGGGACAGGTATACTTGTTTAAAATTGTTATATCTCGTTTGTTTTTCTACTGATTTCGATATTTTTTTCACAGTCTGTATTCTATTTTTGTATATTTATTGATAAACTAGTTAGATTGCAAATATTTTTTTCATGCATATTCCCTATTCCGCAGCTTAGTATTTTCCTCGTCTTCGAAAGCATTACAAAGTCCTACTTGTCTTCCAGATTCCCCAACGTGCAAGGAGTGTACCAGGGCTATGGGTCTACGGAGCTGACGCTAGCAGTTCTGAGATTCAGCTGCAATGACCCGAACACCCACAAACTTGGCAGTGTTGGTACTGTGTCCCCTAATACTGTGATTAAGGTTTGTTGGACTTATTTATATACTGATCCCCATAGTTCCTCCGGAATCCCAAGGGGGATGAAGAATAGGTTACTTAAGCCTCCCTCGTTAAGTGGGCTTTCTAACTCTGAAAGATTTTATTCCTGAGATTAGCACGTTCAAAGAAATACAAAAATATACAAATATACAAATATACAAATATATTGCAGCCGTCTTGATCTGTTAATCAACACAAAGTCAATTCCACATTTTCTTTCAGATAGTGAACATAGAAACGAGAAAGCCTTTAGGTCCAAACCAGACTGGCGAGATTTGTGCCAAGGGCGAGTTGCTCATGAAGGGATACGTCGGCAAGGGCAGAGGCTCTGACTTCGATGAAGAAGGGTTTTACAAGACTGGAGACATCGGCTACTATGATCCTGATGGGTATTTCTTTGTCGTTGACAGGCTTAAAGAGCTGATCAAGTATAAGGGGTATCAGGTGAGATCCATTGATTTTTATTTGGTTGCTAACCGACTTTCCATAAAAGAAGGAGTTTCTTAGTTGAGACATTTGTTTAAATAAGAAATGAAGATCTAACCTTTCTTTTGAGTGTCAAATTATCAAATGTACCTACCCTCGTTGTGGGTGTAGCTGGAGGGAGTGTCAGACTTTTTGGACTAAAACCAACTATGTTCTGTCTGGAGGTCTTTGAGTGCCAGGGCCACGGAAACTCTTGCGAACAACCCGCAGCCTAGTAACAGTCTAAAACTCCCTACAGTTGCACGCACAGCGATGCCATTTGATGATTTTTGACGACCTCTGGCGCAATGGTAACCATGCCGGATTGCCGAGCTGAGGGTTCCAGGTTCGATTCCTGGTGCTGTTGACATTTGTGTGACGAGCACGGTTGTTGGCTTGGTCTAGGTGTTGTTATAATATGCTATACATACAAGCTAATCAATAGCTTACCTTAGGGCTAACCGATCGTGTTTGAAAAGGTGTCCCGATATATTATTTCCAATATAAAGAAAAAGTTTCCAACATAAGAAAATTCTTGTCAAACCTGATCTCTTCTTCCAGGTACCTCCTGCAGAATTAGAAGCAGTTCTATTACAGCATGAGGGTATTAAGGATGCAGCAGTGATAGGCATCGAAGATAAGTCTGCTGGGGAGGTGCCTCTAGCATTCGTGGTGGCCCAACCAGGGGTTACCGAAAAAGATGTCCAGCAATTCGTGGCTGAGAGGGTCAGTATTGTTATTAGCTTTAGCTCGTGGCTAAGTAACAGCTGTAGGGCTCAATCGATCATAAGATTAAGCAAGGCTTGGTGCGGTCAGTCCGTGGATGCATGACCATCTTGCCATGGCGAGTTCCTCCGTGCTTCGGAAGGCACGTTAAATTGGTGGGTCCCGGCTGTCATTTGAACATCTTTGGCAGTCGTTACGGGTAGTGAGAATGAATGAATTGACATGAATTTATAACCTACTTCTAATCTGTTATTATAAGCGAGGTCTTGTAACTGGCTTTTAGTCATCTATGACTTCTTTCAAAAAGAAGAATCTTTCTTTTGTTAGGTTTTTATATGTAAGTTCTAACCAAAATAGTGCACCATATTATTACTGGTCATCTAGTACATGCTAATGATCATGTTTACTACAAAAAAAGTTAAATGACATAGGGGGTCAACGATCGAGAGCGTTCATAGAGAGCAATTACAATTTGGCGAATGGGATGATACATTTTAATAAAAGTTGTTTTGCTTTCCTGACTTTTTTGTGGTAAACATGATCCTTAGCATGTACTAGATGACCTGTGAAAATATGTTGCACTAGTTTTGTTACACCTTATATAGCTGTAATTCATCCATAGTGTGCTAATTAAATTAATTAATTAATTTCAGCTATCGAATCCCAAACATCTCCGAGGTGGCGTCCGCTTCGTGGCTCAGATACCGAAGTCACCAAGCGGCAAGATACTACGCAAGGATCTCAGGACATTGCTGAAGAATTCTAGGAGTAAACTATAGTGTTATACATGTATAGCGACAATAACTATTTGTACAGATGCCAGCACATCAAGCTACGGTACAAGCTACAAGTGCCGGGGCCTCGGTAACTCTTGCGAACAAGGGTCGTCTGTCGGGTCAGCCCTGGTCAGCCTGTATTCAATAAAAATTAAAGATGGCTCTTTAAGATGACACAATATTATAAATAAGACTGTATTTTAACATGTAATAGAGTAGTACCTTTTTTTCCTGTTATTATCATTTTTCTAAATAAACGATTGGGTATTTGACTCTTTTTTTTAATTATTCATATCAAAAGTAACATTTTACAAAAACAAAAACAGAAATAATGTTTGGAATCCGTTGATAAATAAGTAATTTATAAACCTTTCAAAAGTCAAACAGTTAAATAACAGAAAAAGGATGCACATACAAGCTTGTGACGTCAACGCTATTTGATCACTCATGTGCAGAAGAGAAAGCAAGATGCCCCCACTATGAACCCACTCTTCATCACACGAATATAAAAAAATGTGATTGCTGCTCCATTTATCAACCAATTTTGACGCTGTTTTCAGAAAAATGTTCCTTGTGCGTGTGTTTATTTGTTTTGTTAAAAATTGTGGACAAAATCAAATACAGTCAAATACACTATTGGTTTTTCAAGACAAAATTAAATATTGCCTTGTGCCATTTACTACAAGCTGTTAACCCACCTCCTATAGAAACTAATTCCTGTACCAGGATACAAAGTAGCCTAAGATACTCCTTGTTACATGAGTGTTTTAAAAGCTAGTGAAAGCCTCGAAAGGGTATGACCAAAGAAACAATGGATAAATTGTGTGAAGGTATACATATGGCTAGAAAGAATGTAACTTGTGAGATGACGGCAGATAGAAGAGCGTGGAAGAAGAAAACATGCTGCGCCGATCTCGAATAAAATTTGGGATAAGGGCAGGAGGTAGCTTATGAGCTATCTGAATAATATATATAAGATATTACATGTTAGAAATGAGCTGTATTTTTTAGAGTCTGTTTCTGCGTTTCTTCTCAAGGTAGTCAGTTAGTAAATGCCGACCTCATCTCGTTTAAATAATAATGTATTGACGTGTAAAAGTGTTGATTTCAATCTATTTGCAAAATAAATATCAGATAAAAGATAAAAAGTCATTTATTCAAATTAGGCTGAAAATTAGCACTTACTGAAGGTCAATTCTAAAAAAAACAACCCCCAAAACGCCCGCCATTCACCACTTCCTACGTGTTATCGCTGGGAAGAAGAAGTGGTGGAACAAACTCCCCAGCAAATTATCATTTATTAGAACACGAAGTAGGTAGGTTTAAGAATACTCATGCAAATACATACACTCATTGTCAAAGCCGGTTATTACATAAAAACAGCATTACAACATCAAAGAAAGTACACAAAAAATTACACATAACATAACATTTAAAACGACCATACCAATAAGGAACAATAACAGCGCACGAGTGGTCACTTGACCACTAAAATATTATATAACCATTTCACTAAACTTGACTCTCAATATCAAAAAATTCGTCATTCGCTTCCCCAGTCGCGGTGAGCACACAGATCGATTCACTTTCGATTTCTGTGTGTTCCAATCAATATATACCAGACCAAATACTTAATGATTGATTTAATTTTAAAATAAACAATATGTTTGCTTTAAGAGTGTTATTGTTACTCAATATATTTCGTAATACAATCTGTGATATAGATTTAGATATAGTCAACGAAAATCTACACGATGCAAAGAATCTTATAAACGAACATAACAGTGTGGCTTTTAAAAAACTTTTAAACGAGAAAAAAATTAATTCAGAAATAATTAAGAGTGTCGGCAAAAACAGTGATGTGGTGAACAATTACGAAGATCTAACTATTATGGATGATAACGGTGTAATTAAGAATTTGAA
Organism: Heliothis peltigera; assembly: GCA_958496145.1. Taxonomy (NCBI): domain Eukaryota; kingdom Metazoa; phylum Arthropoda; class Insecta; order Lepidoptera; family Noctuidae; genus Heliothis; species Heliothis peltigera. Next base: position 2,086,044 of record OY292348.1, on the reverse strand, counting down.
ATTTAAATCTGCTGTTCCCAAATCTGAGTTTGATAATTTGATAAACAGTGATATGAGTGTGAAAAAGTTTGAAAGAGTGACTCAAATTGAAGTGCCTGTGACAGAAAAGTATGAAGATGAACTCAAGTTCCAAGCTGGTGCGTTAAAACCTAAATTCTTCGATGAATTGGGGCGTAAGTATTTTCTTTTTAATACCTACATGATTAACGCTTGGAACGTTGTTATCTTTAGGGCCTGTTTCACCACCTACGAATAAGATCCAGTGAGTTTATTTGGTAGATAATTTCATACAAATTCTGTTACATTTTTGAGTTTAGAGATAGTGTCTATTCGGACATCTTGAAACTGGCTTAGTGACAATGCTGAAAGCGGTTTTTTTATTTAGCAGAGTAGGAAGTTTGTTTTTAGTGTAAATATGTTGAACTAGCTGTCCTCAGCGGTTTCACCCGCATCTTTGGTTACTGCTCCGCTCCCGTGTGTCTTAGCGTGATGGTATATAGCCTATAGCCTTCCTCGATGAATGGCTATCTAACACTGAAAGAATTTTTCAAATCGAACCAGTAGTTTCGGAGATTAGCGCGTTCAAACAAACAAACAAACTCTTCAGCTTTATAATATTAGTATAGATTGTTACTGAATAAAAACCTTTAGCAGAGTAATAAATACATGAGTAGGATTGTCATATTAAGAAGCTACAGATACGAAAGAGTTGTCAAAACCACGGAGAACCAAATAACGAGCTCAAAACCTTCGGTAAGTGGGTAGGGGCGGATTTCTTCCTATATGTACATATGTAGACGAACAACGATGATATCAGGGGCTTGATGCTGCTAATTTAATATTGTGTCAATTGAAACTTAATTGGATCTTAATAGCAATTTTCCCCTTATGGGTATTCTGTTACTAATTTAAGACCAATGGTCTACGTTTGAACTGCCACTGGTACGCAAAACGTTTATTAAAAACATTATAATATATCATTCATCAGTTAGCTTTTGGTAGAATTAGAATAGCAACAGCGATAACCATTGAACTAAGACTCACATAACAATTCAATTACGACTTTATTGAGATTGAAAACAAAATTTTTCGGAATGCCCTATTTGTCTCAATCGACATGAAGTCGTGATTGAGTATCAGTTGAATATCAATTGCGTGTTCTTTAAATTAAATTAGCAGCATTAAGCCCCTGCTCTTCTGTACAGCAGTATATTTTAGCCTCTTTACTTCAAAACTAGGATATAGCAACTGTTATAGTTGTATAGTTATCACGGCGCGGCGCTGCAAATATATAAAACAAACATTGACACCTTTAACTAGTTCGTAACGGTAACACCCATACGAGATATTTGACACCAGCAAGGAGTTACCCAAAAATTTTGACCGCCTGCACCGTTACGTCAAAAACTGCTCTTTGAAGTAAAGATTACTTTTTATCGTACTTTTAGGGCCTGTTTCACAGGTTGCTGATAAGTTCCAGATAGTTTATTTGGTAGATAATTTCATACAAATTCTGTTCCATTTTTTAATTTATCTGGTAGATAATGGCAATCTGTAACCTGTGAAACTGGCCCTTAATATTATATTATTTAAATCAAAATAGAATTTATTGAACGATTATTACATAGACTTATATAAAATATTTAAAACTAATATAAAAATACAAATATGCAATCGTCAAAAATCAAGAGTTGTGGTGGCCTAGTGGGTAAAGAGCCAACCTCTCAAGAATGAGGTCATAGGTAAGTGAAATATTAATATAACCCATAGGACCAAGGCCTTTATCATTTATAGGATCAAGCCTTCTGCTTGGGCTGCGGGTTGTTCGTAAGAGATACCGCGGCCCTGGCACATAGGGACCTCCAGAAGGAACATAGTAGATTTCCCACGAAAAAAAAAAAAAGGCCTACCGAGGCTGGGGGATTGTTACACAGGGAACTCCAGCAGGAACATAGTGGGTTTGAGACAGTAAGAGTCTGACACTCCAGCTGCACCCACAGCGGGAGGTGTCATTTTTCCACTCGAAATAAACAGTGTTGATATGGCTTCGATAGTTCCATTATCAACCCATAGATGGCGTTGTGTATCGTCTTAATTATTGAGATTCAAGTTATCAGTTAGTTCACAATTGAGATTGGGCTTCTTTTTTGTTAAATCTGGTTATTTAAACCTAACAGAATGAAATATAGTTTTTTAGAAATTTTGTCTGTTTGTCTGTATGTATGTCCGGGCTAATCTTAAAAAATACTGCATGGATTTGCTTTAAATTTGGCATGAATATAACTAAGAGGTCGGGTCAACATATAGGCTACATACTATCACGCTATCAGGTACAGGGGGGGATGAATGTTCAATCGTCTAATGCCCACGCGGACGACGTCGCGGGCAACAACTAGTTATAATATAAAGTAAGTCGGTTATACCGGCATGTTTTGGACGCGCGGTTTATTTTGTAATATTACGGCATAGGTTGGTTGGTGAAAGTGACATCCGGTTCTAAGTGTAGCTCGCTAAGGCGCCGACATACTGGTGCTGATGTACAGACGAGCTACCACAATCTGTCATATTTCCTTAATAGATTTTCAACTTTATCGCTTAAGCATACGGTTCAAAGATGATTGGGAAAATTTGACAGTTCCGTATAGGTAGCTTGATGTGCTGGCGTCTGTACATCAAAAATAAGTTTTTTTTTATCAATCTGTACAGCTAAAGTCAACTGGGATACCTTATTTAAAAATTACCGTCGTAACAAAAAAAAAAAAAAATAGGAACCATTTTATTTTCGTGCGAAATCTTCAAATTTGCTGGGGAGTTTGTTCCACCATTTCTTCCCAGCGATAACACATAAGAAGTGGTGAAGGGCGGGCGTTTTGGGGGCTGTCTTTTGTAAAATTGACCTTCAAACAGTGCTGATTTTCAGCCTACTTTGAATAAATGAGTTTTTTATCTTAAAATGACCTCTTACTCTTTGGGTGCAGTTGGAGGGAGTGTCAGACTCTTACTGACTAAAACTTACTATGATGTTCCTTCTGGAGGTCTTTGTGTGCCAGCGCCATGGTTACTCTTGCAAACAATCCCACGGGCCCCTCTTATTTTGCGAACAAATAGAAATAAATACTTTGAACAATATTTAGGCGGCAAGTTCTAACTTTGAATGAAACATCCAATATGATGGCATCCAGACCGTTTTCGGCTACGGCGGCCGTTCTCTTCTCGAGATCACCCAGCTGGGCAGGACATTTCCCTCACTCTCATAGTCCGATGGGACGGCAATCCGACAAGACTGGAGAGAGATCAGGCGCAGCACCGACATTTACGTGCTCTCCGATGCACGGGTGAATCAATCACCACCTTCCAGACTCCAGGCTGCTTTATGAAAGTTTCTCAAAACCCACAAAGCGATTTCGGCCCGACCCGGGATTCGAACCTGAGACCCCGTGCACAGCAGTCGCGCCTTGCGACCAATACTAGACCAATGAGTCAGTCCAACGTAACGTCCAAAAGAAGAAACTTCCAATATACATTGAGCTCCCTTCCGATGCATACCCCCTTTCTGTTACACCTAGAACTTACCCTAATGTGAGTTCAGGATGGGTTACTTATAATAATTATTCAAGGATACACAAGTGTGCACTCGGCTTTACCTGCCAAAGTCACGTTTGCTTTCTCCACAATCTTATTACGCAACACGTTGCAGTAACAAGTGACGCTGTTATCTCGATTCACAGTTATTATCTTGGAGTATTTAACCTACTGGAAGCGCCATGAGCAAAAATGTTTAGGTATGCGAAAAAGTTAACGACACCACATATGTAAATTACAACAATTAGGGCCTGTTTCACCACCTACGAATAAGTTCCAGTTAGTTTATTTGGTAGATAATTTCAAACAAATTCTGTTCCATTTTTGAATTTATTCGATAGATAATGGCTATCTGGACATTGTGAAACTGACCTTTAGTAATATATCTAAGGTTCTTCAAACCAACAGACAGACATGTGTTGCTGGGGAGTTTGTTGCGCCACTTCTTCTTCCCAGCGAGAACACATAGGAAGTGGTGAAGGCTGGGCGTTTTGGGGACTGTCTTTTGTTTTGACGTTCGAAAAGTGCTTATTGATCAGCCTAAAATAAATTTGAGTTGAATGACAGCTCACTCGTGCGTTTTTGAAAAAATGCCAAACACAAGGATAAACCTGATTCACACGTATGCGCTCTCGCACTTTTGGCAGAGGGGCAGGTGGCGTGTCCAGTTGCTTCTTTTCTCTTAGGTTTTTACGGACTATAATAGTGATAATGTTTTGGACGATTATGCGGTTAGTTGACACCTAAATTGTCTTGTAAGTTATCATATTATTTTAGACATAAATATGTATACTCGCTTCTACCAGCGTAGCTGACCTCCTCAACCCAGTTACCCGGGCAACCCAATACCCCTTGGTTAGACTGGCGTCAGATTTACGAGTTCCTACGTATACATAATGTCGTGATAATGAAATGCCAAAATTATACGATTTCTACACGAACTGTGGCTCACTGGCGCCAGTTTTAAACTTCCTCTTACAGCCTCATTGTTTATTCTTCATGTATGTGTCATTGAACATTCTCTCTCGTCTCAGCTGCATGTATTGTATTGCTGGATATAAATACAATTATAAAACTTTGTTATCTATCTATCTTTACGAATATTATGAATGCGAGAGAAACTTTGTCTGTCTGTTTGTCTAAAACTACTGAACCGATTTAAATAAAATTTGGTAGACATATAGTCTAGAGTCTGAAAAAGAATATAGGTTACTTTTTATCCGGGTGCAGGAAGTAGTTTCTCCGGGAGGAGGGTGTAAATTGATTAATTGCGCGACAAGCTTTTATTATCATATAAGTTGTATATGTATAATGAGGTTATAAGTTGATAGTTATTTTTTTAAAGAAAGATTATTTTCTTCCTTTCAGACTGTTCTAATAAAAGCTTTTTTAAAAAAGTTTTTTTCTTTAAATTTATTTTTTTCATGACTTTTTTGTGGTAAACATGATCCTTAGCATGTACTAGATGACCTGTAAAAATCTGGTGCACTACTATTGTTAGACCTTATATATTTATACCTATACATACATATCTCTCAGATCTGTCTGTTTAAGAGTTTATCCGGCTTTGTAGTTACCTTGGGTCGCGGGCTAAGTAACAGAATCAGATAAAATCACGTCTGTTTTCTCCAAAGGTCTATTATAAAGACAATTTTATTTACATATATCTACAAATAGCGGTATTAAACTAGAAATGGACTTAAGTGAGAGATTAAATCAAGTCGCTAAGCTTTGAAGAGATCATAAACATATGATAACAATCTTATAGGATGTTGTCTTGATAGAAAGCAGTCATAGTAATGGCGTCCAGACCGATTGTCGGCTACGGCGGCCGTTCTCTCTAAGGAGATCAGCCAGCTGCGCAGGACATATAATAGTGCACAAGCATTTGCCCAGATACAGGTGTACTCTCTATTCCCTCACTCTCATAGTCCGATGGGAAGGCAAACCGATACGACCGGAGAGAGATCAGGCATAGGACCGACATTGCAACTTCCAGACTCCGGGCTGCTTTATAAAAGTCTTTTAAAACCCACAAAGCAATTTCGGCCCGACCCGAGAATCGAACTTGAGATGCCGTGCACAGCAGTCGCGCTATCCTACTACTTGACTAACGAGAAATAATAATATCCGGGCGAGATTGTACCCACATTAAAGAAGTGACCTTCACGATGGAGTTCATGCTTGCTATAATTAAGACTTAATAAGAGGAATATATAACATAATATTGAGATTTTACAAGTCCGGAATTAAAAGTTAGAAAATATTTTTATTTACTTAAAAATAAGTCATTTTCCAGTTTTTGAACGCAACTCGTTCGTATAACATTCCAATCTACTCTTTAAATGATTAATAATCTTACATTTACAGAGGTTTAAAACAATGATTATTTTTAAAAATAAAATGTAAAGTAAAAAAAAACATACTGAAGTTAATATTAAAAATGTATTTTAATTTTTTATTATAAAAATGCACAATGTTATAATCATAACGATTATTTGTGATAGCGTAGAATGAAATGTTATAATGTCAATATGAGCTGCCTGACAGAGTCAAAACTAATTCTTGTTGCCATTTTATGAAAATCATCAAGAGAAACGGGAGTTAAACTTCTAGGTGTGTCCCAAGAGTTTTCATTTTCTTTACAATGAGAGTCTACATAATATCATAAGGGTGCGCACCCATATGATATGTATTTATACAAAACATGATATGATATTGTTAAATACGCTCCTCCAGATTCGTTTTACATAGGTTATAATCTTTTAAGTTTAATATCTTTTTTCTCCCTACTGCTACGACTTACTGCCTATTTGCTTTCTTACTAGTTCCATATAGTTCTACAACTAATTACATGTTTCCATACTGCACGATGCTTCTAACAGTGGGTCCCATTTTACATGCAATCTCGCCATACTCCTTTATTTGTTTATTAAATACTTTTTGTACAATGTAAAATGGCGGTCTTGAAGCCTTAGGCGTTTTCTACCAGTCTACCTTTGGGTGGTTTTAACAAAATTTGAAATTGTTTCATCGATTTGACTATTTAAATATAACTTCCTATCACACAAAATATCTTTATTTATATTACTTTGTTAAGATTTCTACTACATATGTATATACAGTTTAAAATCGCATTAATCTTATCCAACACAAAATTACTGTGGTATTAAAATGAAATTGCCGATAATTTCGGCCGTCAAAATGGCTACCTTGGGCTATAATTTAGAAGAAACGATAATGCCATTAGGTAAGAAATTATACTTAGGTAACAGACGTTAGGAGAAAGGGAGGCAGTCTTTTGTTTTTGTTATTATTATATGCAAAAACAATTATAGGTTGAAAAATTACCTTTTTCATTGGTAATACATAACCAGTGGTATGATATTATTTATTTTCCCTTTATTTACAAACTTAACGACTAAACCAAAAACTGACTGCCTCGTTGGTCTAGTGGTCGTAAGACGCGACTGCTGTGCACTGGGTCTCGGGTTCGATTCCCGGGTCGGGCCGAAATCGCTTTGTGGGTTTTGAGAAACTTTCATAAAGCAGTCCGCAGTCTGGAAGTAGCATCATTGAGCACGTAAATTTCGGTCCTACAGCCTGATCTCTCTCCGGTCGTGTCGGATTGCCGTCCCATCGGACTATGAGAGTGAGGGAATAGAGAGTGCACCTGTATCTGCGCAAATGCTTGACACTATAATAATGTCCTGCGCAGCTGGCTGATTTCCTAAGAGAAAATGGCCGCCGTGGTCGATAAAGGTCTGGACGCCTTCATCATCTTTTCTTTAAACAGCACACTTACTTCAAATTTAATAGATAACCATATCGTACAAAAAGCCGGCCTTTTCATTACTAGTCGACATGCTAATTTCGTTCTACTTTTAGAATCTAGTTATTTAAGACTATGTCAAATTATCTTTAAGTCATCTCCCGAGCCTTTTCCCAGCTATGTTGGGGTCAGCTTCCAGTCTAACCGGATTCAGCTGAGTACCAGTGTTTTACGTGGTGCGACTGCCTGTCTGACCTCCTCAACCCAGTTATCCTTGGTAAGACTGATTGTCAGACTCTCTGGCTTCTGACAACCCGTAACGACTGCCAAAGATGTACAAATGACATCCGGGACCCACCAATTTAACGTGCCTTTCGAAACACGGAGAAACTCGTCATGACAAGATAGTCACCCATCCACGGATCAACCGCCCCAAGTGTTGCTTAACCTTATGATTGTCCGACCCGTGCGGCCATTACTTAGCCACGAGCTCCTCATTATGTCAAATTATCTTTAAGTATAAAGCTTGTATAAAGCGTCAAAATCGAGAAGCAAAACTTGTTGCTACTTTCGACTCTCGCTCCCTCTCTCTTGATGTTGGCAACACTTTTTTTTATTAAGCATTGTTTTGGCTTCTGCATGAAGGTTGTTATGTAACGCTAATGAGGTTTGGTTAGGCAATATTTTGAATAAGTGAATTAGAATATATTTTATTACTATTTTGCGAAAGTTCTGTTTTGTTTTTATGATTTGATTGTCAATTATCTTACCTAATCGACTTTTGAGCGTTTCAAAGAAGTAAGTTTCTATATACGAGTATTATGTTCTTTATAAAATATTTTTTTCTTGTTGCCTTCTTGTCTTGACTTATCCTATTTCAATTGGAGTCGGCTTTCCTCACCATTCTTCGCCATGTAGTTCAGTTCTGGATCGTCGATTCATTGATTTGAGATTTAAAGAAATTAAATCATTTTTAATGACGGACATCCATATTGCTGGGGAGTTTGTTCCACCATTTCTTCTTCCCAGCGATAACACATAGGAAGTGGTGAAAGGCGGGCGTTTTTGGGGCTGTCTTTTGTAGAATTGACCTTCGAAAAGTGCTGATTTTCAGCCTACTTTGAATAAATTACTTTTTATCTTTTTTATCTTATCTTTTTTATCTAGGGGAGATCTCCGCTCTTCTTTTTTTGTAATTAATTTATTTGTTTATAAAATACTAACTGACCCGAGAGACTTTGTCCTGTTTTCTTTCATTAGAAGCTCATCTAGAAAATAACAAAAACCACAACAAAATAAGTAAAATCGGTCCAACGGTTCGTTTTTATATAGTATGTAGAACAACAAAAGTATAAAGAATAGGAAATATTTTATTTTTTTACGTCCCTAAAAAATTAGCAAAGTAAAATCAAATGAGATGAGATCAATCTATATTTTTAAAATTCAATGCAGGCTTTTTAATGTCCTAAAAAGACTAAAACTATTCAACTAACTAAAGATTACGAAGATAAATAGAAATCAGCAACAAGAAGCAAATAAATAATATTCTATCCTTGTTTCACTAAGAATAACGCATTACATAATTTAAAAGGCAATTCAACTCGCCAACATGACATTAGCCTATAAATTAAAGAAAGATTTACATACAAATATCTTCATAAGAATGAAAGTGAAATGTTTTACACCCCACGCGGTTGCGTCTTTCGTTTAGCCGTGAGAACTTAGTGCCGCGGAGTGGCTAAAAACTATTGCACGTGCAATAAATAATAATATCTAATAAAAACTACAGTTCAATAAAATTCTTCAAAACAATAAAAACTCTTTGGTTACCAAGAAAAAGTATACGAGTAACTTTTTGCAGAATAAACGCTGCAACTTTTTAAAGAATGGACCCGCATTCGAAATTTAAATTTTTATGATAATTTATTGGAAGTAGGTTTGTTTTCTATTACGTAAATTTTGCTTAATGGTAAGTTAATTATATTTTTTTATTTTGGCGTGCGTGACATATTTTGTTTTTATTATATTGTGATAATGATCAATTAGGTATGAATTATGACCTGATAGTTATTTATTATAATATTAATAAATTACAGCCGATTTTGATATTGTCGCAAAAAATATTTATGTTTTTAACAAAACAATAAAAGAAACGTTTTAGTTTTCAATATAGAAATAAAATATCTTAATCATAAATAAATGCTTCAAGATTTTTAATTTTAAAAGGGCCAGTGAAAACTATGAAGGTTATAACTGCGTGTCTAGCAAACAATTAGCACCTTCTTTCTAACACACTTATCTAGACTTATCGGTCAGTAGGTTTTCTTCCAAACCTTCACTTTTAGCAAGTTATATACCTATATAAGTTATAAGATACTTACTTCCTGAGGTTTAATACGCGTCTAAGGGAACTACTTTCTTGACAGTTCAATAAAAGTATTGAATTTGACTAGCTGTCAACTACCATATTATACCATATCATAAAACTAGAAAACAGATCTGGCCATTATAATTGCATAATTTGCGCTACAAATCTTATCTGTATTCTCAAATCTCTTTTTGGCGTCTAATCTCCATCACGCGAATGCTAAGCTGTTAACCTTACCATCACCTAGTTAACCAGCCTCTTCAATCAAGATATGACTTCCGAGTTATTACCGTTAATATTGCGAAATATTACATTTAACTTTCTAAGTTTTTATGTGGAAGACTTGTTATGTATCGCAGTCTCGCTCGTCGCTTCTTCTATCTATTCTAATATTATAAAGCTGAAGAGTTTGTTTGTTTGAACGCGCTAATCTCCGAAACTACTGGTTCGATTTGAAAAATTCCTTCAGTGTTAGATAGCCCATTTATCGAGGAAGGCTATAGGCTATATACCATCACGCTAAGACACACGGGAGCGGAGCAGTAACCAAAGATGCGGGTGAAACCGCTGGGGACAGCTAGTTGGTAGATAAGTCTTAACTCTTTTGTTAAGGATGTGATTAAAATAGTTTGTATATCTTTAAAAAATAACGGAATCAAATTGAAACTTTCTTTTCTATTTCAAAGATGAGCACGTTTAAATAAACTCACACTTAGCTTTATATTTCGCACGTGTTGATCGATCATAAAGTTAAGCAACACTTGGCGCGGTCGGTGTGACCATCTTGTCATAACGAGTTATAGAAATGCGGAGAGTATTTCGGAAGGCACGTTAAAATGGTGCGTCCCGGCTGTTGTTCAATACTGTATATATAATTTTTACTGTCGTTACGGTAATCCATAAAGTTGGACAAGCAGTATCTATGTCTATCAAGTTGTCCAGGTAACCAGGGTTGAGGAGGTCATATAAGCAATCGCTCCATGTAAGACACTGGTACTCAACTGCATCTAGTTAAGACTGGAATCCGACCCCAACATAGCTTGGCAAAAGGCTAGGGAGATGATTATATTTTTGGCGGACTATTTATTAACGTTCAATCCTTCTCCGTTTGAGAAGAAGCCTGTGTCCAGCTATGGGACTATAAAAATTCTCATAATGATAATTTCATTCAAATTTCTGTAGCCTATTATAACCGTCTAGAGACTCATCTATTCCATATTAATTTTCATTGAAATCAGCTCAGCAGTTTCGCAGTGAAAGCGTAACAGTACAACTCACAGTCTAACTTATAATATTAGTTACGAAGACGTTAAGATGCCATCCATCATCATCTCCATTCTCCTCAGTCTGACATACAAGTTACGACACCCAACCCTGTCCATTACTTTCTGTCGTAATGGACAACAATGACAGACCACAACATCCGCCATCTTGACAATCTATTTGCAAAATCTTCAAGTTTATTTTTTTAAAACAACGTTACGAAACGAAACGTGATGCGCGCGCATACGTAATGTAATCGTGTTACGTTCTGTTTCACACAAGTTGTCTTGTGACAATATGGCTTCTATTCTAAAGTTTAAGCCTTTATTCTTTTGTCATGGTCGCCTTGTGTGAAATGTATTGGGATGTGACAGGCGGACAGACGTTGCGAGATAAGGATTTATTGATAATTTTTATTTTGAACTATGAAAACAATGTTGTTTTATTTAATGACATTTTAGAAAAAAAAATATTCGAAATCCTGTGTTTCTAGCGAAGAGCGGAGAGCTATAATTTAAAATTAACGAATAATGAAAACGATTCTATAGAGAAATACAAAATGTAGGTATGTATTCTTAAATGATCTGTTAACGTGAAAAAGTTGTTTCCCAATATTATCATTTAATAGATTAGTATTTGTTTTTTAATAAAAACTATTAAGTACATCCATTTCAAATGACGAAAATAATTGACCACCCAGTAGGTACCCAGTATTACACAAAATTAGGTTTCCAAACGACGCTGGAGAAGGTTTAAAATTTAAAAAAAAACTAATTCAAAAGTCTCCGCACGAGTAAGAGCGTCAAAATAAGTAAATTTTTACTCATATGCAAAGCAAATCACTAACTATAGATAGACTCTCGTTATGCAAACGCGAAAAAACCTAATTTACGTATTACGCACATTTAGTATTCAGAAAGCGATCGATTAATTACTTTTAAAGCAATTTTAACGCATTTCCTTAGCTAACTTCGTTGTATAATCGTTTTGTTACGTGTGTTAATATGGCGCCCAATTTCACGCGGTTTCGCGCCGTTCCGAATGAAAGTGAAAATGGCGGGAAAGATGAGCTGTCAAACCACGTTCCGATACACTCTCGATTTCGTTTGTTGTATTTTTACGCCTGTCTTTTTTTTTATTGCGGGACAGGCTGTTTTTTTTTTAAGTTGTAAAACCTTTTTTCTTTAAAACTGTGTTATTAAGTACGTTCACTATAGTTAGTTATACTCTAAGTAGAAGCATTTCATAGCTTGAGGCTTGAGAAGGGCTTACCTAATTATTATTCATGCCACCCCGCGGGCAACTTTCTGCAATTTACCCACAATTCAATACAATTAAATTGATCGTAAATAAATTCTTAAGAAACAACTAAAACAATTAAATTTAATTACCTAATTTGAACAGAATTTATTGTAATGATTGACCCAATTCCCGCGTATTTCCGTAAATACTTTGTTGCCCTATCAAAAATGAATTAGCCACAGATAATGCAATACCGCGAAATTAACCTTAACAGATGTCATTAGTAAAGAAAGCAGACTTGTCTATTTGTACAAATTACGCTCAGACTTCGAAACAAAGGAATTTCAACCTTGACACGCACGATATAAAGTACATTCTCCCGTATCATATATTATTCCAAATCAATCAGAGGGATTTGTCACCGATGGGCAGCGGTCAAATGAGTTTGGACACTATTGTAACACACATAAAATCTAAATTAATTCGTTGTGTTGTGACTTAAGACGTTTTTCGCCCATTTAAAGTCATGTTTTGGAAAGCTACGGGCGAAAGTCGGCGTCTTATGAGTGTTCAAGTGTGACCACTCAATCTTGATACTTGAAGGCGCATTAAAACAGTTTTTGTATCTCATTATCTAGTACTTAATATGGAAATTTTAGGCCTTACTATTATAGATGATGCTATTTCTGTCAAGTAAAAAACTGTTAAATGTATATTTTTTTATAGGTTACAAAGTAAGTAGTATTAATATTTGTAAATCTAATGACGTCACAAATAATGAGGTTGATGTCTTCCTAAAATTATTATAGCACATATTAAAGTCTAAAACTCAAATTATAATCGGTTTTGTAATTTTTTTTTGTTTTTAAACTTTCGCGATTATTACACATTGTAAACACAACACACAGGTCTTACCCGCGATTAAAAAAATATTATAAAGGCATGTACGCTACCTCTATTTCTCCCGACGTGTCGGCCGAATTACACCGGCCGTGGTCACGGGGCACACAGAGACTCTGATACACCCTCCAGCCGCATCTTCGGCGGGAGGAGTGTTTTGATGATTTCCCTCGAAAAAAAAGGTCACCCGTGACATTTTTTTCCAAAATTTTTCATTATTCACAACATAATAATTTACAAACGTATTACTAAACTAAATTTATTAATGTATACACACATAAAATAATGAAAACTAATTAAATATACTAATATACGGCTAAAACTACTTTTACCTTAATATAAGAAGAAAGGAAAAATTAAACTAAATTATCAACTTCGTCCATATTCCTAAAATGTCAAATTGCATACATTATTAACACTGATTTAAGAAATTGCCCCTAAATATATTCTTTCACTAAATTCACATAGTGAAATATAAATGGTAGCTATTATTATACATATATACCTTATATTTATATGTCACGCACACCATAGACACGCTAGACAATACTCATACTCCTATTGTTTTGTATAAACGAAAACAAATATCGGGTCCCGCATAAAAATATCAACGAAATACAAAATTGATAAAAAATAACTTAACAGCTAATTAATAACAGCAATTATTTTACAGATGGCAAACGCTAATGGCCGACAATAACATAACGAGAATCTTAAATAATATCAACAGTTAAGTGTAGTTAAGAAAATGTAATACGCTTGAGGAACTCCAACGAAAAGTGAAAAGGAACGAAGCGCAACGCGTTCGCAGTTTACTTCCGATAAACAACTTCCCGCGTCAAGACGTCTCACGCAAACAAACAATACATAAAAAACAAAAAAATAAATAACAAAAATCGTGAAACAAAAATTAGTGTTAAAAAAATGTGGTGCAATAGAAACCAGTGAAATGTGCCAAAGTGTAATCGAAAACGGACTCGATGGCTCGGCGGGAAAAATTAAAAAGAAAAATTTCAAAACGCGCAGAAGAACGCGCGGTAGTGTTCGCGATATTATGTTTTTTAGAAGTTTTATCTTCGCATTTGCCGTTTTAAGTTGTTTCAATAGTATATTGTGTAATGAAAATGACGTATTGACTTTACAAGACAGTTTGGATGACAAAGATGTGGATTTGCCCACGGATAGAAGGAGGCCGGCTAATGAACAAGAAAAAGATATATTACTTCTAGGTGCTTTGGGTAGGCGAAAAGGATCTTACCACAATGCTTATGGTTCATCGCAAGAAGATGATTCTATTATGGATTTATTGGGAAAAAGTGAGTATTATTTGAGTTATTTATAATTGTCATACTACAGACGTCATTAAAAAAATATGTTTTGTGTGTAGGTATATTTTTCTTACGTACATTATATTTTTTGCAATAAATGTTGTATACTTAGTTGTATAACAAAAGAAACTTAAACAACTTATTAGAATCATTGTGGGTTACCTAAAAAATAACCAACTAGACATGACAGAACACACGATTATAATAAACATCAGTCATAAAAATGCAGTTTTTTATGCTCTATAATTTAATAAATTTTGAACTCAAACTTGTTAATTAAAATTAGGCGATAAATCAGCACTTTTCGAACGTCAAAACAAAAGACAGAAACTTCCACCTTTTTCTTTAATTTTGTGGTTGTAAACATTGTTAATTATGTAAAAAAAACCAAGAGCAATATAAATAAAAACCAGAATTTTTGATGAGTTTTATCTAACTGGACCGCACTGAAATGTCCGTTACACTGAAAAGTCCGTTCAAACATATACTAGCGTCACGTAAAAAGCCGCCCTCAATAACTAAGCTATAAAAATAAATAAATAAATATAGTTAGTTTCTATTCGGACCAGCAGTTCCTTTTTTATTTTATCGTGGTAAATCATAATAGCAATACTATACATACTCAAATACAGTAAAAAGGAATATCAAATACTAGAGCATAATTCTGTTTAAAACAATGCCTTCCTCTCTTCTAATGTACTATTTGCTGTGCCCATCAGGGTCCATGATTGATACCATGTTATTTGTATTACCATCTTATTTTACATTGTGGATTTGTAATAAAGATTATAATATAATATAATAATATATAATATCCCTCACACATTCACACAACGACATCTACTCCCAAACTAAGCAGAGCTTGTATTATGGGTACTAGACAACTGATAAACATACTTATATACTTTTCTTTTGTAAATACATACATATTTATACATAGAAACACCCAGGCTAAGTCAAACAGCCATGTTCATGCACACAAATGTTTGACTTATGCGGGAATCGAACCCGCGACCTATAGCGTGGCAGGCAGGTTCACTAACCACCACGCCATCTGTAATTATGATTTTGAAATGACCTCTCCTGCTGAGTGTGCAACTGAAGGGCCACGGTAACTCCATAAAAGAGTACAGCCGCCGTAGCCGACAATCGGCCTGGATGCAAACATACATATGTATATTAGAAAACCGGCCAAGTGCGAGTCGGACTCGCGCACGAAGGGTTCCGTACCATTATTTATAAAACGGACAAAAAATCATGTTTGTTGTATGGGAGCCCCCCTCAAATATTAATTTATTTTAATAAAATTACTTATTATTGAAGTAAGTACCTAATACATTCCATATTCTGTATATATTTCAAGCGTCTACCTGTTGCCGTTATCGATATCGAGCAAAAATGAACAAAAAAATCACGTTTGTTGTATGGGAGCCCCCCAAAATATTTATTTTATTCTAGTTTTCAGTATTTGTTGTTATAGCAGCAACAGAAATACATCATCTGTGAAAATTTCAACTCTCTAAGTATCACGGTTCATGAGATACAGCCTGGTGACAGACGGACGGACGGACAGAGGAGCGAAAACAATAGGGTTCCGGTTTTACCCTTTGGGTACGGAACCCTAAAAAGGCCAATTAAAAGACTGACCGATTAAACTTCTGATCTATCGACGGGAGCGCCCGTTAACTTTCAACAGTAACCTAGTCCCATATATACTAGTTCTATATTAAGCGTTTCCTCTCTGAACTAGACAGGTAGTGTCGTTGGATCCTGTCTTAGTCTATGAATAAACTTAACTAGTCGTAATTACTAGTAAAAGTTGATGACTCGTTAAAATTCTGCCATAGATATTAAACACGGGATGTGTGAAACATTATTAGAGCCTAATGGTGTGATTGGACAAAGTTGCTAATATGATCCGGTTTTTATCCTTCTGCCCTGTTTTCGTGTTGTTTGTAATCATGAGTACAATCACGTGTTTAAATATCGGTCACTAATTACCAGTCACCCTATATAATATACTAGCCAGCCTATGACCTATAAAACCTGGGACCACATGCACGGGAATCGCTTTTTCGACTACTACGCCTAACGTTCGTTCACTCCAAGAATTATAAAACTAAGTAAGTAGTTTATCGTACATCTGTCTGGCGATAAACTAAAAAACTAATGCACGGTTTGCCATGTGCATCTATAGTTTTCACCAATACACAGAGTTCTTAATAAGGAAGTTTTCTGATATCATCATCATCACAGCCTTTTTATCGTCCCACTGCTGGGCACAGGCCTGCTCTCCTACATGAAGGATTCAGCATTAATCACTACGCTTTCTCAATGCGGGTTGGTGATTTCAGATTTTATAGTCCAGGTTTCCTCGAGATGTTTTCCTTCACCTTTAATCATTGGTGTCCAAGATCAACTTAGAAAGTACGTATAACTTAAAAAAGTTACATTGGTACTTTCCTGACCTGGAATCGAACCCGCACCCTCATACTCGAAAGGCTGGTGCTTTAACCACTAGGCCATCACGACTTTTCTGATATAATTTATAGCAAAGCGAAGTCGGGTTGCTAGCCCAAAATGATTAACCTTCTGACCGCCACTGTCACGTATAGATGACAAGCCAAAAAGTGTCCAGCACGCCGCGGTCACGACTACATGTCAGACTTTTAAAGTTCAAAATTAACAGTCAGTTTCGATACAATTCCGAATTCACTACTATATTGTAGGTATTTATGGATGAATTCTTAGCTTGGCGCTGAGGGCACGTCTTTCTTTGTTTTTCATGGCGGTCTAAAGATTAAGAAAAAAACTTTTTTACACTACTCACCCATTTAAAATTCCTAGCAAAAGATAAGCAAACTCACAATAAACACAAGACAATGTTTAAAATCAGAACATTGATCTAAATCACGCAATGAGAGTAAAAGGCGCGGGCGCAGAGAAAATGCTAGGTCGTTCACCGGCCTATCGATCTGTAGTTATGTTTGTATCGCGTGACGATCTTTATGTTACATGATAGCTTCAGTTTCATTTAATATATGTAGTATGTGCGCTATTTTTTGATTAGAACAGATTCGCTTTTATTTGCTAACTAGTTGTTCCCCACAGTTTTACTCTCCGCTTAAAGGAACCTACTTACCGCATGCGGTAAATTAGCCCATGTCCTTTCTCAGGTTCTAGACAATGTGTGTACCAAATTTTATTTAGATCGGTTCAGTAGTTTTAGCGGGAAAGCGTGACAAACACACAGACAGACAAACAGTCACTTTCGCATTTAAAATAGTAGTAAGTAAATAAGTAATGATACAAATATTTTAATCAGGAACTAAAGGCATCGAAAAATTAATCCCCATCGCTGTCTACTGGTCCATCCATGGTCTTCATCCTATGCCCCTCTCCCGGTTCTAAGCTACCGCCCTACCAATTTTTAGCTAAGCTACCAACTAGCTAACTGGTAGGTAGTAATAACCACTATTGATTCATTTTTATATAGGATATTTTTTTATTGTATGCATATTATGTACTATGTTCGGTGACAAGTATCGTCATCAGCCTTTTACTGCCTCGTTGGTCTAGTAGTCGCATAGCGCGCTCCGCTTCGATTCCCGGGTCCTTTGTGGGTTTTAAGAGACTTTCATAAAGCAACCCTTTTGGAAGTTCGATTTTGAGTGATTGATACACCCGTGCATCGGAGAGCACGTAAGTGTCGACTTGCGCCTGATCAGCCTCGTGATCCAGTCGTGTCGGACTGCCGTCCCATCGGACTATGAGAATATGTCCTGCGCAGTTGGCTAATCTCCTTAGAGAGAACGGCCGCTGTGACCTGCAATAAGTCTGAACGCCTGGTATAAATAATTTTACAAATTGGACCAGTAGTTTCTGAGATCAATACCAGCAAAATATAGTTGGGAAAAGCCTAGGCAGATTAAAATATATGTACTTGTTATGTATGTAATGTAATTTTTTTCTATTCCAGTGATACCTCAAACATGTCGCTATCGTGGGGCCCGGTATCCATGCGGCCTCAGCATATCATGCGTGCTAGGTGGAGGCAAGCCCCTAGATTTATGCTCTGGAGGCATGATATGGGCTTGCTGCGTAGACCGGGAGACCACGGAACGACCTACTGAAATAGCTCCCGTTGTCCACAATGCTAGTAAGTAAACCTTTTTTTGTATTTTAGATTATTTCAGTTCTCGCCAAACTTAAAGGCGGCTCGTTGCTAACTTCTGAGAACACGTACGCGCATGCGCCGTTCCCTGACACCTTAAAAATGGTTTCTAACAGTCGCCAGCGCATAACTTGGCAAGGATTTTGACTTTTTAATGAGGATAACTTCGCGCATCGAGCGTTTAGTTACACAAAATACTGGTCACTTTATGTGCTTTCCATTCATCATCAGCCTCTTTATCGTCCCACTGCTGGGCACAGGCCTCCTCTCACACTGAGAAGGATTGAACGTTAATCACTGCGCTTGCTGCGGTTGGTGATTTCAGACTTTATAATCCAGGTTTCCTCGAGACGTTTACCTTAACCTTTAATAATTCGTTATTACGTTACCTTTTATATTTAGTCATTGGATTCTAAGATATACTTAGAAAGTACATACAACTTAGAAAAATTTAATTGGTACTTTCCTGACCTGGAATCAAACCCACAGTTGAGAGGCTGGTGCTTTAACCACTAGGCCACCACGACTTCCATTTATCTATGGTTATTGCCAGGTTTTATTTGTAATCATGTCTGTTTTAAAGAAATATTATGATCTGTTTTCTCCAAACGATTTTTGCCAAGTTATGTGCCAGGGACTATACATAGACTATACCCAGTATGTTGCGCCATGTTCCGAGCCGCCATCAACTTTGGCACAATACTTGACTTATTATAATGATTTTGTACCACTTCTAGATAAAGTTTTGTAGAGAAGTTAATTATTTTCTATTAGAGGGAGTTTGATTGTTAATTTATAAAATACCTAAACATATTTTTGTAATTTCTGCATGACATGTAATAAATGGATTTTATTTTTTATAGAATTGTATTGTAATAAAATACAGGATTAAAATTAAATATTCGGTCCTTTGTATATTGTAGTCATTGAGTCTAACTAGTTTTGTGAATAACTTATGTTATCTACAGATGCCAGCACATCAAGCTACTACGATCTGTCAAATTTCCTTAATAGATTTTCAACTTTATCGCTAAAGCATATGATTCCAAGTTGATTGGAAAAATTTGTCAGTTTCGGGTAGCTTGATGTGCTGGCGTGTGTATTTTAACTTGTGTGTGTTCTTAACATGTTTTTCTATGTGTGGTTTAAGCACTGTATGTGACTACACATTACTAAATAATGAATATTTTTTCTTTTGAAAAGTTGACAATAAATATCGGGACACCTTTTTCACACACGGTCGGTTAGCCCCATGGTAAGCTATTGATTAGCTTGTGTTATGGGTGCCAACACAACTGATATACTACATATACTTTACACATAGGTATATATTTATAAATACATATTATAACACCCAGACCACAGACAGTCAGACCAAAATCAATGAATTTAAAGACACCATTATTAAAATAAACAGATCCACACAAATACATATTGATACATACATTTTAAATTCGACCAGTGTGCATCACAAGCGATTCTTCTAGTCTACTCACTCTAGCTAATAAATACATACCTATTGCGTGTGAATATTTCTAAAATGTCAGAAAATTTTCAACCTTTGCGTGAACGAACTCGCGTTGACGCGTATTGATTTCTTGGTCGAATCTTGCTATAAGAATCATCTCCCGAGCCTTTTCCCAACTATGTTGGGGTCGGTTTTCGGTCTAACCGGAGTCAGCTGAGTACCAGTGTTTTACAAGGAGCGACTGCCTATCTGACCTCCTCAACCCAGTTACCCGGGCAACCCCTTGGTTAGACTGGCTTCTGATATACTTAGAAAGTAGATACAAACTTAGAAAAGTTGCATTGGTACTTGCCTGACCTGGACTCGAATCCACGCCCTCACACTTGAGAGGTTGGCTCTTTAACCGCTAGGCCACCACGAAATGTATATCATCTTGCTATAAGAATATTTGGGCAATGATAGAAGCAAGAGTTACCGTGGCCTTGGTCCACTTAATCTTAGTATCGGTTTTCCCAGGTTACTGAGTTCAGTAGGTCAGATAGGAAGTCGCTCCTAGCTCCTAGTAAAACACTGGTACTCAGCTGAATCCGATTAAGACTGGAAGCCGACCCCAACATAGCTTGGGAAAAGAATAGGCAGGCAGATGGATTTCCTCTTAACTTTAAGCTTATTTTGAATCATCTGAAATCACATGAAGATGTGTACATAATTATATATTTATTTCAAACAATGCGTGCGCCGTTGCTGTTGAAGTGTCGAAACCAGTATAAGTGTGACATTGTTTAATGGTTACGAAATAAAACATCGTTATATATGTACAAACACTCTCTCCTAGTAATAGTTTGAACAAGTGACACAGTGTATGAT
Source organism: Heliothis peltigera (assembly GCA_958496145.1). Classification (NCBI taxonomy): domain Eukaryota; kingdom Metazoa; phylum Arthropoda; class Insecta; order Lepidoptera; family Noctuidae; genus Heliothis; species Heliothis peltigera. Next base: position 2,065,080 of record OY292348.1, on the reverse strand, counting down.
TAATGATCTGCCTAGCCTATCCCCAACTATGTTGGGGTCGGCTTCCAGTCAAATCAGATGCAGTTGACTACCAGTGTCTTACATGGACTACTTATGTGATCTTCTCTACCCAGTTATTTAGTTAGTTAGATAGTTGGATTCAAGCCTATAATATCAGTAAAATGTTGCCAGCTTAAGGGACAAATTGCCAGGAACTTTTATCACAAAAATCTATCATTACTTAAAGCGTGGTCATATTCCTAAACCATTCGAGGTCACATCCTGACATTGCGATATTTTCTCAATAAAGTCTACTCAGTTCTTAGGTGACAAAACGCGTGACATTGTGTGCAGTTACGAAATAGAACCTCACATACGATGCACTCTCTCTAGCGTGTCTTAGTTACGAGCGGAAGCGAGAGCGATTTTGAGGGCTCGACGAAAGATTTTTTTTAAATCATCTTAATAATTAGCCGAAACTGTCAAATTCTCACAATCAACTTTGAACCGTATGCTTCAGCGATAAAGTCTAAAATCTATTAAGGACATTTGACAGATTGTAGTAGCCTGATTTGCTGGCGTCTGTACGTCGTTTGTCATGTAAATACAATTATTATTGAAAAACCTAAAAAAACAGTCTTGTTGATATAGTAAAGTTTAAAAATATTGTGCTTCTATAAGCGACTTTGCGTTGACAAGAAAATTTTAATCGTAGCGTAGTCAAAAGAAGATTTTTTCATTGCCTAAGGGATCATTTTAAACGGAAAATTTTCAATAATTAACGTTTATGTAACCGATGTATTTTCACTTTTCTGGTGTTTTATGAAAATTGTATCAAAGCCGCGTATGATTTATCTTTAAAAAAAGAATATTATTTTTACAAAACTACACAGCTTATTCTCGTCTTCCTTCCATTAAATTCTTATACTTATAAGCCAAACTCTGCCGACTGTCTCCAAACGCAAATCGCTCCGCTTATGACTTAAGCCCCATCATAACAACTTTATGCGCTGATTGCTCCACAGCACAAGATAATACCCCGTATTTATTTCCGTAGCTTTAACTTCTACTTACACACACACATACACACGTTCACGTGTATGTCGTAACGGTAACTTCACACTTTCACGATCATCACGGATTGATAATATATTCAAAACGCATTGAATGACTCAGTTCTGCACAATAGATGTTGCAATAGTCTTTCTTTTTGGTTTGTTAATTATTCTTTTTCATATTCGGATAGCTTTTACTTGCCAGATCATTTCAATATCATTTTTTTTCCTTCGCCTATACTGTCTCACTGCTGGGCAAAGACCTCCCCCAAAGTCTTCCATCTATCTCTATCTGAAGCGTGCAGCGGCCAATCAACGAGGAGAGTGTCTAAATCGTCTCGCCAGCGCTTCCGTGGTCTACCTCTAGGCCGTCTTCCATCCACGGGGATCCATTGGGTGGTGATCTGGACCCACTTATTTGGGTGCATCCAACAGATATGACCTGCCCAATCCCAATGCAAAAATCATTTATAGGCTGCTAAATCAGCACTTTTCGAACGTCAAAAAACAAAAGAAAGTCCCCAAAACGCTCTTTACCACTTCCTATGTGTTTTCGCTGGGAAGAAGAAGTGGCGCAACAAACTCCCTAGCAAATCGATTATCGAAGATTGAAGACTTTTGTTTTGATCCTAAAGCTTTTTTTAGCAGCTTCATATATCAACTGCCGAGCCTTTTCCCAACTATGTATGTTGGGGTCGGCTTTCAGTCTAAGCGGATTTATCTGCGTACTAGTGTTTTACGTGGAGCGACTGCCTCTCTGATCTCCTCAACCCAATTAACTGGGCAACCCGATACTCCTTGGTAAGAATAGTTGTCAGACTTTCTGGCTTCTAACTACCCGGAACGACTGCCAGATATGTACAAATGACAGCCTGGACCCACCAATTTAACATGCCTTTCGAAATAAGGAGGAACTCATCATGACAAGATGGACCGACCGTGCCAAGCATTGCTTAACCTTCGATCTAGCAGCTGTTACTTAGCCACGAAATTTTCGTTTATCATAAGCCTTTTCATCGTCCCACTGTTAGATACAGGCTTCTTCTCAGAAAGATTGACCAATGACACGCTTGAACCCATGACGTTTTTAAATTAAGAGCGCTATCACCGAAAGTTGGCAACATCGCAAATAGCTGTCAAATATTTACACGTTTTAATTAATTTGGCCATTTTACTATATGAAAGTAAGACATATGGCTCTGTAGCTCCCTAAAACATTGAATAGGAATTGCAATTAAAACATTAAATTTGATGTTTTTAACGTTTTACTTGTAAAAAAAGGCAAAGGTTTTTTACATATAAAACTATATCTTCTGTGTTACGATATTAATAATTGCAATTCTTATTCAATGTTTTAGGGAGCTCCCTGAGCATATGTCTTACTTTCATATAGTAAAATGGCCAAATTAATTAAAACGTGTAAATATTTGACAGCTATTTGCGACGTTGCCAACTTTCGGTGATAGCCCTCTTAAATTCGGAACACCCCTAATCTCTTACATAACCGGTACCTACACATAATGATATATTTCCTTCGATCGCTCCTCCGTAACACACTATTGTATTACCGGTCCAATGGTCGCAGCTTTCTCCAATTTTCACTTGAGTCGATTTCTCAGGCTCTGTAAGCTTGGATGCTGTTAAGCGTGACGGGGTGACAGGTACCGATGCTATTAGACATTTTAATTCGATACTTTCGACTAAGGCTTTGAGAAAACTAGACTATGTGTAAAGAGAAGTATATATCATTAAAGTAATAGTCTCTCAATTTACGCTAAACGCCAATACATCACATACATTTATCAAGCTACAACAATCTATCAAATTTCCTAAATAGATTCTTTAGGGTTCCGTACCCAAAGGGTAAAACGGAACCCTATTGTTTCCGCTCCTCTGTCCGTCCGTCCGTCCGTCTGTCACCAGGCTGTATCTCATGAACCGTGATAGTTAGAGAGTTGAAATTTTCACAGATGATGTATTTCTGTTGCCGCTATAACAACAAATACTGAAAACTAGAATAAAATAAATATTTTGGGGGGCTCCCATACAACAAACGTGATTTTATTGTTCACTTTTGCTCGATATCGATAACGGCAACAGGTAGATGCTTGAAATATTCACAGAATATGGAATGTATTACTTACCTTAAAAATAAGTATTTTTATTAAAATTAAATTAATATTTGAAGGGGGCTCCCATACAACAGACATGATTTTTTGTCCGTTTTATAAATAATGGTACGGAACCCTTCGTTCGCGAGTCCGACTCGCACTTGGCCGGTTTTTTACTTTATCGCTGAAGCATATGGTTCAAAGTTGATTTTGAATATTTTACATTTTCGGGTAGGTTGACTTACTGGCGTCTGCACATAGTTTTCTGGGGAGTTTATTACGCCACTTCTTCTTCCCAGCAAGATCACATAGGAAGTGGTGACAGGTGGGCGTTTTGAGAGCTGTCTTTTGTAATTTTTGACGTTCAAAAAGTGCTGTTTTGCAACCAAGTTTGAATCAATTAGTTTGAAAAATTGTGTTTTTCTTTGTATGTACAGACGCCAGCACATCAAGCTACCCGAAGCTGCCATCGGGACATAATTAGCATTTTAATAATATATCGGGACACCTTTTCACACGGTCGGTTAGCCCCATGATAAGCATTGATTAGCTTGTGTTATGGGTGCCAACACAACTGATAAACTACACATACTTTACACATATATATTTATAAATACATAATTATAACACAGACCACAGCCAACAAGCATGTTCATCACACAAATGTCACAAACCCGTGACGCTCAGCTCGGCAGTCCGGCGTGATTACCATTGCACATACGGGGTCGTCAAAGTATTAGATAGGCAATTTATCAAGAAAGGCTATTATTTAATTCTACTGCTTGGACTAGTCCCCACTGGACGCGAATGAAACCATAGAAAAAGCTAGTTTTACCATAAGAACAGAACCTTTTCATAACAATAGGGCCTGTTTCACCACCTACGAATAAGTTCCAGTTAGTTTATTTGGTAGATAATTTCATACAAATTCTGTTCCAATTTTGGAATTTATTCGGTAGATAGTCGCTATTCGGACAATGTGAAACTGGCCCTAAATGTTTTTAAGATTTTCGCGACTTGTACCTACACATATTATACAGCGAGATATAGAGACAGATATGGCGTATATATACAGGGTGTAAGGAATAGCCCCACGCAGACTGAAAGGGTGCATTCAGCTCCTTATTTTGAATCTTATTACCTATATTCCACTGGAATTTTTATCAAGATTTTTCTATTTTTTTTTTTCTATTTATTCAGTTAATTTTTCTTTCTTTAAATGCAAAATGTCATTTTTCGTACGCAGCACTTATTTTTTTCTTAATAATACCGCTAAAATAAAAAGCAAACAATGGATATCGAAACAATCATAACACAATTTTTGTGAGGTTTGAAAAAAAAAACAGTTTTAATTGGATTTCCATTTTGATTCTGAAACAATTTCATGAAGCAATCTTCTTAGTATGGTATACTGAACTCACCCCATCAGTCTGCGGAGGGCTGTCCCTTACACCCTGTATACATACCTAAAATTATAGGCATGTATACAGGGTGTCTTCTCGATAACTATCAGAAACATATAAAAACATACATACATCCCCACAAAACTAAACCAGAATACTTCTAACAGGTGACTTAATAGAACTGATTGGAACATTCCCCCACGAGAACTACGACTATCAAACAAACAACCAATTTGAGGACCCAATAATCATATACACCGACTCCAAACCAAATTACCACCAAAAACCGGATTCGAACCACCCAGAACTGGATGAAACCGGTAACAGACCGAATTGGAACCAAAACCATTTTTATCACGTAAAACCGTCGTACCACGAGACAAGTACGAAAAAACCAGATGATTTTTATAAGCCAGTTTACAATGATGGGAATAATGTACAGGGTGATGATGATTATGTACAAGTACACACCAGCCATAAGCCGACGCGACCTAGTTATCCCGGTGAGATATTCTGAACTAGGCTTTATAAAATATATTTTAGTACAGACTCCAACTAATCAAGCTACAGCAATCTGTCAAATTTCCTTAATAGATTTTCAACTTTATCGCTGAAGCATATGGTTGAAAATTGATTAAGAAAATTTGTCAGCATCGGGTAGGTTGATGTGTTGGCGTCTGTATTTTATCTTTCAAAAAACAATTGTCGATGGATCTCAAGATTTGGACTTATATCATGTCTATTTTATTAGTTATACAACCTTATTACAGAACGGGGTCTTAGAAGTGCCATATTTAAAGCTAGGTTTAAACCATCATCTTGGATATAGGTAATGGATTAAAACCCAGCACTAAATCTGTTATTTTGTAAAATCACAGTTTGTAATAAGGAGGAAGTTAAAGCAACAAACAACCCAAATATATAAGGTCGTACAAAAATTACACACCATATTTTTACATGTCATCTAGTACATGCTAAGGATCATGTTTACCCAAAAAAGTTGAATGACATAGGGGTCAACGATCGAGCGCGTTCATAGAGACCAACATTATTTGTAAGAATACAATTACAATTTGACGAATGTATGAATTTGCGATAAATTGAATAAAATAAGTTATTCTTTTCATGACTTTTTTGTGGCTAACATGATCCTTAGCATAAACTAGATGACCTGTAAAAATATGGTGCACTAATTTTTGTGACCCTATATACAAGATCATGATAATAAATAAACATTTTAAATTATATTATTAAAAATATTGTTCACCTTTTCTTAGACAATTTGTTTTTTCATCAAAAAAATTAAAGATATAAAACTTTTTTTTCAAATTTATTTTATTAGTTCTCAAATCAAGTTGATCTGAAATAATAATAGATCTTGAGTTCCATCGTTATTGCTATATCTTTACTGCTTTATATCTGCACAGCGTTTCCATAATCATCACGCACCGTTTACGTCAAAATTTTTGTCATTTTGTTTCTTCATCAAAATGACTATTCTAAGTCAAACGTCACATCGTTCTAATTCTGTCGTCTAATCGTTTTTGACGCGACAAAAATACCTTGTGAGCTACGATAAATTATTAAGAGCTCGTATTTCAAAAGTTGACAACGTGGCAAATAGCTGTCAAATATTTACATATTTTAATTAATTTGGCAATTTGACTGTATGAAAATAAGAAATAATGCTCCGTAGTGTACTAAACAAATGATTATGGAATGCAATAATTAATATCGTAACGCCGAATATATAGTTTTAGATGTAAAAAAAAGTATTTGGGAACTTGCCAAATGCCTTTTTGTACACCTACGTTTACAATATCAAATGTAGGGTTTTAATTGCAATTTATTTTAATTTTTAATGCACTACAGAGTCATATTCCTTATTTTAATACAGTAAACTTGTCAAATTAATTAAAATATGTAAATATTTGACAGCTAATTGCGACGTTGCCAACTTGTGGTACAAAATATGCACTCTTAAGAAAATCGTAATATTGATTTTATAGTAGAAATAGTCATAATTAAATATACATATTAATCAAATCGACGTTTGAACAAAATGACTTCTATTGATTGACGTTGCATGTTTAGCAAATTGACGCACTGTATAGCACACTCTTATTTTTGTTTGTTTGTTTATAAATAATAATTTGTATTTTAATATTCTGTAAGTAATAATTATGTGTAATGTGTATCTTTATTGTTGTATATGTGTATATAAATAGATTGATATTGTAATTTTTATGATTTGTTAGATTATTTCGTATATGTGGTTCCCTTTTTTATGTCGCTGGGAAAAAATGCTGTTACGCATCTCCTTCCCGTAGGGGTAAGGGAGAGGGGTATTTGGGACTACCCGGTAAAATCGTTACCGAAAAATACCCAGCGGCACACCGAAGTCGCCTGAGTGGAGGGGGCCTAGGAGTCCATAACATCCAGTCCCCCGCTGGTGAATGCTCGCCTGACGATATTGTGATTCCCTGGGACGATTTGATAACTTACAGACTATAATTGACGTGCCTAAACTAACGCTAATAAAGCTCTAGAGATTTATAAATCATTAATTTGAAATCTTTAGGACCAGTTTCACAGGTTGCTGACAAGTTCCAGATAGTATATCTGGCAGATAATTTGATACAAATTCTGTTCCATTTTTTTTGTTTATCTGGTAGATAGTGGCTATCCGTAACCTGTGAAATTGGTCCTTAAGCTCTTGAATTAATTCCAAACATGATTTATACATATCAAGGCCTATAAATTTATATTCGAAAGGGCTATAATGAAAGGCATTTAGTCCAGTTTACGCATTTTATTGGCAATGGCGAAAACTCTTTAATTGGTCAATAAAGTAAAGGTACATTTTATTACCTACTTTCTAAATATTTGCCATTTTTATGCTGATTACATAAACACATAATATTTAAATGTATGTATGTATATCACATTAACTTAAATCGATAATGTCCAAATGAGTTTATTGTTGTATAAATATATAATTTGAATTATTAAAATACAATATATTTAGTTACATGTATTATATTATATTTGTACAGACGCCAGCACATCAACCTACCTCAATCTGTCAGATTTCCTTTATCACAGTACCGTAAGCTTAATATTCGATTGTTAAAATTTGTCGGATCCAGGCCGATTGTCGGCTACGACGGCCGTTCCTTTTTATGGAGATCAGCCAACTGCGCAGGACATTATTATAGTGCACAAGCATTATAATTCGCGCAGATACAGGTGCACTCTCTATTCCCTCACTCTCATAGTCCAATGGGACGGCAATCCGATATGACCCGAGTGAAATCAGGCGCAGGACCGACATTTACGTGTTCTCCGATGCACGGGGGTATCAATCACCAAATTCTAGACCGCGGGCTGCTTCGTGAAAGTTTCTTTAAGCCCTCGAAGCGATTGTGACCCGACCCGGGAATCGAACTCGAAACCCCGTGCACAGCACTCGCGCCTTATGACTCTAGACCAACGAGACTGTAAAAAAAACTATAATTAGAGCTACTAAAATAAACTTTTATCCACTTTTCCAGGTTGTGGAGAACATTTTACTCGCTCCAACCGCATCGTTGGTGGGCACTCCACCGGGTTTGGGTCTCACCCATGGCAAGCTGCACTGATCAAGTCTGGCTTCCTGAGCAAGAAGCTAGCGTGTGGCGGGGCTCTTATATCTGATAGATGGGTGATTACTGCAGCTCATTGTGTTGCTACGTAAGTTCTGTTACATTATTTTATCTGTCTAGGCTAGGCATTTCCCAAATCTTTGATTTAAATTCAACTATGTGATAAAAAGGTAAAGGTGAAGGAAAACATCTCGAGGAAACCTGGACTATAAAGTCTGAAATCACCTTTTCCCAACTATGTTGAGGTCTAACCGGCTTCCAGTCTAACCGGATTCAGCTGAGTACCAGTGTTTTACAAGGAGCGACCTGCCTATCTGACCTCCTCAACCCAGTTACCCGGGCAACCCAATACCCCTTGGTTAGAATGGCGTCAGACTTACTGGTTTCTGACTACCCGTAACGACTGCCAAGGATGTCCAATGACAGCCGGGACCTACAGTTTAACGTGCCATCCGAAACACAGTCATTGGTGTCCAAGATATACTTAGAAAGTACATTCAAACTTAGAAAAGTTGCATTGGTACTTACCTGACCTGGAATCGAACTCACGCCATCATACTTGAGAGGTTGGTTGTTCCACTAGGCCACGACGACCACAATAAAAATACAATAATCACACAAGACTTATGTTTTACAAACAGAAATATTAGAAGCATTTATTTTCAATACATTATTTATTGCCTATGTCAAATGGACTCTCATCAGGACAAAATCAATTTTCTTATTACGTAAACTCGTTAATTAAAAACCTTAAATGCTAAACCTCAACAAAAGCCATTCACCGTAACTGAAGTACAGTTTGTTGCAAAAAACAACTGATGATCATTAGCGTTAATTTCTGAGAAATTTTTCACTTCTAAAGCTTCACCTACATTTCAGTCTAGTCTATTTTTTGTCTACAATTCATTTACTTTCTCGTCTTCAACGGGTCGTGTAGTTTCGTTAAAAATAAACTTTGACTTCGCTAATTAGTTAGAAACAGTTAGTTTTTAAATTAAAGGTACCTACTTAGGTGAGTGGATTTTTTCTGAATCACATAGTGGCCAAAGTTGTTATAAGTAATGTTTTTTCCCCGTGAAAGTTTATTAATATTAAAAAGTCTCATTAAAAATATATACATAATACATACAAATACAATAAAGTATCTTAGGCTTAATATACTATTGTATACTATTACTATTGTATGTTAAGCCTAAGATACTTTATTGTTTTTTGTTTGTTTTTTTTTATATACTCTTCGAGAAGTGCGCTTTTTAACACTGAAAGAATTAGGGCTTGTTTCACCACCAACGAATAAGTACCAGATAGTTTATTAGATAATTTCATACGCATTCTGTTCCATTTTTGAATTTATCTGATAGATAGTGGCTATTCGGACATTGTGAAACTGGCCCTTAGTCAAATCAGACAGACAGACGTTGCTACAACAAAGCTACAAACAAACTCTTTAATAATATTAATTAGTATATGTAAAGACTATTCCAACCCCACCAAAATGCCAATTCCATGCACCCAATTCAAAAAACATCACAAAAAGAAACACATATCTCTTCCAGCACGCCAAACAACCAGCTGCGTGTCCGTCTGGGCGAGTGGGACGTGCGCGACTCGGGCGAGAGGTACTCGCACGAGGAGTTCGCCGTGCAGCGCAAGGAGGTGCACCCCGCGTACGAGCCCGCTGACTTCCGCAACGACGTCGCGCTCGTGCAGCTCGACAGGGCCGTCGTCTTCAAGCAGCATATACTGCCGGTCAGTGCATCACAGTAGACCAGGGAATAATATTAGCATAATACCTATAGGTAGACGATATTATCAAGTTAAAAGTGGCACCGGTAACCGAAATAGTATGTGGGAACCGGCTAGCATGGTATGGGCATATAATGCGGAGGAATGAGGATCATGTTGTGAGGAAGGTTTTGAACATGAATGTGGATGGATATAGAGGAAGGGGACGACCAGAGAAACGATAGATGGATTGTGTGAAAGTTGATATGGCTAGAAAGAATGTAACTTGTGAGATGACGGCAGATAGAAGACAAAAACATACCGCGTCGACCCCAAATAAAATTTGAGATAAGGGCAGAAGGATGTATGTTGATGATATTATCAAGACCCCGCAGGGCCGAATTCTGCCGGGGCTGCGGTTTGTTCCCGCGTGTTACCGCGTCTCTGGCACACAAAGACCTCCAGAAGGAACATAATAGGTTTTAGTCAGTAAGAGTCTGACACTCCCTCCATTTGCACCATCAGCGGGATCATTTGAGGATTTCCTACGAAAAAAAGGATCCTTCGTCCAAATAGGCGTTTGTGGCAGACTATTGCCCCCACAATTGTATTCTATATATACATACTTCATCAATACGACGGACGAAGGATCCTCCCTTTCTCAAGGGTGTGAATGCCTATGGTCTCTCGTGAAAACTACCCTGAAATGGTACATGTTTCTTTCAACTGAATAAAGGCTTATTTCTCTTGAAAACACTTCTATCACCTTTAGTAAAAAGGTTATACATTAAATTGTTAATTCTATTGTTTTCAGGTATGTCTACCACAGAAACAGATGAAGCTAGCGGGCAAAATGGCGACCGTCGCCGGGTGGGGAAGGACGAGACACGGACAGAGCTCTGTACCTTCAGTGTTACAGGTAAATATCTCCATCTGCCTAGACTTTCCCAACTGTATTGGAGTCGGCTTCCAGTCTAACTGTAGCGGCTGATTACCAGTGTGACCTCCTTTAACCCAGTTACCCGGGCAACCCGATACCCCTTGTCGGACTTTCGAAGTAGCATTTGTCCATTCTCAGACTCTAGACAAATTTCCAAATTAAAAAAAAAGACAAGTTTTCTGTAAATCGGTTCAGTATTTTGCGTGACAAACTGAAGACTGAATAACTTTGATTTGGAAACTCTAGCCTGATAAATTATATTTATTTTGCAAATAGGTTAAACTCAACACTTTTACACGTCAACACATTCTTTATAAAAACGAGATGAGGAAGAGGATAGAGTTTCCAAATCCTTTTTATCGTCCCACTGCTGGGCACAGGCCTCCTCTCACACTGAGAAGGATTGAGCGTTAATCACAGGCCTGGTGATTTCAGACTTTATAGTCCAGTTTACACATTACACTAATAATACTTATGTAAATAATGTAATATTTCCAGGAGGTAGATGTGGAGGTGATCCCGAACGAACGTTGCCAGCGTTGGTTCCGCGCGGCCGGCCGCCGGGAGACCATACACGATGTGTTCCTGTGTGCCGGGTATAAAGAGGTTAGTTATTTATATATGTATATTAAGATATTTAGGGCCTATTTCACCACCTACGAATAAGTTCCAGTTAGTTTATTTGACAGATAATTTCATACAAATGCTGTTACATAAATAAATAAATATTTCTATATCATCATACATCATCATCATCATCATCATACATATAATAAAACAGTAAAAAATCCGTGTTTGTACGCGCTAATCTTCGGAACCACTGGACAGATTTGAATGATTCTTTTTTTGTTGTATAGGTGTTAGGTCTGGGCAACATATAGGCTATAAATTATCTTGGAAACTTGAAGACCTGGTGAAGAGCCGCAACAGACCAGCTAAACTTATAAGAGATACAAAAATGCTGCCATAGCAAAAACTGTTCCACGTGATGAGCATTTTCTGCTGCGAGAATAAATCTGTAGATATGAAACAGCTGTTGTTAGAATTTGATACTAGACGCTTCAAATCTTCGATTTTGATTACCCAGGAGTCGCTGGCATATGCGATAGGATCCGCATACGAAGTTGCGGGCAGAAGCTAGTATGTAATAATAAAAATCCTTATTTCCAATTACAGGGAGGTCGTGACTCCTGCCAAGGCGACAGCGGAGGCCCGTTGACAATGAAGCTGGAAGGGCGAAGCACCCTCATAGGTCTCGTGTCGTGGGGCATCGGCTGCGGCCGGGAACACCTACCCGGGGTCTATACAAACATACAGAAATTCGTACCCTGGGTAGATAAACTCATCAACCCTTAGTCAACTAGGTTCCCACGGCTCGGATAGTAAAAAAATCTTTAATGAGCTTCTTAAAGGTATACATATTAACCTTCTTGAAGATTGTTGTAGAGGTATTTAGCTGGAAAATAAAATTATATACACGCAGTCGAATTGAGAACCTCCGTTTCGGGAAGTCGGTTGAATACAACAAAATAATATGTTTCGTGAAAATTTTGTAAATACTTCACGAAAATGTCTCTGTCGAAGTCTTTTACAAAAAAAGATTAATAAAGTTTGCATTCAAATATGTATTTCAATTGACTCAAGGGTCGAAGACTTTTTCCAAAAGCTTTTATCAAAATTTTATGGTGAAGAACCATTAAAACCGAGCCGTGGTGAAAAAATTCTAGTTTTACTAAAAATACGCAAAAAAAAAACTCAGAGTCGACTAAAATGTGTGCCTTGAATAGACAAACAACAAAGTAACTTATATTAAATGTAAATATGTGTAAATTATTCTAAGATGAGGAAGATTTCAGGGTATTTGTTCAAGTTAAAAAAAAACTTTTTACCACTATTTTCAAGCTAGAAAACATAAACCAATTCATTTCAATAATTTCTTAATTAATTATTATTTTCGTCATCAATAGTCATCAATCCTTATCAGTCTTCAATCATTTAAGACATAACATACATCTTATATCATAATTTTTATCATCAACCATAAATATATAAAAAAAAATTGAAATTTCATCAACCAATTCAACATTGTCATCAAAATCAACAATCATCAAATTATCGTTTCATAAATTCTATCTTAAATCATAGAAATACAGTTTCAATCATATCATTATTTGTTCCTTATACCAAGAAAGCAATTATTTATATATCAATAAATATTATCTATCATCTATATTGAGAACAAGATTATTTTCTCAATAAAAATCATTAATCTTATTCATTCAATCACTTCTTTAAACTCATAATCCATGTTTATTCATGTTATTGTGTCATTATGTCATTCTATCACATACTTACCAAGCAATTGTATTTTCTCTAATTCATAATTTAATTCATAATAATACTAATTTCACTATCACAGTCATCCGCATTCATTTTGAAATCATAATTTTAATCGCGACGCACATATACTATATCAGTATCGACAATCATTCAAACCATTTTCTTTAACATCACGCTATCATTCATTATTTACCATATATAGCTATTATTTTTATTATCATGACGCAATTTCATTAATCATTAATTCATAAATAATAAAAAAATGATAAATTATGAAAATGTTTAAAGATCATTTGAAGAGTTAAGAAAATAAGTAGCAAACATACCTTTAAGGTATTGACGTGAATTTTGTATATCAAGATAAATAGGAAATTTAAGATTTATTATACCACTGAGATCTCTGTAGTCAATACGATGAAAAAAAAAATGTTATTCTCTAAAGAGAATCACCACTCATTCAATAAAAAATATTACCGCAACCGATAAAAATCATCATCATCACAGCCTTTTTATCGTCCCACTGCTGGGCACAGGCCTCCTCTCCCACGGAGAAGGATTGAGCGTTAATCACCACGCTTGCTCAATGCGGGTTGCACTGAGAAATATATCAGGGTAATATGAGCTAGATACAACTAGGGTAATTACCCAGAAATATGGGTAACTTCACCCTTAAGGGTAAATTAAAATACTCGAAAAGTCCTAAATTAGGATGCAAGGGACTGCACAGTCCAAAATGTTGATTATTATGATAACTATAAGAATTACGTGATTAGAAACTAAATCTATTTATTTTTAGACCTATTGTCTTTTATTTAATGTTTTTTTTTATGTTAATAAAATATTTTTTGTACGAATACTGACTTTTATTTTTCAATTTTCGATATTTGATTATTGCACGGCTCTAAAAGTATTCTTAAAGTATGAAGAGTATCCTTATATTTAAATTAGCCGTATAAAAACCACTTCACGTTCCACGATTTAAGATGACCAATAACCAAGTCCATGAACCTAGATAATTTAAATTGGTTCAGCAGCTTTTTTTTATAAACAGACTCACATATTATTTTTTCAGACTTATAATATAAAATTAAAAATTTGAACATATTTTATACACCACAGGGAGAAGCTAACGATAATTTCAAGGTGTAATTGATAATCCTAATTGCATTTCTTATTAAACATGTAAATAACTAAAATAAATCTTGAAATATTGTTTTAAGCACTGCCGTCATCAACGCCATCTATGTTTTTCAATATGAACAGCGTAGGCTTTGAATCCACTAACAGGCGCTCGACCATGGCGATAGAAAGCATCAACATGTAAAAGTGAAGAATGAACTTGATAATCAAACCAACATAGATGGCAGTATAATCTTTTACATTAAAGCCTCCAATAACATAAGGTATAACCAGAAAGTGAGAATAAAAAATATATTCATGGGTTTTCTATTTTATAGTATATTTATCGATTTAGCGTATTCATAGACTGGATTTGTACATACTTTCCCTCTGTAACATTAATGCAAAGTTGAGTTTGTTTTGTTTATTTGTTGTGGAAGGTCATAGAACCAGTTTTATCTGCATATACCAATTTTTTCCTTAGAAATGTAGAAAATGTTTAGGTTGTTATAGCTTATATCGAATTTAAGAGTCTATCTATCCCCGAAATACTCAAACGTAACTTAACTTCAATTCTAGTAAAATAATATTTCTGTCGCAGAAATTTACGTAAGTGTGACAGAGATAGAATGAGAGAAAGAGAGATATTTGAACAGCATGTAAAATTGTGTGTTGTTTCAGTATTCAGTCATATGTCTATATAAATTTCATATTTTAGTGAAAAAAGGCGCACGTTTCTATTTCACACTGAAATAAAAATATATAATATACATAAATTATTGATCATAGTTTTTGTATTTCTTATTCGGTGTAATCGGATTATCAATAATAATACAAGTGACCTTTTAAAAACTATATTAAACACGCAATGTTAAGGATATAGCTTTATTAAGATGCTTTAAATCAACGTTTATTTGGCCTCAACTATCTGTTTAATGTTCTAATCTCAATGTTTATTTAGTCTCAAATTGTTGGTTCAAGAGATTAGCGTTGACGAGCATACAAATATACCTTTTCATCAAAACAATTTCATCAAAAGTAAATTTGATAAAACTGTTCATAAATGCTCGCTCGTTTATGTCTTTTATTCCGTACAATTTCAAGTTTCACAGTGTTGTCAAAACAATAATATTATTTGCAGACCTAAAATTATCCTTACTAATAATATAAATGTGAAAATAACTGTTTTTCTATCGCGCTTCCCTTCAAAACCACTGACTAAAGGGCAAATTGTACAAAATTGAGACATTAAAGGAAGCTTGATACATAGACATACATTCTAAAGCCTGAGAAGAGACCTATGCTAACTTTTGTCCGGATGCAGTAAATAGGTCCCTGGGGACGCGGAATTAAATGCGGAGAACAAATAGTTTATTAATATTTATGAGTATGTAATTGTAACTTTTATACACTATCATGGTTAAGCACAAAGATAAAAATTGGCTACCAAGTTTTTTCACTAAGATAGATAAAAGGCCGATACTCAATCGCATCCCAATAGACTACAAGCTTTTTGCAACATATTTGGAAAAAGGCTAGGCAAATTGTTATATGATGATAAATAGTAGAAGGACTATTTGTGACTTCATCGGTAGCAATTTTTTTTAATGTATTTATTGATAATCAAACTAAATGACTAATGCCTTGATATTCAAGTTTGCACGTCATAGTATTCTAAGAAGCTGTATAAATTAAAATTTATAAGTGGAAAACAATATCTGTATGTGTAGGTGATGCTATCTTAGAAACGACTAAACCTGTATTGAATTTGTATTTAATTGAATGTTGATAGAAAATAACTGTGATGTCAAGTTTTAATAGATAGAATATTTTAATTTATTCATTAATTCATTCATATTCTTTATTGCATTCCATAATGTACATAAGGTGGAGGATTATAAAATTATTGTCACAATTATGGACCCTGATGGGCACAGCAAGTTAGAAGAGAGGAAGGCGTTTAATGTAAGATAGTAGGAACCTACATAAATATTCTTAGAATTGAGTTTATATATATATTTTTTTTTTTTTTTTTTTTTCACTATAAGCATAAATTTATTTACATTAATTATTACTAAAAATATACATATATATACATTAACTATACTAGGTATAAATATATACAAGCTTATACAAAACTTACAACTAAAATAATAATATAAAACTAATAAATAGCGTCAAAAAACTCATCCTCATCGTTGCCACCCGGTAGTGTACCCAAAAGGCTGGCAGCATTGCCACGCTGGATGGCAATGCTTAATCTTTGTGCGAAATAAAAACCAGCCTTCGGGTCACGGGAAGTGTCAACCAGGCGCTTGGAAATATCCTTTGCGAGGATGCGCGCACTCGGTCCCCACGTCCCGAGGGTTTCAACCCCAAACGGCTCAAACATGTAGTTGCCGATAAGGCTACTATATTTGCGCCGCTTGAGGTTTTCAGCTTCCGCAGCAGCGGAGCCAGCACAACACGCAGTCCTAGGAAGATGGGATGGCGCAAGAGTATCAACGCAGGTCGCGTCCCACACTAAAGTCCTACCCAACTTCCAAGGAAAAAGCGACATACCGTCTGGTCTCTTGCCGTCGTCGCGTGCCAAACCATTTGGTTCTAGTGCGGCTGGAACGCCAACGGCAACAAGAGCGCGACGGATGACGTCGTTGATGTTAGAATGCCGTGGTATGCGGCCCGCACTGCGGCTGCACGACAGGCCGTGGTGACCGAGGCTGTTGACAACTTCACCGCAGTGGCAACGATGAGGAGAACAACACGGAGCACCCAGACGCAGGCAAACGGCGAGTCTAAAAGTGGTGTCGTCGAACATGGTGCCTATATTCGACGACGGAAGTGCATGAAGCCATAGACCCGATTCCCATTCGCCCACAGCCAACAGACGCGCTCGCTCTGCAGGAGTAATTGACGTATCAATTAAATTTTTCCGTATTGCTCTGCAGAGCGGCTCATCCCACTGTCTTTGGGCGGACGGGTTGGCGGGTAGATCGGTGTTCGGGCATGTGATTTTCCAGACGTTTATAGCCTCAGTCAGGCATGGCACCTCAGAATTGATCAGTGTGGTAGGTAAAATTTTCCTGATCAATTCTGAAGTGCTATGGACAGAGGAAATAAAGGCCGGTAAACTAACACTGGAAATTTTGCGGACGCCAAGTCCTCCCAAGCGAATAGGAAGTGTCGCTTGAGTCCAAGCTCTGTCGTCCAAGGCCACATTTAAGATTGATGATAATGTATGTCTGATTATATTATCAATTTTGTCCAAAAGGTCGTTGTGCTTATATATATATATTAGTTTGTAGATACATAGTTTACCACATAGAGAGGCTCATGGTTGGATAAAATTTATGAGCTATATATTTTTAGATAATTTTTCGTTATTATTCAATATAAAGGTATATTGAATGCAAAATCTTGATAATTTATATCAATTTTCAATCCTTTCTTTAAAACATGTAGGTAACTGGAGTCGCAAGTTCTTGAAGTAAGGAGCAATAAATCTAAGTTTTTTTACTAATTTATAGGTATTTTAAATGTGCAAGTGAGTTTGTTTGCATTTATACATATATGACATGGACATAAGTTTATATAAGTAAGTATTAAATGTAATTTAAGTACATAAGCAGAAATATCTCGAATTATTTTATTTGTAAAACCTATGAGAATAAACACACGACTCCGTAAGCCAAAGCAAGATGATAATAAAAAGAAAAGAAAAACATAAAAAAATATATAAAGGTTACTGTATAAAAGCAACACATTTTGTTCCCGAGATTGCAATAAAAAGACGAACAAAATCCATATAAAGATACGCCTCTGCGGTCCGCTGTCCGCATTAATTTTATTACATATTGAAACATTCTGAATCGTTCACGAAAGATCATAAGAATCAATTGCGTTAAATGATTCTCAATCTTATTGACTCGATTCTCTTTTATAAAATTCATTACATTTTTCGAAATTTATTACAATTCTTGTTAGAAATATGTACTTTATTATTCTAAGCGTTTAAGGTTGATTTTTGTATAGCACACAGTATGGATACAAACAGTTTTGTGGTAGTTATAAAAAAAACTCGTTCTGCGAAGCAAATAAAAAAAGGATTAATGCCTTGCAAAGCCGTCGCTTGGCGATGCATACGTTCTTCGAGTGTCCTTTCGCTTTGTGGTATCTATACACTAATACTAGCTGTTCACCACAGTTCCTCCCGCCGTCCGAGGGATCTACTCCGTGCCCCCGGGTAAGAAGTAGCCTATGTCCTTTCTCTGACTCTAGACTGATGATGATGATGGCGTCCAGGCCGCTTGTCGGCTACGGCGGCCATCCTCTCTAAGGAGATCAGCCAGCTGCGCAGAACATATGTATTATAGTGCACAAGCATTCGCGCAGATACAGATGCACTCTCTATTCCCTTATTCTCATAGTCCGATAGGACGGCAATCCGACACCACCGGAGAGAGATCAGGCGCAGGACCGACATTTACGTGCTCTCCGATGCACGGGTGAATCAATCACCAACTTCCACACTCCGAGATGCTTTATGAAAGTTTCTCAAAACCCACAAAGCTATTTCGGCCCGAATCTAGACTATTATGTCTACCAAATTATATTATACTATATTTAAATGTTCCAGCCGTTCACGCGTGATGGCGTCACCAAGGAAAATAGGGGTTAATTTTTAACCGACTTCAAAAAGAGGAGGTCATCAATTCGACGATTCGCCCTCCGCAGACTGATGGGGGTGAGTTCAGTATACCATACTTAGAACTAAGAAGACTGGTTCATAAAATTGTTTCAGGAACGTTATGGAAATCCAATAAAACTGATTTGTTTTAAAACTTCACAAATGTTTAACAGCTGATTTCACGCGTCGATGGTTATGATTATTTCAAAATCCATTGCTGGATTTTTTTCAGCTTCACTATTAGAAAAAATTAAGTTCTGCGTGCAAGGAATGTAATTTAGCATTGAAAGAAAGAAAAAAATACAGGATAATCGGTTTAAAAAAAATATATAAAATCCTGAGAAAAAATCCAGTGAAATATGATTCAAAACAAGCAGCTCAATGCATCCTATCAGTCTGCGTAGGGCTGTCCCTTACACCCAGTATTTATGTATATGTATTTATTTATATTTAAGCACTAGTTGTTGCCCGCGACGTCGTCCGCGTGGGCATTAGGATAAAACATTCACCCCTCTCCCCCCGTAGTGATAGCGTGATAGTATGCAGCCTATATTTTGACCCGACCTCTTAGTTATATTCATGCCGAATTTGAAGCAAATCCATGCAGAACTTTTTGAGATTATCCCGGACATACGTATAGACAAACAGACAAAAATTCTAAAAACCCTATTTTTGGCTTCGATATCGATTTTAGATTACGCCCCAATTATTCTTTTTAAAAAATATTCAATGTACAGTTTTGACTTTTCTACGATTTACTATGAAAGGTCTTTCGGTGAATGTTAAATGTATTGATGCGGTTTTTTTCTTTTTATTCGGTCATTACAAAAGTGAATGTATAGTAGTCCAATCTCCATGTTGGTTTTTGTGATGCAATTGTAGATTTTAGTTTGTAAATATATGTAATAGCCTTGTGTATGTACATACTATTTGATTTTGTGTACAGACAGCACATCAATCTACCAATCAATCTGTCAAATTCCCTTATAGATTTTCAACCTTATCACAATACTGGAAGGTTAATATTTGGTTGGTAAAATTTGACAGATTCGGGTAGGTTGACCTGCTGGCGTCTGTATTTAGACCAATATTCAGTTTCTGAGGGAATATTACTGATAAGTTTTATTATAAAATAATTAAGTAAGTACTAATATTTATTTGTATTCCAAAATGTTTAGAAAAGGCGTTATAAAATAGTTAAGAGCTAATTACAATCGCGGATCCTGTGTTTATTGATATTATAAGCAAAATATTAAGTACACATCTTGATGTAAAAAATCTGTGACGACATAGTTCCTATTTTCATACAAATTGCGTAGTATGTAACCGTTTTTGACAGTTCAATAAAAGTATTGAATTCGACTAGTTATCAACTACCGTATTGAATGGTATGACGTCACCGGTTCTAGTGACGTCACATGACAGGTGGCATTACACCTGTTTTGACCCACACAAAGGTAAAAAATAGATCAAACACGATATATTATGTTTTATAGTCTATATTATGGTGATAGGAATAATGATAAGCTTTACTTTGAATATTTATGTATATCATCATCCTCCTGCCCCTATCCCAAATTTTATTTGGGGTCGGCGCAGCAAGTTTTTGTCTTCCACGCTCTTCTATCTGCCGTCATCTCACAAGTTACATTCTTTCTAGCCATATCGACTTTCACACAATCCATCTATCGTTTCTCTGGTCCCTACCTCTATATCCATCCACATTCATGCTCAAAACCTTCCTCACAACATGATCCTCATTCCTCCGCATTACATGCCCATACCATGCTAGCCGCTTCCCACGTAGTCTTTAGGTTATCGGTGCCACTTTTGAACTTCTTCTTATATTAATGTATTACATTAACTTTTAATTTAACATTAAATTCTTTGGGAAACCATCGTTCGAAATTAGAAATATAAGAAAACTAACGTTCTCTGAGTTCTTCTCCGCTCACCTGGATAAAGAGTAGTCTCAAAATCCAGTGTTAAATAGCTCATTTAGATAGGCAAATCTAAATGAGCTATTTAACACTGGATTTTTTTTTAATCGGACCATTTGTTCCTCGGATTTATGCGTTGAAGCAAACATACAAACGAACATACATACAAAGCTTTATTTCAATAAGTATATTTTTTTACTTTAGAATGACTTTATTTTCATTAGTTGCAGATTAAAATCTGTTCAAAATCATCATCATCTCAGCCATAGGACGTCCTCTGCTGAACATAGGCCTCCCTCCTCCCTCCATTTTGTTAGTGGACGTCCTACGCTGCGCTTGTTGGTCCGTGGTCTCCACTCTAACACTTTTCGACATCTGCTCTGCGAGCAATATGGCCTGCCTATTGCCACTTCAGCTTGCTAATCCGGTGGCTGTTCAAAATATAACTTACAATAAAACTTTTTTTTGAGGCTTACAATAGATGGACAGTATTCACACGTTTTTATACTATCCCAACTTTTTATCAAGGTTTAAAATGTCGGAGTATTTTTTATGACAAGATATGAGTGTATCAATGGTGACGATAACTATGCTGCGTATTGTTCACAAGAGTTACCTTAGCCCTGGCACACAGGGACCTCCAGAAGGAACATATTAGGTTTTAGTCAGTAAGAGTCTGACACTCCCTCCAGCGGGAAGGTGTCATAATAATATAAACACGAAGATTTATAAGCATAGATGAATGAATTTGTAACTCTTTCAAGCTAAAACTACTGGATGGATTTAGATGAAACTTGGCATTTATATAGCTTATATATCAGAACAACATATAGACTCCTTTTTATCTTTATGTTAGTAATTCGCACGGGACGCGTCTCAAAACGAAGGCGGAAGCTGTTTACGTCATTAAAAAAAAAAAAACATTTTTATTTTACTCACAATCGGTAATTGAAAAATAACTTCAAGCTCATTTCCAATTGACCACAGTCACGCGAACTTTAGGAAGTTTTAAACATTATAAACGACTCTACGAAGAAAAACTACTATTTATTTTTATAGTCTATCAATATATACTAGTGCAATCAAGCAAGAAACTTAAACTTAATATCCTTTTACATTTATACGATTACGTCGATAATCGCCTACATGGATCATAAGACCTTTTCGCTTAAGGCCATATGGTCTGCGCCCGCGCAGGCCGCCAGTGCAACACCCGACGTAGAACGCGCGGCCGCGATGCGACAGCCAACGAACAATTTAAAAAACGAACACGAATCAACATTTTCAATTTGAAAATTTAACATTCTTCTAACGTATTCAGTTTAAATCGAACGTGTGTTTCAAATTCAAAATTGGAATAATGTGAATTTGTTTTTTTTTCTTTTTCTTAATGTGCAGGAATGTGGTAGTGTACATGTACAAAACGAGTGTTGTGTGATTTTTATTGTTTTTTTTTTAATGAGTTGACAGCCTCGCAGCTGCTTTGTGGGATAAGATCACTTTAAAGGTAAGTTGTGTCTATACTTTACGAAATATCGAGCTATAGATAATTGTTGGTTAAAAAAAGGGCTTGGCATAATCGTAAGGTCAAACCGAATATGGCATGACTGATCGATTTTTTTCCTTTATTTTTTGTTTTTACAATGAATAAACTTTTTACTATAATACGAAACTTAACCCTATAATTTTTTTTTGTAATCTATTTTGGTATACTCGACTGCCCAAAACTTTTATAACATGTTATTGTTATACCCAACTGTTTTTCGAAATATTTCTTATTCCTGTAATAATGTGCTTTATTTAAGAGAGGTTTTAATACAAAGTATGTTTTAAAATTGTAATAGCTATGGTCATTGTGACTAGTTGAAGGTTGCCGACGACCAACCGGTTCTCGTAACCAGTGTAAGGGTCACATTCTTACAAAAATACTACAAAGCTTAACATGTTCAGGAAAATGAAACCTATACAACATTATTTTCAAAAATAAATATTAATTTATGTATTTTTAGCTTGTAATATTATAAGCACGTAAAGTGGTGGCCTAGCGGTTAAAGCACCAGCCTTTCGAATAAGAGGCTACGGGTTCGATTCCAGGTCAGGCAAGTACCAATGTAACTTTTCTAAGTTAAACGTACTTTATAAGTTTATGTTGGACACCAATGACTAATGAAAGGTGAAGGAAAACATCTCGAGGAAACCTGGATTATAAAGTCTGAAATCACCAACCCGCATTGAGCAAGCGTGGTGATAATCTCAATCCTTCTCTGTGTGAGAGCAGCAGTGGGACGATAAAAAAAGGCTGTGATGATGATGATTATAAGCACGTATTATTGATGGGTCCCGGCTGTCTTTTGTACAGCCGCCAGCACATCAAGCTACCCGAAACTGTCAAATTTTCCCAAATCAACTTTGAACCATAAGCTTCAGTGTTAAAGTTGAAAATCTAATAAGGTAATTTGATAGATTGTAGTAGCTTGAGGTGCTGGCGTCTGTAAATATTTTGCCCAACATAGATAAAACAGAATAAAATAAAACTGGTTTCTTTAATAAAAAAAATCTACTTGGATCTTGTGAATAACAAAGCGAATTCCCGTATATATCGATGAAGTTATTAAATTATAAATGCCATTATGATGTAGGTTTGATTCTCGATCCTTTTTTTAAGTCAGAGGTCTTTACTCATCAGAGGTCTCAATCTCGAACTCGTAGAGGTCAGACTTCTACCTATAGGTTTGTCAGAAAGGGCATACAATTTAGCCAATAAAATAATATAGTATACATGCACACAACTGTATGGTTCAGAGTGCTGGCCCACAAAAGAGATGAATGAAAGACAACTGCATGCAGCAGAGATGAGAATGTTAAGAGGAATGTGTGGTGTTACGCGAATGGATAAAGTAGGGAATGAGTATATAAGAGGAAGTTTAAAAGTGGCACTGGTAATCGAAAAACTATGTGGGAACCGGCTAGCATGGTATGGGCATGTAATGCGGAGGAATGAGGATCATATTGCGAGGAAGGTCTTGAACATGAATGTGGTTGGATATAGGGGAAGGGGACGACCAAAGAGACGATGGATGGATTGTGTGAAGGTTGATATGTCTAGAAAGAATGTAACTTGTGAGATAGCGGCAGATAGAAGTGCGTGGAAGACAAAAACATGCTGCACCGACCCCAAATAAAACTTGGGATAAGGGCAGGAAGATGATGATGATGACATGCACACAACGTCATCTAGTACCAAACTAAGCAGAGCTCGTACTATGTGTACTAGACAACTGATAAACGTACTTATATACTTTTCTTTGTAAAGACATACATATTATACATAGGAACACCCAGACTGAATCAAACACCTAAGTTCATGTACATAAATGTTTGACTTATGCGGGAATCGAACCCGCGACCTCCAGCGAGGCAGGCAGATTCATTACCCACTAGGCTATCTCATCATCTCCCGAGCCTTTTCCTAACTATGTTGGGGTCGACTTCCAGTCTAACCGGATTAGGCTGAGTACCAGTGTTTTACAAGGAGCGACTACCTATCTAATCCCTTCAACCCAGTTACCCGGGCAACCCAATACCCCTTGGCTAGACTGGCGTCAGACTTACTGGCTTCTGACTACCCAGTCACCACACGTTACATCCAGTTAGACTGGAAGCCAACCCAGGCATATCTTAGGAAAAAACTAGGCAGTTAATGATGCAATCTCTATTTTTATCGACAAAACAAATAATCGATGTTATTTAGAGGTTGCAACAATCTGTTTCTTTGTTTGATTTTAAATTAATGACGTATGAACGCGTGAGCAATTCATTGGTTGCCAAATTGTTGTAATGTTACCATTTAAGGCTAGATTTAACTATTTTGTGAGTACCAGCTCCTTAACTATATTGTATTAACAATAAATGTTAGGTTGAGTTGAGAGATAGAGGGTAGCTTGCTGAGAGGTCACGAAAGTCATCTTTGGTACAACAATCTGTCAAATTTCCTTAATGTATTTTCAACCTTATCGCTGACAAATAAAGTTCAAAGTTGATTGGGAAAATTTGACAGTTTCGCGTAGCCTGATGTGCTGGCGTCTGTACGTACCAGTAGCCTCTCCCAAAAGGCAGGAGACGGCACAAAAGCTGAGTTCTTTAGTGAGTGCAAGCCCCATATAACCTCACCGCCTCCCCGGGCGGTGTGTGTATGCGTCAGGCATTTATCTCAGCTAAGAGCATGAACGTGGATGTATATGGAAGAAGAAAACGAATAAAGAAAAGAAGGATGGATTTTTCCAGCCATATGGACGTTCACACTATTTTCCCAATCTTTATGTAAAATCTGATAGCCATCCTAACCAAGGCGTATCATCACCCTGGTAACTGGATAGAAGAGGTCTGATAGGCAGTCGCTTTATACAAAACACAGGTACTCAGCTGCATCTGCTGGTAGCTAGGCAGATAATTATCAAGCCAAGTAACGTAATAATAAAGCAATCATCCTCATGCCCTTATCTCTCTATTAACTTTCTTAGTGCACTACAGAGCATTATTTTATGGTTTCATAAAATAAAATTGAGAAATTAATTAAAACATGAAAATATTTGACAGCTATTTGCGACGTTGCCAGCTTTTGGAACACGCGCCCTCAAGTTTAACTATAAAGCAATCAGTGTAAATAAAATATACTCTTTCGTAATGATAAAAGCCTTTAGCTAATATTGCAAACTCGTTTAAGTAGAGCAAACAGTTGGTTGGTTGGATAAATCATTTGGAACTTTGTGTTATTCTTACGTGTTTTTATTGGGTGTTTTGTCTCTTGTTTTGAAGCGAAGACGAGATTATAGACGCACTCTGCTACATTGCGAGGTTGCGACTACGGACGTATACAGGGTGACTGGTAATTAGTGACCGATATTTAAACACGTGATTGTACTCATGATTACAAACAACTTTCCCGAAGAAACTTTTTTTTTTTTTAATCATCATAGCAAGATTACTGACAACGCGGGTGCGGGGCCTCGCCGCTAACAGCTGATCGGGCGACGGCGCGCCCGAAATTTGAATTTTGCTGTAATGATAAAAAAATAACAAAAAAAGTTTCTTCGGGAAAGTTGTTTGTAATCATGAGTACAATCACGTGTTTAAATATCGGTCACTAATTACCAGTCACCCTATATAAGGGGGTGGAGGGTTGGGAGTCCGGACCCCCCTTCATATGTAACTTCCTTGTCCAACAGAAAAAAAATACATGCGAAGCGCCTCTTTTAGAAAACGATAGTTGGCACACTAGGCCACCACGACTTGTATGGTTCTTAACTGCATGATAAGGGTCGGTTCATATCTGACGTAAAATACGCCGAGCGTATCATCAGTCGCACTAACGTATCATCGGTTGAGTGTGAACGGTCAAGTGTTTTTCAATACATTTGTCAGTTCTGGCGTTACGCGACCGATAATACGCGACCCATATTCCGTTAGATATGAACCGACCCTAAGGCGTTCAGTCGTTTATGAGTTTACTAGCGGTCGCCCGCGGCTCCGCCCGCGTGGATGTCGGTTTTCGCGACAAAAAGTAGTCTATGTGTTATTCTGATGTATAAGCTATATTGTGGTAAAGTTTCATTCAAATCCATTCAGTAGTTTTTACGTGAAAGAGTAACAAACATCCATACATCCATATGTACTTACAAAATCGCCTTTATAATAGTAGTAGGATAAACAAACAGATAGATTTAGAGATTTGATTTCAAAAACAAACAGTTCTAACTTTTCCAAGCTCATTGAAATTGTATATCTCTTTGGACTAGATAGCAATCTATTCCGCTAATATCTCATCTCTTGAAAGTTTGTTTTATTGTTTGACAATCCCATAATTGTATTATTTTTTTTCTCTTGTGATTAAAAAACATGGTTGGGAGGCTTTCACTAGGCACAGATATAAAGATTAAAATATTACTAGCGTGATGAAACGCTATAGACCTAAGTTCTAAGCAGTGACGTAGCTAGGGGCATTTTCTACTTAATCGCTGACGCATATGGCTCCAAGTTGATTGGGGAAATTTGCAAGTTTCCGGTAGCTTGGTGTGCTGACGTCTGTTAATACACTTTTGAATAAGGCTTGTAGTCTTACTGCACTGGTTTCTGGTTTCAGTCGCTATCAACAACATCATCTCCCGAGGCTTTTCCCAACTATGAAGGGGTCGGCTTCCAGTCTAACCGGATTTAGCTGAGTACCAGTATTTTACAAGTAGCGACTGCCTATCTGACTTCCTCAACCCAGTTACCCGGGCAACCCAATACCCCTTGGTTAGACTGGCGTCAGACTTACTGGCTTCTGTTATCAACAACACTATCTAGTTTCAACCTCATTTGACTGCAATTTGAACGTTTTATCGAATTCCCAGGCTGTAATGAGTGCGCAAGAGTTCGCAACCAGCACGCAACACGTAACTAAACGCGTTGCGACAACACATTACCTCTCTCAACTCATCTGATTAAAGGAAAGGAGGTTATATTATTCTTTGTATAATTATGGATGTGATTTTGACAGCCTCGTTGGTCTAGTAGTCGCATAGTGCGACTGCTGTGCACGGGGTCCCGGGTCGGGCCGAAATCGCTTTGTGAGTTTTGAGAAACTTTCATAAAGCAACCCTGAGTCTGGAAGTTGTTGATTTATTCACCCGTGCATCGGAGAGCACGTAAATGTCGGTCCTGCGTCTGATCTATCTCCGGTTGTGTCGGATTGCCGTCAGATTGGACTATGAGAGTGAGGGAATAGAGAGTGCACCTGTGTCTGCGCGAATGTGCGTGCACTATAATACTCCTGCGTCATAATTGTGGATTGTCGCTTGTATAATTATGGTCTATCTGGGCTGTGAGATTGTTTGCAAGAGATACCGTGGCCCTGGCACACAGGGACCTCCAGAAGGGACATAGTGGGGTTTAGTCAGTAAAAGTTTGACACTTGCCACCAGCTGCACACACAGCGGGACCATTTGATGATTACCAGACCAAAAAAAGGCGTATAATGGTTTGTCAGTTTCGGGTAGCTTGATGTGCTGGCGTCTGTACATAAAATATCTCTCTAAGTTAAGGTTATATTTTAACCAACTATTAAGCTGGTTTGTTAAGTCTATATACAGTGAGCTCTGAAATACCAAATCTATGACAAACCATAGGGTGGTTATAACATACCAGCTGCGAGTTCCGGCTGTGACGCGCATGCGTCGGCGTGCAGTGGGCGTGGCCTTGCGCGCGCGCAGACCGTGGCGTCTCAGTACACTTCACTTGATGCTCTTGAAGGGCAAGGGTATGATGGTATACTGGAGTAGCGGTTACTTAGACTTTATGTACCTACTAATTAAATGTGACGTCATCTATTTTTATATACACCAATACATTGTACATAGGAGTTTGTATGTGTAGATGTGTAAAACTCTTTCGCGCTAAAACTACTGAATAGATTTTGATGAAACTTGGCACTAATAGTCAATTGTTCAGACGCCAGCACATCAAGCTACTACAATCTGTCAAATTTCCTTAATAGATTCTCAACTTTATCGCTGAAACGTATGATTCAAAATCGATTGGGAAAATTTTACAGTTTAGTCTGGTAGCTTGATGTGCTGGCGTCGGCACAAAAAGATGTCATTAGATAAACTGTATGTATGTAGGTGTATTGCAAAACCATATTTATGTGCTAATATTATGTACAAGTATATTGTGAGTTGTATACATAATAAACTTAAATACTTAATATTTTAAACTGGTCATTTATTCGATACCTAAAGCAACCCCGATACCTCTAGGTAAGACTGATTGTCAGACTTTCTGGCTTCTGTCAAATCATCATCTGCCTAGCCTTTCCCCAAGCTATGTTGGGGTCGGCTTCCAGTCCTAACCGCATGCAGCTGAGTACCAGTGTTTTACGTGGAGTGACTGCCTGTCTGACCTCCTCAACCCAGTTACCTGGGCAACGCGATACCCCTTGGTAGGACTGGTTGTCAGACTTTCTGGGTTCTAACATTATTGGGAAAAGGCTCGGGAGATGATGAGTATCTTAGGTGTTAAGGTTATTGAACCTAACACTAAATAAAAATCATATAAAGACATGCCTAAATCAATTATTTTAACAACTTCGATTAGTTAATGGCTTTATCTTGATTGAGAAATTCTTCATAAGGATTCATACTATATTTAGAACTAAAATGAATCATAATTGCTTAAAGATTTCACATTTATATTTGATGAACATTGAGATTGATTTTTTTGAATTATTTTTGGAGTTTCCGATAAAGATAAATGGTGATTTTATTGCATTTTAGCTTCTGAATTAAGGAGGTATAGTTATAAGAAATCATTTTTTTTTAATTCTTTGTTGTGCATATTATTCCTAGTCAATAAATTACTTTAAATAGGTACTGTAAAATATATTTATTAATTAAATATTTTGTAAAAATAGCTTGCTATACATATTTCGACAAACTTTTAATGTCTAATAAACCAATCTAACTAACCAACTAGATAGGTACAGGGGCCAGCATATCAACCTACCTCAATCTCTCAACGTACTTTAAAAGACTTTCAATCTTATCACAATACCGGAAGGTTAATATTCGATTGGTAAAGACAGATTCGGGTAGATTGACCTCCTAGCTTCTGTACATAATAAAACCAAGCATGGTTTAACTAATAAAGCGTATAAAAAAAATATATAACTTAGGTGCCATTACAAACTGTCATCCCTATGATATCAGCAGGCTTAGCATGGCGATTCTATATCTGTTCTGTCGAGAAAAGACAAAACTCTTCCTGTCAATGTCAACATGTCTTCTGCCCGAGCATGGCGCGACCTGTCAACTCGCATATAATCACTTGTCAACTTATGTCGATCGAAGAAAAGAAAAAAAAATCTTCAAAATTGTCAAAGGAAATCTTACGTCAATCTGTCACCAATCTCCAGTAAACAAAACTTGTTTCTACGGTTGCCATGCTAAGCCTGCTGCAAGCCACAAATACAGTAGTCTATTAATAAGACCTCTATTTAATTGTCATGAAGGCCTTAAACGCACAATAATTATCGACAAATAAAACGCTCAACACCACGTCACCAGGTCCCCTCTAATGATTACGTGGGCAGATAACTCCTACGAGCTGTTTTACATAAAAACACGCAGGACCTTGGAGCAGTCTTTCGCTCCACTGAGACTTTTATTGACGAGAATTAATATTTATGCAATGTTTTGAAATTTCAGTCGCCATTTTGTTATTTTTAACAACGAATCTTTTGGCATCCATAATTTGATAATTAAAATAGCCGTAATAAAATAATAATTTATCTATAAAAGTATTGACAATTAAACCTACTTATTTACATAAAGAAAAAATATATATGATACAAATATTTACATTAAAAAAAAAACTAATAAAAAGGATCGAAAAATCCATCCATCCATCCCCCTCGCTGTCTATTGGGAGCGTGCCCAAGAGGATGGCAGCTTTTTAATATGTAATTACATATTTATAGTTGTTATAGTTCATTAGTTTTAAGTATTTTTTTTTGAAGGCATAGATTGTTAACACAACATAATTTTTAAAATCCCCGCGAATTTTGACAAATAGCTTATAACTTTAAAACCGCTTAACCGATTTTGGTGACACATGCCTAAGAAACAACCCAAGTGTACCCAACCCAAAACATTTTATCGGGCTCATTACACTTTTTTCAGGAATCAGAAATCTTAGCTATAATGGTAAAGTTTACTTTCTAAAAATGCACCAAATAGGGATGTGGACAACTAGTAAAATTCAATACTTTTTTAGAACTGTCAAAAACGGTTACTTTCTATGCAATTTTTGTATGAAAACACCACATATGACGTCACAGATTTTTCGCATCAAGCCGTATACTTATTTCGATTAAATTATCAATAAAAAAATAAAAACAGTTTTCGATTCAAAACGATAAATGAAACTGACATTATTTTAAGCTGCTTTACAAAATGAATATGATAAAGTATTTTATTTATGACCTAGTCCGCATCCCTATTCTTGTGTGCCCAAGGGGGTAGTTTAAGACAGCCCCCAAAACACCCCTCTTTCTGCGTCCAAGGTTAAAAACACGTCATATGACAACAAATGTTTATGTGAGTATGTTAACAAACTTGACAAAACAAACATACATACATACAGGTTAATATTATGTATTGAGCGTGGGCGCTGTGTTGGCGCTAGTGTTAAATATTTCTACATCTTTATGTAATGTTTGTGAACCATGGCTAGGGCATACAAAGTTGGAAGAGCCTTATTTGTGTTGAAGAGGTGGTCTAGTGAGAGAGATCAGGCACAAGATCGACACTTACGTGCTCTCCAATTCACGGGTGTATCAATCACCAACTTCCAGACTCCACGCTGTCAAAGTTTCTTAAAACCCACAAAGCGTTCGGCCAACCCGGAGAATCGAACCCGAGACCACGTGCACATACCTGGTGGGGTTGCGTGCTGCGGGTTGTTCGTGGAAGTTACCGTGATGGCACACAGGGACCTCCAGAAGGAACATAGTGGGTTTTAGTCAATAATAGTGACACTCCCTCCAGCTGCACTTTCAGTGGGAGGAGTCGTTTGATGATTTTCCACGAAAAAAAGACCCTGTGCTCAGCAGTTGCGTTTTGTGACAACTAGAACAACGAGGCATATATTTGTATACCTTGTACAAAAGTCCCTAGTTAAAATAAAGAGCAAATAAAACTATATTATTTTGTGTGCAAGCGAATATAATGAATGTCTTCATCATCATCAGACTTTTTTTTTATCGTCCCACTGCTGGGCACAGGCCTCACACAGAGAAGGATTGAGTTTTAATCTCCATGCTTGCTCAATGCGGGTTGGTGATTTCAGATTTTATAGTCCAGGTTTCCTCGAGATGTTTTCCTTCACCTTTAATCAGTCATTGGTGTCCAAGACGTACTTAGAAAGTACATATAACTTAGAAAAGTTACATTGGTACTTGCCTGACCTGGAATCGAACCCGCGCACTCATACTTGAGAGGCTGGTGCTTTAACCACTAGGCCACCACGACTTATGAATACGATATATGAATGTCTTCATATTATTACGAAACGTATTAAAAACTACGTATTCATAACTATCTTGATATTCTTAAAATGGATGGACTGGTTTACCAAATCACTTTGCCCGCTTCGGACGAGAGAGTCAATCCGATTAATATTGTTACTCAAGTTAAACTATGCCTTTTCAGTCAAGAATATTTATTGTAGTTGTCATTGCATAGATTTTGATAGCCATGAGACTATACGCTTGAGGCTATATGTATGTATGACTGCCTCGTTGGTCTAGTGGTCGCAAGGCGCGACTGCTGTGCACGGGGTCTCGGGTTCGATTCCCGGATCGGGCCGAAATCGCTTTGTGGGTTTTGAAACTTTCATATAGCAGCCTGGAGTCTGGAAGTTGGTGATTGATTCGCCCGTGCATCGGAGAGCACGTAAATGTCGGTCCTGCGTCTGATCTCTCTCCGGTCGTGTCGGATTGCCGTCCCATCGGACTGTGAGAATGAGGGAGAAGAGGGTGCACCTGTGTCTGCGCGAATGCTTGTGCATGTCCTGCGCAGCTGGCTGATAGCCGACAATCGGCCTGGATGCCATCATCATGTATGTATGCCGTTCGAATCCTGGGCATTGCGCTCTAAAATTTTGAGTGAAAATCGACCACAATATAGCTTGGTAAAAGGCTAGGCAGATGATTGATTAAAAATCGTTTTATCCACAAACCTACTTACAAAAGTAGGTTTTACCTTTAATCGTAGCTTGCAATCATCACGTAATCTGTTGAAATCGATCATAATTACTTGCGAGTCCATTCAAGATGCCCCTGTGAACCGTATATGTTGATACAAGGGCATACACGACATATGGTTACAAAACGCACCCACGTTCGCAAATGATCTTCACACGCGAGTCGCATATTAAAGGTAAAGCAAAAAAAACTTGTCAGTTTCGGGTAGCTTGATGTGCTGGCATCTGTACTGCAGGCTTAGCATGACAACAGTAGAAACAAGTTTTGTTTACCGGATAATGGACATAATGACAGATTAGTGACAGATTGACGTAACATTCCTTTTGACACGTAGAAAAGAATTTTTTCTTTTCTTTGATCGACATAAGTCTACAAGTGATTATATGCGAGTTGACAGGTCGCGCCATGCTCGGGCAGAAGACTTGTTGACATTGACAGAAAGAGCTTTGTCTTTTCTTGATAGAATAGACATACAATCGCCATGCTAAGCCTGCTGGAATCGTACCCCCACACTCTTCTAAGTTTATCTTGGACACGAATAGCCGATTAAAGGCTAAACATATTTAATTTAAGGGGAACTATATGTTATCAAAATAAGTCGTGGTAGCTTAGAGGTAAAAGCACCAGCCTCTCAAGTATGAGTGTGCGGGTTCGAATCCAGTTCATGTAATTACGAAAATTTAAGTTATAATATATACTTGCCGCTGCTGCGGGTTGTTCGCAAGAGTTACCGCGACCCTGGCACACAGAGACCTCCAGATGAAACATAGTGGGTTTTAGTCAGTAAGAGTCTGACACTCCCTCCAGCTGCACCCACAGCGGGAGAAGTCATTTAAAGACTTCTCACTGAAAAGAAATAACATGAAAATTTCAATATAGTTTCAACATTATTTATAGGTAGGTACTGATTGGGTAAAAGATTATTTTTCTTTCTAAGATGAAATAGTGAATCCTATATTTGGCGCTAATGAAAATCTCGCCTCCTTCAACACATTACAATTATATAACAATACCTCTACACAAATTAACATAACAAATCACATTATAAATCAAACACAAGCAAAAATCGCCTTTATTGCCTTAGTATAAGGTTTACTTCAAAAACAAATTTATTGTCAAAGTTGGTGACTAATAAATTGAACTTTATGGCCTTAAACATAAGGGTTAAGTGTGATGTATTAGTGTCGCGGTCGGCTCGTCCTCGAATCGAGGCCGGTCGTTATAGTCACTCTTCTTCCAACTTATTAATATAAGGATCGTCGCACATTGAGTCATGTTGTTTTGTAATTTCTTATTTTAATGATTTTTTCACCATTTTACAGGTAAATAAGGTCCGATCATGGCATAATATGTTACTTAAATCTACTATAGGCGTTTTCTTGGAAATAAAAATCCTCGCCGAATTTTTTGTCGTTATGGAAAATATTTCTTCTCAATAAGCTTAGCGCCCCCAAAACGCCTCCATGTGTTTTCGCTGGGAAGAAGAAGTGGCGAAACAAACTCCCCAGCAACACATGTCTGTCTGTCAGGGTTGAAGTACTAGATTCATACAAAAATAAGCCCAGAAGCCAGTAAGTCTGACGCCAGTCTAACCAAGGAGTATTGGGTGGCCCGGGTAACTGGGTTGAGGAGATTAGATACGCAGTCGCTCCTTGTAAAACACTGGTACTCAGCTAAATCCGGTTAGACTGGAAGCCGTCCCCAACATAGTTGGGAAAAGGCTCGGGAGATGATGATGATGATGATAATATAATAAAAAAATAACTTAGAATAACATAAAAAAAAAACATATATCTTATCTCCATAATCATTAATAGCTTCTACACATATTGTATATTTCTCGTTCACGTATATTTGGCGACTGCTATTCACGGGGTCTCTTCTCCTGAAAATCGCTTTGTGGGTTTGGGTTTTGGGAAACTTTCAAAAAGCATCCCGGAGTCTGGAAGTTGGTGATTGATTCACCCGTGCATCGGAGAGCACGTAAATGTTGGTCCTGCGCCTGATCTCTCTCCAGTCGTGTCGGATTGCCGTCCCACCGGACTATGAGAACGAGGGAATAGAGAGTGCACCTGTATCTGCGCGAATACTTGTGTCATATAATATTTCCTGCACAGCCGGCTGATCTCCATAAAGGAGAACCCGCCGTAGCCGACAATCGGCCTGGATGCCATCATCATCATCATCATCATTTCTCGTTAAACTGATTTCATTAAATCGCACAAATTATTCAAATCTCAAACCAAATAAGGAAAAAACCTCCAACTACCCGCACATTATTGACACATCGCTATTGACACAGTGTAGGTTATGCCTACAGCTCATGAAGTCAGCATGACGTCATGCACTTAACATGCGCGGGAGTTGATGCGATGTAGGCTGTGTGTGAAAGACGATTTTGGGTATTTTTCCTTTTTAGGCTTAAGTTTTGTAGGTTGAAGAACTCGCGGCTAAATAACATCCACACTGGTAGATTGATCATAAGGTTAAGCAACGCTTGGTGGGGTCGTGCGCAGATACAGATGCACTCTCTATTCCCTCACTCTCATAGTCCGATGGGACGGCAATCCGACACGACCGGAGAGACATCAGGCGCAGGACCGACATTTACGTGCTCTCCGATGCACGGATGTATCAATCACCAACTTCCAGACTTCGGGCTGCTTTACGAAAATCTCTTAAAACCTAAAACCATTTCGGCCCGACCCAGGCATTGAACCCCAAACGCCGTGTAGAGCGATCACGGTATGCGACTACTCGACCAACGAGGCAGACAATATATTCATATTGAACTAAGGATGAATTAATTGATGTTCAAGTTCTCCTTATAAGTAACAGAGAAGTGATGTTGATATTTCAATAGCCACCTGCAGGCTCACCATGACAACCGTAGAAACAAGTTTTGTTTACCGGAGAATGGACATAATGACAGATAAATGACAGATTGATGTAAGATTTCTTTTGACACGTAGAAAATATTTTTTTCTTTTCTTCGATAGACATAAGTCTACAAGTGATTATATGCGAGTTGACAGGTCGCGCCATGCTCGGGCAGAAGACATGTTGACATTGACAGAAAGAGCTTTGTCTTTTCTTGGTAGAATAGACATAGAATCGCCATGCTGAGCCTGCTGATTATAAGCACATAAGTAACTGGTTTGTCTAGAATAGCAAATGGCATCAATGTTCGATTCAGTCTTCATTTCGCTGACGTAAATGGGGCAGGCTTTGAATATTACATTGGTTTGAATTACAATAATAATATCCATCCAAGTCTGTTCAGTAAAGGAGCTCGTGGCTAAGTAACAGTCGCACGGGTCGCTCGATCATAAGGTTAAACAACGATCTTGTCATGTCGAGTTTGGAAAGGCACGCTTAATCGTTGGGTCCCGGCAGTCATTTGTACCTACATCTTTGGCAGTCGTTACGGGAAGTCAGAAGCCAGAAAGTCTGATAACCAGTCTTACCAAGGGGTATCGGGTTGCCCAAGTATCAGGGTTGAGGAGGTCAGACAAGCAGTAGTTCCACGTAAAACACTGGTTGCGTTGGTACTTGTCTGACCTGGAATGGAACCCGCACACTTGTACAGACGCCAACACATCAAGCTACTACAATCTGTCAAATTTCCTTAATAGATTTTCAACTTGATCGCTCAAGCATGTGGTTCAAAGTTGATTGGGACTTAGATCTGTACTTAAGAGGATGATTGCTCTAACCACTAGGCCACCACAACTTAATTAACTTTTTTTTTATACCTTACTGCTAATACTAAACAAATCTTCAAAATAAGTTGAGAAGTTGACTGCTAACCATCAAAACAAAGTAACCTGTTTAAAAATACGTGTAAATTACCATGCAGACGCTCAAATATAATTTACTACATTCTCAATGTCGTCAACCAGGAACCAAGCTATTCAGAAACATCTTAAAAGTCACTATATTATGTCATATTTTACGTGACTATGTTAAATGTGAGCTGTCAAATTACCTGTCTTCTGTATTACATAAAGTAGAAAACCAATTGACAAGTATTGGAGGCCATTTTGTGATTCAGATGTCAATCTTGTAAAGGAACTTTATACTGTGTTTTGATTCATACCAATCGGTGGGTTTATGAATTATGTACATAAGGCTTTGATAGTTAGAGTCGTGGTGGACTAGTGGGTAAAGAGCCAATCTCTCAAGTATGAATGCGTAGATTCGATTCCAGATCAAGCAAGTACCAATGCAACTTTTCTTAGTTTGTATGTACTTTCTAAGTATATCTTGGACACCAATGACTGTGTTTCGGATGGCACGTTGAACTGTAGGTCCCGGCTGTCATTGGACATCCTTGGCAGTCGTTACGGGTAGTCTTAGAAGCTTGGTAAAATGCAAAAGAACCTTAAAGTTCCCAAAAAATGACCTTACAAGCATAATATTTGCTTATCATTATATGTTTATGTTATTGATAACAACGAAAACAGCATACAGTGCAACAAAACATTGCACCTACATCTTAAACGTTACATAAGTAAAGGTAACAATTGACACGTTACCAGGTTGTTAAGGTCAGCAGCCGGAGGTCGCGACGTCAACCAGCCGAATAGCGTGAGCCTCCATTTAAAATTATGTATAGACGCCAGCACATCAAACTACTGCAATCTGTCTTTTCTTAATAGATTTTCTACTTTATCTCTGAAGCATATGGTTCAAAGTTGATTGGGAAAATTTTACAGTTTCGGGTAGTTTGATGTGCTGTCATCTGCGCATTAGTGTTCGGAATATCTGATTAGTTTTTTTAATAGATGCGTCGTTAGCCTTATATATTTTGTGTGGATTTTTTCCTGGATGTTTGTAGTTAATTTTTAACATGGCAATATTTAATGTTTTCTGTATTTTTTTGAATTTTTTTTGATTTACACTTAAAAACATTAGTGAAAACATTTCCTATTCTATCTAAATGATAAAACTTATCACATTACACTATCATCATCATCATCATCACTATCACTACATAGTATAAAACAAAGTCGCTTTCTCTGTCCCTATGTCCCTTTGTATGCTTAAATTTTTTAAACTACGCAACGGATTTTGATGCGGTTTTTTTAGTAGATAGAGTGATTCAAGAGGAAGGTTTATATGTATAATATGAAATAATGCGAAACATATTATTATATGATCTGATTCATCACTCACGGAACAGCCTCGATAACACCCACTTGACAAACAGCATACTACTTTTAATCTGCAAGGTCGGCTAACCAACCATTTTTGCATTCTATCAGTGGAAAACAACATTATAAATACAGTCGCAAAAATTCTCATCCCACTCTTATTTTGTAGGCGATAAGGTCGATTATCGAATGTGATGTTAAGTTAGGAGGTGTAAATGTAAATTTGTTTGTAAGAAATGGCTTTACATTGGCGGTCGAAACCCCATTGTTTTATGGGAATGTTATGAAACTGGTATTTTGTAATAAGAACGACTTTAAAAGCGGTTACAACCTCTTTTGCAGAGTAGATGTATAAAAAAATATATATAATAATACTATCCTGTTTGATGTAAAACAGTGCTACTCAGCTGCATCTGGTTGGATTGGAATCCGACCCGAAAATAGTTTGGGAAAACAGGTACGCAGGCTAGGCAAAGTTGTTCGTTAGGATTGCGGCACACAAGAGCCTCCAGAAGGAACTTAGTGGGGTTTAGTCAGTAAGAGTCTGACACTCCCTCCAGCTGCACCCTCAGCGGGATCATTCACATCAAGCTTCCTCTGTGATTTAATGATCAGTGATTCAATGATGTCCTAACCTTTAAAAGAAAACCGGATCGTGTGTCGTCAT
The DNA here is from genome assembly GCA_958496145.1 of Heliothis peltigera. Classification (NCBI taxonomy): domain Eukaryota; kingdom Metazoa; phylum Arthropoda; class Insecta; order Lepidoptera; family Noctuidae; genus Heliothis; species Heliothis peltigera. Next base: position 2,026,514 of record OY292348.1, on the reverse strand, counting down.
TTTATTTCATTGGAAAAACCAGTTACCTTATGACGTAAGTATATGGATGATGAACAATGCGAAAAACATGGCGAACAACCAGCGATGTGCTGCATCTGTACTAAAAATATGATCCAAAAACTCTATACTATGCATTGCTGCTCCATTAGTCAGTAGATCGCAAAGTGCGACGGCTGTGCACGGGATCTTAATGGGTTTTATAACTTTCATAAAGCAGCCCGGAATATGGAAGTTGGTGATTGATACACCCGTGCATCGGAGAGCATGTTCATGTCGGTCCTCCGCCTCTCTCTCCGGGTATATGTCGGGTAAAGAAATTAAGCGAATGGACCTACGTCAGCGCAAATGTTCAAAAACTCAAAATCATTTATTCAAACTTAGTTGTAAAAAAGCACTTTTTGAACGTCAAAAATTACAAAAGACAGCCCCCAAAACGCTCACCCTTCACCACTTCCTATGTGTTTTTGCTGGAAAGAAGTGGCGCAACAAAATCCCCAGCAACACATGGCTGTCTGTTGGTTTGAAGAACCTTTAAACAATATTTTCTTTATACACAATTTGTATGATGCAAGTAATTAAAAATATATAGGTACATATATTCTCTTTCACCATAATGACGACCAGATGGCGTGGTGGTTAGTGAACCTGCCTGCCACGCTATAGGTTGCGGGTTCGATTCCCGCATAAGTCAAACATTTGTGTGCATGAACATTGGTGTTTGACTTAGTCTGGATGTTTCTATGTATAATATGTATGTATTTACAAAAGAAAAGTAATAGTATGTTTATCAGTTGTCTAGTACCCATAGTACAAGCTCTGCTTAGTTTGGGACTAGGTGACATTGTGTGAATGTGTGAGGGATATATTATAATATGTCCTGCGCAGCTGGCTGATCTCCTTAGAGGGAACTGCCGCCGTGTTTAGCAATCGGTCTGGACGCCATTATCATTATTACTTTGTATCAACATCACCTAGTTTGTACTTGCATGGTCAACAATAGTTGCACTCGGCGATGCGCATCGATAATGACCTTGTGCACTTGTAATGCACTCATTTGTGACCGGTGTGTTCTAACGCGATGCTTGATTGATGCAAATGTCAGGGGCTTATTTCGAACAAAATCGGACGGCCCTTAGGGCCAAGGTCTGCCGGGGCTGCGGGTTGTTCGCAAGAGTTACCGTGGCCTTGGCACATGGGGACCTCCAGAAAGAACATAACGAGTTATAGTCAGAGTTTGATACTCCCTCCAGTTGCCCCACTAGCGGGACTATTTGACAATGTCCTTTTTTTTTGTTGCTGTGAAAAACTGCTGTTACGCACCCCCTTCCCGGCGGGGGACGAGAGAGGGGTATGTGGGACTCCCCGGTAAAATCGTTCACCGGTATACCCACTAAAAATACCCAGCGGCACTCCGCCGACCTCGCCTGAGTGGAGGGGGCCTGGGAGTCTATAGCATCCAGAAAAAACGAAAAAAAAATCTCTCATAACCCGATGGGACGGCAATCCGACACGACCGGAGAGACATCAGGCGCAGGACCGACATTTACGTGCTCTCCGATGCACGGGTGTATCAATCACCAACTTCCAGACTTCAGGCTGCTTTATGAAAATCCCTTGTTCCTAGTAAAATAACATCACTGAAATCGAACCCCACACCTCACATACCAGTTCAACGAACAGACAAGCCGCTGATTACACAATGGTCTACTCGAGCTAACGGTATTCTCGTCCGCTATGCGTTTCTTATGGACATGTTTCTTTAAGAATCATAGCGTATTATCGTTGAGTAGTTCGTGTTAGACACGTCTGTGATCACAAAAAGGGATTTGTTATTCTGAGGTAGATCTCTATTTAATTATTAAATAAATAATGATAAATGATAATCTATATACTCAATACATATAACAAAATCGTAGAAAAGTCAAAACTGTACATTGAATATTTTTTTAAAGAATAATTGGGGCGTGATCTACAATCGATATCGAAGCCAAAAATATAGTTTTTAGAATTTTTGTCTGTGTGTACATATGTCCGGGATAATCTCAAAAAGTACTGCATGGATTTGCTTCAAATTTGGCATGAATATAAGTAAGAGGTCGGGTCAACATATAGGAAATAATTTGTTATCCTTTTGACCGCCACGTCAAAAACCGAATTACGTGCCGTCAGCGTCGAGCTAAGAATTCATCCATGAATACGTACAATATAGTTGTGAGTTCGCAATTATATCGATTAAAACTGACTGTTAATTTTAAACTTTTAACTTTTGTCATTTAGTCGTGACTGTGACTGTGGCGGTCAAAAGGTTGAAATAAATCCACGAACTCCCATAAAAACTTTAAACTTGTGGGGTGCAATAAATAAGGTCCATCTACCTACTAAAATTAGATATAGTTTCAAATAATTAGATCGTTCTGATAACATACTACGGCATGAAGGTGACATTGACATACAAATCATTTGTACGCCTTGGTATTTCAAAAATGCCCACGGGGCAGACTTATATACCGGTTTTCAAAGCATTTTTTTTACTTCTATAACCTACAAAAGCCTTTTTTTTTGGCGCTTGAAAAATAATGTTACGCATCCCCTACCTGTCGGGGGACGGGACAGGGGTACGTGGGACTCCCCGGGAATGTTGTTCCCGGTATACCCACTAAAAATACAAAAATACCCAGCACTCCGACGTCGCCTGAGTGAAGGGGCCTGGGAATCTAAAGCGTCCAGTCCCCAATCTACAAAAGCCTAAAACTAACATAATTATAACGGGCTACACACTCAAAATAAAGTGAGATCTATTTAAGGAGATTGGATACCGAGGCACCGTACTAGCGGCCGGTTGCCGAAAACGCATGGTTACGTCATAGCAACCTTGTGCAACCGGCAACCAGTTGCACGACCTGTACTGTCGACGACACAAGTATTAAGACGATTTACTTTAAAGCAACTTGCGATGCCGTCGGACGCGGGCAGCGCGTTCTGTTTCACGCGCTCCTAAAAGTGTGCAGCATCATAGGGGACAGGGCACACAGGGATCTCCAGAAGGACTATAGTGGGGTTTAGTCAGTAAGAGTCTGCCACTACCTCCAGTTGCACCCTCAAGGGAAGGGGTCATTAGACGATTTCCCATAGCGAATAGGATGAATTTTCGATGCCTTTTAGTTTTTTATGTTGTAAAACTTCGAGAATATATTATTGCCATCATTATCAGCATTGCCATCCAACGTGGCAATGCGGCCAGCCTTTTGGGCACGATCCCCGCTGACAGCGATGCGGAGGAATGTTTTGATGCACTATTTTAATTTGTCCCTTTTTTATTTTCTTTGTATATAGTATTATATTTATAATTAAATTGTAAATAATTATGTCCATATAAATAAAGAACTGATTTTATTTTTTGAAGATTGATTAATATATATTTGAAGTTTTAGTTTTTGAACAGAACTAGTTACATCGTTAGTATTCTGATTTTCATTTTGTAAATATCAATTGATCATCGTTTCAACTTTCTTAACACTTTGGTGCTCGACATACCAGACGCAGTCGACACAGGCGCAGGCGCAGCTTTTTAAATTACTTTTCTTTGCGCTACACTATAGAACTGATGCAGAAGTGCCACTACATTTCTTATGATTTGTGTATGATGCTCCTGGGTTCGATTCCCGGTAGGGTCAACGATGCGATGAGCATGATTATTTGCTGTGGTCTGGGTGTTATGATTTACTAGCAGACCCGGCCACGCGTTGCTGTGGATAAGGGGTTTGTTATAACAATAGACAAATAATTTGCAATAAAATATAATTGCGGCTCAGATATAAGCTACCCACCTTTCAAGTTGGATCAAGCTGCACACGGTATGCAAATTTGATTAAAATCGGTTAAGTAGTAGAAGTCTATCGCTCACAAACAACGTGGCAATGTCATTTGTATACATATATGTATTAAGATAAATATATAAAGTCGTGGTGGCCTATTGGTTAAAGAGCCAACCTCTCAAGTATGAGGGCGTGGGTTTGATTCCAGGTCGGGCAAGTACCAATGCAACTTTTCTAAGTTTGTATGTACTTTCTAAGTATATCTTGGACACCAATGACTGTGTTTCGGATGGCACGTTAAACTGTAGGTCCCGGCTGTCATTGAACATCCTTGGCAGTCATTATGGGTAGTCAGAAGCCAGTAAGTCTGACGCCAGTCTAACCAAGGGTTATTGGGTTGCCCCAAACTGGGTTGAGGTGGTCAGATAAGCTGTCGCTCCTTGTAAAACCCTGGTACTCAGCCGAATCCGGTTAGACTGGAAGCCGACCACAACATAGTTGGGAAAAGGCTCGGGAGATGATATTAAGATAAATCTATAAAGTATATTAATTGTGTTTTTACCCATAACACAGCCTAATCAATAAAAATTCAATTAAGAAATGAATATTAAACAATTTTTAATAGCCATGCTTTAACGAAGTGGACTTTTTGATATATCTTTTGTTAGTGTCTCAAAATAACGACATCGGATATCTTTGCGTGTGGCGAACCTATAAAATGGTGTTTTAATGGCGGTGTGCCCACTCCATAATAGTACGTCTGTTGATCTTGATATTAAACCATGAAGACAGGAAAGTATCATAGATTTATTGTTTAATATTTTTTTATATTTTTTTTTTTTTAATATTCCTCACACATTCACACAACATCATCTAGCCCCAAACTAAGCAGAGCTTGTACTATGGGTACTAGACAACTGATAAACATACTTATATACTTTTTTTTTGTAAATACATACATATTATACATAGAAACACCCAGACTAAGTCAAACACCCATGTTCATGCACACAAATGTTTGACTTATGCGGGAATCGAACCCGCGACCTATAGCGTGGCAGGCAGGTTCCCTAACCACCACGCCATTCAGTTGCCTTTTATATTATACACAACACACGGGTCTTACTTGCGATGAAAAATTATAAAGACATATACGCTATCTATTCATTATACAGAGTTGATATGACAGAGGGGCATTAAATTACACTACGCATACTATACGTGTTTAGTATTAATTCTATACGGTATACAATAAAATGTAATTATAAATGAGTTTCTATTTTTAAAACAAACTAAATAGCTTACTAGAAGAGTAAAACGCAACCACCCTTTGTAGATAAATTTTACTGACCTTAGATACCTAGGTAGGTAATAAAGCGGTAACGTCGATGATGACGATGATGATGGCGTCCAAACCAATTATCGGCTATCGCGGGTATAGAACCCGAGACCCCGAACACAGCTTCAGTCATCATCAGCCTTTTTATCGTCCCACTGCTGGGCACAGGCCTCTTCTCGCATGGAGAAGGATTGAGCGTTAATCACCACCCTTGCTCAATGCGGGTTGGTGATTTCAGACTTTTTAGTCCAGGTTTCCTCGAGATGTTTTACTTCACCTTTAATCAGTCATTGGTGTCCAAGATAAACTTAGAAAGTACATATAACTTAGAAAAGTTACATTGGTACCTGCCTGTCCTGGAATCGAACCCGCGCCCTCATACTCGAAAGGCTGGTGCTTTAACCACTAGGCCACCGCGACTTCTTCAGCTTTAGTGCACCTCCCAAAATTAAAACAAAACAGTACAGTATACAAACCGGTCTCCCAAAAGACGTGTAGAGGTCAGATGGACCCCTTAGGCGAAACACGAAATTCTCCATGCCATAAGTGAAGGAGAACCCGTCGGCCTGCTTTTGACCATATAGGGATTATGCCGCCCGGTTAGAGCTTCTGTCTTATAAAGATTTTCATTATGTAATTTAATATTGTGGTAAGCCGGCTTTGGTAGGTTGAATTTCGATCGATTTTCTAACCGACTTCCGAAAAAGGAGGTTGTCGCTTCGGTCGGTATGTTTTATTTTATTTTTTAACTTAATTTTAGATATCGAATTTATTGCACTTTAAAAAGCTGGATTATTCTTTATATTTTTATGAGACAATACGGAAAGGTGAAAATTAATTAAATTCATTACCTTTTCTGAACTGTCAAAAACGGTTACTTTCTACGCATTTTGTATGAAAATACAAAATTTTGACGTCACAGATTTATCAGATCGAAGCCGTAGTACTTATTTCGATTATCATCATCATCATCTCCCGAGCCTTTTCCCAACTATATTGGGGTTGGCTTCCAGTCTAACCGGATTCAGCTGAGTACCAGTGTTTTACAAGGAGCGACTGCCTATCTGACCTTCTCAACCCAGTTACCCGGGCAACCCAATACCGCTCTGTTCTACTGTCGGTTAGACTGGCGTTCAAAAACATTTTTCTGTAAATATTTATGTACCAAACATATTTTTGTTGTAATATGGACATTTATACATGAAATAAAGAGATTTTCTTTATTTGTTGAATTTGTAAAATCAATATCTCAGTATTATCCTATAAATAAAATATATTCTAACGGTCGAATGATGCAAGTCATATACAGAGAGACATAGTTATTTTTATGGCAGTAGGTACCTTAAAACATGTGTACCAACATAACTGGTACTTAAGTGGCAATTAATCTCAATAAACGAGTACGTACTGCTGTAAGATCAACGAAAGTGTTACACTCGACTCTTGCGCAACGCAGCTATACCTTGCTTACTAAGTAGAGGTAAAATACAACATACATTTGGATTAGAGTACTCGACCATAGATATAGATATATAAAAACATAAATATTTATAGCACGCATAATATTTATTTATTTATTTAATTAACAGCAAAAACGGCCGTAGCCAGTAACACTTGCTCTAAAAAACGAATATATTTTATAGATATACATATACAATGAAACATTCACACGCTCATCTCACAATACTTCAGACATACCGACAGAATCGTTTTCCAGTCGTCCGCAAACAGATCGCAGTCACTCTTGAGAAAAACCCGCATCCCTGGCAGACCTAGGCGTATCGGGTATCCCGGCTAAGTTTCAGTGGGTCCGATAAGCAAAATAGCATAAAACACTGATACTCAGCTGCATGCAATAAGACCTGAATCCAACCTTAACAAAGTTGGGAAAAGGCTAGGCAGATGATGGTTAATGTCGATGAGGGTTAAAAAAAATTGACAACCTCCTCCTTTTTTGGAAGTCGGTAAAAAACATGAAATAACAAAACAGACTATTCCAACTTCATTTAAAAGATGAGAAAAACATACAAAAAATATCAAGACGAACTACTAATACTAAAACACAGAACAATAGTTAAAATCGTTGATTAAAATTGATGTCTTCACGCTTCTTAGGTCCACAAAGTCATGTTTTCGCTAACCACGTAAAATTATACGTGTTGGATTGAACCCGGAACTCTTCAGGCTTCGCCAAGCGTGACATGCGATGTACCTACGGTAATGACTGCTACAGTCACAAATTACTGTACACAGTTTGAAAAATAGACCCCATTGGCGCAACGCCAAGCCGAGGGTCCTGGGTTCGATTCCCGGTACGGTCGACATTTGTGTGATGAGCATGTTTTTTGGCATCACAATCATCACAGCCTTTTTATCGTCCCACTGCTGGGCACAGGCCTCTTCTCCCACGGTGAAGGATTGAGCATTAATCACCACGCTTGCTCAATGCAGGTTGGTGTTTTCAGACTTTATAGTCCAGGTTTTCTCGAGATGTTTTCCTTCACCTTTTGATTAAAGGTCTCTATCGGTCCAGTAGTCCCTGAGATTGGCGCGTTCAAACAAAAAAACTCTTCAGCTTTATAATATTAGTATAGACCACAACAATATCAGTGACTATTGACTAAGTGATGCGAGAAGCCGAAAATCGATCTCAGTGGCGTGCACTTGGAGAGGCCTATGTCCAGCAGTGGACTGCGATAGGCTGATAATGATGATGATGATGATGATGATTTACTAAGTGTAGGCCTTTTTATGTAGAATTCTGCCGACACCCACCGATAATAACAAGGTGAGCTCACCCATTCTTTATGTAGGTTTAGAACTATTCTAAGGTCGTTCATTCTAAATGTGTTATGCGTAAAACACTAAAGCCTTTTAAAATGATTACACGTGAAATGCACACGTTATTCAAACAACACGTAAAATGAGATAATGCCTATTTAACCTTTTGTTTTTGTGGGAAATCAGCAAATGACCCGCTGTATGCAGCTGGAGGGAGTCTCAGACTCTTACTGACTAAACCCACTATGTTCCTTCTGGAGGCCCCGTGTGCCAGGGCCACGGTAACTCTTATAAATAAAATCGTAGAAAAGCGAAAAATATACATTGAATATTTTATTTTTTAAAGAATAATTGGGACGCGGACGTGATCTACAATCGATATCGAAGCCAAAAATATAGTTTTTAGAATTTTTGTCTGTTTGTCTGTATGTATGTCCGGATTTGCTTCAAATACGGCATGAATATAACTAAAAGGTCGGATCAACATATAGGTAACTAGCTTCTGCCAGCGGTTTCACCCGCTTTCTGAGGGAAGTACTTTCCATACCCGGATAAAAAGTAGCCTATATGTTATTCTGATGTATAAGCTATATTGTGGTAAAGTTCCATTCAAATCCATTGAGTAGTTTTTACGTGAAAGAGTAACAAACATCCATACATCCATACATACAAACTTTCGCCTTTATAATAGTAGTAGGATGTTATCACGCTATCACGTACGAGGGGGGTAAATGTTTAATCACTTTATGCCCAAGCGCACGACGTCGCCGGCAACAGCTAGGTACTAAATAAAATAAAATTGAAAGTCGTTATTAGCCAAGTCCCATGGGATTCATACATAACGGGGCGGATGTGACGAAGGTATCATATTATTTCTACGCACGTTTCATTTCACTTGATCGACGCTTCCGATTTCCGGGGAAATGTCGGTTTTAATTACAGGTGTGGGTTCGATGTCTAGGTGTTTAATTGTCGAGTAGTTTTAATTAAGAAAGATTATATTTAAAATGGAGTCGGTTTAATCTTGTGTAATATTGAGTGGTTTAAAATAAGCTTCAACTGTGTTTTTCATTTTCATTTGTCGTAGGGTCTTTCAATGGGATATCATCAACACTAAAATGATAGCTCCCGCTGTGGGTACAGCTGGAGGGAGTGTCAGACTCTTACTGATTATAACCCATGTTCTTTCTGGAGGTCTTTCTGTGCCAGGGCCGCGGTAAATCTTGAGAATAATCCTCATCAGCAGACATAAGTAGGGTCCTCGTTTACTAAATAAAAAGAAAGATAAAGAAAAATTTTTTGAATTGAATTGATTGCTTAAAAAACTTTTAATAAGAATTAAAACCTGATAAGAATTTATTACCAACCCGCATTGAGCAAGCGTGGTGATTAGCGCTCAATCCTTATCTGTGTGAGGGGAGGCCTGTGCCCAACAGTGGGACAATAAAAAGGCTGATGATGATGAAGAATTTATCTCTGTGCAAGTCTTCATAAAACTTACTATTATACAAAAAAATACTTTAAACTAATCTATATTAATATTATAAAGCTGAAGAGTTTGTTTGTTTGTTTGTTTGAACGCGCTAATCTCAGGAACTACTTGTTCGATTTGAAAAATTCTTTCAGTGTTAGATAGCCCATTTATCAAGGAAGGCTATAGGCTATATACCATCACGCTAAGACACACGGGAGCGGAGCAGTAACCAAAGATGCGGGTGAAACCGCTGGGGAACTATAAGTACTAAACATAAATGACGAAAAAACATCCAAAAAAACTTATCCCCATCGCTGTCCACTGGGAGCGTACACAAGAGGCTGGCAGCATTGCCACGTTGTATGGCAAATACACCTTATATTGTATACCTTCTGAAGTCTTCATAAAGGTTTTATATTTTGGTACCGGTACGTATCGAAGCACGTAATTTTAGCTTCAAGCGGAGAAAGCTTTCAAAGCTATTATGCAAGCTACGCAGAGCTTTGGACATTCACTGAGACTAAGACAGACTAGAAATACTAACTAGCTTCCACCAGCGGTTTCACCTGCGTGCCTTGAGAACGACTCCGCGCACCAGGATAAAAAATAGCCTTGTAGATTAGTAGATAGTCGTGGTGGCCAAGTGGTTAAAGCAACAGCCTCAGCAACAGTAATTTCCTCGCTCAATTAAGAGTGTGCGGGTTCGATTTCATGCAAGTACCAATGCAACTTTTCTAAGCTATATGTAATTTCTAATCTAAGTAAATCTTGGACACCAATGACTGATTAAAGGTGAAGGAAAACTAGACTATAAAGTCTGAAATCACCAACCCGCATTAACAAGCGTAGCAGTTAACGCTCAATCCTTTTCTGTGTAAGAGGAAGCCTGTGCCCAGCAGTGGGATGATAAAAGGCTGAATTTATGTCCTTTTAAAATTCACTCAGTCGTTACAATGGTTAAACATTAACAAACAAACAGACATATTTATTTTTGTTATAGTTTCCGTATTAGCAAAAGCATTGTCTATATTTATAAAAAAAAATATGAAAAGTTTTTCTTTTTAACATAACAAACAAACAAATGTTTAAATTTTATTCATAACTGTACTCAGACACCAAGACAAAATATAAGCAAGTTACCACGTGCTTAAACTTAACAGTATCCCTGTCTCTTTCACGCAACTGTTAAGCAACTAATGTAAGACAGAGACGGGGCTATGTGCGTGTTAGATCATTTCTATTTGTCTCGACCATAGATATTGGCTTACAATAGGGGAAATAGTTATATTGTTTCTTCATAGAATGCAATGTTTGGAAGATATCCAAAGAACTCCTTTCGTAGTTAATCTGCCTAGCCTTTTTCTATGTTGGGGTCGGCTTCCAGCGACGAATGACGACGATGTACATACAGCACATCAAGATACTACAATTTTTTTTAACAGCTGTTCCAACTTTATCTCTGAAGCATAATAATATGGTTCAAAGTTGATTGGAAAAATTTGAAAATTTTGGGTAGCTTGATGAGCTGGCGTCTCTACAAATGCCAGTATCCATAATTTAAAGCGCCTTCAGCAACACGAAGACTCTGACTCTGTCAAGCGTCGCTTAATCTTATGAATGAAGAGGTACACAAGTATTCGCGCAGATACAGGTGCACTCTATTCCCTCACTCTCATAGTCCGATGGGACGGCAATCCGACACGACCGGAGAGAGATCAGACGCAAGACCGACATTTACGTGCTCTCCGATGCACGGGTGAATCAATCACCAACTTCCAGACTCCAGGCTGCATTATGAAAATCTCTTAAAACTTACAAAGCAATTTCGGCCCAGGAATCGAACCCGAGCACAGGACAACAGTCGCGCTATGCAACTACTAGACCAACGAGGCAATTACATACATACTCTAGTCTTAAACTAAAATATTTCTACTTAAACTCACAACGCATTCTCCAAGCTTAAATCGATCTAAAGAGTGTTGCAATAACTGATCCGTATAAACACAAGTGTGTCCCAGTTTAACTTAGGTAAACAACTTAACGTAACAGCTGTGACTTAGTATTTGAACTAAATACGAAGTGTGATAACGAAATTTCATTTTGACAAGCTAAGTAAACCACCCAGATGTATAACAATTTTCTTTTTGTTTTAATGAGATTTTTTTACGCAATTAAATACCTGTACGCAAATATTTTATTATTTAGTGCAATATTTAAATATATTATAATATTATATATTATTTGGTTCAATATTTAAATATATAATAAAAAGCAATTCCATGATAATGTTCAGTCTATTTTAACCGACTTCGTAAAAGCCAGAGGTTTTCAATTTACTCAGCGACGACTGGGCTGATTGAAATGATTTTCTAGGTATACTTCGATTATAAAGAGGAAAAAATTGATTGCTTGTTTGAATTGAATACGCGCCAAAACTACTTGATAATTTGAATAAATTCTTCTACTCTTGGGAAGTTACACTAGCCCCGGTGAACATAGGCTATTTTTTGCGCAGAAGATATGAGAGTGCACGCACATTCGCGCAGACACAGGTGCACTCTCTATTCCCTCACTCTCATAGTCCGATGGGACGGCAATCCGACACGACCGGAGAGAGATCAGGTGCAGGACTGACATTTACGGGCGTCACCCCGTGCACAGCAGTCGCAATAATATATGTGTATATAAATATGATGGAATTAAAAATATAAAAAAATAAAACTTCCTCAAAAGTCAAAATAATTAAAAGATAAAAGTGCTTCTAAGTATTTTATATTGCATAGCCGTTACGTGACAACCAGAAAGCTAAGTAGCTCATTGTCAAACCGTTCATTTATTTGTCCCATACATTACAATACTTACGCAATGTTACATGTTATTTATACAAGTGCAGTGAATGGGTTATATAAAATTGTTACATTTTATTCAAATATGGAAGTAAAATTTGTTTGTTTATGGTTTATTATTATTCACAGAAGTAAATTTTATGTATTATTTCAACCTATTTGTGTTTAATGAGCATATTTGCTCCATAAAGGCAGTTTTTCAAACAACTAGTATTATCTAAAACTAGATATATGTAGGTACAAGTCGTGGTTAAAGCAACAGCTTCTCCATTACGAATATGCGCGTTCGATTCCAGGTAGACCCGGCAGACTTAACCTTCACACCCGGTCAGTTAGCCCCATGGTAAGCTATTGATTAGCTTGTGTTATGGGTGCCAACACAACTGATAAACTACATACACTCTACACATTTGTAAATACATACAATAACACCTAGACCACAGCCAACAAGCCCGCTCATCACACAAATATCGACCGTGCCGGGAATCGAACCCGGAACCCACAGCTCGGCAGTACGGCGTGGTTACCATTGCGCCATCGAGGTCGTCAATTATCTTAGCACAGAAGCTGCTGCAGGTTTTAAATACCATGAAATAAATTTATTCTGCGCCCACGCTTATCACTTCCACTAGACTAAGTTAACAGTCACTTTAATATTGCGCATGAGCACGTTTTGTTGCTGTTTCATTGTCCTTGAATGTTGGCAACGTGACGTTTTTGCATATTACTACAATAATAATATATTAATATGTTTTGGCCATAGGTTAATAGCTGTTTTTCTGTGTAGGTTGGTACTTTGGTTTTAAAAAGTGGTCTTGAGATCAGAACTTGGGACTGTAGGCTTGTTCGCAATAGCTACTGCGGCCCTGGCACGCGAATACCTCCAGAAGGAACATAGTGGGTTTTAGTCAGTAAAAGTCTGACACTCCCTCCAGCTGCATCCATTTTCACAATGATTCACACACTCTCTCTGTCTAAGAGGAGGCCTGTGCCCAGCTCTGGGACGATAAAAAGGGATGATGATTAAAATTTAATAATACATTTATAATATTCCTCACACATTCACACAACTTCATCTACACCCAAACTAAGCAGAGCTTGTACTGTGGGTACTAGACAACTGATAAACATACTTATATACTTTACTTTTCTTTTGAATACATACATACATATGTACATATTTTATATAGAAACAAATTATGATTATAAAAGCGCAGTGGCGGATTTTATAGCATGTAATAAAGATATAGTCGTGGTGGCGTAGTGGTTACAGCACCAGCCTTTCGAGTATGAGGGTGCGGGTTCGATTCCAGGTCCGGCAAGTACCAATGTAACTTTTCTAAGTTATACGTACTTTCTAAGTTTATCTTGGGCAACAATGACTGATTAAAGGTAAAGGAAAACCTTTCGAGGAAACCTGGACTATAAAGTCTGAAATCACCAACCCGCATTGAGCAAGCGTGGTTATTAACACTCAATCCTTCTCTGTGGGAGAGAAGGCCTGTGCCCAACAGTAGGACGATAAAAAGGCTGTGATGATGATGAATAAAGAAATAGAAACCTATAGTATGCTCTGTAAAAACTAACAGCTGTCAAGAATATGAAGTACAACATATTTAACGTTGAAATTTGACCAAATAAATACTAGCCTTATTATGAACAAGGCTGGGTCCTTTCACCCACGTTTGTACCATTCGCAAGGGCCGAACTGACCTTGTTATATAACCATTGTTGTATTTATATCACTAGTTATCTGTACAATATTATGGTGGTCTACCTCGTTTGTCTAGTAGACGCATAGGGCGACTGCTGTGCACGGGGTATCGGGTTCGATTGACCGGGTTGGCCCGAAATCGCTTTGAGGGTTTTGAGAAACTTTCATGACGCGGCCCGGAGTCTGCAAGTTGGTGATTGATTCAATAGATAAAATGGTTTTTTGATATAATTTATAAAGGGCCAAGACATTTTATAGTACGGTTATTGATAGCGTCCATTCTGATTGTCGGCTACGGTGGCTGAAGCCAGCTGCGCAGGACATATTATTATAGTGCACAAACATTTGCGTGGACGCAGGAGCACTCGCTATTCCCTCACTCTCATAGTCCGATGGGCCGGCAATCCGACACGACCGGAGAAAGATCAGGCGCAGGACCGACATTTACGTGCTCTCCGATGCACGGGTGAACCCGAGACCCCGTGCACAGTAGTCGCGCTATACGACTACTAGACCAACGTGGCAGTCAAAAGTCAAGACAGTAATTATCACAGTATTAACGTATTTTTGGTTTTGTTTCAGACTGAACCATGTGGAGACTTCTGGTTATGTCAGCGCTTCTAGCGACCGCGCGTTCCAAGCAGTTGCCGTCGTCCACCGGTAAGCTGAGAACATATAGTCATATTAATAGGTGTTATAGCTTCATTGCTCCACCATCACTATGCTGACCTGCAGGCTTAGCATGGCAACCGTAGAAACAAGTCTTATTTACCGGAGAATGGATATAATAACAGAAAAGTGACAGATTGACATAAGATTTCCTGTGAAATTTTTTGAAGTAATTTTTCTTTGCTTTGATTGACATAAGGCTACAAGTGATTATATGCGAGTTGACAGGTCGCGCCATGCTCTGGCAGAAGACATGTTGACATTGACAGAAAGAGCTTTGTCTTTTCTTGACAGAATAGATATAGAATCGCCAGGCTAAGCCTGCTGGATCGATCTCTGATTAATTATCTCGATTCGTTTTGACGTACCTACTTATATGGATTTTAAATCATTATAAACGTTACAAAAATGGCAAAATTTGAGTTTCTGAGTTTAATGAACAGTAAACGCCAACACCTTATGAGCAAGCATGATGAATCTATAGGTACTAATGTTGTACAGCAGAATAGTTTGTTTAAACGCACTAATGTAGGGAACTACTGGTCCGATTTGAAAAAAATATTTTAGAGTTAGATAGTCCATTTATCGAGGAAGGCCATAGCCTACTTTTTATCTAGGTGCGCGGAATAGCTCCTACGGGATGCAGGTAAAACCGTTGTCGGTAGCTAGTAAATGTATAAATCTCATTTCTTTGTGAACAACAATTTAATAAGGAATCAAAGTCTGTCTCTCGAGACAAAGAAAACAAACTTCAAAGACCCATTTAACAAAATGGCCGCCAAAAAACTATTCAATCACGATTTTATTTTACGCAAAAAAAATATCTCCAGTAAGTATCTCCTATTATTCCGCGTTTACCTTATAAAAAGTCACCCATACTATATTTATTGGGTATAAGTCGCTGTCCGGTGTCAGGTCGTTGCCCCGGCGCGGGTGCATCCAACGCAAAGAAGACGGTATTATGGGAGACAGTGATTTCTATGTATTTGTTTTGCCTTGTAAGGTGGACTGTTGAAGTATGAAGGTATTTTTGTATAAGTTAAAAGTAATATGTTGGTATATCCTTTTTTGGAAAGTGCAATGCTCTTTGCAACACGTAAATTGTATGTTAATAATGTTATAAACGATAAAGATTGAGAGATTAAATTTATTGGATGTATAACGCAAAAAACGACCGAAGGAATTTGATGAAATTGACAGTTATATAGATTATTATTAAGTCGTGGTGGCCTACTGGTTAAAGAGCCTACCTCTCAAGTGTGAGGGCGTGGGTTCGATTCAAGGTCGGGCAAGTACCAAAGCAACTTTTCTAAGTTTGTATGTACTTTCTAAGTATATCTTGGACACCAATGACTGTGTTTCGGATGGCACGTTAAACTGTAGGTCCCGGCTGTCATTGAACATCCTTGGCAGTCGTTACGGGTAAGAAGAAGCAAGTCAGTCTGACGGCAATCTAACCAAGGCGTATTGGGTTGCCGGGTTACGGTGTTGAGGAGGTCAGATAGGCAGTCGCTCCTTGTAAAACACTGATACTCAGCTAAATCCGGTTAGACTGGAAGCCGACCCCAAAATAGTTGGGAAAAGGCTCGGGAGATGATGACAGATTATTATGTTAGAATAATATTATAAGCTACTTAAAGTACGGGAAGAAGATACGTCGGGACCCGGGTGAAACCGCTTATTATGATATCTTCAAACTTTAATTCATTTATTGAAACTTGGCTGCAAAACAGCACTTTTTTAAAGTTCATCATCATCAGCCTTTTTATCGCTCCACTGCTGGGCACAGGCCTCCTCTCACACAGAAAAGGATTAAGCGTTAATCACCACGCTTGCTCAATACGGGTTGGTGATTTCAAACTTTGTAGTCCAGGTTTCCTCGAGATGTTTTCTTTCACCTTTAATCAGTCATTGGTGTCCAAGATATACTTAAAAAGTAAATATAACATGGAAAAATTGCATTGGTCCTGTCCTAGAAACGAATCCGCACACTCATACTTGAGAGGCTGGTGCTTTAACCACTAGGCCACCACGACTTACTTTGAAGGTTAAAAATTACATAAGACGGGCTGTCTTAATCTTGTCTTAATCTCCAAAAGGCCTTAAGTGCACTACAGAGCAATATTTCTTTTTTCCACACAGTAAAATTGATAAATTAATTAGAACTTGTCAATATTTGACAGATATTTGCAACGTTGTCAACTTTTAGAATACGCGCGCTTAAGAATTATATTCTGGTCCTAACTAAGGGCGGAAGGACCAGTTTTTTGCAAATCCTGCCACTTTCCTGGCAATGTGAGAGCACTTTTCTTGAAGCTAGTATCTAGTTCTTTATAAGGATTTCCTACACGTAGTAATGAAATTTTATTTATCCTGTTCTTTACAATATACTTGTATACTATTTCCTGTGACTTTACTCGCTTTTATAGTAAACAAAAACTTGCTGTTTGTAAGTCATGACATCTCCCATGACATCTCCCGAGCCTTTTCCCAACTATGTTGGGGTCGGCTTCCAGTCTAACCGGATTTGGCTGAGTACCAGTGTTTTACAAGGAGCGATTGCCTATCTGACCTCCTCAACCCAGTTACCCGGGCAACCCAATACCCCTTGGTTAGACTGGCGTCAGACTAACTGGCTTCTGACTACCCGTAACGACTGCCAAGGATTTTCAATGACAGCCGGGACCTACAGTTTAACGTGCCATCCGAAACACAGTCACAGATCACCCATCCTAATTACAATACGTTTAACTTCAATCGTAAAACCGGTGTTATTACGGTTTTTGTTCACCACAAACCGTAAAAAAAAGTTCCGCTGTTGCATATAAGATCCGTTATGCACTATGCTTTCTAAATACATATATCAATTACATACATACATGTAATTAGTAATGCTTTCTGCCTTTGTACTTATTATGTATTATATATATCGTAATTTATGTAAACAAAGACTTTCTTACTAAGCGAATGAGAACTCTATTACATTAAGAATAGAGTTGATTTTCGAATGGTTTTGTAAGTGTTACATAGTTTGTTCCATTGGTGCTATATAATTCAGTTTGTTAGTTTTTTTACCCTTTAATTATGTTTTTATGATCTTGAGTTAATTTTTTTAACCGACTTCCAAAAAAAGGAGGAGGTTCTCAATTCGGTCGATATGTTTTTGGTTACTGTATTATTTAACTTAGATGCTTGGTAAGTAAGAGCCTCCTCTGCCTAGTCTTTTCCCAAGCTATTTTGGGCTCGGCTGCTAGTCTAACTAGATGCAGCTGAGAACCAGTGTTTTACGTGGAGCGACTGCCTATCTGACCTCCTCAACCCAGTTTAACGTTTTGCTGGGGAGTTTGTTGCGCCACTTCTTCTTCCCAGCGAGAACACATAGGAAGTGGTAAAGGGTGGGCGTTTTGGGGGCTGTCTCTTGTTTTTGACGTTCGAAAAGTGCTGATTTATCAGCCCAATTTAAATAGACGAATTTGAGTTTGAGTTTGACGCGATAACCTTTGGTAAGACTGGTTGTCAGACTTCCTGGCTTTTGACTACCCGTAACGACTGCCAAAGATGTACAAATGACAACCAGGACCAACCAATTTAATGTACCTTCTGAAACACTGTGGAAATTATTGACGTATTTTTTTTCCAACAGAATTAGCAACGACGACAGTGGGTACAGCAACGGAAGCTGACACCACAGCCTGGCCAAGCTCAGTAGCTCCCCTCGACACCCTCACCGTCGCGTGCGAGAAGGACAGCATGCATGTCACCGTCTCTCTCTCCAGCAGTCATGGCAGGAACAGGTGAGCGAGAAAGATAAAATTCTAATTTAAAAAATGGATTTATTGATAAAGCGCCACTTATCTCAATATTCTATTATTCATTTTTTTTCCGACCACGGGACTATAGTCCCGGATTTTTGGAAGACGAACATGGGGCCGAAGCCAACACTCTGAAGCCCTTTAAGACAACTTTAATATATGTAATGGTGACACAAAACCGACGATTATCCCTGTATACACTATGGAAATGTACCCAAGGACAACCCCCGGTTTGTGCTAAACTATTGCTAACTATGGGAGAAAAACTACTTGGGTTATTGTGATGGGATGCTAGTGGACTAGGGAAGGGAAAAAAGCCTTTTCCCAAGCTATGTTGGGGTCAGCTTCCAGTCTCAACCAGATGCAGCTGAGTTCCAGTGTTTTACGTGGAGCGACTTCCTATCTGACCTCCTCAATCCTTGGCAAGACTAGATGTCAGACTTTCTGGCTTCTGCCGTAATGACTGCTAAAGATGTAGAAATGACAGCCGGGACCCACCAATTTACCTTCCGAAACACGGAGGAACTCGTCATGACAAGATGGTCACCCATCCACGGATGGGCCGCGCCAAGCGTTGCTTAACCTTATGATCGATCTACCCGTGTGGCTTTTATTAGCCACGAGCTCCTTCGTAGTTTCATAACGATTATATTAGTTAATAATATTGTTGCAAAATGCCTTGAAATTTGCATGTTAGAAGGCTTATTATATTTCTATTGTGCGATCCTCATTATAAACAATTTACTTGCGGGCAAGCAATCATGGGTAATGTTACTGAAATCATTATTTTAATCGAGGTCTTTGATACAAGACTGTTGAAGACGAATGACACACTTCAGCATTCAGTCCAAGGAACCGACGCCAGCACATCAAGCTATACGAAACTGTCAAATTTTCCCAATCAACTTTGAACCTACATATATGCTTCAGAGATAAAATTGAAAATCTATTAAGGAAGTTTGACAGATTGTAGTAGCTTGATGTGCTGGTTATCCCAGTCAACTTTGAACCAGATGCTTCAGGGATAAAGTTGAAAATCTTTTAAGGAAATTTTACAGATTGTATTAGCTTGATGTGCTGGCGTCTATACCAAATGCCTCAGCGATATAGTTGATAGTCTTTTAAGGAAATTTTACAGTTTGGCGTAGCTTGATGTGCTGGGGTCTGTACTAATACGTAGCTCGATTCCTTTTTCTGGTGATTGACGTTTTGTCACCTTATTTTGTCTACGTTCATACAGACTGACAAATTTTCCCAATCAACTTTGAACCGTATGCTTCAGCGATAAAGTTGAATATCTAATAAGGATAATTGGCAGTCTATAGTAGCTTGATGTGCTGGCGTTTGTACATTGTTCTTGCAAAACAAAAAACTTGTCTCGGATAAATATATAAGGTCTAACTAATACTAGTGCACCATATTTTTACAGGTCCTCTAGAACATGCTAAGGATCATGTTTACCACAAAAACAGTCATGAAAACAACAAGATATTTTATTAAATTTATCATCACAATCGCCAAATTGTACGCATAACGCCGGTCTCTAAGAAGGAGCTCGTTCGTTAACCCCTAGGTCATTTAACTTTTTTTGTGGTAAACATGATCCTTAGCATGTACTAGATGACCTGTAAAAATATGGTGCACTAGTATTGTTAGAACCTCGATAGTCGCTTCCAACCGGTATATGTGGAGATCTAAAGGGGAGGCCTATGTTCAGCAGTGGACGTCCTATGGCTGAGATGATGATGAGATAGTTATTTATCATCATCATCACAGCCTTTTTTATCGTCCCACTGCTGGGCACAGGCCTCCTCTCCCACAGAGAAGTTTTGATTTTAAGAGAACTTTTGGTTTTAATTTACCATATATCCATATAATAATATTCCATTCTCTTCCACAGTATTTACGACACGTTCAACGGTATTGTGTACCCAGCCGGCCTGGGCAGCAACTCCTCGTGTCTCCGGGAGTACGTGTCCGAGAGAGGAGACCTGCACTACACCCTCCCTCTTAGAGGGTGCAACACTATGTCCAACGATAATGTGAGTATTTATGCAAATATGTTTTTTTTTATATGCAAGCAACTCATACAAAATTTAAGTAGACCAGAGATCATCATCCGGCTTTTTTAGGGTTCTGTACCCAAAGGGTAAAACGGAACCCTATTGTTTTCGCTCCTCTGTCCGTCCGTCCGTCCGTCCGTCCGTCCGTTCGTCCGTCTGTCACCAGGCTGTATCTCATGAACAGTGATAGTTAGAGAGTTGAAATTTTCACAGATGATGTATTTCTGTTACCGCTATAACAACAAATACTGAAAACTAGAATAAAATAAATATTTTGGGGGGCTCCCATACCACAAACGTGATTTTTTTGTTAATTTTTGCTCGATATGGATAACGGCAACAGGTAGATGCTTGAAATATTCACAGAATATTGAATGTATTACTTACTTTAAAAATAAGTAATTTTATTAGAATTAAATTAATATAAATAAGGGGGGCTCCCATACAACAAACATGATTTTTTGCTCGTTTTATAAATAATGGTACGGAACCCTTCGTGCTCGAGTCCGACTCGCACTTGGCCGGTTTTTTTTATATGCAAGCAACTCAAACAAAATTGAAGTAGACCAGTGATCATCATCAGGCTTTTTTTTAGAACAGGCCTGCTCTTACTCAGAGCAAAGATTGAGCGTTAATCACCACGTTTGCTGAATGCGTTTAACTTAGAAAAGTTGCATTGATACTTGCCTGAGCAATCGAACATGCACACTCATCATCGAGAAGCTGGTATTTTAACCACTAGGCCACCACGATTTTCTTATTAGTGTCTTTTCAATAAGTCGAGAGATCACAAAATTTCGCTCTTTATAATAGAAGTAAAGACTGGGATATCTTACCTATAGAAACTTAATAAAAGGTGCTAAAATGACAGTCTAACTTCCCAAGCCCACAATATCATATTATATTCACGTAATCATCATCATTATCTCCCGAGGCTTTTCCCAACTATGTTGGGGTCGGCTTCCAGTCTAACCGGTTTCGGCTGAGTACCAGTGTTTTACAAGGAGCGACTGCCTATCTGACCTCCTCAACCCAGTTACCCGGGCAACCCAATACCCCTTGGTTAGACTGGCGTCAGACTTACTGGCTTCTGACTACCCGTAACGACTGCCAAGGATGTTCAATGACAGCCGGGACCTACAGTTTAACGTGCCATCCGAAACACAGTCATTGGTTTCCAAGATATACTTAGAAAGTACATACAAACTTAGAAAAGTTGCATTGGTACTTGCCCGACCTGGAATCGAACCCACGCCCTCAAACTTAGAGGTTGGCTCTTTAACCACTAGGCCACCACGACTATTATATTCACGTAATATATAACTTTATAGTACAATTCTAGCCCATTGTTGTGTCTGTACACATACACACGGCCACACATCAAGGTATATAAAACCAGCATAAGCTGACCGTTCAATTTGTAGAAAAGCCATATAAAACGAATTCAAGATAAACTGGTGTTGTATAGCTGGTACCTTCAGGCGTATCCTACAAAAACCTTGGCTCTATAATTGCTGATGTCATTGTCATGAAAAGTATACTATATGGTTACCATTTTATTACTGGCTGGTAATATAAGGTTCTAAAGTTTTACCTGTACCTATGTATAGTTTTTTACTGTAGTGTATTTTATCTGCCGGGGCTGCGGGTTGTTCGCAAGAGTTACCGCGGCCACACACACACACACAGGGACCTCCAGAAGGAACATAGTGGGTTTTAGTCAGTAAGAGTCTGACACTCCCTCCAGCTGCACCCTCAGCGGATGGGATCATTTGATGATTTCCCACGAAAAAAAAAGAGATAGATTATACATCTATACAAATAAATAAAATTGGAATGTCTCTTAATGACGAGAACCCACTATGTTCCTTCTGGGGTTTTGCCAGGGCCACGGTAACTCTTGCGAACAACCCGCAGACCCAGCAGTACATAACATACATATGTATCTCTTCGATTTCATTTTGAAGATTCGTAGCGGTTTTATTTGCCGAGAATAGTAAGAGCTTAATCGCAGTTTACGTAACTAAAACAAACGCGTTGCATGCGATGCGTTTAACGCATTTAAATTGTGAATGCAAGATACCAATCTGCGCACTGCGTAATGGTATCTTTATTAGGTTACGTGTCTTATTTGTTACCAGCAGATTCTCCCGCGTCCCTGGGGAAGTTCTTCCCGTACCCGGGTAAAACATAGCCTATATTCACCGGGAATAACTAGTGTAGCTTCCCAAGAGTGAAAGAATTTTTCATATCGGTCAAGTAGGTCCGGAGCCTATTCAATCAACAAACAAACAATCGATTCTTTCCTGTTTATGTTATAAGCCATTGCTAGCCAAGCTATAGCTTTGACAAAAGGGGGGGGGGTCCTCCAAAAATAGAACCCTAACTCCAGTTGAGTATATCATTTACAAACAAAACAATGCCTGCGACTACGAGTATAACACGCAAGTACAGACGGACACGCTCCACGCCAACTATCTTTTTCCAAAATAGACGCTGCGCTTGCATTTTTTTCTGTTGGACAAGTAAGAAAGACATGAATAGGGGGTCCTGACTCCTCATTCATATCATTCATACTAGCTGTCCCCAGCGGTTTCACCCGCATCTTTGGTTACTGCTCCGCTCCCGTGTGTCTTAGCGTGATGGTATATAGCCTATAGCCTTCCTCGATAAATGGGCTATCTAACACTGAAAGAATTTTTCAAATCGAAACAGTAGTTTCGGAGATAAGCGCGTTCAAACAAACAAACAAACAAACTCTTCAGCTTTTTAATATTAGTATATGTAGATTACCATTCATACCCCCCTAGTAAGTAACAAAAGGCTACTTTGTATCCGAATGCGCGGAGTAGGTCTCTCGAGATGCGAGTGAAGCGGCTACCAGAAGCTGGTATTTCATAAAACGTGTATGGTCATTATGAACAAACAGGAAAGACATATTCTTTATGTAGATAATTATCGTATGCCTACCATCTTATTGATTTCTTGTGTGTATGAGGTATTATGCATCCCACAAGGTCTTAGTACTGGGAGCAAAAAAAAAATATTAAAAAAAAAATATTTTTGTGATAATCATATTTTATCAGTGTTTTTAATGTTTTGAGGTGCTCATGGCTAAGTAAGAGCCTCATGGGTCTATCAATGATAAGATAAAGCAACGCTTGATGCGGTCTTTCTGAGGATGGGTGACCATCTATGCCTTATTGAATTCCTTTGTATTTTGTCAAATTTGTGTGTCATGCCTGTCATTTGACGATCTTCGGCAGTCATTATGGGTAGTCAGAAGCCAGAAAGTCTGACACACATCAGGCCAGACTGAAGCCGACTTCCAACAAAGTTGAGAAAAAGGCAGCAAAATGATATAAAAAGTATAAATATGAAATTATTGACTAAAACTACAATATCTGTCGCGGCATGAGTATGTAGCGAGACGGGATGAAAGACAAGACACAAGTGTATCTAATATTTTGCTGTAATGTTAAAAAATAACAAAACAAGTTTCTTCGGGAAAGTTGTTTGTAAACATGAGTACAATCACGTGTTTAAATATCGGTCACTAATTACCAGTCAACCTATATATATATATGGATTGCCTGTTTACAGAAATAAGAATGATGTAAATGTTAGTAACAAACATTAAAATTTTCACGTTTGTTATGTAAGTTTGTGTTGATATTTCTGAATTAGTTATCTCTTGTAGACTTTTTTGCATACTGTACTGTAGACGAATGACATCATCAGTTCCGTCAGACGCCATGAGGTAATACCACGACTATGTAAGGCCTTTAACGTAACTATATTATCACAGCATAATAATTAACAATTGATTGCTATATATGTAAGTGTATTTTAATTCATGCAAAATGAAAATTATATACCTAAACCTATTTAAAAATATAGAAATATATGTAACAAATTACAGCAATATAATATTATTAAAATAAAATTAAAAATGTACATGAACTAAAAGACAGACAGACATGTGTTGCTGAGGAGTTTGTTGCGCCACTTCTTCCCAGCGAGAACACATAGGAAGTGGTGAAGGGTGGCCGTTTTGGGGGTTGTCTTTTGTTTTTTGACGTTCGAAAAGTGCTGATTGATCAGCCTAATTTAAATAAATTATTTTTGATTTTGGGACCGAAAAATTCGTAAGGAACCATCACTGTCTACAGGGAGCGTGTCCAAGAGGCTGGCAGCATTGCCACATTGAATGGCAATGCTTATTCTTCATCTAATGAATTGGATCTGTTGAGATTTTATGAAGCGTTCTCTTTAAGAGAACAGCCAGCTGCGCAGGACATATTATAGTGCACGCACATTTACGCAAACACAGGTGCACTCTCTATTCCCTCACTCTCATAGTCCGATGGGACGGCAATCCGACACCACCGGAGAGAGATCAGGCGCAGGGCCGACATTTACATGCGCGACATATTTTTTTTTCCTTATTTCTTAGAAAGTTATAAATACTTGTTATAAACTTCCTTCAAAGAAATACAAAAGAGCCAACATTTTGAACCTAAACAAATAGCAATATAATAGACCACGCCAGGGTTGTTTGAACAAAAAATAACGTGAAAACAAAAGAGGGCGATAATAATAAATGCATACAGAAATGTGTTAGTTCCTTAAAAAAGCCACCAAAATTACTGACGTACAAATCCCAATTTCGCTAAAATTTGACGTAATGTTCGGACGCAATATTTTACTGTTTGCTAGTGAGAGTAGACCATTTTTGTGGGTAGATTCTTGTCATATGTATATGGGTGCTCTAAGACATATGTATATGTCAGTGGTAGCTTAGCGGTTAAAGCACCAGCCTCTCAAGTATGAATGTGCGGGTTCAATTCATCATCTTTATTATCATCATCGTCCTCCATTTGTGTTATGGCAATTTTATTTGGGGTCTACACAGCATGTTTTCTTCTTCCATTTTTTTTAAATCTAATATTTGTCCTGTGGATTTGATTCTAGGTCAGGCAAGTACCAATGCAACTTTTCTTACATACATACATATGTACTCATGGACACCAATGACTGTGTTTCGGATGGCACGTTAAACTGTAGGTCCCGGCTGTCATTGAATATCCTTGGCAGTCGTTACGTGTAGTCAGAAGCCAATAAGTCTGACGCCATTCTAACTAGGGGGTATTGGGTTGCCCGGGTAATTGGGTTGAGGAGGTCAGATAGGCAATCGCTCCTTGTAAAACACTGGTACTCAGCTGAATCCGGTTAGACTGGAAGCCGACCCCAACATAGTTGGGAAAAGGCTCGGGAGATGATGATTTATTTTGTCCATTCTTAGTATGTATTTTAGAAATGTAATATATTATATCCTGTAGTTTAACAGTGACTAAAGATTACTTTACTAACGAAAAGACGTTAATTCCTAAATCATTAATAATCAAAAAACAAAATAGCGAAATCGTGAGCAAAAACAAATTGGCATTTATACATAACTAACTACAAAACAATAATGAAGTTGAGTCGGTTATCCGCGGAAGTGATTGTAAGTTTTGGTCAATTATGTGTTTATGAGCATTAAGCTAAGTAAAAGCCACACGGCTCGAATAAACTTAAGCAACGCTTGACAGGGTCAATCAATCGGTGAGTATCTTGTCATGAGGAATTCTTTCGGAAGGCACGCTAAATTGATGGGTCCCGGCTGTCATTTGTACATCTTTCGCAGTCGTCAGGTGTAGTCAGAAGCCAGAATTAACAAGGGGTATCGGGTTGCCCAGGTCAATGGGTTGAGGAGGTCAGACAGGCAGTCGCTCCACGTAAAACACTTGTACTCAGCTGCATCCAGAGACGAAGTATTTCAACTATAATTTACCTAATAGTAATCATGCCGATCTGAGGGTCGCTGGTTGATTCCTGGCACGGTCAACATTTGTGTGATGAGCATGCTTGTTGGCTGTGGTGTGGGTGTAATATATATTTTACGTATATATGTGTAGAGTATATGTAGTTTATCAGTTGTGTTGACACCCATAACACAAGCTAATCAATAGCTTACCATGGGGCTAACCGACCGTGTGTGAAAAAGGTGTCCCGATATATATTATATTGTGTTAAAACTTTTTGTACTATTTTAATATAATATAATGAACTAACAGATCTTGATCTCCAAACCCTTTTAAAGAAATATTGCAATAAAAATTTGACATTTCGCATATGGAAGCTGACGCTATATAAGCTAGAATATTGTGAAACTGCAGAATGGTTATAATTTTATGCACTGTGTTTAATATCTTACGCCTACGTGACACACACATAGACACACATAAGTAGACATTTACCCATATATTGTAGGTGATTGACACAACAAGGTATCAGCTGAAGTTAAGGATATATGTATGGCGATCACCTTTTTCATAAAAAGCTTTTTAAATCATCATCATCTCCCGAGCCTTTTCTCAACTATGTTGGGATCGGCTTCCAGTCTAACCGGATTCAGCTGAGTACCAGTGTTTTACAAGGAGCGACTGCCTATCTGACCTCCTCAACCCAGTTACCCGAGCAACCCAATACCCCTTGGCGGCTAGACTGGCGTCACTTACTGGCATCTGACGACCCGTAACGACTGCCAAGTAGGTTCAATGACAGCCGGGACCTACAGTTAAACGTGCTATCCGAAACACAGTCATTGGAGTCCAAGATTATACAAGATATACTAGACTGGAAGCCGACCTCAACATAGTTGGGAAAAGGCTCTGGAGATGATGACTTAGGTACAACCTGCCCACTCAAAGTCGGAGGTCGCATCGGTCATAACTTATAAATAGTAGAATGATAATAACAAGCTTAGATAATTTAGCCAACTGGACACGTCACTGCCATTTGTTCCCTCTAGCGAAGGTAGAAGCCGGGGCTGCCAGTCATGCTTGTATGCGCATGCGTGACATTTGTAATTTTTTGTCGTGTGCGTGTGTGATGGGAAATACAGGAGTGAGCTTTAGTCATTTATTTATTTTATATAAGACATATCAATATTTTCATTTTTTATATAAAAAAAACACTTGCTACCCGTGGTACTGTCGGTTCTGAGAGTTGCTCGCAAAAGTTACCGCAGCCCTGGCCGCTAAGCCTGCTGAGGAAAACATAGTGGGTTTAGTCAGTAAGGGTCTGATATTTTCTCCATCTGCGCCCTCAACGGGATCATTTGATGATTTCCCACGAAAAAAAGAGCTACCGATGGTTAGAGTTCGAGAGACAGAAAGCTTATAATAACAGCAGACAGAATATAGTATAGTAAAGATATGGATAAATAAATTAGAAAACATTATCTTAACTTTTTCGCATAGACACGTGTGTTCGGTTCCAGTGATTTCAATGCTCTTAGATTATAAGAGATTGTAATAACTGACTAACAGATAATCTAACTATGAATGCCGTAGCGTTATTGTGTAGTTATTTTGTATCTATTGTTCATTTTCGTTTCCTTGTGAAGTTAAAATTAAGAATAATTATCTCATATATATATTATTATGTGTTTTTGTGTGCGCTCGAAGCGGTTAGCGCAAAAATGACCTCTGTACTAAGAAGTAGCTACTTCTAGAAAAATATTTCCGAATTTATACATAAAACAAATTCAAGCTCGTGCTCGTGGCTAAGTTATATTCAGTTAAGCTGCATTTGCTGCGGTTCATCAAGCTACCCGAAACTGTCAAAATTCCCTAATCAAATTTGAACCACATACTTCAACGATAAAGTTGAAAATCGAATGAAGAAGTCAGCTTCGCAGGACATGTGCATTCGCAATACTCGTTTACTATAGTGTACAAGCATCCGCGCAGACACAGGTACACTCTATTCCCTCACTCTCATAGTCCGATGGGACGGCAATCCGACACGACCGGAGAGAGATCACTAGCAGGGTCGACATTTACGTGCTCCCCATGCACGGGTGTCGATGTATCAATCCCCGACTTCCAAAATCTGGGCTATTTTGTGAAAGTTTTTAAAAACCCACAAAGCAATTCTGCCCTGATCCGGGAATCGAACCCAAGACCCTGTGCACAGCAGTCGCGCCATGCGACTACTAGACCAACAAGTCTGATAAACACGCCAGCACATCAAGCTACCCGAAACCGACAACTTTTTCCAAACAACTTAGAAACATATTATGCTTCAGCGATAAAGTTGAAAATCTATCAAGATAATTTGACAGATTGTTATAACTTCATGTGCTGATCCAAAAAGAGTTTCATATAAGGTATACATGATAATTATATTACCATCTTGCCTTTCAACGATTACATAAGAACAACTTGAAAGAATTGCGAGCGGCCATCTTGCGTGGTCTTGCAATCACTGTGCTTACTTGGTAGTGATGTGTCCTACTTAATTTGCCGAAACAGGTGGTATTATACATATTACGATTCAATAGTCGTAGTGGCCTAGTGGTTAAAGAACCAACCTCTCATGTGTGAGGGCGTGGGTTCGATTCGAGGTCAGGCAAGTACCAATGCAACTTTTGTAAGTTTGTATGTACTTCCTAAGTATATCTTGGATACCAATGACTGTGTTTCGGATGGCACTTCATTGAACATCCTTGGCAGTCGTTACGGATAGTCAGAAGAAAGCAAGTCTGACGCCAGTCTAACCAAGGGGTAGTGAGTTGCCCGGGTAACTGGGTTGAGGAGGTCAGATAGGCAGTCGCTTATTGTAAAACACTGGTACTCAGCTGAATCCGGTGAGACTGGAAGCCGACCCCAATACCGACCAACATAGTTGTGAAAAGGCTCGGGAGATGATGATGGGTGATATTATCACGATTTTGGCTAAGGAGCTCATGGCTAAGGTATAGCCGGGCCAAACACCTCACAAGGCCAAACAACGCTTGGCGCGGCCGGTCCGTGGATGTGTGACCATCTTGTCATGACGAGTTCCTCCATGTTCCGGAAGGCACGTTAAATTGGTGGGTTCCGGCTGTCATTCGTACATCTTTGGCAGTGGTTACGTAGTCAGAAGCTAGAAAGTCTAACAACCCAGTCTTACCAAGGTGCATAAGGCGATAAAAACCAATGGTGATTTTATCTGAGTGGATAATGCTTGCATGCATGCCTTTTTCACTATGTTCAATAGAGTAAATACAAAAATGTAGTAAAAGATAATTGAAGACGTTTAAAAAATATTAATAAAATGCACAGACGCTAGCACATCAAGCTACCCGAAACTGTCAAATTCTCCCAATCAACTTTGAACCATATGCTTCAGCGATAAAGTTGAAAATCTATTAGGCAATTTTGACAGATTGTATTAGTTTGTGCTGGCGTCTTTACCTAATTTCTTTTAACACTGTTGAGTCATATCGCTTCCATATAAAGAAAAAAGATTCGAAGGCACTCGCCTCCATCTTAAAAACCTGCCGTAGGTACTTTATATTCACCTCTTATTAGTTAGTCCATTCACGCCTTTCGGACAAGCCGCAAGGTCAAATTAAAGGTTACTGGTCTTTCTTTGCCATTTTAAACATACAAACACGCTTATATATCGATGTACGGAACATCTGGGTGATATGTCTCGACTTTTGTGTAATAAAATGTCAGTGATATGTCAAATTATAGTTTTGGAGCTGTCATTAATTTTGACATTTCAAATGGTCTCTTTTTTGACAGTTGTGTGATATTGTGGTTTTCTGTTTGATTCTCGTTATTTTGTCCTCCATGGATTGATTGTTGTGAATAGATTTTGATAAGAATTTTCCTGTGGTGTAACTGGATAAAATGGCTATCTAATAGGTACTTAAAAATTAAAATAGGCGCTGTCGTTCCTGGTGTTCACGACTTCAGATAAAAAAACTTTTCAGGCTTATAATATTGGTCTAGATCTTCATTAAAAAATAGTATTTAGGTAAATTTTACGTAAAATTATTATTTATTTTTATAACAAATTATTAACTTAGATAATATTATTTTTTATATTAGTGTTTCACTGATGTCATAGTTCTCGTTTTCATACAAATTGCATTGTGTTTTCATAAAAATTGCATACAAAGTAACCATTTTTTGACAGTTCAATAAAAGTATTGAATTTGACTAGTTGTTACCAACCGTATTATTTGTCTATGTTAAAATATAAAACCTTAACAGAGGTAAAACCTCTATAGTACCCACATCATTCAATACGTAACCGTACTTTAAAAAAACTAGGTACTCAATGTTTTATTCCAAGGCAAACTCACACAAATAGTTAGTGACTAATGATTTGAATAATTATTATATCATTAAACATTTGACATTGCTTTGCACACTTATAATATTACAAAACTAGCGACCCGCCCCGGCTTCGCACTGGTAATGTAAGCGGGAAAAATGAAATTATTTACGACATCACAGTAAAAACCTCAAAAATAACAGTACTTCTCCACGATTTAATAAATGTTACTATACATATAAACCTTCCTCTTGAATCACTCTATCTATTAAAAAAAACCGCATCTAAAGCCGTTGCGTAGTTTCAAAGATTTGAGCATACAAAGGGACATAAGGACAGAGAAAGCGACTTTGTTTTATACTATGTAGTGAGTAGTGATGATGAGTGACTGTCTGTTTGTCAGTGAAACCAATAGATAGAAACACATATACAGGGTGTAACGGAAAGGGGGTATACATCCAATGGGAGGTCAATGTACTTGTAAAACTGAGAAACTACCGACAGAAAAATAAAAAAATTCGGTAAAAAAATGTGGGACAAATGGTGAAACAAACTCCCCAGCAACACAATTCTGTCTCTATGGTTTGAAGAACCGGTTTTATACAAAACAAAGTAATCAAACTCAAACTCAAAATCATTTATTCAAACTTGGTTGCAAAACAGCAATTTCTGAACGTCAAGCATTACAAAAGACAGCCCCCAAAACGCCCACCATTCACCACTTCCTATGTGTTTTTGCTGGGAAGAAGAAGTGGCGCAACAAACTCCCCAAAAAAAAGAATACCTACATGAAGTATCAAAATACATCTAATAAGAGATAAACTAATAATTTATTACAATACATAGGCCGATGTTAAGAGCACTCTCGTCGACATATTATTACTTGCAAAATGGACACAGCCATATAAACTTATCGATAAAATTTCAACAATCGACAATCACTCGGCAACGTCGACATAATGGTCATGCCGATGTTAAGAGCATTTAACTTTCCGGATAAGGCAAGAGCGCAAATCTTACGTTCACGCGCGGGCCGCGGTGCGAGGCTAAAAATAGTGATAGCTCTTTATACATCGTAACGCAAGCACATAACAAAACTGACAAATATAATATAATATCCCTCACACATTCACACAACGCCATCTAGTCCCAAACTAAGCAGAGCTTGTACTATGGGTACTAGACAACTGATAAACATACATATATACTTTTCTTTTATAAATACATACATATTATACGTAGAAACACCCAGACTAAGTCAAACACCCATGTTCGTGCACACAAATGTTTGACTTATGCGGGAATCGAACCCGCGACCTATAGCGTGGCAGGCAGGTTCACTAACCACCACGCCATCTGGTCGTCAAATCTATTACTAATAGGTACTAGCAATTTCTGGGGGTTTCTCCAGCATCCCTGTGGAACTACTTTCCGTATAAACTTGAAGCACACAATACACAAGTTAAGCTATACTATATATTACTATAGTATGTCAAAATATTTAGACGATAACACATATAATTTAGATGATAGAGTTAAATAATTATAATTCCAGATTAATGCTTTATATAAATTATATTTAAGCTTGATATTTGTGTGCTTTACTAGCCATCTTTGTTAACCTATGACCACAAATAGAAGACGTATAGTTACAGTTTAAACCTCTCCCGCTGAGGGTGCAGCTGTAGGGAGTGTCAGACTCTTACTGAATGAAATCCTCTATGTCCCTTCTTGAAGTCCCTGTATGCCAGGGCCGCGGTAGCTTGCGAACGTCCCGCAGCCTCGTGCCTTTGTGCAGAGGGAAGGCTCGCAATGGCGTGTCCATTGGTTACATAGTCTAAGTATCGATGTGAATGTGAATGCATTTATCGATGCTTCTGTCGACATAATAGATACGTATAATGTTAACTGTGAATATTTCGTAAAATTGTGTCATTTTAGTATTATTGTTAGTTATGTACAGACGCTAGCACATCAAGATACTACACTCCGTCACATTTCCTTGATAGATTTTCAAGTTTTTCTTTAAACAATATGGTTGGAATTTGGGAAATTTTGACAGTTTAAGTATAGCTTGATGTGCTAGCGTCTGTCGTTTAGTTATCTTCAAAATTACTGAAATGGTTATAAGACAATATTACACTCATGAGAAATTTTACAGACGCCAGCACATAAAACTACCCGAAACGATCAAATTTTCCCAATCAACTTTGAATCATATGCTTCAGCGATAAAGTTGAAAATCAATTGAGGAAATTTTACAGATTGTAGTAGCTTGATGTGCTGGCGTCTGTATACCGTTGAATGGCAATGCTTATTCTTTGTCCAAAGTATTTATTAGCCAATGTTTGGGTCACGGGAAGTGTCAACCAGCCGCTTAGATACCTCGTTATAAAGACCTAGACCCCACCCATTCAAGCATTTGGATTTTTAGATTAAACTTTTACGATGATTATAAATTTTGAGACAAAATGGGGAATATGCATGTATTTTTTTATTCACTAAATTAATACACTTTTAGCTGTAATAAATAAATATGAAAGAATTTTTAAAATATTATTTATCCACAAGAACGTATAAAGCTTCAAAACTGCTAATAAGAAAGAGAAGTCCAACTACACACGCCCGTAAAGCTGTCATTGAATATAGCGTTTTGGTGAGAGAGACAGGTATACTTGTTAAAAATTGTTATATCTCGTTTGTTTTTCTACAGATTTCGATATTTTTTTCACAGTTAGTATTCTATTTTTGTATATTTATTGATAAACTGGTTAGATTGCAAATACTTTTTCATGCATATTCCCTATTATCGATTAGAAACAAAACAAAATTGCAAACGGCAAAGAATAAATACATTTAAAAAAGTATTCTCCTTTATTGAACTCAAAGATTACCATAAAATACCAAGTACGGTAGGGTCAACGGGTACAGCCAAGCCCACCGGGACACAACAATAGGGGGAAATTACGTCACTTCCTTTACAACCAGACAGCCGGCGCGCGCACGATTTTGGAAAGGAAGGCTCATGTTCGAATTTTGAATCGTGGTGTTTTGAATTTGGATCGATTTTTGTTACTTTCGTTTGTATTGTAACGGTTTTTTAGTTGTTTTTTTTTCTTGTTAGGGTTTTTCTAATACATACTATATAATAATAACTTAGGTCGTCATTTGCCTAGCCTTTTCCCAAGCTATGTTGGGGTCGGCTTCCAGTCTAACCGGATTCAGCTGAGTATCAGTGTTTTACAAGGAGCGACTGCCTATCTGACCTCCTCAACCCAGTTACCCGGGCAACCTAATACCCCTTGGTTAGACTGGCGTCAGACTTACTGGCTTCTGCCTACCCGTAACGACTGCCAAGGATGTTCAATGACAGCCGGGACCTACAGTTTAACGTGCCATCCGAAACACAGTCATTGGCGTCGAAGATATACTAAGAAAGTACATACAAACTTAGAAAAGTTGCATTGGTACTTGCCTGACCTGGGATCGAACCCACGCACTCATACTTGAGAGGTTGGCTCTTTATCCACTAGGCTACTACGACTTGATTGACAGGAAAAAGTATTGACTAAATAAAATGCAAATTAGTTAAGTTTTTTCTTTATTTTCTGCCTTTCAGGAAGACGGCACGGTAGAATACTACAACAATATAATAGTACAGCCTCACCTACGCCTGGTGACCGGCCAAGGTCGAGGGTATCATGTGAGCTGCCGCTATCGTCGGCGGGACCTCACGCACTTCCATCTGTACCGTCCGCGAGCTGATCGGCTCACCAACTCGCTGGCTGACGACTTCAGTTATGATCATAGCAGGTATGTTTTGAAAAATTATAGAAGACTAGCTGTTGCCCGCGACGTAGTCCCCGTGGGCATTAGGCGATTAAACATTCACCCCGTACGTGATAGCGTGATAATATATAGCCTATATGTTGACCCGACCTCTTAGTTATATTCGTGCTAAATTTGAAGCAAATCCATGCAGTACTTTTTGAGATTAGGCCGGACATACATACAGACAAACAGACAAAAATTCTAAAAAATATATTTTTGGCTTCGATATCGATTGTAGATCACGCCCCAATTGTTCTTTTAAAAAAATATTTCTACATGAATTTTTTTTTATTAAGTATTTTCTACGATTTTATTATATGTATATAGATAGACTATAAAATTTCGTTAACCTTTTGACCGCCACAGTCACGTATAGACGACAAAATTTGATTTTATATCGATCATATTCTAAAATCTGAGCGTATCCCCTACGTATTTCTTGCGCTGGCTTAGGAAAACGAATACTCAAGGTTATTTGATCAGGGTACCGCCTTAAGAGCGCGTATACCGAAAGTTGGCAACGTCGCAAATAGCTGTCTAATATTTACACGTTTTAATGAATTTGGCCAAATTACTATATGAAAGTAAGACATTATGGCTCTGTAGTGTACTAAAACATTGAATAGGAATTGCAATTAAAACACTAAATTTGATGTTTTAAACGTTTTAGGTGTAAAAAAGAAACTTGGAAAGTTTCCAAATACGTTTTTTACATATAAAACTATATATTCGGTGTTACGATATTAATAATTGCATTCTCTATTAACTTACTTATTGCACTATAGAGCATTATTTTATGTTTTCATAAAATAAAATTGAGAAATTAATTAAAACATGTAAATATTTGACAGCTATTTGCGACGTTGCCAGCTTTTGGAATACGCGCCCCTTAAAATCTGTTTTGTGTGCTTTTCAGTGGCGAATTCGACGAAGACTCAGGACTGTTACCTTCCGTATCTATGAAGATTTATAAGGGTGACCCTGAAGATAAACAGGTATTACACTGGCATTTTTTTAAGAAAAACTGTTTAGTTTTCGAGAATTAATCCTACAAAAGAGGACTATGGTCAGCAATGGACATCCTCCAACAATAATAAAAACAAGAAGAAATATAAGAAACTTTATGAATAGACCTACAGATATATAAACATTATATTGTAAGACACATCGCCAAAAACAAGCCAAGAGTTTTAGTGGATAATCATATTTTATAAAAACTGTACAATTTTTATCTTTTTTATAACCTTACCAATCGGCGATTCCCCTCAGAATCCAGCCATTATCTAAATGTCAAAATCAATAGAGCGATGCAATAGAGCAAATTATTTTACTTTTAATAAAATCATAAATGGAATATCGCGCTTTATTTGAAAATATGACTTAGACCCAGTTGCACAATGTCCGAATAGCCACTATCTATCAAATAAATTCAAAAATGTATCAAAATTTGTATGAAATTATCTACCAAATAAACTAACTGGAACTTATTCGTAGGTGGTGAAACAGGACCTAAAGCTTACAATATGAAATATCCCAAATATCAGACTTCGTTATTTACCGATATATAATATCCCCTTGATATTCCAGGTAGCATCTAACGTACGTATAGGAGACATCTTGAGTCTAGTTGTCTCCTTAGAGAAGCAGCGTCAGTTCGGCCTGCTGGTTTCCGAGTGCTCAGTGAGGGACGGCCTCGGCTGGGCGGAACAGAGCCTCATTGCTGATGATGGGTAAGGCTACATACTACTTCGCTTGTGAGATAAGATCGGAAATATGAAAAAAAACATGCTGCGCCAAATATAATAGGGTAGTTTACAACTAGTCAATTTCATTACTTTTATTAACTGTCAAAAACTGTTACTTTCTATGCATTTTGTATGAATATTATAACTATGACGTCATAATTTTTTCTATGTAATTTTACGTGCACTGTTATTAAAAAAAAAACAATAGTTTTTCCTTCAAAATGATAAATTAGAGTGATATTATTTTAAGATGCTTATTTGATACTGATAATTGATACAAATTAATATCACACCTATAGGATTGTATTTTTGACCTAGTCAACTACCCAATTGAGATAAGGCCAGAGATGATGAATTAGTATTACATAAATATTCGAGACACCTTTTTTTACACACGGTCGGTTAGCCGGAACTCCAGTTCGTGACGAATATTTGAATTAATTTAATCTTATTTGTCATGTACCTATATTATACGAAATCACTTTGTGGAAAACTTTCACAAACCAGCCTGGAGTCTGGAAGTTGGTGATTGATTCACCCGTGCATCGGAGAGCACGTAAATGTCGGTCCTGATCTCTCTCCTGTCGTGTCGGATTGCCGTCCCATCGGACTATGAGAGTGAGGGAATAGAGAGTGCACCTGTATCTGCGCGAATGCTTGTACACTATAATATATCCTGCGCAACTGGCTGATCTCCATAAAAGAGAACGGCCGCCGTATCCGACAATCGGCCTGGATGCCATCATCATCATCATGAGCAAAAAAATGGCTTGAAATAAAAAGATTTTGTTTTATTTTTTAACTAGCGACCCGCCCCGGCGTCGCACGGGTGCAATGCTGATACTAAATGAAATTATGTTAATAATTATTATATATAATTATTATATAAAAGAACTGTGAACGTTGTATATAAAAACACGGAAAAAATGAAATTATTTACGACATCACATCAGAATCCTCAGAAATAACAGTACTTCTCCACTATTTAATGGGTATCATTATACATATAAACCTTCCTCTTGAATCACTCTATCTATTAAAAAAACCGCATCAAAATCCGTTGCGTAGTTTCAAAGATTTAAGCATACAAAGGGACATAAGGATAGAGAAAGCGACTTTGTTTTATACTATGTAGTGATGATAATGGATTCGAGCTGTGTTTTCTTTTGACTTATTTGGATTACTTTTCTATCCTCAGCTGCCCCCTAGATGGTGAGATAATGGGCCAGTTCCAGTACTCCACAGACAGACAGACAGCCAGAGTGTCGTTCCCAGCTCACAAGTTCCCATACACTGCCAGTGTATACTACACGTGTGAGGTCAAGCTGTGTGATCTGAAACATCCTACTGATTGTGTGAGTATTATACAGAGTTGGAAATCATCAAATGATCCCACTGAGGTTGCAGCTGGAGGGGGAGTGACAAACTTTTACTGACTAAAACCCACTATGTTCCTTCCCGATGTCCCTGTGTGTAACTCTTACGTACAACCCGCCCCCGGCATGATTCAAACGGCTCAAATCCAGCAGGCTTAGGATGGCGATTTTATATCTATTCTGTCAAGAAAAGACAAAGCTCTTTCTGTCAATGTCAACATGTCTTCTGCCCGAGCATGGCGCGACCTGTCAACTCGCATATAATCAATAATCCTAATCACTTGTAGCCTTATGTCAATCGAAGAAAATAAAAATTACTTCTCAAAAGAAATCTTACGTCAATCTGTCACTTTTCTGTCATTATATCCAATCTCCGGTAAACAAAACTTGTTTCTACGGTTGCCATGCTAAGACTGCTGATTGTCATAGAGCAATACGTTAGTTGACAACTAATCAAATGCAATACTCTTATTGAACTGTCAAAAATGGTTACATCTATGTAATTGTATGAAAATAAGAACTATGACGTCACATACATATTTTTCACATCAAGCGGTAAACTTATTTTGCTTATATTATCAATAAAAAAATCAAAGAGATTTCCTACAAAACTATGCATGAAAGTGAAATTATTTTAAGATTCTTTACAAAAGGAACGATTTTATTTCTGGCAAAGTCAACTACCTGTCATTATTAACATGATTCACATACGGAGCTAAGAAGTAAAGAATAAATAAGCCCTCAACCTATGTGGAAAATTTTTCGTCTTGAAATAAATACTTAATGATTCTAATTCTAAAGCAATTAGTAATTTAATTCCAGCAAAAATACTGTCTTTTTATAGCAAATTAGAAACGGATGCGGTTAATTTGTTGCTAGAGCTGCCAACATAATCGTTTGTCATTTACTGGCATTTTGGTATGTTGGTAATTGATCATTTAAAGTTCCCATGTCTAAGAGAGGGATGACTCGCGTTCCGTACATAGTCTGAATTTATTACTGTTATATAAACCATTGAAAACAACCTTAGTAAAGGTTTATTTTGTCAACTACCTGGGCTGTAAGATTGTTTGCAAGAGTTACCGTGGCTCTGGCAGACAGGGACCACCAGAAGGAACATAGTGGGTTTTAATCAGTAAAAGTGTTACTTCCAACTGCTATGTTAGACATGCTATGTTTTTAAGATAGACCCGTTGGTCTAGTAGTCTCAAACCGCGACTGCTGGGCACGAGGTCTCGGGTTCGATTCCCAAGTCTGGTCAAAATTGCTTTATAGGTTTTGAGATACTCATAAATTCAAGTCTTCTTAACTCAGATATTGTTTTTCGAATTTCTTCTTATATGCTTCTGTTAAAATTCGTTCAGTTTTACGACTACAGACGCCAGGACATCAAGCTACTACTTTCTGTAAAAGTAAAGTTTCCTTAATAGATTTTCTATCTTTATCGTTGAAGCGTGAAGGTTTAAAGTTAATCTTCGGATGTATACCCCCTTTCCGTTACACCCTGTATATGTGTCTTAAATTTCATTTCCACAGGAGCCATGTTCCCACAAGAGGAGAGTCCGTCGTGATGATGAAGGGTCGCCGGCTACTGTGGAACTCTTCAAGGGCCTGTATGTCAATGAAGCTGATTCTCCTGACAACGATGAGGTTACCAGCGAAAAGGTAACGTCTTCTCTTCTTTTTTCTCTTCTTCTCCTTCTTTAGACCATATTTGTCCATTTCTGGACATAGATCTCTTCCGTGTCCTTCCATTTCCGGTGGTCGTGTGCCCTTTGCATCCAGTTACGGCCTGCGTGTCTTGTCATGTCGTCCACCCAACGCATTGGTGGACGTCCGGGTGGTCTACCTTGAGAAGAAACACCAAAACAAACTCAAGGGTCATATAGACCATGGTGTGGCACGGCATCTTGGCACCTATCGTCGTCGTCGTTTCAGCCCAAAGACGTCCACTGCTGGGCAAAGGCCTCCCCCAAAGCTCGCCACCTTGCACGATCTTCAGTAACCCGCACCCATTGCTTCCCCGCGACCTTGACTAGACCGTCCGTCCACCTGCCCACGCTGCGTCTTCCGGGACGTGGTCGCCACTCAAGAACTTTACTGCGCCATCGGCCATCTGTTCTGCGAGCTATGTGCCCTGCCCTATCTTGGCACCTATAACACAAGCTTATCTTGTAATAGCTTACCTTGGGGCTAACCAACCGTTTATGAAAAGGTATTCCGACATTACATTACATTATTATTCTTCTTTAACTCTCTATTTTCCAGAAGGAAGACGAGATCTGCATATCGCAGAAGAACTTCGCTATGGGCATATGCATAGCTGGTGTTATTCTCATGATATGCGTCATAGCAGCCATTGCCTACATCCTGGCTAGAAGAAGGAACCCGAAGACCTACTCCCGGACTGGAAGTTCTCTCTACAGTGGACCGTACACAAATACTGGATATTCACATACCAGTTAAATTAGTTGGTACAGTTATAAACGCTAATGATATACACAGGGATAAAAATTAGGGCCTAAACACATAACCGTTTCGGTTTGCGTCACCGCTGATTTCACCCGTGCATCGCAGCAGAGCACGTAAATGTCGGTCCTGCGCCTGATCTCTCTCCGGTCGTGTCGGATTGCCGTCCCTGAGGACTACGAGAGTGAGGGAACAGAGAGTGCACCTGTGTCTGCGCGAATGTGTGTGCTCTATAATATGTTCTGCGCAGCTGGCTGATGTCCATAAAAGAGATCATCATCAACATCATTTATAAAAACGCTCTTTTTCGCGATGCACCGCAGACTGCCTGCCTCAGGGGCGCGGTGCCGCAACGCGGTTATGTGTTTCGGCCCATACTGATTAAATACTTGAAATATTTCTGTCGCTTTATTTTGTGTGAAAGTGACAAGGATAGAAATATTTAAGCGATTCTTAAATAGTATTAGTTTCAATATATTTTGTCTGATAATTCGGTAGTTGACTAGGTCCAAAATAAAATACTTTATCATATTCATTTGGTAAAGCATCTTAAAATAATGTCTCATTCATTTGTAATTTTGACATAATAAGCAAAATAAGTTTGATGTGAAAATGTTGTGACATCATAATTTTGACAGTTCAATAAAAGTTCAATATTTGAGAAAATGAGTTCAGTTTTCCGTGAAAATCTAAAATATTTTTGGAAATGAGAATTTTTTATTTATTTTGTACTTAATACAGTGTATATCATTAAGCTCAGTGCCATTTAAGTATTGGACATAAATATGCATAAAAATATCTTTTATTTTAGGCATTGGTTTCAAAAACATCGAATTTTTATTTTTAAATCCGATTTGTTTAAATATTAAGTATTTTTTTTTTCAAAATATCGCCATTTTAATAAGAAAATCTCCTATATAAAATTTAAATATTAGGATATATTTTTTTAAATAAATTATTTGGTAATAAAAATGCCAGTTTGATGGTGAAAATCGAATAACAGCGAATAAAATCATTTTTAAAAAGTATTTTTTTAACAGTTGTGATAATTTTTCACAGCTTCCAAGTCATGTGTTAGTACTTAGTTTATTTAGTGTATTTTACCACGTGTATTAAATTTACCATTATACAATAAAACTACGAAGGAGTGCATCTGTGTCAATTAAAAATATTTAATAATAACAAATATATCACAGCACAATACAATCACTCCGCAAAAACTAGAAATAATTTTTTAATGTGGTTTTAATGCGTGATTTAATATCACGGGCGTAGATATCTTAGCGGGGGTCTGGACCCCCCATTCTTATCTATCTTACTTGTCCAACAGAAAAAAAATACATGCGCCGCGCCTCTTGTAGAAAACGTTAGTTGGTGTGGAGCGCGTCCGTCTGTACTTGCGTGTCATACTCGTAGTCGCAGGCATTGTTTTATTTGCAAAAAAATATATAACTCCAATTGAGTTAGGGCTCTGTTTTTTTTCAGGACTTGACCTTGTCAAAGCTATAGCTACGTCCGTGTTTAATATTAATTCAAAATAAACTTTAGTGCTCGAGAAAGTCTTTGGCGACCCGCGACTGAACTCCGAGCATTGAGTCGCGCATGCGCCCTCTCGCACCTCCGTCACTCGCTGATGTTGCATGACGACAGCGATTTTGGCGCGAACTTTACAAAAATGTCAAGTAATTATATTATTATTTCGAAATTAAATAAATATCTTTGTATTAAAACCACATTACCTATAATTTTATAATATGTAACGAATTTGTGATAATTCCTTTTTTCGTATATGTACGTTGTGATTCGATATTTT
Organism: Heliothis peltigera; assembly: GCA_958496145.1. NCBI lineage: Eukaryota > Metazoa > Arthropoda > Insecta > Lepidoptera > Noctuidae > Heliothis > Heliothis peltigera. The sequence continues at coordinate 1,984,606 of OY292348.1, read as the reverse complement.
ATGTGCAAACAATGTAATTTAAGTTATGTACTGGTTGCCTTGCATTACGTAAAGATATAGAATATAAAAAGATGACAATTACTCATCTCTTAGGGTGTTTTAAAGGCCTGTTTAACTAGATTTTATAATTTATATTTTAAATCTTCTTAGTCTTTGAAGGAACTCCATATTTTTTGGCCCTAATTGTAAATTACGTTTTGTAAATCACGCTACCCGAAACTGTCAAACAAACACAATCAACTTTCAACCATATGCTTCAGCGATAAAGTTGATAATCTATTAAGGATATTTGACAGATTGTCTATACTTCATAATATCTAGTGACTTAAATCCAAACCAGTACCTGAATGTTGTGGTTCTGATTAAAATGTAACTATTTTTTTTTAGTGAGAAAAATACTAATTTCTAGTTAAAACAGGCCTTTGTCTTTTCTATAAAAGGTGGCGGGACTAGTTCTCTTCTACGCGGTTCAATGAAAATTTGATTTCACTGACTTATAGTTAATTAAATCGAAACTTAGTTAACCTAGTCGTGGATTGAAATTTTTTGTACGTAATTGGACAAGATGGATGCCATATTTTTTAAGTTATATTTAAGTTTATTTTCCGCCAGTAATTCCGTCCGAAAGGTGCTATTTTATTTGTAATCTGGGCTATATTAATTATGCTTTTTTATATGACGTTGTCCATTGAAAAATCAATACTGAAAATTTATTTCTAGTACATATTGTGTTTCTAGTTGCATTTTTTGTCACTAGATGGCAGCACTTTGACGTAGAAATAGGGTTGTGTCAAATTTTGATAGACAATGTCTTCTTCTACTTATAAACTTTTTTTTATATTATTATGTATCTTAAGTAACAACGAATAGTATCGATATACGTTTCATACTGCCCCATTGTTTTTTTTTCTTCGTTTGTTTAGTTTTCGACTAATTATTATAATTAATTTGTAACTAGTTTAATACAATGGGGATCTGGAACGATACCGAACGTTAGGGCAGTGTACGAATTTTTTTTTTAACAAATATACTGACTTGATAAGATGTTTGAGTTTTATTTTCCTAAGAAAAATACCTACTCCCCGTATCAGGATAAAAATTGGCTATGTAACAAGGAGTTACAGGTTACATTGTAACCTGCAGGTTCAACATAACGATTCTATATCTATTCTATCAAGACAAAGCTCTTTCTGTCAATGTCAACATGTCTTCTGCCCGAGCATGGCGCGACCTGTCAACTCGCATATAATCACTTGTAGACTTATGTCGAACGAAGAAAAGAAAAAATAATTTTCTACGTATCAAAAGAAATCTTACGTCAATCTGTCACTTTTCTGTCATTATGTCCATTCCTTCCATTCTCCGGTAGACAAAACTTGTTTCTACGGTTGTCATGCCGAGCCTAAATAACATATTTTGTTAACACACATCACATTCGCCAAATTGTAATTGTGTTCTTACGCATAACGCCGTCTCTATGAACGCGCTCGGTCGTTGACCCCTAGGTCAATCAACTTTTTAGGCACCCATAACACAAGCACCTATAATCAATAGCTTACCATAACCGACCGTGTGTGAAAAAGGTGTCCCGATATTATTATTTATTATAAACTAATTTGATTATTTAAGGTACCAAAAGTAGGTACCTAATACTAAAGATTGAATCTCTTTGAACTTTGACCGGGCACGCACCCGCGTATCTAGACTTATAACTTGCTGTCACAATGCAGAATATAATTGCGATAATTAATGATATCAGCATTGTTTTCGTTACTCGAGCGCATAATACACTTAGTGTTTGATTATAAAGTGTGACAAGCGTCTCTCACAACAAAATGAAACACATATTAAAATTATCGGCTTGGAGTGTATTTTTATTCATTTTATTCATCAATATTGGTAAGTGCCTTTCTGTTAATGAAAAGAGCGGTTTTTGAGCGGTATATTGCCATTTACGAAATAAATATAGTAATGAGTATTTGTGATAGTAAACGCCGCACGGGTTGATCAATCATAAGGTTAAGCAACGCTTGACGCGGTTGGTCCGTGGATGGGTGACCATCTTGTCATGACGAGTTTCTCCGTATTTCGGAAGATACGTTTAATTGGTGGGTCCCGGCTATCATTTGTACATATTTGGCAGTGACGGGTAGTCAAAAGCCAGAAAATCTGATAACCAGTATAACCAAGGGGTATCGGATTGCCCAAGCTACTGGGTGGGTTGTGGAGGACAGGTAGGCAGTAACTAGTAACTCCACGTAAAACACCGGTACTCAGTTGCATCCGATTAAGACTGGAAACAGTCCCAATATTGTTGGGAAAGGCTAGGCAATAGAAATAAAGAAATCCTACTTCAATCTGTCATTTATCTATTATCTGTCATTATGTCCATAATCCTGTGGACAAAGCTTGTTCCTACGGTTGTCATGCTGAGCCTGGGATTTTTTTTGAGGCGAAACTTACCTATTTGTATTTCTATTTTCAGTAAACGGACAACATTTTATGCCATCAAGAAGAATAGTGAAGCTGTATCACGCTCGTAATTATACACGGTATAATAATGGGTCTCTGTCTTAAGACCATAGAGTCGACTGTCATTTTTCGAAATATATTATTTATATATCTTATTCTATAAGCCCATATTCTTTTTATATTATTGCTCGTTTACAAACTAAAAATAAAACATTTCACTATTGTTTCATTTTTATACAGCTTTTTTAGTCTTAATACGGTAAATGACAACTAGTCAAATTCTATACTTTTATTGAACTGTCAAAATGGTTACTTTGTATGCAATTTGTATGAGAATAGGTACTTAGTTTTGACGTCACAGATTTTTCACATCAAGCCGTATACTTATTTCGGTTATAATATCAATAAAAAAATGTAAACAATTTTCGGTTCAAAATAATTAATAAAACTGACATTATTTTAAGATGTTTTATATGAATTTGAATATGATAAAGTATTTTATTTTAGACTTTTTAGATTTTTTATTTTGAGTCTTTATAGATTTACATAAAAACTTAATTTGAAACAAAGGAATTAAAAAACAAACAGTGATGGGATCAAATCATAGTATATACATATGTAGAATTAGAACTATTATATTTCAAAGTAGTTCATATTACGGATGTACCCTTGCATCTGCAAAATGCAATTTTATCGCTATAATTATAATCAATGTTTGCTGCATTGAGTATAGTATTACTTGTATTAATAACACGTGTCTATCGAAACAAAATGAAACGCATTTTTATATTGTTATTATGGACGGCGTTATTTTATATTTTTCTCGCAAATATGGGTAAGTTGCTTTTAGCCATTCTTAAATTCTTTAAAGACCCCTAAACTGATTGAAATGATATTTAGTCCGGGAAGGATTTCTTTATTTTATTTGATCTTTTATAATTTTGACATGATAACGCTAATTATAATTACCTATATTGTTACAACGCTAATTAAAACTATAAATTTTTATTTTAACATAATTATATTTAGCGTTATCACGTCAAAATTATAAAATGTCAAATTAAATAACGCGTGTAGACCTTATTAAATGAAATTATATTTTTTATTTTAATATAATTATCGTTCTGACAACAGAATTATACACATCAATAACGCCCACCCTTCATCGTTTATTTTAAGAAAACTTTAACTATTTTACAGTGAACGGGAGTCGTATCATGTCGGCTTCGAGACTCAGAAAACTGTATAACAACACAAAGTCCGGATAGTTTCAAATTTAATCCAGAAAACCATCTTCTTGAACAAAGTTAATAGTCCAAATTTGGGTACTAAAGCCGGTACTTTGTAAGACTACTTTTTATAATAAGGGGGAATGGGTCAACTCACAAGAAATGAAGACTCCATGGTTCCACTTGGACCTTCTTTTCATTATATAAAGAAAACAATTTAAAAAACAAAAAAAAACTTTATTATTTAACTCCTCTTAATGTAATTGTGAATCAATAAATAAATATAATTATTTTAAAAATATGTTAATCATGCATCATGATATTATTAAAGTTTTTTAGCGATATGATGATCTCCCCTGTAGTTTTACACATACCTACTTCCCAAATCCAATTCTACATACAAAGTTGATACGACAGAGGGGCTTTCCTTTTAACTGCCAATACTAGGTACCATTTTCAAGCTCTGTACCAAAAATCAATTAAATAGGAGCAGTAGTTTAGTCGCAAATGTTTTTTTTTTTAATTTTTGCCTTGTTTGAACACGATGTATCTTTTCTAGCAGCTGATTATGTCTAAACGCATAGGTCACGCATGGATCGTGCGACGTTACCGCTTTATTACCTACCTTGGTATCTAAGGTGGAGGGCTGTCCCTTACACCCAGTATTATAATCACTATAAATTATTCTATAGTCCAATTTATGGAGTTATTATACCTATAATTAAGAAAATTGGACACTCTCGCCAAGAAATATTTTAATGGCGTATAGCAAGCCTTCCAGCAATCTTCACTGGACTCGAACCTGTTGTCGTTGCCGCCGCAGCCTTCGTAGATAAACTCTTCGCATTTTGTCGAGTTTCTGTTGTACCCAAAACTGTGGGAAGCAAAGCGTAAGTATCAAAAAC